>CADCXC010000005.1:0-1200000 GCA_902806595.1 Pyrenopolyporus hunteri | reverse complement strand
AATATTTCTTGCTGGAACTCAAAGAATGATCGACCTTCGGCGTTCTGTACGTTCTTGCATTGGTTGGTGATGTGGTTAATCAGGCGATAAACATTCTCGACGTTTTCGCTATAGCGGCAGTATGTTGCGGCAACGCGCAGGTAAGGCGACACCATGTGGGAAGTTAGGTCTCCAGTAATGTTGAGCCGTAGTGTCACGTATATCTTGTGATCCATTACCTGGTTGAGTCCCATGAGTCGCCTGATTATGTTATCCGTGGCTATCGGATTTTGATTGAGGGAAACCAGCTTTTCCACAAAGATGTTTCCTTGGCCTCTAGCCCAGTCTCTGTGAATTATATTTATCTCACCGGCTGTGAAAGGAGCCGTCCCTTCTTCTTGGAGCGCTAGCAACGACCGACCATGAGCCTCCTCGAGGATATTTCCCTGGTTCAGCACCGGGTCGGTAACCATCAGAAGTTCATCGATAAGAGCGATGATGGCTTCATAATTGGGGGGCCTAGCCGATCTTCTCGACACTACGTTGAGCAACCTAGCAAACTGTGGCGGAGGATCGAAGGCCTGGTCAACCGCGATAACCAATAGAAGCTTGACTAGGAAATCCCTGTCCAGGAACGCCAGCGCCTCATGACGGCCCATTCTGGCGAATTCGAGCATGGTTCCAAAGCATTCTTGCCAGGCAGTAAGTCGCGTATGAAAGGTTTCCCAAACTTGCTGGAATAGGTCTAATGTCATCTCTATTATGCTCGGGTTCCGATCGACCACGCTGGATATCAGTATATCGTCACCATCGGACGCACCATACTCCTCCGGGTAAGCTGCTTTGATGACACGGAGAACGAAGATCAGCATCTTTCCTACGTCCTGACGAACCCCAGAGTCATGGTTCCTCTGTAGGAGCATGCGTAGGGAATCCTCATGCTGACTGAAATAGTCGAAGAATGAGAAACAACACATGGCACACCGCTGGCAGATGCTAATCAGTAGATTCTTAAGCTGATCAAATTCCGGGGTGTCTTTGGCTCGCGATGCGACTTGATCTAGATGCCCGAGCGCTGTTTGCATCGCTAGGTTTTCCTTCGTGTGATCCTTCGAGCACTTGGCGCCCCACGTGTTGGCAAGCACCTCGCAAACAAAAGGTATGTGGGAGGGATCGTAGAGACAATGTCGCTGGACGAGCGACCAGTTATCTTCTTTGATCTGGGACTCGAGAGCCCGAGGAAGCTCGGCTCGGAATGGACCGGTTTGACCTGATGCCCTCAATAATTCTTGCTCCTTCTGTAGGGAGGCGGATCGCTGGTAGAAGAGCATATAAGCACTATACACTTTTTCGTAGGTAGCGTTTGGCTCAAACTGCGATCGATAATCCGATCCTCCGAAGCAGGAATTCTCCATTTGCGAGGGATCCCATGCTGTGACTACCTCATCGTTGAATTCAACCCAGGATGGCGCACTACTTGCTGTTGGCCGTTCCCGGATAAATGAGTAGTAATGACCGGACTCCGCAGTTCCAGAATGCACTAGGACTCCGACCAGTTCAAACATATCCGGCTCGCTATTGCGGGAAGGGTCGCTGAGGTGCCCAATGGTATATGGTTGCATGTCGATTTTTGTAGGGAACGGGAAGTAATCGTTGATCTTACTTCGCGTCAGAGTCCTCAAGTTAAAGTCAAATCTCTTGAGGTGGAAGATCAAGTTATCCGGGATGTTCTTAAGGCATGCTCTGTGAATATAATTAGCATTGCCAACAATTAATACAAATAGTATTCAACATACCTTTTGACAGCATCCACGTGCCGGTCACAGTCAGAGCATTTATACTTGTTATCTAAAGGGTTGTTAGCATGGGGCCCTGCGAGACGGAAAACTTATTAAAAGCGTAAACATACCCCCTTCCATAATCTCGCCGTCTACGTAGGCTTGGAGACTTTCCTCGAGGCCACCCTTGCCTTTGATGTCGCATTGGATAGCGGAGAATGGCTCGACGCGCTCTGAGATATGTTCGCACTCCTTCGACTTCACCTGCTGAACTAATTCGCCTCCATAAATAGACCTCAGTTTCTTCTTATCACTCTCTAGAGGCATCTGTGCCTCCCACCGGTCGAAGAGAAGACTATAGAACTCATCTACGTCCATCTGATTGTGAATATCAACAGGAGTATCGTCGTAGGTCATGAGTTGCCCTACACAAGCTTGAGGCTCCACGTAACGCCGCCGACTATCTTGGAGGGACGCAAAGAGTACCTGGGTCTCATGTAGTAATGGATGCGCCAGTGGGCTCCGGATTCGTCTTTCGAGCATGAAACGACGAAACCCGATGTTCATGAATAGTTGCGTGAAGAGCGAATTTAGGTAGCAGGTGTTTGAAAGATTTCGCAGACCAGCGTATCCGCAAGACGATCTGATAGCGCTCGACCGTTCAAATTGCTGCGGCAGCTCATACTTATATGTCTCGGCTCCGTCCTCGACAATACGATGCGATACGAGCCTATTTAGATCCCGTAACAAGCGGGTGGATAACGCCTCATCCTCTTTGGCTAACGTAAATACGATATCGTAGAGCATGCTCCGTGAGGTCGTATGGAGGATCACTTTTGGTACAAGGCCGGCACCTTCGTCATCGGGTGGGAAGAGATGACGAGAAAATAGCCTCAACGCAAAGTTGGGGGGGAACTGGACCCTTTCCTTTCTAGCCAATAATTCCGTGAGGCCAATTATCAGGATCGTGATAAGCCCGTGCGCCACGACGTCCTTGTCCGGATAAGTTACGTCTTCCGTACTTGTATGAGATAGGAGGAGCTGCCCACACTGCCCAAGACAGGCGGGCAAATCGACGGCGCTAGGATTTCCCTCGTTTAACTTGGTCAGTAGCTGAAAGGCGAGATTAAACATCTCCTCGCATTTGTCCGGTTCCATAACCGCGCGAGGTATCAGCTGGAATATAATAGACCAGAACAATTCAGCAAACTCGAGCGCTTGAGCGCCAGGTGCGGGCCAGTCGTTTTGGCTTTTGAGGGAGATCAGCCTAGAAATATTCTTCCTTACGATAGGACGCTGGTCATCAAGGATGAGGCTCTGGACCAGATTCCGCAGCCCTTCCTGATCCCGAAACCCTACCCAAAATACGTTGCTCTTCGCACAGGACTCGAGCAAGGCCTCGAATGAGCGGTTAATAAGTTCGATGCTGACCTGATTCGTTTGAGCCGAGGCAGCGTTCGTCAAGATCGCCGAAAGTCGTTCCTCAAGACCCCGGTTTAGAAGTTGTGCAACGGTTCCAATATCCGTAATTTCTTCGTACAGTTAGCTAATGATAGGTCATGGGTTGACATATTCACATACCTTTCAGGAGTTGGACGAAACTATCCACAAGTTCAAGACTAAGCTTGAACTGGAGAGCCTCGCTCGAACCTCGTTCAACAACCTCGGCGTCGCATATAGCCGCGACGATTAAGGACATTGCTCTCGCCACAGCATCTTGTTGGTCACTTGTGGTCTTTAGGTGCGCCTCGAAATCTTGAGACGACATCTGCATCACGTTTGTCTTGAACCGTCGAGTACTGAGATATTCACGAAGTGCGTGCAAGGCATATAGCGATTTGAAAGGGTGTCCTAGTGGGAAAACATCTTGATACGAAGTCGCGGGGTTCTCAAATGCTGTTAGGATCGAATCATCGGCCGGGAGTGACACTAAAAAGTGATAAATCTGATTATGTCGATTAGCGTAAGCACAACTACGATATATATGAGGGAAAGTTTACCTCTCGTGCCAGGTCCTCTTTCATGCTTAGATACTCCCACAAGTCTTTAAAATGACCTAGGATTTCTATATCAAGTGGCGAAGCGCCTGGCTTGATGCGCCGAGGAGAGGTCGCAATTCCAGACTCCTTTTTCACAAGGATCAGGCCGTTCTTAATATCAAGTTCCTCAATGGACTTACAGATAGCACTCTCCGATGGTGCCAGCGGCTGTCCGCGGTAGTATAGCCGGTAATTATCGAAGCCGGTAGCTTCGCGCAAACTGGCGAGTAGCGACGCAGCAGTATTCTTAAGCCCGATATCTAGAGACTTGATATCAGTCTGGTCGTCACCATCGAAAGATTGATACTTTAAGTCCGCGGGGTCACCATCGATCGGGCTGGGAGTCTGCAACATGAGAGATCGCAAATCCGGTGCCGCAAAATGGGGCCTTGCTTGCAATGCCTTTAGAAGCGCTATCAGCACTTGGAGAGATCTCGTGAATTGTAACTCTTGTTCTTGACGCTGCTCATCAGAAGCTACAGTTGTTGCCGATTGGCCGTCTCCGTTCGATATGCCGTCGGTAAATTCTTTCAGTTTCTGAGCGGCGCATTTAAGCTGCTGCAGGCACCGTTGAACAAGGGAAAAATGAACTCTCCTCGCGCGATGAAGCGGATATGACATGATAGACTTGCTGTCGACGTAGATGTCATCAACGAGTGTAGAAATTGCGGTCTCCTCAATTGTATGATTCGGAGCCGTCAAGATCATTTGCCAGAGCAGCTCAAGCCCAGCCGATTTAACGCTATCATCATCATCAAGGACCATCCCGTTAGCATCGTTCGCGAGAGGGATGATAGCATCTCTAACAAATGCGAGTGAACCTGCGCAATAGCAGCTAGGTGGCAATCTGGGTAGATATTCTCGCATGCAAGCGTTGAGAAAGGGGTTGTCGAGTCTCGTCCTCTTCAGCGCCGCATTCAAGTCATCCCAAGCAGCTTTCCTGTCCTCCTGGCATGCCGCGCCATCCCCGACCAGGAGGTCCCAAAGGCGGCGACCAAGCTCCGAATCAATTGCGGAACCGTGGTTCACAATGATGGCAGATATGATCCTCCGACGAGCATGACCAATAGCACTCGCGTAGACGGGAGTAAACCCGACCGCTTTCGCTGTGGCGATAGTAGATTCCAGTTCGTCAACCAGCAATCGCGTCAAGTCGTGTTCGGCTATCAGCATCTGCAGTGCCGGAGTATTACCCATGAGCGTGCTAAGCACTTGGAGACTTCCGGCCGTTGTCTGGGATTTAGCCGCAATATCATTCACGCAGCTCATCCAAATACTATCACGTCCTGCCTGGTCCGGACCCGAGTGTAAGAGACTGCTGAATTTCGACAAGGCAAACTGGTGGATATCCGGGTACGCTACAGAGCCCTGAAGCCCATGGATTGACGATTCTTGGAGCAGTCGAACACAGATCTTATATGGCAAAACAGGAACAAGATGATAAGGCATCATTTTATCCTGCATTTGTTTCGTAACGTGGTCGAAGAGATCTCGCATAGAGGAGGAGAAAGATTCGATCGGCAGGCCGTAGAACTTCTCGCACATATAGCAGAGGCTATCCAAGTCGAGGAGGCTGACTACCTTGGACATCATACGAACTATGGCATCTGAAATTCGTGGATCCTGCGTAGAGGTCAAAGTCTGCCAAAGTAGCTCCGTCTGTGCGGCTGTGTAAGTTTTGGTGACGGCTAGGAAGCCAACAATGTTAAAACTGGCCTGAGTGATCTCCGGGTGGCATGTAGGCCCGAGGAGATAATCGACGATCCCGGTCCCAACAAGGTGATTAGATAAGTGTCGAAGATAAGTCAAATGTGGATTATCGTCCCCTACTTCCTGGCGTTCGATGTACGTCCTCCACTGGAGGACCAGGTCGTCGCACAATTGACTGGCCGCCGAGACTCTGAGCTGCATCTGACTTGATCTGACCAACTTGCAGAACGTACGGATTCGCCATTCTAATGGGAGCGCATCATGTGTGAACCGATCTAACAGATCAGGATGTGATTGGCGATGCTCTTCAATGAGTTCAGTGGCTTCGGCGCTGTCGCCAAATAAACTGAATTTGAAAATACTGGCCAGGGAAGTAATGAGGTTCGAAGCAGTTTCGGAACCTAAATTGTTGGTGGATTTCTCAATAACGATGTCCATGGCTTCCGAGGCGGAGAAAAAGAATTTGAGACCAAAGGATATATTCTTCCTCGAACGCTCGAGAGTTGCCGGGGAATAAGTGCCCGAATACGACAACTTCTTATGACTGTCACGTACGAGGCTATCCACAAGCCAAGTAATCCCTACTAGGCTTTCCATTACTTTCTTGGGGAACCGTAGCAGGTTACTGGTAAGTAGATTAGTGAAACGCCCTAGCTGGGCCTGCAGCCCATCGCTGCTTGCCTGGAGTACATCAAGCGACTCCGAGAGACCCGAGCTATTCGGTGGGGTATACCCATTGGAGAGACGATTATCATCCTTGATAGTGATGCTGCCAAATAGTCGGAGGAAATTTGGGGATATTAGGCCGAGGTCGTTACCTTCTTCGTCTGCCGAGCGTGCCAGCGTGCGACAATCAACTGCGAGAAGGAATCCGGTTAGTCTAGCAGTCTGTATGAACATCTGGCTAACGATATCTCGGGTCTGGCTGGACTTTGAAGAAGCGTGCCTAGCAAGACTGTTGTCAGTGAATTCACGAAAGCGAAATATACGTATTCATATGGTATACATACTGTCGAGCCACGGCGTAGAAAAGGTCGGGGAGAGCCTGCCAAAATAGTTTGTTTTCTTGGTATGCCTCTACGACCATAGGGTAAAAGTCGATGTGCGCGTAGGATAGGTATCTGCTCAACCACGCATTCACTTGCTGTAACGCCTCATCGACGTTCAAAGGTTCTAGGCTAGGGTCAGAATGGTGACTAGATAAGTGGAAGGGTGTCAACGCACGTTGGTGGAAATAATCTGTAAGGCGAACAACCGTCTCGTGGTACGACTCCGCCTCGGCGCGATACGGGAAGTCGAGCATTGCGGCACTGAATTGCGCCGCTCGTGCGTTTGCAATGAGCGCCATGTTAGGTCCCGCTCCGTAGAATGCAAGGTCCTCATCGAACGATGCTGTGGGTACTTCGGGACTGTCAAGCTCTGACGCGGAGGATGATGCATCCTCGATCGGGGGTGCTTGTATCATGTTCACCTCCGGCTCTTCTACGCTGATCTTTATACTGTCTCGGCGGAAACGTGCAGGTGTGGGAGAAGGAGGGGAAGAAGGTGTGTCTTCAAGGCTGTCAGCGTTCCTCAGGTTGATGGTGACTTTGCTCGAGACGGGCTCGGTAGCGGGCTCCGAACGAGCTGGCGTGCTCGGCGGAAGCGGCTCCGGCGTGTCGACCCTCATGATGTTAGAGTCGAAAGGGGCGTCGCTATTGCTTTTATTATCTGACGATGGTAGAGTGTCAACGGACGCGCTCCTAGAGCCGGAAGGAGATGTTCTACGACGTTTTCGGGAGGAGAGGTCACCCTCATCAAAAGGATTAGGTCGAGTTGAGCTAGGCTCGGAGGAGGGGGCACGTTCTCGCGGCTCGGATGATCTCGAATCCTGATCCATCTGGACCCTTCTGGTAAATTAGGAAACGATGACAATCGTGGGGCTCCGGACAAAGCTTGAGGCGTTCGCGCGAGAAGGCTCCGCGACTGCTGGTGATAGACTCCAGAATTAGCATGTGGGTTGCGGAAGGGTAGGCGGGGTAAAAACAACTGAGTTAAAGAAAAGAAAAAGACAGAGAATGGAATCGTCAATAAGAAAAGTGGAAAAAAAGAGAATAATAAATTAAAAAGGGAAAATCAAAGGTCTAGAAAGGGTATCAAAGTGTTGCAAGAAGGGGAGATGATTCTCGCAATTCACGAGGATTCACCTGTCTCGATGTAGGCAAGAAAAAAAGATAGGCAGCTGGCAGCTGGCGGGCCTAGTGACGATTGACATTGGAGAAGCTCCAGGTACTCTTTTGGTGGTAACTGGGGCTCTCTTTGGTTGGGTCTGGCGTCAGTGGTGCGAGCAGGAGGGAAGCTAATGGTGGGGGAGGGGCGGGTGGAGAACAGGCTAGGTAGGGAAGGCAGCCCTGGCAAAGTGGGAAAGCATGGGAAAGAGCTGAGCTATCCGCTACCACGGCGGCATACCTCCATTACCCAGGGCTAGCTAAGGAGTTGCTAATCCTAGGCAATGTAGGGGTTCCTTTTTTTTCCACATTTCCGCAGGGTAAGATAATAATAACTTACTCACCTAGGTCATGATAGCTCTCGCGATCGCGAGAGAGAGAAAAGACAAAAACAAAAAAACAGAAATGGAGATAGAGATAGAGATAGAAATAGAGGTCGAGACGGGATGAAGTTTTGAAGACAAGGACAATAAGAAACAGGGTAATTACCTCGCGTCAGAAGGCAACAACAGGCCGAGCGAACAATGTGCAATAGAGATTACACGGGACGTGAAGCTGCGAAGCGCAGGTTGGAGGGACGGGGATATGCAATGCAAATGAAGGCCCCTCAAGAATGTACGGTGCAGTGTACCTGATGGAGCAAATCAGGACACTGGATGGGGATAAGATGTGACACTGAACGAAGTGGGTAGACAATTGGGTAAGGCTGCTGGCGAGTCGAGGATCGCCTCGGGAATGGGTTTTGTCTTGAAAGAATACCCGTCAAGAAACCCCAGCTGCTAAGACGTGTGGTTGATGAATGAAAGGCGCTGGAGCTGGGCGACGCTAGTGCATCATTTTGTGTCGAGTGGGGACTACAGCTAATAATCTACCGCCTACACACGGACAATATATACCTAGGTACCTACACGTAAGTACATACGGTAGGTACCTACGTACATAGATACCCTTCAGACCGTTAAATACATGTATCTCTGTTACATATATGGTATTACCCAAGTGCAGGTACGAAGGGTCTACATATATATAGTATGCTGCGTTCCACCTATAAGGCTGTACATCATGTCCTTAACACTTAGATCCCCACACGTAGGTAGGCCTTCTAGGTAGGTATTCAAAAAGCAATCAATGTCCCCTAAGGCACCAACCAGGTAGACCAATAGATATTGAAGAATACCTAGGTATTAACATGTGTACTTACCTTGGTAGGTAGCTATATAAAATAGTGATCTAGGGGTATCTGGTGCAACGTACTAGATAATCTGCAGCCTATAATATGTACCTACCTGCACATATACAAGTACGTACCTAGGTACACATACTGTATGTGCGCAATACCTATATACATGTAAGGCATGTAGGCCAGAAAAGTCAACTCTATTTCAGCGGGTCTAGGCTGCAGATACCGAGGTGTCGGTCTGCTTACTTAGGTATATACGTACGTACCTACCTACGTTACCGGGATAAGCAATCGTGATCTTCCTTTGAAATACATGCTATATAAAGTAGAGATGGCGTATGTGGGTGGATACGCCTTATAAGTTGGTGATCATAATAGGAACGCTGAAGGTGTCACGTACACTGCCTAGGCAGTTAGTTAACTTCCCTACATGCAGCTCACTTGTAGATACCTACCAGTGAATGGATCAGAATATCGAAACTTCAAATATATAGGCGTCTACCTAGGTACCTACCTACATAGGTACCTAGGTATGTATGCCTGTACTCAAGCTCTTAGCACTACTGAAATACCTATATCTTAGTCCAGGGGCTTATCTTTTTCATGAATCAAAAAGTTCAAGCCTGAAGACGTCAGTCGTAAACAGTGTAAACACCGACGTAAGGTACATACAGATACAAACATGTAGGCCAATACCGCACTTAGGTATGTGTATGTGTAGGTACCTACCTATGTACCTACCAGATGTATGTACATACGTTTTCCCCATTAAGTGCCCGACGCACAGTATATACGCGTGCAGCGGAGTTAGAGCGAATTGTAATAGGTCCAACTCTGTGTTACATAGGTAGGTATCTACGCC
Source organism: Pyrenopolyporus hunteri (assembly GCA_902806595.1). Classification (NCBI taxonomy): domain Eukaryota; kingdom Fungi; phylum Ascomycota; class Sordariomycetes; order Xylariales; family Hypoxylaceae; genus Pyrenopolyporus; species Pyrenopolyporus hunteri. Next base: position 1,190,245 of record CADCXC010000005.1, on the reverse strand, counting down.
CACAAAAAGGGGAATGATGGTCGTGGTGGCTTCTTAGTTCCCGTCCGCAGCAGCAAGTACCTAGGTACCTACTTACCTAACCTAACTAGATCGCGTCTGGTACATACAGGTAACACTCACCCACCCTGTCACCTACTAGGTACAAAATAACTATCCAATTTGATCGGACCGCAGATCACATATGTAACCGTTATCAAATATGGTATTCGATGCAGTATCAAAACTGAAGAACACGAGAACGGCCGCGGAAGGATACCTAAAGGAGAAATGGTAAGTGGCTTTTCCTGCTTCTTTTCATGCCTACCTATATATTCTTCCTTCGGCCTCGCGTTCGGAATTTCCTGGCGCTCTAGTGAGTAAGTAAAGAAATCTAACATAATGCTCCTTCACCAGGAAACACCGAGGGTCCCGTGACATACTGGGGGCGAAGGGCAGAGCCGAGGCCGAAGAAGAAGAGCGGCGTCGACGAGAGAAGGATGGTTTCCTCTCTTTGATTTCGGCCAAGATTACTGGCGAGTCGGTCGCGGAGATGCCGCCGTTGCGATGGGACCCGACCACCCCTCAAAAGGCTGTCTTCTTGGTCACAATACCTATCGAGTTCGGCTGGTTTGAACTGTCGAAAAACACGTATAAATTGCTTGCTAAACACGTAGGCATGAGCCAAAATAGTGTCAGTCATTGGGCTTTGTGCGTAATCGATCGTGGTCCAAACCTTTCTTACTGTTATGACCTGATGAGCGATCAGATGGCGCTTAATACCATGGGCAAGAACTATTTTCGCGTCGCCGAGATCACCCCTGAGTTTATCGAAACCTGGAGTTCTTGTTACTACGTTGGCGAGACAACAAAATCCCACAAAGAGATACAAGAAATAGGTAGGTTGGCTCTCACAGGCTCACGTTCCCCTCTTTGCTAATATAAAACTTTAGGGGCTAACCACATGATGCTCCATCCACACTACCATCTCTTAACAAGCAATTGCCAAGACATGGCGGAGAGCCTCGTAAGACAGTTATGTAACGGGAAGATTATAAGCCAAGCCAAGTTGAGCGAGGAGTTATCCTTGGTATCCCCGAAGATAGCCCTGGATCTTATGATGGCCCGGTTAAGGTCCAAGATAGAAACATCGGACGAGCACGAAGACAGCGATCATGTCAAAGCGGATATAGACGCCATCAAAGGACTATGGCATAGAATCCATCGGTAATAAATGCCGCCGTGATATTGGAAAGATCTGTAGGACGTTAGGAGCAATATGGGCAAAGTTTTGGCATAGCGAGTTTGATATATATAGTATTTATTAAGTAGCATGAGTTAATTCCAAGGTCTTGAATAGAGCCATACATTTTGGCTAGGGTATCTACCTACTATGTATAATCTAACGCAAAGGCTGGGTTACCAAAGTTGATTCAGAAGTACGTTTCTAAGAATGTCCTCACCAGTCCCCGAAACCCTCGGAATAGAGCGACAATAAAACTAAATAGTTGTTTGTCTTCGTTATGTTTACCATTGACGTATAGGCCATTTTTGATAAGAATTAGGTAGGAGGAAAAATGATAAAAAAAATAAAAAAAAAACTCGATTTCTAAAAGTCGGTGATCGAGCACAGACCAATTCTAATTCCAGCGGCGTGTTTAGCGGCTTATACCCAATATCCACCCAGGTACCTTCGATTTATTCGATTTATTCCAGTGAACAATTATTCTAGCTCTTCAATTGATATTATGTCCATCCAGGCTGGCAGCATTGGCAAAGACGACGGGTCTCACTGAATACCTATTCTATTTCCTACTTCTGATTTACAAACATTACCTGTTTATACGCCATCCTGCCCTTGATCTAGGCAGCGCCCAAAGATGGATAAAAAGAAAAAAATCATCCACCAACTAGACACGCCATATTCAGCGGTATCATGGTACGAAATACAGCCTCCACTATTCCAACTGGAATTTATTGGGATGTTAATCTCAGTGATAGGCCTAGTGTAACTCTCGAAGATCAAGAGACAATCTTGGAGCTTCTATGCACGTAAGTCAAGAGATCTTCTGTGAATGGATATCATAACCGACACAGGATAATTCCCAATATAGGTAGCTCCAACTTGTTTACTCTTCCGCTATGGATCTCTTCGCATTTCATACTATCGCGTTTTATGCTAACGTCTTAGGTCAGCCTACTTGCCCCTTTGGGACGGTTTCGTGCGGAGCATGTCCAGCTGTCGAAAGGTAAACGCGACAAGAAACGGAAGCGCAAAGCACCAGCCGCTCAATCTGGAGACGCTCAAACTCTTCCAGCACCAGAAGTGAGATCCTATGTTGATGTTGGACTTACAACTGTTACACGTCATCTCCAGAGTTTAGCATCCAGAGCACAGAGTATGGAGCCCAATCAGGATGGTAAAACTCCTGGTGAAGACGTATCTTTACCCCCTTATTCAATCATCTTTGTTGCTCGGTCTGGGCAGCCGAACGCCCTCAATGGGCACCTCCCCCAGATGGTAGCTGTTGCCTCAAAGTCACATCCAGAACGAATATCCATCAGATTAGTGGGACTATCGAAATCGTGCGAGGACCGTCTATCCGATGCCCTGGGCATACCTCGTGTCTCCTGCATTGGACTCCGCGAAGGCGCTCCGAATTCGAGAGGGTTAGTTGAATTCACTCGGCAACATGTTCCAGTAGTTGAAATACAATGGCTCGAAGAGGCGAAGAAGGCCGAGTATAGAGGGACAAACATTAATAGCATAGAGACGTTTGTGGGCAGCAAGAAGCAACGTAACCGTGTATCCACCTAGGTCATAATAGATATGGTTCTTACACTGCTGAAAGACTGCTGAAAGACTCCTCGTTGTGATAGAGTACCCACCTATGCACTATAAGGACTACCAACACGAGATATCCTATCCTAAGCACCAAGTTTAGTATCTATAATGAGATATGAATAGAGCAGCTACTGTATTTAAAGATACAACGCCGTCAAAATCCATAAAAATGAGATAGGTATTCTAGATTTCCATGTGATTTATTGTAGACTCAACTCTTTGTCTCGCACTCCTGTTTGCCCTTGATGGGTGCCTGCAGGTATCAATCTGAACCACGGTATCTTGCTAGTTCGAACCGTGAATTTCTTGCTAACGATGCGTACATGCTACCTATACGCCTAAGACCGACTTCGGTTTTAGTTACACATATTATCAGTACCTGGTAGGAAAGACGAGTCGGTTCCAATCACCGGGCCATCAAATTAACGAAGACGAAAAGGGGGGAGCCGAGTGAGCTAGGTAGGTAAATCGAGTATATGTACCTGCTCATAGGAGCCCACCTTCTTCAACACCTATCTACGTAAACACAAAAGTAGAAAGTCAGACATTTGGGTATTTAAGGAAAGGACCATATACAATACACCTGTCTATAACCCTGCCTACTTCCTATTGTCTCGAGGCGACGTTCTACGGAATCCACTCAACCATAGGGACTTTCATTACCTCATCTTACCCACACATATCGATCCGTAAGTTCCTACTTACCCCAGAGATACGCCCTATCGTCTATACGATCTTCATACCCACATCCTGGGACATTTCTCTAGTTACCTTTCTGCCTGTTTCTCCCATCAACACAGAGAGCGGCTCATTGTTAGGCAATCCACATCCCAGACTCCTTCATCTACCACCCATACCTTTCATACCTTTTCCCCTTACCTACCATTTCTTCTTCCCACCTTCTAAGTCTACCTTATTCCCGCCCCCAGAATCTAACGAGATTCCTCAAAGTGTTCGATTCCAACTAGTAAAGAACCCAAAAGACCCCAAAGGACCCAGGTCACATTGTCAAGATGTATGGACGTGGGAATCTGGAGGATGCGAAGGAGCTTCAAGCGTCCTTCACTCGCGCACAAGCGCCCCGACGCAACAATCGAGGCCGAGGTCGCGGAAGGGGTAACGCGGACGGCGGACGACGAGGAGGCGCCCCAGGAAACGCCCGCCCGCAACCGTATCAACAGGGTCGGGGCGGCGGCGCTCAGGACCATCCTCAGCAAACCCCGTACGTACCGACGCACGCCCGAGAAGACGCGGGACAGCCTCATCGCCGCCCAACGCAACGGGCTGATAATTTAACCCCCAGCCAACAATCGGCCTGGGAGACGACCTCCGGGTGGCAAAACGTCTCTCCTTCTTACATGGACAGAGTCCACCAGGGACAGGTCCCTAGCCCAGCGGGCAGCGGCAGCCCAGAGAATTTCCAGAAGCGTATCGCGAGTAGCGAGCAGGACGCCAACGCAACCAAGCGCATCAAAGGCGAACGCGCGGAAGAGCCCGCTCGAGCGCGAGCGCAAGACACCGGTCGCCCATCTCTATTCCGTCTCGGCCAGCAGTCCCGCCCGAGCATTACATCCCCATTCGCCCCAGTCACCCGAGAATCACACCCGCACTTGTACCTCCAATCGTCCTGGGGACGACCAGACTCCCAGCATCAAACCCCGACGGGTTTCCGCTCGTCTACCAGCGCAGACACCCCTATGCCCCCGGCCAACCCAGCGCCGCAGCGATGGGGGCCCGTTCCCCCCGAAAACCACGACTCCAGCATGGGCCCGTCCGAACCGTCGCTCCTCGACGAGGAAGTCGAGGCGATCGGCCAGCCGGTCATGCCGTACACCGTCGGGGGCGGATCCCAGCGGGATGAAGACGTGGCCATGGGTGGCGTGGAGGCTAGCAGCAATAACAACAACAATAACAGCGGCAGCGGTGGCAACAGCAGGCCGGTTCTCAGGGGCCTCGCGGCGTCGCGCTGGAACACGGAGAACGCCTGGTCTTCGGGGAATTTCCCTGGCGAGCCCATGCTCGTCGACCCGCCGGCCCAGGAACGACGCGGCACGCTCGCGCCGGCTGGCTCCGTCGTGACCAGTGGTACGTCGAAGGGCCCTGGCTTGGCGAATTCGCGCTGGGCGTCGTAGGCTGGCGGGTTACACTTGCTGGCTTGGTCGGGGTGCTGGGTGACAATTGTCAAATTCCTTGCCTGTGTGATAGGGTTGTCTCCTTCACTTTGTCTGGACCCTAAGGGGGGTACTCTGAGCGTTGTGTACCTCAGCTTAGACTTTTGTCTCCCTAACCGCGCATTATCGTATTCATCGGGAACCTTGGCCGTATGGGGGTTTCTGAGTGAGATGGTTTTGATACCATGGATATGTTTTTAACTTGCCGCTGTCAACGCAAGTTTGCTAAGGTACGTCCATATCAACCCCAGCTATGAGTCTACCACGCCAAAGACAGTGCTTACAAGTTGTTAGGTCCCTAATCGCATCGCCTCATATCGGAACCGCTGCATTTCACCGAAGAGGGGATTCAACAACAGAATATCATAATATTCCCTACTGTTGGCCCCCTAACAACTCTCTCGTCATGACACCGAAAGCAATGGTACGGCCGGGGCAGATCTTGCTGGACCCATAATTTCATTTTGTTTTTTCCTTTCTATTTCCTCGCGTCGCCATGCGGATTACGCACCTTGGTAGCCATGTAATTAAGAATCCGGACTGAGTTCTTTGCACATTTGGTAGCAACTTGGATCCGCGAATCTGTCAAGGGTGTGGAAGCTGATGGCTATTATATGACGCTTAGTTAATTCGTTGAGCCCGTAGATAGGGACTAATTATAGATGATGAAACCCATGACGACCTTTCCTTGAATTGTGACTGTCGAGATCGATGCTGAGTAAGGCCTATAGTAATAAGGAGAGCCTTAGGGGTAACCGGGCTAAGGATTACGAGTGAACTCACAGAAGCCATATCGACCCTTAACTGTCCATGCCACCTAAACAGTCACCGAGGTAAGGCGATCGGGAGCGTTACTCTCGGGTAGGAACCGTATATTTCTGAAGTATCAACGATATAGCGCCTACGTAGACGAAACCGAGCGAATATCGAGGCGTCTACTACACAGATCGGACTTAGGACCGTAGGACAGACGGTATTGAATACTCAAATTCACCCTCTTCTTCGTCGGTGTATCGATATATCAAAGCCCATCTGCACCAACCCAACTTCCCGAACTTACTCTCCTTCTTGACTCCATCCTAGGTATAAATCCCCCTTTCCTTCCTCTCCCTCTCCCTCACCCTCTCCCTATCCATTCCCCCTCCCCACTACCGCTCCGCCAAACTCAAACTCTTCTGCACAATCGCCACGCCCTCGCGGACCGCAGGACAGTAATGGCGGCGCAAGATCTCGCCCTCCCAGACCGTCGCGGCGAAGGGGTTGCTGGCCTCGGCGCTCTCGGCGAGGGGGTTGAAGGCGCCGTCGCCCTTGCGCTCCTCGGTGTTCCAGAGCGCGGCGATGCGGCGGCCGTGGGTGCGCGCCACGTCCGCGAGCAGCGCGAGGGCCGCGCGCGCCGACTTCTCCGGCATGTGCAGCGCCGCCGTCGACAGCTGCTTCGCGAACGCGGCCAGGCGCGCCGGCGGCACCGAGCGGATGTTCCAGTGCGGCAGGAGCACGGCCGTCAGGCATCGGATCAGGAGAACAGTTGTCGTCTGTAGGTTAACTTTGTTGCTGCTGCCAGGTTTTCCAGACCTAGCGGACGACGGCTTGTCTGGGTCGGGGAGGTGGAGGGATCGCGCGCCGAGCTCAAGGTCCGGGTTGAGGCTCAGCGGGAGAAGGGTCTGGTATAGGTGCGTGGTGAAGAAGGATAGGTCGAGGTGTAGGTCCGCGCGCGCGTTGTGCGCGTCCTGGCCGGCGAGCAACGCGAACGCCGTAGTCGTGCAGAGAAGGGCTTCGCGGGAGGGGTTGCGGATAGGGACATCGTCGTCTTCTTCTGCGTCTTCTTCCTCTTTATCGTCCGCATCGTTGTCCTCGTCGGCCTTACTGTGTCGGATGAGATCTTTTAGCGCCTCTAGGAGGTCGCCGAAAAAGTTCTGGTTGATCAAGTGCGCGTATTTGGATAGACCCTCCAGAACGGCACCCATTAGGTGCGGCACCCGCATCTTGAGGATTCGGAAGTACGTAGCGAACACGAGCTTCAATGTTTCTCCCTCCATGCGATCGCGCTCCTCATGCTGAACGAGCGCATCCGCTTGAGCCATATCCTTCTGTAGCGCTTTCTGTTCCTTTATCTTCTTTCGTTCTCGCTTGGTCCGGAATTCTTTCTTAAACTTAGGCTTCTTGCCGTTGGGACCGACGGCACCGTTGGGGCGATCTATAGAGTCTTTTGACCCCTTGCCGGAGAAATCCGATAGTAGACGCAGATGGAGGAAGAGATTAACAACGCTTTCGTTTACCTGGTACTCTTTGGCCTTCATCATCTTCGAGAGGAGCGAGACCGCTTCCATAGACGGGCGACCCTCCTCGTCTTCCTCGAAAAGGGTTTCGAGCGCTCGAAGACACTTATTGAAGTCGTCGTCGACGTGTCTCGTGCTCAGCTTCCCAACTAGGATCTTGACTAGGTCGGACCGGAAATTGAAATGGGGTACGGCGGTTAGTAGGTTACAAGCACAAGTGATGGCGACACTGGCAGTGCTCTGCTTCGACTTGGCGTGCCTGGTGAGATCCTTCACATATGCTTGATAACCTGAGATGAGAGACGTTTCGTAAGTCCGGACCCTTTTCACATCTTTCGAGAGCTTCTCCTCCGGCGCATCTTCCGCCACTGGCCGTATTCGATAGCCGGGTATGACATCCTTGTAAACAGCTAGCTGAGTGGCCAAGGTAAGACTTTGTATGGCCGGAATTCTGGACTGCCCAATCTTGGCCAAGGCCTTGAAGGCGCCACCGTTCTCCTCGGGGGTCTCATTGAGCATTAGGGCTATCTTAGCCAACTCCTCCTTTGCTTCTAAGATTTGCTGGTGCTCGGGTATCTCAGGCTTCTCGGGCTCCGTTTTCTTCGCAGCTTCTTCATCCTCGGACTCATCCTCGGCGCCTTCCAACCAGTCGTCGTCGCTCTCAATGGACCGCAAGTCACTCGCCGGGGCAGAGACATGCTGTATACGCCCGTCTTGGAGCTTTAAAGGGAGACGAGTACTCTCTTTTTCTTTCTTCTTCCCTTTCCGCGCTCTTGTCTCATACTCTTGCTCTAGGTCCCAATTGGCCGCATTGGCTAAAAATGCTTTTTGGATCTTCGAGCTAGATTTGCGCGAGGAGCCCTCATCATCCGAAGGCGGAGTGAGCTTCCTCTTCTTTGCTGGTCTAGACGCCATTATCGACCTTGGATCTTGAAAATTGGTGAAATGAGAAGCGTTCGACTTTCTTGAAGGCCGACGAAGAAACTCAAAAATTCAGAGATCCCTGCAGATCTCTGCAGTTAAGACCCACATAGACCTCGATCTAGCCAATCGGGACAATTCCGCTTTACTTTGTACTTGTCTCACCGCCAAAATTTCCAGGTGGCAGAATTTTTTCTACGTGAAATGCAAAGCGCACCCCGCGCCAGCCTCTATCGTCCGGACTCCCACGACACATACGACGAGATACAATCACAATGCGGCAATTAACAGAGCAAGAGACGAAGATCCTCTTCGAGAAGCTGGCCAACTACACCGGCAGCTCCCTCAAGAATTTAATTGCGCCGCTCGACGACTCGCCCGACGCCGATCGCTATGTCTTCCGCTTGAATCGCGACAGAGTATACTATGTCCTGCTCTCCGTCGCTAACCTCGCCACGTCGATATCGAGAGATCGTCTTGGATCGCTGGGTATCTGCTTAGGTATGGAGCCATATATACGCCCTATAACCTCTATTATACCCATTACCTTCTTCGATGATGCCTCCCACCCCAAGCCCATCCGTGCGGAGGGCGACTGAAACGAGCAAACGCTAACCAGAACCGCCCCCTATAGGCAAATTCACCAAGTCGGGCAACAAGTTCCGATTACACATCACAGCGCTACCCATCCTAGCCGAGCACGCGCGATACAAGCTATGGATCAAGCCCAACGGCGAGATGCCCTTCCTATACGGCGGCAACATCGTCAAGGCCCACGTCGGCCGCTGGTCCGACGACTGCCCCAGCCACCAGGGCGTCGTCATCTACAACATGTCCGACACCCCCCTCGGCTTCGGCGTCACCGCGCGCAGCACCGCTGAAGCCCGACGCCTCGATCCCACCGGCATCGTGTGCTTCCGGCAAGCCGATTGCGGCGAGTATCTCCGAGACGAGGACACGCTGTTTGCAGGCTGAGCGGCTATCGGCCTCACGTTCTTCCTAATCATCTTGACCAAAAGAAATAAAGGAGAGAGAAAGTAATGGAGTGGGAGGTGTATGTATATACAGATAAAAAGCAAAGGAATCGCCGGCGGGTTTTGACACTAGAAGAAAGACGAAGGCCCGGAGTTTGGAATTGGCTCGAGTTATGTGTGCATTCGGAGGCGTTTGCGGCTATCATACAAATTCTCTATGCGACCTTGGTCCTTTCTATAAGGCTACGGGACGATATAAATGCAATGTCTATTAGCATGATATCCCTCTATTTGAAGACTACACATCTAGCAAAACTACTTTTCGAAGCCGTATAACCGTATGTTTCCTTAACGCCGTCTATCTATGTGAAGTAGTAGTAGTAGTAGTATCACAGAGCTTTCTACAAGCTGATGTCGTTTTCGTAAGCAGCCACCCCTCCGCTCTCAGCTACCTTGTCGAACACGGGAGTGACCGGCCGGCTCTCCCTACGGAGCAGGCTCACGCTCTCCCGATCCGCCACATACTCGCTATCAGCGTAGCCCAGCAGGGATTCGATCTGCGTGCTTCGATGCCCCTTAATCCGGGCGATCTCCGGCGCCGCATAGTTGACCAACGCTCTGCCGACCTCAACCCCCGGGCCTTCCCAGAGTTTGCCATCAGGTCCCGGCTCCGATAGCCTCTCCACAACCACGAGGCGGACGGCTTCTTGCTGCGCAAAGTTCCCCTCCACATCCACGACGCCTACCGGGAGGAGACCGGCCTTGTCGGCAAGCGCGCGGTGGGCGCCGACGTCGATATATATCGTGCCGTGCGGCGCTAGGCCGTGGAGAATCCAGAAGTAGCGGTCTCTGATCGGCTGCGAGAGGGGGAGGAATCGCGTGTGTAGTGGTGGTTTTTCTAGTGCGTCGAGGGCCAGCGACGCGGTTGACTTGGAGAGAGGATCCTCCGCATCGTCGTCGGGTACAGGTGTATGTTGCGACGAAGCGCACTTCTTGCGCGCTTGGAGGTAGCGGACGATCTTCACGATGTTTCCTGGGGAGGAAGACCGGGTGATGACCGTGGTGACGCCGGCAGATGTTGCAAGCCTCGCGGCAACGATCTTTGTACCCATTCCACCGGTTCCCAGCGCAGATCCCGCGCTGGAGACTGGAGACATTTTAGTTGTATGATCAAACGACGCTCTACATTAGACTCCTTACCATCAGCACGGATTGCGCCTATGTCTTCGACCTCTTCTATCGGCTTAGCATCGGCATGTGTCCGTGGATTCTTATCATACAAGCAATCGACGTCCGTCATGAGGAAAAGGAAGTTAGCATGTACCATAGCAGCGGTAATGGCCGAGAGAGTGTCGTTATCGCCGAATTTAATTTCGGCAACTGCTAGGGTATCGTTTTCGTTCACGATTGGTATGACACCCATTTCGAGAAGCTCCATTATGGTATTCTGGGCATTTAGGTATCGTGTCCGCTGTAGCATATTTTCGTTAGACGTATCCCAACCCCTTTTCTATAGCCTTTTACTTACATCTGCGATATCGTTTCTTGTCAGGAGAATCTGGGCGATAGGCTGCCTTAGATGCCCAAAAAGGCTATCCCAGAGACTCATCAAGCGGCATTGGCCTATAGCCGCAAGTGCTTGTAACTTGGATAAATGCTTCGGCCTCTTATCGACATCCATTCGTCGAAGACCGACACCGATGGCGCCGGAGGACACAATGACTACTTTGTGGCCATCTTTCCGTAGCTTGACAGCTGTCTCAACTATGAGAGTCAGGATCGATAAGAGAGGCTCGTGGGTCTTCTCATCGACGATGGAACTTGTTCCTGGGTATAAGTTAGCTTAGTTCAGTTGTGTAACTGCATCAGGTAGCCACTTAAGAAGAGGAGTTTATCAAACCCCGAATTTTGACTCACCTAACTTGATCACTATTGTAAGTGGCTTAGGCCCCTTCATGGCTATGAGAATTAATTAGGAGAACATCAGCACCTATAGACTCAAACTTGATCCAAAAAAAAAAAAAAAAAACATAAGGGTAGCTCAATGAAATACAATATTTCCATCAAGTATAACAACGGTTAACTTACAAGGCGTTGGGCCCGCCGGATCTGCCATGGCTGCAAGGGCGCGCTGGCAACCTCCAGGGAATGTTGGATGTGGAGCATTGGTACGCCTTCAAGGCTTCGCTGAGCATCGAATAAACGAAAACGTTAAAGTTCCTATTGGGCTACGGCGGAACCCCGGCCGAGATCGGAATTTCAAAAGGCCTTAGGTAACCCCCAAGCCGTATTATAGGTCCCTAGGTATGTACCTCCTAGGGTGGCACCCGCTATATTCCCGCTATATTTTATGTATAGGGTGCCTACTAAGGCGCTAGAACAGGTACTAGTTCAGATAGATCTTGGCCAATAAACAGGTAGTAAAAGTCCGGTAGCCACCTAAATCTAGAAGCTTAATTCTTGCCCGGAACTTAACTACCCAGGTAGACATCACCATCATTACAACATTAATAGCCGAACCCACGATGTCTTCACAACCGCAACAACCGTCTAATCCCCCCGCAGCCGCAGCCACTCCAGCGGCGCCCAACCCGTCGTCCTCCCCGACCTCACTAGCAGACCCCTCTTCCTCCTCCTCCTCCTCCTCCACCAAGCCCTTCCCGCAGATCGTCGAGAACGACCCGGCGCGGACGGGGTTCGACCCGCGCACGTCGAAATGGGTCAACTACTTCAAGATCCTGACGGGCAGCATAACGCCGGAGGGCGCCTTCCACTACCGGGAGTGGCGGTACCGGGAGCAGGAGGCGGCGGACTGCGCGCGGTGCGAGCAGTTCCGGGACTGGGCGTTCGCGCACTCGCCCACGGTGCGCTTCATGCGCGAGAAGGTCGAGGCGCTCAACGGCCGCCTCGACGGCTCCAACGTCGTGTGCCGCCGGTGCCCCGCGCGCCTGACCGACGACGGCAACGTCCACCGCGCCTCCGGCGGCTTCAGCCCCGACCACGGGATCCTCATCTGCGCGAACGAGATCCGGAACCGCTCGCATCTCGAGGATACCCTGGCCCACGAGATGGTGCACGCTTGGGACCATTTGCGATGGAAGGTCGATTGGGTGGGCGATAAGGATTTGAAGCATGCGGCTTGCACTGAGGTATGGGGTCTACTCTTCCACCCCTTTTCTCCCCTCCTCGCACCTAATTATATATCCGATTGTCTAACACAGCTTTTCGCAGATCCGAGCAGCGATGCTAAGCGGCGAGTGCAGATGGACGAAGGAGGCTTTCACAAGAGGGAACTGGACGCTGACGCAGCAGTTTCAAGACTGTGTAAGGAGACGAGCAGTAATGTCCGTGATGGCCCGACCACGATGTAAGGACGACGTGCAAGCAGTCAAGGTGGTGAACAAAGTATGGGACTCGTGCTTCTCAGATACCCGACCGTTCGATGAAGTTTATAGATGAGCATGAGGCATCACGAAGAAAAAAAAAGTTAATAGAATAGAAAAGACCCCTCGAGCGAGCTGTGTACATATCACTTGTATTCATATCATCCACCCGTCACGAGTTCAGTCAAGGCGACAAATCACATCTACATGCTTAACTCGGAATGAATATGCATTAACTACTGAATTGCCCGATCCATGCAAATCCCCGAACCAGCCCTATCCATCCGTGTCCGAAACGCCGGCTCCCAGTAATTGTGCAAATATGAATCCATTCCGTTAGTTCGTTATTTTTCATGAGGATGACCTTTCCCGGTTCGCCGCTCGCTCACCCTTGACGCAATGCTTCAGAATCCACGGGTGCGTCTGTACCTTGTCCAGAGGGAGTCTCTTCTCGGGGTCGAGGACAAGAAGCTGCCGTTTTGTTAGCAACAGGAACAAGAAAGGAAGTGGAACATCTCGGAGAGGAAATATTGGGGTTAGCTTATGTAGGTGTCTTACCTTCTTGATGAGATCTCTCGCTTCAGGGCTGACGAACGAGGGGATAGTCATGTCCGCCTTCGCAATTCGCCTGTGGGTCATGACGGGCGTATCCTCGAACGGTGCCTCCCCCACCAGGAACTCGTACGTCAAGACGCCCAGACTCCAGAGGTCCACCTTCTCGTCGTAGTAGTTGTCCGAGCTACCAGGCTTGATCATCTCGGGCGGGAGGTAGTCCAGCGTACCGCAAAGAGTCTGTCGTCGGCTGTTCGGCGCGTGGACGCTCCAGCCGAAGTCAGAGATCTTGATCTCGCCGTGGATACCCATCAGGATGTTCTCTGGCTTGATATCCCGGTGGATGACATGCTTACGGTGTAGATACCGTAGAGCACTCGCCATCTGGGCGATGAACTGCGAGGCCTTCCACTCGGGGAAGCGGTTCTCCCTTCTCAGGTGCTTATAGAGCTCTCCCTTCCCGGCAAATTCGAGGATCAGGAAGATCCGTTTCGTGTCATGGAAATGACCGAATAATTGGAGAATGTTGGGATGTCGTAGATTGCTTTGGATCTCGATCTCCCGGCGGACTTGCTTCTCCACTCGACCATGCTCTAACTCCTTCTTGTGTAGGACTTTGAGGGCACAGATAAAGCCACTCGTTCGCTCCCGCGCAAGGTAGACCCTTCCAAACTTGCCCTTGCCCAGCGGCCGGCCGATCTCGAACATACCAAGGTGGAATTGCTTGGGAGGTTGCGGTTGTTCGACTAAAGCGGTCGACTTTCGTTCCGCTTGTGCTAATTCATCCGTGGATTTGGATGATGTGATGGTGCTGCCCGGAGCGGGAAGGGGCTTTCGGGCAGGAGAAGGCGGTTGAGCACCTTTACGTTGTGCAGCTTGGGACGGGAGAGTGACGGTAGTGACGGTATTTCCGCTCTGCGTCTGTAAAGCAACCTTGAGTAGGTTCGAACGGCTGGAGCTCTGCGATAATTGGGTTGTAGCACTGATAACCTTGGTGACGGTCAGCTCTTCTCCTACTATGTTCAAGCGAGTTGGTGATGGTCCGACAAACCTTGGGCTTCTGATAGTCATTCTCGTCATTAACGGACATGCGCTCAAAATGAGCCTCAAGGGTACGGGAAGCCATGACTTCCCGGTAGCAAAATGCTTCGATACCGAATTGAAGATCGAATGGGGGTGTAAGGGTATGTTGTCGTCGATGAGGATAATTCGCTAGGGAAAGGTTCGTGGTTTGCGGTAGGAAGAGTTGGGGAAGATTGAATTAATGTTCGGTACCTTATTGTTTTTCTTGCCAGGTTATTTGTCTGTTGCGCCGGCAACCACCAGACTCCCCACTTACTGCTGGGTAACAGGGCCGTGCCTTCCAATGGTAGCGCCCGTAAGACCCCTGTCACAGCTCTATTCTAGTCCCTGCGCAGCTGGTAGCTCATTTGTCGGAGTCCCGAATGTACTTATTTAAGCACTGTGCCTGGGTACCTGTCAGCAAGGAAGTTGCTATTCTTTTCATTCAAAAGACTTCACCTCTGATAAAATATCGGGAGAAGGTGAATAAAATAAAAATAAAAATCTAAACTGGGCTCCCCAAAGAGTAAATAAACAACAATAAGCTTTGCAGACAGGAAACCATGCCGACAAATACCACGCCACCCAAGTTCATCCAGCTGCGCATGTCCAGGTACCTACGTACCTAGGTACGTACGTATTATGTCTCCAACGATCCATCATCACAGTTCGATAGGTGCGCACACCCTAAGATCCAAATAGTTATCTTTGATAACTAGTCCACTGAAGTAAAAGTTCATTATATCTATGGCTTGCAAGGCATAAGACGCCGCGAACCCCTCAGTCTAACTAATACAAGAAGCCTAAGAGCATGGAAGACATTGGAGCCGAGAGACCGTGCTACGGCATCAGATACGACTTTGAAAGGCGCAACGCTGCGAGGCCCTGAACGCACATAGGGACCTACTACAGAACTCCTGCAAGCAACATTGATGCTCCATGAGTCAGTGAGGGCCCATAGGTATAACCCCTATCATATATTCAAGGTGTTTTTTTCCATGGCAATATCTAGGTAGACAACACAAAAGGACCAACCCGTGGATTTAGAAGGGCCGGGGTTTCGCAGAGATCAATGAGAATCAAATAAGCCACCAGGAATATGCTACTGATGATACCCTCATAGTTTCGCTTTGGGGGCAAACCTAGAATATATTTCACTCACTCTTCCAGACCCCATTGGCCCCTTTCCGATTCCAATACCGGTATAAGTTGTCAATCAATCCCCGCCCCGAACCTGGCCCAGCGGCTGTTTCAAATCATTCTAGAAACAAGACAGTCATCTGTGCCTCTGAGATGCCCAGGGTCAATTATACTCGTCGTTTGTCTTTGGTAGTACCGAAAACCATTTCTCGCCCAACCTCTGAAACATCCAAAGTCTAAAGCGCCGAGCGATGATATGATAAATGATTAGGAGAACGGCCCTTTTCAGCTTATTCGCGATTTTCCGCATGAAGTTGGAGCTGGTGAAGGATGCCGTTGTAGCCCACGCGGTTGAGCACCGACTCGTGATTGGCCTTCATATACTACGCTATCCAACCGCAAACCGACAACTTGAACGTTCACCGAAGTTCGTATGCGCCGGCGAGATTCATTATAGTCCCCGGAAAAGATGTCTTGCATAAATATGCTCAAGCCACTCTGGGCGCAGAGATGGCCGCCTAGTATAGATACAGCATCGAACGACTACAGCAAACTTGAATAGTAATCTAGATTTCACATGCAGCAAACGCCTAAAAGCTCGATGGACTGGTGGGCGCTAATACATATCCTGTCTATCTTTGGTCAGCTTAGCCTCTCCGTACTCGGCGCCGTGAGCTTTGCCTTCATACTGCCCTCCGGTTTCCGTCCATCCGATGACGATGGGGCTCGCTCGGCTTTGTCTTGGGTATCGATGCTAGTGGTGAGGTCTTGGATATCCCTCGGGTTCCAGGATCGAACCTAACTGAGTTATAGGGTGCTCTTACAACGTCAGCCAATATCTACCTGACTATTATGCTCGGGAAAACGTATAGCGTGCACAAGAGAAGTCATTTCACAATCCAAGGCAACGGATTTAGGAATACGGTCATATTCGAATCTGTCTTCGCCTTACTGGTCCTCGGCACCGACCTTGCTCTTGCCGTGAAGTCCGGTCTGTCTGGCCAAAGGGCACTTTGTGCCGCGGCGAGCGTTGGCACGTGAGTATCCAACCCATCCCGTTCCCTTCGATAATCATCGCGCCCAAGAGACGACGAGGCTGAATTGGCAGGACTATAGTGTCTTGTCGTTCTCCACAGTGTGCGCGGATATCCTCCGTCTACTGAAATATTACGAAGAGAAAAAGAAGAATGAGTATGTTGTGGAGCTTGCTCAAGTTCACGAGGAGACTACGGCACAATCTCCTGAGCCACCTCCTCCTTACGAAGCGACAGCCGAGCTCGAAGAAGTTCGATAGAGGAATACCAATTATCGAATAAAGACATGAGAGAAAAAAGATCCCGATGCATCTATATAAAGAACGTAGCCGAGACGTGTGTAGGAAGATGGTGAAGGGTTAGATCGAATTCTAAAAAATTACCCCAAGAGCCAGACCTTTAGCATCTACCTTCACATTAACTTCGACGTATATATTATGTTCTAAAACAGTGTATTTAAATTTATAGGAAATTACGGTAACGCAATCTAGTCGCCGACGAAGACATCTTACAGTAGTTACAAGCTACCGGATAGCGCAACTCTGAGTTCCGGTTTAAATCAAAATCAGCCCTGCCAATCCGATTAAGAATAAAGAGACGGGATATTTTACTGCCGGATATAATACCCTGAGAAACATAGGTACTCTATAATAAAAAATCAATTCAGGGGAAGTAATCCGTACTTGAAAATAACCTAAAGGGTATCTACAGTCAAGCCACACTCGTTACGTCATTGGTATCCAGAGAGGGCAGCACAAGCCACATGCGTACCGCCAAGACTTTTAGATAAGCTACATCGGATAGCGTACCCGCCGAATAATCGACAAAGCTTCAACTTTTTCAAGAGAAATTCAAGCAAGACTCTATTAGCCCCGCGACCAATCACCACAACAGCCACGGAGAAGGGGAGAAAACAGCCAAAGGCAAACCCATAGTCACAATGGCCTCCGAATCGGAAAACATCAAGAATGAGCTCGTCAAGGAGGTCAAGATGCAATATGCCATGGACAGTGCCAGACAGTTGATCGAGGTGCGTATTCTATAAAACACGAGTCCGCCCACAACCTATATCTATAGGCTCCGGGGGCGGCTGTCGAGAACACAAGGACCTAACCGGAGATATTCCCGCGGCGCAGAAAGTCAACGAGCATTGCTTCCAGAAATGCGTGCCCAAGCCCGGCACCTCGTTATCGAACAGCGAGCAGACCTGCTTCACCCAGTGCATGGAGAAGTACATGTCTGCGTGGAACCAAGTGAGCTCGACGTACATCAGCCGGATACAACAGCAGGGCAGATAAAAAGCGAGCGCGCGCGCGCGCGCATCCCGTCTCGCTCTTGGACGTTATGATTAGGTACTCATACGTTGGGCGTTCCGGCTCGCACTCCTGATTCAGTGTACACTATTAGCAACGCGAACGATGCGAACCGGCGATGAAGGGAAAAAAAGAAATGGGGGAAAGAAGCAGGCTTTCTCACGGTAGCATTACGATAACGGAAGCATAGAATGTACAATAATCGTATCAGGACCCCCTCTCTCCGGCATTTAAACGGAGAACAAGGCGGAGGAGGAAAGGGGGAGTAGGAGTATTAGCCCGTCTTAAATAGAAGCCGCGATGGGATGAGAATATTCCGCTCACGACGTCTCTGCCGCCGCCGCAGCTTTCTTCTTGGCCTCCTCGGCCTCCCGCTTACGTGCCAGGTACCTCTCCCTCGCGCTCGAGACGTCGGACTCGGTCTTGCGGCTCTTGGCCGCGCGCTCGACCTTCCGCCTCTCCTCTTCCTCCTGCTCCATAGACCGCTTGAGCGACTGTTCCAGCTGCGCCTCGAGCATGCGCGTCTGCCGCTCGCGCATCGCCTGCTTGCCGCCACTCCCGACGAACCCGCGCGGGCCGCCCCGGTCGTCTCGGCGATCCGGCCCTCTGCTAGCTTCTTTGCGGGGTTCTTGACGTTTGGGCGCGCTTAGGTTGAGACCTCCCTTGAGCAGCTCTCGCTTGTCTACTACTTGACCCTCTTCGTTGATGGCAATTGAACCTCCCTTCTCGTTGATCTCCCTTGCCACGTCCGCATCCGTCTTGACTTTCTCCTCCTGTACGTCTTCATCGTCCGCCTTGGGGCCGGCTTTCGCGCGCTCCTCCGCCGCCTTGACGACTTCGGCGTGTCGCTTGTCGCCCCGTTCCAGTAGGTCCTTGTAGAAAGCGGTCATGCCGCCACCCTTATTCTTTTTCGCCTCTTCCTCCTCGCGCCTGCGCTCCTCCTCCTCGATGCGCCGGTTCTCCTCCTGCTGTTTCTTGTACGCCTCCGTGACGAACTTCTCCTTATCCGCGTACTCGTCTCCTTCCTCGGCGCGTTCTCGCGCGATCTTCTTCTCTTCAGCGATCAGAGCGTCGCGTTTCCGCACCGCGGCTGACGCTATCAGGCTCTTCATGTATTTGGGTTTCCGCTCGACGTCCTCTGGGGCGGCCTTCTTCTCCGGCTTTAGGGAGTCGTAGACCGCATCGTAGTCGTATACGGAGGGATCTAGCTCCTCGGCGGCTTGTTGGTGTTTGCGCGACTCCAGCGAGCTCGAGAGATCACCGTACATTGAAATCTGCGATTTCTTGTTTTTGCCGTTCGGGGGATGGGTAGGGGGGCCATTCTTCGATCTTAACGATGGTTTCTGGCTTGACTGGTCGCCGGATGATGTTGTGGTAAAGTCGTCGAGCTCTGATATCTCGGTCGCCTGAGGACCATCGGTCGACCCGTTCGCGTCGTCGTCTGATCCATCGTCACCGAACATCGGTTTCCTTTTCGGGGGCGCAGGCTTCGAAGGACCAGGCTTCTTTGTAAGATTCAAGCCGAATGATAAACCTGGTTTGCTCATGTTTGCGGTACCCAAGTCCTTTCTAAGCGTCCTCGGAGGAAAGTGTTGTGTTGGTCTAAGTTGAGAAGCTGTCTTTCCAAGAAAGATGGTGCGCAAGGTCCACACAATTTCACTGTGCTAAGGTATTGTATCCGTACAATACAGTACTTCGTACAGTACCTGGAGAACCAGAGAATCTCGATTAGATAAGATTAAGCTTAAGTGGATCTTATCAGCATTGTGCCTCGTCTAGGCGGTTATGCAGGTATCAAACCTAAACCTCCACCTCCGTAGCAAGATCCGCCCAACCTGTTGAGGTTAGAAAAGAATACTAAGTAATTAGTACGTAGAAAATAAAAGTGATGTTTTCCATGAAGGGTAATATAAGCCATATTTCCCACCTACTAGTGGTTAGGAGGGTCTGTGTCCTCACTCCCAAACGAGGCAATTAAAGAGATCCGAGGAGATTGTTTGTGTTGTACAAGATGTGGAATAATCCTTTCAATGACTGGCTGCGTATTGTAATGGCTGCATCAACCCCGCCAAACATATCGAGGTGGATCGAGGTTTCCTAGAAACTCGCGTAGAAGTCAAGCTTAACCTCTTCACGACTTCTTAAAAAAACATACCCGTCTCTTTCTACAGGTATTCATAGGTGCATTATTATATCGACAGCCTAAAATATAATTATCTATATCATCTTGCCTGTATCAAAGACAAGCACCCACATATTGGCTTCCGTCCTCCGGCAGCTGACAATAGTGAGCCAACCATGGTATCGACTCAAACATACCGGAGCATCCAAAACTGGATCGCTCGCCAGCTAGAGTACGAGGCCGCCAACTCGACTCCCGCGCCTTTGACAGATGCCCAGCGAAAATTGCTAGAGAAACTCGAACTCTCTTTGCCGCCCGAGACACCGCCTCAGCCCGACCCAGACCTAGGGGACGCTAACTGGATCGGTCTCCTGTTAGGTAACCATACTTCACATAACCCAGCCCTATTAATACATTAATAATGCTGACCTGATTCCAGAATACCGAGCTTCTCGCAATCGGGTAACCACCGGCGTTCCTGGAGGTAACTTCATCGAACAGCCTGGTCCAACCGTGTTTGGGGTCCAAAAGTGGTACTGCCAGGTCCGTATCGGCGAACACTCAGAGCCCTTCCCCGGCCCCGACGGCGGTTTATTCCCGGACGGGACCCAGCCCTCTTTCGCCCGCAAGAAGGATGCCAAGAAGTACGCGGCCAAGTGTGCTATCGAATGGCTCGGCATCAACGGCTACATGCCTCGGCTCGATACGAACGGCATGAAAGTCCGCCAGCCTCAAGAGCAACAGCACACGCCACAACCGTCCCCAGCAAGAAAGAAACAGAAAGTCGCGTCATCTTCCCCCGAACAGCCAGAGGGCGCCACCACTAAATCCGAGCCGAGGAGGGCTAGGACGCCCCCGGAGAGCCCATTGCCTAAGGGGATAGCCTCTGAGTTCAACAGCGACGAAGTCTCGTCGACTTTCGAAGCCCAGAAACTTTGTAACCGCCTGGGCTATCCTGGATTACCCGAGTTCAAAATCACGAAGAACCCCGAGAGCCCTGACTTCTATAGCGGCTATCCGGAACTAGGGATGCTGGCTCTGAGGTTGCCCAAAGACATCGGTCGTGTTAAGGATGTCTACGGCAAGAGGGCGGCCAAAGAAAAGATCGCGGAGGAATTGCTCGTCCATCTGCGCGAGTTGGCCGCGGAGTGTGACGAAAAGGACAGGCTGTTTCGAGCCGGGAAACTACAGATTAAGAGAGAAGTAGACCCTCCGACTCCGGCTTAGTTGGGTGCGGGTCTGGAAGAGATGCTCGCTAAGATGGCATCGAGTTCGAGCCACCAAGGTGTTTAAGGGGTCCGTGACTTTGATGGGCGAGTTAAGGGGGTACATAGCGGTCAATTCGGCTTCGGGGTATAGTATACGAGAGCGAAGACTATAAGATTTACCTTATGAATATCAGGTAATGATATCTTAACATTAATAGTTTCTGACCTTACTATCATGCGGTCTCCTGACGCGGATCGTGACCATGAGTCGGACAATACCATACAATACCTAGGTACCTATCTGGGTAGTCACTACATGATTCAGCTCTGCTATAGCGGACCAAGGCAACGATATTGTCGTGACCCCCTGTGAGATCGACACTTGGTCCCTCCTTTTCTAATAGACTAGTTCCTACATTAAGACTGCAGACACCTGTATCTATACTGACGCATTGATTGCTCGAATCCGTCACTGGTTTAGCAACCTGGGTGAGTTCCGACCACCAGTGACAAAGTAATCATACGCCCAACCCTTTCATAATTAAAGTCTCACTTATGACTACATAAACGAGTTCTCCCCGAAATAAACTAAAAGGGCTTCATCCATTCCCCTCTACAAGCAGCGGCGCGAACACCACTACCATAACATAACCACCTACCTACTTATCCACGCCCGTAATCCTAAGCGAAAAGTAGGCTTAATCCCAAGTAATTGGCCGGGTACAGGACACACGATGAAGGTTACTAATTTCAACTACCTCGCTCTTCTCGGCTACTTCCCATCCCTATCCCTCGCCGATCCGGTGCAATTCGGCGTCAACATATGCCCCTGGTACTATCTCCGTCAAAATGTAATCGGCCCATCACCAGACTACGAGGTCGAGCTCGTCGCCTTATGCGACGCTGGCACCGTCTCCGCGCACGATTACCGCGCAAGCAGATTGAATCTGGATGCGTAAGTCGCTGGTTTATCTTAAGCTTAGCCCTATGTCCGAATTTCAGGGCCATCCATCATAAATAAGCCTAGGAGACTTTACTAACCGCCTTTTTTTTTTCTTACGCAGGTGCTACACCAACACAGACGGAATCCTCGAGGCCATCACGCCGCAGACCGAGAAGCCAGGACCCTTCTCGAAGACGTGCTACAACTGCGGCATCAGCGTCACGGGGTCTTCCACGGACCCAAACATGTGGAAGGCGATCTTCATGTGCGACTGCAAGTTCAAGGGTGTCGACACCATGCACCAAGGCTCGACCACGACTCTCGGTAAGTTCCCACGCTG
The DNA here is from genome assembly GCA_902806595.1 of Pyrenopolyporus hunteri. Taxonomy (NCBI): domain Eukaryota; kingdom Fungi; phylum Ascomycota; class Sordariomycetes; order Xylariales; family Hypoxylaceae; genus Pyrenopolyporus; species Pyrenopolyporus hunteri. The sequence continues at coordinate 1,167,985 of CADCXC010000005.1, read as the reverse complement.
CCCCCCCCCCTATTCTCGCGGATATAAGACGAGACGGGATAGGCATCCCAAGTTTAGCTATTTTTCTTTTCTTTTTCTAACTTCACCCCTCTCCAACCAGACGCCACCCTCACCGTCGAGAACGGCGTCCTAGGGTGTCTCGGGAAGCAAGGCGAGGTGATCTCGGACCCGGCCAAGTTCGCGCCGGCCGTGATCCCGCCGCAAGTCACCATCACGACAGCGTCCGTGTCCACGGCCGTCTCGACCGTGAACAACACCGTCACGCTGACCAGCACCGAGACCGCGACGGTGAACAGCACCGTCACGCTGACCAGCGTCAGCACCGGCACCGACACCTTCTTCAGCACGGCGACGGCGACGGCCACGGCCGTGAGCACCGCCGCGGCGTCCTGTCCGTCTGCCTCGCCGGCCACCACGACTAAGGTGCGCAAGGTAACCAAGACTAAGGAGGTCACCGTGACTAGCGCGGTCATGTCGACTGTGAGCCCGCCGACGGTGACGGTGACGGTGACGCCGACAGGGTCTGTGTTCGCGAGTTTGTTCACGACTGTCCAGGCCACGTTTGCGACGGAGTATACGACTCAGGGATAGGGGAGCTTCTAGTATGGTGGGCTGGCCGTAGATATCCATAAACTCAAGTTCAGGGTGATCGAAGAGCGGACCGGTATGAGGCGGTATGAGATAATTCAGCACCCGGGTTGGGACCATTCTTTTGATGGCGGCTTTCTTTTGTTTCTAGTCTAGGTTATACACCACGACTAGCCTTGGTTCTAGTTGGCAATTGTTCATAGGCGAGTTCGTGGTACTGCTAATAAACTTGCTCCTATCCCCCGCTGCGCGCTTTTCCCAGAGTTTACTCAGTTGAAAATACCATTATCGTAATCATAATTGTAATCAAGGTCCTAATGGAAAGTGAACCTTAAGAGTGTAGAAGGCAACCTTTAGTATTATCATCGGATTTTATACAGGCATGTATATAGCCTCCTTTTACGTACCTACTCACATCCCTTCTCCGAAAACAAATCTACCCCCTATCCCTTTCCCTCCCCCTCTCCGCCCTCCCCGTCCTCCTCTTCCCGCCCCAGTCCCTCCTCTCCCCTTTCCCGTGGGCACCCTCGCAACAATGTCAGGTGGCAAATCAGCCACCTTCTCACCATCGCGCCAGAGGACACCCACGCCCTGTCTACGACCCCTAACCTCCTTAAAGTACTTCGTCGGCACCACACCGTCCTCATTCCCATCCGTCAACACGACGCCGTTGGCGCTAATCCACCACTTAATACCGCTGCCGTCGCGCAGGCTGCGCTCGACGTCCACGAACACGAGGATCTCGGCGTCCGCACGCATGCCGCTAACCGCCTCTTTCCTTTCCACCTTCCCCTCCCCCTCCTCCCCTTCCTTCTCCCTACCAGCACTACCACTACTACCACCGCCGCCGTTATCATCCTCCGGCAACAGCGCCGTACCGAAATGCACATGCTGGCGCCCCATACGCTTCAAGCCGCCCGACTCCAGTATCAGCGGCCAGAAGGCGAAGTACGTGCCGTGCACGACGACGGGCGGGATGTTGCCGGCCTCCAGGGTCACGGGGGTGTGCAGGGCCTCGTCGGCGAGCGCGATGCTGTGGCCCTGGTTGGCGCGGATCAGCCACGCGGCCGGGTCGCTCGACTCCCGGGCGCCGGGCGCGGCCGCCGGGTCCTTGGGCTTCATGGCGAACCGCTGCTTGGCGTTGTCCGCGACCGCCTGCCGGATCTCCTCGAAGGTCGGGTTGAGGGAGCGGATGCGCGGCCATTGCATCTTGCGTGTGTGGTTAGTGATTCTGTTGATCTGAGTCGTACTCACTCCCTCCCTTCCCCTCTCAAGTCGACCTTACAAAGAAGGGTAAAAAGGTAGATATATGTAGGTAGGTATGTATACTCACCACCTTATCCAACGGCGCATACCCCTCGCCATCGAGCTTGATCCCCGCATTCTCCGCCTGATGTCGCAGCAGCGACGACAAGGCCTTCGAGAGGAGCATCTCGCGACCTCCGCCTCCACCAGCACCTCTGCCACCGCGCCGGTCCCGTCCTCCCCTCCCCTTGCCCCTGGCCGCCATGCTCTCCATCCTATCTGCGGCCTCTGCGATCTCGTCGTCTTCCATCTCCAACCTGCTTCCACGTTTACCTGCTCTTCTGCTTGGGTTGGTGTAATGAATGCCCCGACTGTGAAAGGTGAGCGCAGGCGACGGCGTAGACGTTAGCTGAGCCCTGTGAATGCGCCTCGGTGAGTAGCAGCCGAGGGAGAGCCTGGCTGAGGGGACGGGAGAGAAACTACGCAGAGCCAGCGTTTGACGTGAGATAGAATACGTAGAGCTAAAAATTGTGAGAGAAGAAGTTTGAAAGTAAGTAGAGGAATGAGTTATTAGAAGTTGAGACTCAATATTTTATCTCATTTGGCTAAAAATGTTGAGCTGGTTGGAGCTTCGGTCGTTCTTTCTTGAGGGTTAATTGTGTACGACATGAGTCTTGGGCAAGTCGAGATCGGTACAAGTTCCACTATCCGCCCGGCCTTAGTCAGTTTTGCCCGAATGAGTCGACGTCATGCCGAATGACTGACGTCTATATCATTAAAAGCCCCTAATAGTACAAGTACAATTCACAGAAGACGGACGATTAAGAAAAGCAGAAACTTTTTTGCTCATTTGCAATAAAACCAAATATTCATACATTACTCGCCGGTTTTGTCTGGCGACCTTATTTACATAGTACATCGGTAATCGAGTTACCGCCCAAGTCCGCCTTCCGAGTAAACCCTTCCCCCCCAAGTGGTATAAACGCTAGGTACTCTCTGCCTATAAGTTCAGCCCTGTCCAGTAAACCCACACCCCCCAACACAAAGGATTTTGAGAGCTCGGTGCGCTCTACATGCAGTGTAATACTTTTCCTATTCGCGGTGAGATTAGAGGTGAATAAACCCTTTCATTGGGGGTACTCCGCCACTCCGGCCATGCCACTCCGTGGCCCATTTAGCGTCGTGTTCCTGGTCGTTTTGGCCGATATTCAGGGAATAACGCTTGCTAGCGCTCGTTTCGGTAACGGCGCCTGAAGAAATTCGTAAAATGTTCGCAGAGGCGGGGGTATTATACGAAGGAGAAGACTCCGAAAAAGTAGAAAAAAAAAAGGCAAGGAATAAAACAAAACAGAACGGAACAAAACAACAAAACAAAATCCGTCTAGCTATGCAAAGGTCATGCTTATTGGGGAATTGCCTGGCCCGAATGACTGTCTATTGTTACATTGTCATGAGCGTATCATAGTCGTTACGGCGTTAGCGGTAGCCCCCCGTTGCGGGAGAGCTCGTGGCGATCATACTTCCACGGTTTGTTCGTTTGTCCATGCTTCCGACTCGAGCAAGGGAATACTGTCGTCGCGGCTGATCCTCGACCTGCCTATCTGCTGAATTATACGTTTCTCGATCCGGCGTCGATCGATCAAAGTACCGGCGAGCCGGCGTGGCCACGTTCATCGATGTCGCCGGCAGCACTAATCTGGTGTTGAGCGCGGAAGCAAGCCGTCTCCTAGGCAAAGCCGAAGACGCTAGGGATTCGGTTTCTTTTGAAGGTGCTGGTAATTGGGACGCGTATTCGCGCGTCGCAGATCGATGTCCGTGAACTTCGGTAATGGCGCGCGAGGGCGCGCGGAAACGGACTTCCTCATCTTCGTTATCTATCGTGCCCCGACGAGCTCGGTTTAATAGAGGCTTACGATCCGACTGGTCCTCTGGTTCCTCGGTAGTAGCGCGGCGAGTTCTAAGAAGGGATGATTTGCGCCCTTCTTCCGGTTCTTCCGTTCCGGCTCGGCGGCTGCGGGACGTTAGTAGCGAAGTCTTTCGGCCTGTCGCACTCGATGCGGTATCGACCGGGGTCACCGGGGCTGTCGAGATATATCGCGGCGCTGGCAGTGCGCTGGATAGCATCACGCTACTCCGCCTCTCCTCATAACGGGGTAAAGTTCTTGGGCTAGTGTTGACCGAGAGGTTGCGGTCCGTGGCGCTTTGTCGCCTCTGAGAAGCTATTCCTGGGAATCTAGTGATTGTAGGGCTTCCTACCGGAGGATTCTCCGGAGCCGGTGCAGCCGCTTGTTGCGGTTTGACCTGCGCTGCTCCCTCGCTTAGCGCGAGGCATAATTCAGTAAGGCTGCGGCAGATACTATCTGCCTTACGTCTGAGTTGGCGGTCGGTGATAGTGGTACCACTACCGATGCTACTCGCGCCACTCGAGATAGGTCCTGGTTGACCAGCGGTGCCCATCATCGTGGAAAGGGCTAGCGCATCGTTGGCTGCCGTCTCCAGCGCTTCGAAGACATCCGTACTGAGGAATTCCTTTGATTTCATTAATGCTGAATGTAACAGCGGATGGCTGTCCTTGGGCGCGATATTTGTCTCCGATGTTTGTATGACACTTCCGGAACTGCGCTTCGGGGAGGCAGACAGGGTCGTCGCGTTAGTGTGGGCGGTCGGGGGTCGTTCGTCGGAGGCCCGCGATATGGCCGCACCTGAAGTTGGAGGAAGCTTGCCAGTTAGCTCAAGGCGATGGATACGAGACTTGAGGTCATCGAGCTCATCCCATACTGTAGAAGGAGCAGCTGTCGAAGCTGTCGAATTTGTCCCTTCGACACCGTGGTTCCCATCGTCTACTTGAGCGTCCGGTTTTTGGGAGTCGGCCGGCTTCGGCACCAACGGCGAAGAGTTATAGGTGCGCGGATGACTGTAGTTGACACCGGGCTGCTTGAGCGAGGACATGCGGGATGGGAGAGAACTGCCATTGTCGACAGACGCTTGTCTTTTCCGACTATAAGCGGATCCTTGGTCGGAAGGCGGTTCTTGAAAGGTTAGAGATCGAGGGGTTAGTGGAGAAGCACGCAGAGTGCTGCCGCTTTTGAGTTTCGCCTCATCGGACTGTTTATCTCGGGGTATTCCCCGGTAAGTTAGAGTGCGGGCGATTTTACCCCCCGGCTGCTCGTCTCCATAGCCCCGAGCCCGAGAGGACTCTTGATCTGATAAGCGCCTAACTACTTGGGGAGGAGATGAGGGCTGGTATGAAGCCGAAATGCCTACGGATAGAGGTCGCCGACTGCTTCGTGAGACTCGTGACTGTATCGCGGGTTAGCCGAACGCCGACGTTTGAATTTGAAATAGTCAAGGTTGACACGGTTGGTCATGTGGGGATAACGGTTGTTACTCGCAGGTCAGGCTTACGGGTACGACCATGGAATGCGCGTGCTGGGGGGTAAAGTGCTTTCTGAGACAGAAAATTGGCCAGCAAAACAAATAGTCGACTTACTAGGGCGCTTTGGCTTTCTCCGTAGTTTCCGTTGCTATTCGCGCTGCGGCGTGAAGAGTCCTCACGCGCAATCTTGAGAAACAGATCGCCGTTATCGTCGCCATCAGGACGATCTCCCGCCGAGTCGGGCGGCGTTATCTGCGACACATCATCGTAACGCCTCCCCTCTAATGCACGCAGGGTCCGGTCACGGTGATTCGAATCGCCGTGGTCGTCGCCCCCGTCGTACGTACGTATTGATCTAAGATTCATGTCTAGGACAAGGCTCCGTCGCTCACCAGAGGATCGGAACGAGCGAATGGGTGGGATGGATGCCGTGACTCCCGAACTGTTAGAATTTACGGGTGGTTTGTAGGATACCGGTGGTCGCCTGGCCACAGAATTCCTCCTATCATCGGTCGCGGTCCTCTGAATAGTTTTGGGTAATAGAAGTTCCCGCTGCCCGTGCGCTCCCTCCTTACCAGTCTCTTCGCCTGTGGGTGCACCTCGACTCTCGTCGGATGCGTGCATTCGCTGGTTATGCGAAGTCTCGATTGCTGACCCGCCCGATAATGGCGCGCGTGCGTGTCGGGATTGAACGATGACTACCTTGCCGGTCGAATCTGTAGCGGACCTGACGCTGTTGGCGTTGTGCGCAAGTCTACTGGTGGTCTTAACGGCGGTAGCGGTGGATGAATCTAATGAAGCAGAGCGTTTTGCATTGGAGGAGAATGATGTAGATGTGGCGGTCGATTGGGCGGCGGGGATTTGGAATGTGGATGCCCGAGACCTGGATGGACTCAAATTTTCTGTTCCTGCTGGCAATTGTTCGGGTGAGACAGGGCTACTATTGTTCCTATTGTTGCGATTCTGCTGCGCTGTCTGTGGGGACACTTCCTGCGCCGTGTTTGGCTGTGTTTCGGTGTGCTGATCTGGATCGGGCGACACAGGCGAGGGCGGGATGTGGTGAGATTGCAGAAGCGAAGGTATGGTGATGTGCTCTTTTCTCAGATCGGCGAAGCGATAGGCAGGAAGCTTAGACGAATTATGGCTTTGCCGGTGTGCATGCAGGGTATTATGTCTAGACGGAGTGGGTGGCTCTGTAATTGTGGTAATTGTCGACGTTGTCGAGGTTGCTGGTGTTGTTGTTATGGTAGTCGCAGAGTGTGTAGGGGCGGTAATGGTCGCGGTTGTTGGAGTGGAAGACAAAAGGGAGGATGCGGATGGGTCCGCTGTTGCTGTACCTGGAAGGCATAAATTATTAGCGGCTGTCCTTTCCTTGCTGGTGCTGGCTGTGCTGCACCGAACCCAAACCCAAACTCAAACCCAGGTTAAAAAAAAAAAAAAAAAGTTATTACTACCATTGCTATTACCGCTAAAATGCGAATTAAAGGCAGCGACTGCCTCAGAACCTGAACCTGAATCCATTCTGTCCCCAACTATCCCATTGACTTATTAATGCGATTTCCAAACCTGAACTTAGTGCGCGATGTCGTATTTTTTTTTTCTCCCTCTCTTTTGGTACTTGTAAGGAGCAGGTCCGCGACGTCCACTAATTAGGTAGTTAAAACTTTAGAATTGCAAGGGCTTCGAATAATGATTTCCTTTTTGCATAAAATGAGAAAATAAGGCTGCCCATTAATCACGTCAAGGTCGGCCGCCAATCCCCAATCGCAGCCAAATACGCAGGCTGGGTATCACCGCGAGTCGCAAAAAGGATCGCGACAACCAAGAGGAACAAGAAAAAAAAAAGTGTTGTGAAATGAGTGACTGGTGGTGGAGAGGACCAAGGTTTACCTCTGGTGCTAAATTCTCAGGAGAAATTCGTCAATTGAATCTGGATCCTCGATCATATTGAGATTTGGCCAGGACAGGGAGAGAGGGAGAGAGGGGAACGAGCCCGAAGGTCCAAGTCTTTTGCCGGGGTCTTTGGAAAGGATAAGGATGGTACGGGTTTGGTATGGATATGGATATATGATGGCCCATCGGAAGCCCAACCCCAAGCTGAGCCGGTTTACTATTAAACTAGCGAAGGTCATTCACTAACTATCTCACTGCCTTAAACTTACCCGGGATGTAACTACGAATGTACTATGTATGCTACTACTGCGTACATGGTGATGGTGGTGTATGCAGGTATGTATTTGCATGCCATACATAGACCAAACTTCTTACTTTGTTGGTGGTGGTTCTTTGTTCGCTGCTCCTAGATCACTCTGTTTCTGTTTCCCCCCCTTTCCCGACTTGGGCTAGGGTTCTGGTTCCGGTTAGATATGTAGAAAATCAAGTCCCAGGTGAGCCGGGACGATACCTAATAGGACTGATCTCGCGCTCCCCAGTGAATCCAAAGCGTTAGCAAACCCGGCGGAAAGAAGCCACGCATCGCAGCCGAGTGCCACTTAGATGCATAGGTGATCTAATAGACGAGGTCCGTGAGTCTGGCATGGCACTATCGTACGTACATATACATAGAACCACTCATAATATTTCTTAGTATCCGGGTCTGTCTGTGCTGCCCATGCTGCCCATGTTGATCTCCAACGAAAGGATCTGCAAGGTATAGAGAACGGGTCCAGTTTAGGGGCTTGCTTCTCTTAATAAAAAATGGCCCTCTCCCTAATACGTACATATGTACGAGTACAGTACGGATCATGGAATAATTACTCTAGACGGAGAATTACATTTTCTTTTCCTAGTTCATCTAAACGGTAGGTAAATCTCTTGCGGGCCTCGCCTGTCTATAGCTCGCTCGTTTATTAAATAGCAACCGAGTTTGGCGGTGAGCGTAGAATGCTGGATAGAAGGTCGCGGGCATTAGTCCGAGGGCTTTTAAGCCTATTAAATCTACAGTAGTTCATGCTAGACAAAAATCAGCGAATTCGGCGAGAAAGTACCAATCATCGCAAGCGGTGGGGTGCACTCGAACGTGTAAGTTGTCTGCAGCCAACCGAAAACGTCAATTGCTACCTATCTCAGGAGGCTGGTAAAAGTTCGAAATTTACAAGGTCTCATGTAAGTTGTGTTTCGGAGAGGCTCTTCTCCAGTACAAGACTAGCCTTTCAAGGGTAATCTTGACAGGGAGATATCCGACGGCCTTAGTTATATTACGGTTGTATTATGGTCAGGGTGCGGTACCGCGTACCATAGTCAGGGGCAGCTGTTGCCCGTAGCTCAGGGTGTGTCTACCTGTCGTGACGAAGTCGAGGCAAAGTCGGCTATTATAGAATTCGCTTCCTTCCTGCATAGTGGAAGCGTCGTCTTGTTTTGTAAAGGCCTACGGTTTGAAAAAAAAAATAAGAATAAGTATATTTACATTGGTCTATATTCGGGCCTTGATTGTTAGATGATAATTTCTGCTTCTCCCTGTTCATACTTCCGTTGTTCTTTTTTATTCAGGGACTGCGAGGCTTGAGCGCCACTCGCTCAGTCATTCATTCAACTTAGAACATGCCTAGCAAACGTACTGGATACAGTAATATGCGGACTACGTACATTTGCGGTCATGCTGAAATCTTGACTTGCGGAGTCCTGCAAAGAATCGACGGTCGGCTACAGGCGAACCTCTCAAAGCCCCTGAATCTCTGCACGGTTCAAGTCCCATCATCAAAAATTGACGAACGAGGTGTAGTTGATATTAAACTGTATTGGCTGCTGACGGGCCGCAGTATTGTGCTGTGCATTGCATCTCGTGCTGATAAGCACTAACACGCGAGCGTATTGGAGGTTTGAATGCAAGGAATGGCCTCGTGGATCATTGCGGGGTTACACTGTGCGTACTGTACTGCTGTATACGGGTCATCGCGAAGGAAGCTCTTGGAATAATATACCTCATGAACATATCGCGTATTATGTTTTGGTTTTTCGCCGTCTGCGTACTTAAGGTATAAGTCAACCCACCGTTACGGGCATTACCTTAATGGGGGCCATTTAAAAATCGCGACGCGTTTATAATACATTATATAACTATTTTATATAATTATTTTATTAATTTTTATTTAATTAAAAAAATAAAATTTTTATTAAATTTTTTAGATTTAAAATATTCGAAAATGTTTATTTTTTTAATTTAATTATATTATATTATAATTATAAATATAATAATCGATAAATAATTTTTTCGCGAAATTTTAAAAAATTATTTTATTATTTAAAAATATTTATTAAATCGAATATTAAAATTATATATTTATAAAAAATATTTAAAAATTTATTAAAAATTATTTAATTATTAAAAAAAAATTAATTCGTTAAATTATAATTTTAAATCGTTTTAAATATATATTATTAATTTTTAAATTTTAAATTATAATTTCGAATATATTAATTTATAATAATTATTTTTTAAAATTCGAAAAAAATTAAATAACGTGATTTTTAATTCGATATTTTAATTTATAATTAATTAAAATTTATATAATCGATTATCGATATATTAATAACGTTATATTTAAAAATATTAATATATTTTTCGATCGATTCGATAATTTTACGATTTAAATTATTTTCGTTAATTATATTTATAACGTAAATAAAATAAAAATTATAAAAAATATCGAAAATAACGATATAATATTTAATAAAATTTATAAAAATTATATCGTAATTAAAAACGATAATAATTATATATAAACGTTTATAATAAAATATATTAATAAAAATAATAAAATTTTAAATTTTTTTATTATATTTATTAAAAAAAACGTATAATAATAATAATTTTTCGATATAAATAACGAAAAATTTAAAGGTTAATATTTTATTATATTTATTAATAATTAAATAAATAACGATATAATTTTAAAATAAATTTAAAATATTTTTATATTTTTAATTAAATTTTTAAATTTTAATTAATAATAATTATTAATTATCGATAATTACAATAATTATATAACGATAAATTTTTTTTAAAAATATTTTATTAATAAAATTTACGTTATATTTATTTCGATATATTTATTTTATATATTATAAATTATTAACGTAAATATATTTTCGTTTTTAAAATAAAATTATCGTAAAAAATTTTTTTATATATAAATTTTATATTTTAATAATAATTTTAATAAATTTAAATTTTTTACGACGTATTATATAATTAAAGTTAAAAAATTAATAAAAAAAAATATTTTAATCGATTAAAAAATTATAAATATATTTTTTAAAAATCGTAATAAATCGTTAAATTATTAATTAATATTTCGAATTTTCGATATAATTATTTTAACGATTTCGAATATAATTTTAAAATTTTTAACGTCGAATTTTATAAAAAAAATAATTTTTATAAATTTAAAAACGTTTTTAAATTTATTAAATTTATATATTTTAATTAAAAAATTAATTAAAATTAATTTAATTTTTATAAAATTTATAATATAATTTTTATTTAAAAAAATTAATAAAATTTTTAACGTTTTAAATATAAAAATCGTAACGATAAAAATTCGAATCGATTTTTTAAAATTAACATTTAAAAAAATAAAATTTAAAAAACGTAAAAAAATTTTATTTAATTCGAATTCGATTTTTATAAATATTAAAATTATTATAAAAAAAAAAAATAAAAGTTAAAAAATCGAATATATCGATTAAAATCGAAAATTTAAAATCGAATTTAAAAATAAAAATTTCGTTCGACAAATTAAAAATATAATTTATTATTTTCGTTTAATTTACGTAATTTTAAATCAATTTAACTTATATTAATTAAATAATTACGTATTAAATATATGGTAGTTATTAACGATATTCGATTTTTAGAAGTGGCCCCCACTAGGGTAGTGCGAGTAACGGTGGGTTGACTTATACCATACCGTATATACGGTATAGAATACAGCCCCCTTTTCTCAATCACTATGTATGTAACTACTGAGGTCGCATCAGATTCCGGAGCCCCGGTACAGACAATTTCGAAAACCGTAATATTACATAGGTGCGTGCGAAGGGATTCCAGGTCAATTTACCACTGTCGATCAGAGTCGTTTGCGGCGGGGAACCGCAAGGATCCCCGGGCTCTTTGATCGCAAACCGCAATGGCGTGCCGCAAGCGGAAACACCAGGATACGACCCCCTGAGCTTGAAGGAGATCAAACGCTTAGCTAAGGCTACGAAGTCCGTGATAGCACGAGCGTCACCCATTTAATCAAACTTTCCACGCCATCCGATATGTTTCAGCGTCTTACATAGGTAGGTTGTAAGGTAGGTTAGTTGAGCCTCAGACATTCACTTCTTCTCGTTTCTGAATAAGGACGGATGAAACCCTTCAGTACCTTATCCGCCAAGCCCACCGGACCTGTGCTGGGTGTCTCAGGGATGTCGTCAATTTGTCGATTCATCATACTGGAGATGATCGGAAACGACGACAGGAACCGGAACGTCAACTCGCTCGAGACATTAAATTTAGCTGACAGGACCAACCGTTTGGAAAGCGGCCAGTGCGCGAGCAAGGAGAAATCCCCCCTCGTCACCGTACACTGGTGAGCGGTACCAGTTCGATGCGAACTATCTTCCCGGTTGATCATATGTGCCGGACTCGTTACACAACCTACCTGGGCAAACTGATCTTACAAGTATAAAAGGGTTCGTGAAACGATCAGCGAGGAGGAGAGCTGCATTCCACTCTCTCTGACAACCAAGCCGCATGATGACTTCACCAGTTTCACAGCCCGGCCGTCTTGCATTCAAGAACTAACGTGCGGTTCCATAGGTCTGGGTCTAGTTGACACATAGTCTTATCTCTCTTGTCTGGTTGTCGGTTCTCTACTCGGGGCCGTTCTTGGGGCCACCGGTGACTAACTGAGATGATAACTAAGGCGCTCATGAACAACGAAGCAAATGCCTCTGGATTGTGGTTTGCCGCTGGCCTGCGAACGTAACCGCCACGCGCTTAAACAGCGAGTAATATCTACAGGATGTATTTTCTGAGAATTGTTGGATAACCTAATCTACTCCTGTACGACTCTAGTGTATGGAAGCGCTCAAATTTCTGGGTGACTTCCACGATACTTCAACCGGACGTGAGGGATGAGGTAGGAACCGCGATGGACGAATGACTTTAGCTCGGTATATACCGGCGGACTAGGCATTAGTGATTCTTAGACTGTGAGAGACAATAGGCTAGGACGCCTTGATGTGTCCGTATCACACATGTCCGCCACATCCCAGATCCCTTTGCCCTATAGTGGCCTATCTCACAAGCCCGCAGCGGCCTCAGGAATTTGGGTGACTATAGAATATCAACCAGTTGAAGAGTCTTGGACAGTTGACGTTTCTACCAAATCAGGAAACCAAGCTTCTGATGTTTTGTTGATATTAAAAGACGGGTTTGATATTGTCTGGGGTCTTGATAAGCCATGGATGAGAGTTGAAGGATGTCGGAGCAACAAGAAGGAACAGCTTAAAACGCTAAGAAGGCCAGGAGGTGAACACCTAACCGACCTAGGGCCCAGGTGCTCTAGCGCGCTGCGGGCATCATATGTGAAAATACCTAAGCGAGACCCATTTCTGTCTCCACCAAAGAGAAAAAAAGAGAAGCAAAAGAGAAAGCCCAGGCGCGGGAGTTTCAGGTACTGGTTAGTCTAAAATAGCACTCGGTAGGTGCAGATTACCAGTAAAATGTTAGCACCGAGCCGGCCGTCGACCGGCGGCCGAATACCTACCTCAGTCTCCGCAACTTCGCGCGTATAGCGACAATCGCTATGTCAAGCTATTTTTACATATCCGCCTAGGAAGATCTGTTTAACACCACGAACCGAGAACACATATAAAGAATGTATTGATTGAAATAAGATGTGTTACTTTTAAGGGTGTGGAATACTTCATGTGATGGTCTCTCAAGATCGACCCCAAATGCTTGTTGGTTGAGAACTTTTCTGATGTTGGAGCGTCGTAAACTTTTAACCACGCTGTGTTGTGCATATCATATTCGTAGTTCGCAACTATGAGGCTCTGCTTTATTTACGTAGTTGGGAGCCAACACACATAGAGGATTCTACGACCCGGTGAACTAAGTCGTTACTAGTAAGGGGTCTTGACGATCGCTCATTTCAAAAGACGCCCGGATTCGATAATTATCACCATACGCTTATCCAACTTACACAATTTGCTGACCAGACTGGATAATCAGAAATGATACGTCCTCTATGAGCAGCACATTACCCACGTGTCTTGACAGGGTATGAGAAGAACTCACAAACTGCTACCTGGCGCGCTTATCTTTAAATAGCAAAGGGGAATACCACGGTTTGGTTTGGTTTCTTTTCTTCTGAGGATGCCTAATCGACACATGGTGCGGAGATCCGATCGCTCCGATTTAGTGTAGATACAGAGTAAAGATGGTGAATCAGTGTCCCCGTCTCCAGATGGGTTTGGGATCAAGGTTTTACGTGTGTCTATTCTGGGAATTATTATCCAGTCACGCCCTTGTACCAGATTCAAATGAATGTGAGCAATCACTTATGTAAAAACATGCTTAAGCGGTAGGGTAAGTTCGTCACACTTGATGGCAGAAATAAATGCCTTTTGACTGACGCAGGTCTTAGAAATGACAGAACCGAGGGAAGAAACTGGGAGAAGCAGACATGTTTTCAGTCTTTGAAAACCTCGTTGAAAATGTCTGACTACCTGCCTCTCCTTTCCCCGTGACAATGTGACAAATGGTAAGAGTCATGATCGCCTCCTAATAACTTTGCGGCGCGTTGAGTAATTTGGCCGATTTCGATCCCTCCCTACCTAAATAATCAAACATCTCTTTTGCCATCTTGCAGGCCATTCCAGATTTAATAGCCGTTTGCGTCCCAGATCGCCCTCTACGCGTGTACGGAATAACGCCGCATTTCCACAAATTCCCAAGCCACCAGCGCCATTTTCCGGGTCCGCTTGGCAAGAGAAGAGGCGATTGGCGAAGTCGAAATTATCAGCTGCGAGGCCAAATTTGGCACAGAGGCGCTGATTGGCCGAACCTTGGCGCCGACCTAGCTGCAGAGGTCTATTAATAGAAAGGTTACCATCCCTGTCTCGGCCAGCGTCTCGTTTCGCAAAGGCGACACCCCTGTCGAAAGGAGCCATTCAGAAGACGCGGCCGCTTCGACTGTTAGCGGCGTAACAGGCCGCTCGCATTCTGTTGACAACCACAGGCGGACGATTCGCACGACTTTCAGCCATCGAATCGTACAGGTAGAAGAACGCCGCGCCAACGATAGAAGAGGAGAGGGAGGGAAACAGCCGCTGGAGGCTTTCCTAGGGATGAGTTAGCGCGAGCAGTTGGTATGTACGAAGCTCGACGTTGGTATTAGAACGGGGTTGAGATGTTTATGTTTCCCGGCGGAGTTATAGGCACCGCTAACCTTGCCCAGGCATTGTACCATACCTAGTACCAGACCTACCTGTATCGTACGTACATAGGTAGGTATGTAGGTATGTAGGTAGGTAGGAAGGTACCTGGTATGGAAAATCCTGTGAACTGTACCTGGTAGCGCGTACATATATATACCTACATATACATAATAACCTATTTCATCCATACATGGAGGTAGCTACCTACCTAACATGTAGGGGAACAACATGGTGCTGAGGGGGCCCCACCGAGTTGAGCTTGTTAGCGCTTCAGGCCGAGGTCAAGTAACGAACTTGTTTCAAACACTGCCATTGTCCATAGTGGCTGTACCCCAGTTCTACCGCCCATGTCGAACACCCGCTAAGGCCAGGTGCTTCCCTCTAGCGCAATCTCAATCCCATCCCAATCCCCATTCCCATTCTTTTCTCCTCCCTCCAAAGTCCAATTCATTCCTCCGTCAACACACAACTCTCCTCTCTACCTTTCCCTTCCCACAACAATTCAGAGAGAGTGAGCGAGCGAGCGAGAGAGTGAGAGACACACCTCCGTCCTCCCCAGACACCCATCCTTCTTCTTCCTCTACCCGCGCCCGTCCCCCCGGGTCTTCTTAGCCCTTTCTTCTTTTTACCCCCTCCCCTTGTTCGCTTATTCGCTTGTTCGCTTGTTTCGAAAGACCGCGTGCGAGATTGCACAGGTGCTGGTGTCTGTCTGCCTCTCTAAACGCCCTTCCCATCTTCCCATTAATTCTATCCTAGCCATTCTTCCAACCTCTCTTCATATTCCACACTTGTCGCATCCGAGACGGCATCGTCAACCGCCGCACTGCTGCACTGCCGCACCGCCTACCTGCTACCCGCGGAAACCTAATTCATCCATTGTTTTACATCCTTACCGCATTCCAGGCAGTGGGTAGACTGTGTTGACCTTCTCATGGCAGACGGACCCTAGCGACTTGACCAACGGAAATACACATACCCTCTCTACTCCTACTACTCCTACTACTTCTACCTCGTTTTAATATTTAGCGGTACATTATAGTCTACTGAACGCTTCATTCATTGTTCTCATTGTTCCTTTCTATCTTCTCAACTTCTCGTGCTGTCTTTCAGACCCGTATACTCTTTACTTTACTTCCACGCAACTGCCAGTTGCCTCTTCGGTGGTTGCCGTTTAATTGCGAGAGACGTTATGGGTGCGGTTGTTTTGGCATAAGTGAGGAATTCTACGTAGGCGACCAAGCTCAATTGGTTTGTTGGTGACGAGTAAAAGAGAAGGGGAAAATAGGTTGAAGAGCAGGAGAGAAAGGATACAGCAGCGCTGTCCAGGACAAAGCACCACAACCGTCGCACTACGATATCTTTCGTTAAGCGGTTCATTTATTGCGGAATTATTTATTTTATTTGAGCCGATTAGCTCGCGACACTGCTACCAATCGAACAATCGAGGCCCTGGATACGGGAACCGACGGTTGGATTTGGACATTAGAGGTGCGAAGAAGAAAAAAAAAGAAGGAAAAAAAAAGTAGGGTAATAGGAAACAACTCCGGGGCACTGTTAAACATGCCGTCCGCCACCGCCAGACGAATGTATGAGGACCAAATACCCTCGTTCATGTCCATATTCGACCCTGACACGGACAATTCACTTGATGGAAGGGGACTAGTCACTGTGGTCGACCCTAAGTTAATGGAAATGGACTCGTCCTGCGCACCTGGGCAACTACACGGCGGGTTACCACAACAACACACGTTGCGGCCCTTGCCGACAGACACTTCGCACCGTCACCACGACAGCACTTCAACGCAAAATTCAGAGTCTGCCGATTCCTCTCCCACAACTACTTTAACCACGGATACTTCTTCTCTTTCCGACCCCTCGCCTTCATCTTCTCCCGATTCACCGGTCAATTTAATACCTTTGAATTCCTTTCCAGCCACCAATTTCGGCGGCCTACCTTCCACCATGGATAACCTCACTGTAAATGATTCTAGCAATCGCGAGAGGCCTATGACATCTCCTTCCCTCCGGCGCGGCAAGAACATGAAGGGTCTGTCAATTCAGCCCCCATTTGCCAGCGCGTTATCCTCTAATTTAGTCTCCGAACCTTCGTCGCCTTCGTTCATCAAGCCGATGATCCCCGCGATGAAGCGCAAACCGAGCCAGCTCAGTCTTAAGACGGATTCAACTGGCCTCAACAATATTCAACCTACCATCGTCGAAGTCCCCAGCTCGCCTGCTCTCCCGCCGATTTTACAGCGACGATCCCTGAAACATTCTACATCCTCTCCCCACATGCTCTCGGGATTGAAGTCCTCAACTTTCGGCCCAGCAGGCGGCATGACTTTCCCTACCGTCCTTGAGCGCGGCACTTCGGGTCTGTCCGAAGTCCTGCGACCCTCGAAGCTGGGAAGCAGTGGCCCAGGCTTCGATACGACCATTCTTGAAGAAGACTCACCTATAAGAACTCAGCTTGCCAATCGAGCTGCGATGGATTTTGAGCCTTTCATCGAGCCTGAGAATAACGAAGACCAGAAATCGCCAGGATACCCCGACGGACCTATCGCGATTTACGATAATAACGTTTATCTCTACCTAGAGCCTACCGCAGAGGAAGCCTCGAAGTTCGATGTGGTGATCAACGTCGCTCGTGAGGTGACAAACCCTTTCCAAGCTGCGGCTAAGCTGAAGAGCTCCGATAATTTCAAGCTCCAAGCCGAGTCACCAATTCCCGACACCGCCATGACCAACGACAGCTTCGCGACGGCATTCGAATATCCTCCGGGTGAGAATGAAACGCCCACGACTCCCAA
Organism: Pyrenopolyporus hunteri; assembly: GCA_902806595.1. NCBI lineage: Eukaryota > Fungi > Ascomycota > Sordariomycetes > Xylariales > Hypoxylaceae > Pyrenopolyporus > Pyrenopolyporus hunteri. Next base: position 1,150,537 of record CADCXC010000005.1, on the reverse strand, counting down.
GGCGAATCCTCTCCTGGAGCCTGAGTACATCCACATGCCGTGGGATCACAACACAGACATCGCGACGGACCTAATGATGCTTTGCGAGACAATCGAGAAGCGGACCAAGGAAGGAAAGAAGGTTCTTGTCCACTGCCAACAGGGCGCGAGTCGCTCTGCTAGTCTAATCATCGCCTACGGTCTCTACCAAAATCCTGGGTTGACCGTTAACGATGCTTACTACGCTGCCCAGTCTAAGAGCAGGTGGATCAGCCCGAATATGCGATTGATGTACTGCTTGCAGGATTTCCAGAAGGAAGTGACCAAGAAGAGGCTTCCTCGATCCGCCGCAGGTCCCCGAAGCGGACGAAGCCCCACCAAACATCATCGTCTCACTCTCTCCGCCAACGCGATTGACGTGCAACCTAAAGAACCGATGACCGCGCCGTTGCCTGACGAGAATGAGGAAGCTGCGGATGGTGCTCCCATCGAGCGTGTTCCGGGTCATATTCGTGGAAAGTCCACACCAAACCTAGAGTCGATATCCCCTGGACCCTCCTCTGCTCCTTCGAGCTTCTCCTGGTCTGAGAAGGAGGATGAAAAGGATCCTGGAAAACCTGGCCGGTTCAACTTTGGTAACTCGCTCGAGCCGCCTAAGTTCTTCGAACCGCCATCACAGACGCAACCGAGTCAAGCATCCTCACTTGCTCCACCGCCGTCGTTTTTTAAACCGCCTCCCTCCCCGGGCTTCTTCAAGCCCCCTCCGTCGCCGGGATTCCCCCCTAGCGGACCGCAGGGTTTCGGATTTTCCGGTTTCCCCGGTTTCGATTTCGGCTTTCCTCCCGAGCAGCCCAAGGAGGAGCCTAGCGTCGACAAAGAGATTGCCATTGCGCCTAGTTTACCGGACGACGATACTCTCATGTCGCCGAGAGCCGAGACTATGACTAATAATCCCCTGCACGATTCTTTCTCGGAAATGGCAGGCATGAAATTTGTCGAATCGCCTCCGACCCCTGGCGAGGGGCTCTTCTCTCCGCGACAGACGATGTTCCCGCGGGATCCTTTCTTCCCGTTCGGACGTCCCACGCAGATGGCCGATCCACGGAGTCCTCCGACTAAGGGCGAGACTCCTATTGTTCGATCCATCGACGACGTATTATGATGCGTCGAGCAGTCGCTAATACCTAACGTGATACGCGGCGTATGCTATACGAGATTCGCATGCGCTCTAAACCCGAAATTTACTTGGGATGACCAATTAAGTGTTCCATTTGTTTACCATCGCAGATAATTGCAGACTATCACTTTGTTTTCCTTTCGATTTGTTTATTTCGTTTGGTGTGGTTTCAGGCAGCACCGGTACGGCGGAATCAAATACCCGGACGGCACAATCGCGAGGTTTCTCCTGAATAGGAACTGGGGAGCTTGCGTTGTTGATTTTTGCGGCTAGCCATGTGGTCCGCAATGAAAGATTCGAGGGGGAGAGAGGCGGAGGAAAGGATAAGGGGAAAAAATAACCCAGGGGACGAAGCTAAGGTGTATGTTTGGGAGTAAATCTGGATTACGGGGAACGGAACCGGCTGGAGTCAAAGTGGGCATACGAAGGTCCCATTATCTTCGCTGAGACGAGTCTTGAGTGCAGTTGCATATCTCGACCGCCAGCTTTATCGTGGAAGGCGATTATACATACGTCGACCAATTAGCCCAGAGTCACTCGCCCTCTCGTTCTTCCCTGCTTCGGACAGACGAAGCACGTCCACAAGTCATGACGACTAGAATTGGTATTGGTACAAGCTCGTACCCGAGGGTGCGAGCAGGCACGAGAAAGCAACGGCGTTTGGGGGAGTCCGGGAAAAAAGTAGCTAATTCTATGAAATGGTGGATGCAAGAGGCTCCCCAATTCATCAGTGTAAATATAATTCACAAATGTCGATGAAAAGACACTGCAGCCGTTTGCATGTCTCGTTCAGCACACTCCTGTTTTTCGTCTCTAGAATTACCGGTCTTTAGTGTGATATTGTGAATCAAACGGCGTTGCGATATGCGCTCTTAGGGTCCTAGCTGGACTACATCCATCCCTCGTGCCCGCATACTCATACCCCTTTACCGAGATACGAGGTTGTAAATCAGCATCTGCACTTATACTACGAAGCCCCCCAAAGTAAACGGTCATTCCTATAACTATAGAACTAATGAGGTTCTTACCATTCCGCAACCACTAGGACCAGCTGGTTACTTCCTAAGGGAGACTGATAAATTTATTTCATCTCTTTAGTCTATTTTTATATCTGGAGTTTCTAATCCCACAGAGCAATCCCCTTTCCTTTTTCCCTTCTTTCGTCATAGCCTAATTCAGCTACAACAATTGGTAAACGAACCTATAGAATGTGGCCTTCCAAAACATGGTAATCACCTGGTATATACATATGCAATGCCCTACTCCTACCCCTACTCCTACTCCTACTATATACAAATCTACCTCTACCTGATCGTCTCAATAGGAGCCAGACGGGATGATCCTACCTCGGGTAAGTCGAAAGGGCGAACGAAACAAAGGCAACCCAGGAGAAAGGCCCAGTTTCTAGAAATAGGTAGGTAGGTACCTAAGTTACCTAAGTCTCAACAATCAAATCAATCAACCAACCAATCACTGCGCCTTCCCCTCCGCCGTCTTCCGCTTCGCAGCCTCCTTGGCCAGCTTCTCCTGGCGGGCGATGGCGGCCTCGACGCCGATGCCGCCGAAGACGAGCCCGACGCCGAGGACCTGCATGCGCGTGAGGCGGTGGCCGAAGGCGACGACGGACAGGATCATGGTGAACATCTTGCGCGTCACCGTGACGGTGACGAGCAGGACCGAGGAGAAGGTCGAGAGGGTGTAGACTTGGTCGCGGTGATGTTAGCTCTACATGGGTGGGAATAAAAGGGGGTAGAAGAACACGGCGCAGAATTATTAGGCGAAAAGAGACAGAAAGAAGAAAAGGGGGGAAGGAGGAAAGGAAAAGAACTCACAGATAAACACCTGCCCGATCGCGCCGCACGCCGCGAACCCCAGGACGTCGGCCCAGACGCCCGGGTGCCTCGCCATGAAGCCCATGGCGGCCTCGAGCTCGCCGGCGCCGCCCGCGACGTCCACGCCGAGCCACTCGCCGAGCCCCGTGCGGGCGAGCCAGGGGCTCAGGACGAGGTAGGCGGCGGTGACGGCCGTGCTCATCAGGTTGTTCGCGCACATCATCTGGGGGCCGGAGTAGGGCTGGAAGGCGCCGAAGATGTAGTCCTGGGTGCTGTTGGTGAGCCCGTCGAACAGGAGGTTGATGGCCAGGAGCAGGAGGCCGTACGCGCTATTCCCGCTTCCCCCCGCCGACGACTTTTTATGCGACTTGCCCGAGTGCAGGGTGAAGACGGCGACGCCGGCGGTGACGGCGGCCACGACGAGGTACTTGTACAGCGGGTAGCGGCGGCGGAAGACGGTGACGTGGAGGAGCATGACGGGGAGCAGCTTGCAGCTCTTGGCGAGGAGGAAGGTGATGTAGTCGATGTGGGCGAGGCTGGCGTAGCCGAAGGGGCTGGCGAGGGAGCTGGTGAGGGCGACGAGCAGGAGGGGGCCGAGGATGCGGCGGGAGGGGATGACGGGCGGGACGGGGCGGCCGCGCGGCGTGCTGAGGAACAGGTAGAGCGCGCCGGTCGTCGCCGCGAACAGCGACTGGATCGTGTTGAGGAAGACCGGGTACTTGAACACCTCGGTCGCGCCGGGGGGCCCGTGGGGCGTCGTCGTGAGTTTCTCTTGGAGGTAGGCCCATGTGAGGCTGTATATACGAGAGAAGCAGATGGTTAGTTCCTTTTCCTCCGGAATAGTATATATGATATATCTATATATATAGATAGATATATATATGTCACCATCATATATCCGCCGATTCATCTTAGTACGTACAACGACCCGTAGATGCCAGCAACAGCGATCACCAACTGCGTCACGCCCGCGTCCTTCTTAGAGGCTTGCGCCGGGGCTTCTTTGGTCACGAATCCATTCGATTGGGGCGCGATTTCATCTCTTTTCTTATAAGGCGTCGAATTCTGGCCCGGGATGTACTCGGAGGAGGTTTGGCGCTCGACGGGCTTAGCTTGCTTTATACGCGCCATGATGCGTCTAGGTAAGCTAGCTAGCTAGCTGTTCACGAAAAACGAAGGTGGATGAAGAGGAGGATGGGGGGAGAGAGAGAGAGAGAAGAGAAGGGAAGAGAAGGGAAAGAAATTTGGAATTGAATTGAATTGAATTGGTTAAATAATCCAACTACCTTTAAAATAATCTAGGCACGAACCGACTACTCAAATCTATAAAACATCCATACCTACTAGTTAGTATGTGAGGTGGTTTTCTGAGATGTGTTCAGAGCCCCGGAATGCTTAGCACCGGAAGACCCTGGGAGACGGTAACGAGTTCAACAGCTCAGCGGCGGCTGATGACAGATTGGCCACTTGCCAAATTTACCTCTACATGTATACATACCTAGGTACCTATGTACCTGGCTACCTGCGTACTGCCGCAAGTAGTACCGGCAGAATTATGACGCTAATAACGTGCCGCTTGACCATTCAGGAATCAAGTAGCTCGGGCGGTGAGCAGCGTAACATCTGCCCCCCACTACCCTCTATCATCTATACCTACCACCTACCCACCTACATAGGTACCTAGGTAACTAGGTAAGTACGTAGGTACCCAGTAGGTAAACTTGCGTGATCACCACATGTATCAGCTAAAAGATCAGAACATCCATACCGGATTTACGAGATACCAAGTCGCATTTCATCGCCCTCAAGGGAATAGAAAATAAGCACAAGTGGGGTGGCCATACGCATGAATTTTTTTTGTCAAGTTTCCTCTGTCTACTGCTAGATACTCCTTATCTAGACATCTTAGAAGATCACGATCCACTCCTTGCTAATGAAGTTCAAGGCATGTTTAGTGATTAAAGTGCAATGCCGTTCCAATGGCCGCCCCTTCTTCAACGTCATGAAAGAGTCCCCATTAAGCTAACCGCCATCCTTCTCATAATCCGAGTTTCAATCCACGGATGGGGCTGGATGCCATTACGAATTCTAAAGACATGCTACCATCTTATTAAGCACCTAGATAGTACACACTGTCTTTTAGACATCCATGTACGGCTCCTTGGCGAAACCCGAGCGCTATGGTCTAGATGTGGTTCGAGTACAGGGTGTGCGACGCCTCTTCCATGTTTTTGCTCCTGTTCGAAAGGTGGGGTACGCTCGAGATGCGTTCCGAGTTGCGGAGTATAGAGGATAAAGGAGGGGGGTCGAGGTAATCTTAGCATAGTGACAAGAGGAGGGCAGACACGCCGCCTAAGAGATGGGGAAGTTTTGCTGATTATGGTTGAGGCTCATGAGGAAGAATGGATTGGGCCGTATCTCGTACGTCCCGGGGGGAAGTCGATACGACAAGGATGCTGACGCATGGGGACGGATGTGTCAAGTAAGAGCTCTGCGAGGTCTCGCGCAGCACCCAGCCTAGGTATCGAAGTTGAGGTGTCGAGTGGTTGCCGGGAGTCTGCCGTGCATCAGGTGTGAGGACCCACGTGTCCGTAGAGATGTTAGTTTTGTGGAGGAAATATTAAAGAAAGGGGAATTTGGGGGATTTACGCCGAGGCAATAATGAGGTTTGCCTCTCGAGTAAGGAGAAAAATCATCGTCGTCATATCATATCGTAGGAACCGCCCCCGAACAAAAGGGAGGTCAGCCTTGCGGCAAGTCAAATCTGAAGTGCCCTCTTAAAACGCAGGGTACGTCGCCAAGTCGGACCCAGCACTAGAAATACTCCGGACAGCTGTATGAATTCCTAGCCTCTCCATAACGGCCATACAGTTCGTAACGAGGGGACGGGACATTACTCGGGCGGCTGCGACTGGCTGCGGCGCATCTTCTCTGCCTCGAGATTCTCGTAAAGTAGGAAAAGTGCCGACTCATTGGCCTTCGCAGTCCCCATGATAGTGAACATTCGTTCGCCGGTCTCGTCATGTGGTGCCTGCGTGAGATTAGTTATAGGGTCTTAGTAGGAGCACACGGCGATAACCTTACCTTTGCGATAGAGATGCGGGCGCCGGAAGTCTTGCGGATCTCGCTTATCTTGCTTCCAGCCCGCCCAATGATGCATCCAACCATGTCTGCGGGAATGCTGATGTTCTGAGTCTGTATCTCCTCTCCATTCTCATCGTGCGTCGGCGGTCCACGGGTAGCCGCGTCAGAGTCCGACCGACGATTGTATTGGCGCGCGCCCCCATTACTAAAATCGGCCCCGTTTCCAGTTCGCATCACACGAGTGCCACCGTAATCGCCTCTGCCAGATGAGCCGTACGATGCCCCGCCAGCGCCAGAATTACCACCGAGGGACCCCGCACCTCCAGATGCGGTTCGGAATACGGGGTTGTAGAGGACCGTGCCAGTGCCGCGCTGCCAGTCATCGACCAGACACTTACAGATTTCCCAAACCGCTCGCTGGATGCCATCGGGAGTCCCCTGCACCTCGACGATTCTCTCGGTAGACTGCGGTAGCATATCCTTCTGCGCGACCATGCGCACGCCCGAAACATCTTGGATGTGTTTGATCTTCAGGCCTGCCTTACCAATGATGGTTCCCATTTGATTGTGGGATATGAGTAGTTTGATTTCTTGGTGGCGAGAGGGGAAATTAGTTTCGCGCTGCGCATAATAGGCGATATGGGGACGCTCACGATGTGTACCGCTGCTCTGGATGACACCTCCCATCCCCATAGCCGGGGCTCCCTCCAACAGAGCGCGAGCGACGATGGCATATGCTCTAGAAATGGCTTCGCAGCCACCAGAGATGGTCAAGACGCGATCATTCACACCTTGAACAACCTTTGTCACGCCGGCTTTTACTCCGGTCTCATCTCGCAAGTCTGCGACATTCTTACCTCCCTTACCAATTATGACTCCCGCTTCTTTGGAGGAGACGATGGCACGGAGGGTCAATTGAGCTTGAGCATATTCCTCGTCAGTCTTGGGCGCGGGCTCGCCGTCGGGGCCCAGACGAGCCTCATTATCCTCGAGCTTTAGTTGATCCATCGACGACGGCAGGGCTTCGTTGCCATTCGACGGGAGAGTATCTTGAGAAACAGACATGTTGGCGGAGAGTGGGTGTGCGGTTAGTTTAGGTGGTATTGCTATGTCAGCTGCGTCTGACTGGGTGATCTGGCCCGTGTCGATTGAACTAGCAGCTCTAGAGGTTCAACTGAAGGGCTGCGGACGCGCAGGAGATCTTGTTGGCTGACGCTTGATGGGGGCGGGTGTACGTAGGAAAAGTGGTACAGGAGTGGGTTGCTGCAAGCTCCGGATCTGGTGGTGGAAGATGGGCTGCACGCGGTTAGCTCTGATAAGCTGTGTGTTGCTGCGGGGAAGTCATCCGTCGATGGCAATGTAAGGGAAGGATGTGAGGCTCATGGGGAGGAAAGAGGGCCAAGAAACAGCCGAAACAGTCGAAACAGTCGAAACGAGATCAACAAACAGATCTTATCTCGTCAGAGGCTGTTGCATCTGCACGATTTCGGCATGTGGATGGAGGAAATAGGAATAGAGAGATACAGCCAATGCAAAAGCTTTAGGAAGAAAGGGAAGGTTATTATGCGAAACTGGGGCTTGAGTTAGGCGGGGCACTGCATACATACTTGACTGACCTTCCGCTGCAGTGTCTGTGCTGTGCAGTATCTTTTTCAAAGACTTGAATGCCTGCGTCCTTCTGATCTGCCCAGGTCCGGGTGGCTCTGCGGGGTGGGTAGGTTTTCTTTTTTTTCCTGTCTACTTTTTTTTCTCGCTTGTTATTCCGCCTAGGGTCTTGGTATGATAATCCACGCAAGAACGGGGACCTTTTTTTTTTATTTTAGATTTTTAGATGGGGACGGGGATCGTAGTCGTCGGTGGATGGGTCTCGGCACGGTGGCCAAGGTGGTCTAGTAAATACCTAGGTAGGTACCTAAGGTTAAGGTGCGTTTGACCGGGGTTGGATAAGCGGTGATGGAATGGATCCTAAATAAGGAAAAGGCCAATTATGAGGCCTAGTACAGGAGGTACTAGTTGTGGGCGGTGTCTCTGATCAAAGAAGATGGTTGGTCCAGACTGGACAATGGAGAATGGAGAATGGAGAATGGAGAATGGAGAGAGGCGGCAAACGTATTGGGGGAGAAAGAGGGAGAGTTGAATGGTGGAGGGTTGGGGGAATGAGGATGAGGACGGAGGGAGAGGGGGAGGAGAGGTTGATGGAAGTGAGGTTGAGAGGAGGAGATTGTTGTGAGGTGCGGTTGATGGACGATGGTTGATGGTTGGCTAAGAAAAGGGTGGAAGAAGTTGACTTCTTAGTCGAGACGGCTTAAAAGAAAAAAATGTGGGAAGAAGTGTGAGAGATGGAAGAAAGAGCCTAGTCGACTAAGAGGCAAGAGCACGGTACCTAAGGCAAAGTAAGGAAATCTACGACTACCCTAGGTAGACGAAGACAGTTTAGGACAAGGTTGGGTGCAGCAAGCACGTTCTTGCGTCGGTAGTACTGTCTAAAGCTAGTACCGATGCGATAGCGTACATGCCTGCCTTTCACGGTTCATCGTATACATCCCGTTGTAGGTAGGGAGAGGTACAATACATGGCCCACGGGACTAACCCTACAACCTTAGGAGGTTACGTACCGTATTGGATATTTCGCAAGCCGTCACTTCGCTTTTATACTTAGGATAGTGCGATATCTCTCCCATCGGTGTTTTCCCATGCCCACTTACATAACCCCTTAATACCTAACATATATCCCAAATATGTAAGTCGCGTTGCTATAACCAGGGTCTGTACAGCTTGGGATGCCTATGTACCTGTTAATGACGTAATTTCACCTCATCAACGTCAGCGAGCTTCGCCGAAGTGAACAAGAAGAAATAACTACCAAGTGACGGTAGGTAGGTGATCGGGGCTTTCCAGTATCCAGGCTTATCTACATGTATTGAAGCTTCAGGGCAGAGACAGGAAATAACACAGGGAGCGGTCCGTCCTACATTTACATACAAAGAGAAACTGGGAAGTTCGGATAGAGAAAGAGGGGTTTCTTATGGAAATCCCTGGCATTACGTAGGTACCTACCTCCTACATGCGCACATACATGCCTGCTTATACACACACCCACGATAGGTACAGTCTACATACCTGAGTTTAACGGCTTCAATCGCTCTAATACGTGTACCTCGACTACCTATCTGCATACCTACTAGGTAAGTACACTTACCTGGTACCTAGCTAGTAGGTTGGCCCGGGTCCTAGTTACATTCCCCATAATTGAGCATCACCCTTATATATGGTAGTACGAAGAAAAATTCAAGGGAGTTCCTTTAAGATGAAAACTCCATGTGCGTACCTTGCTGGCATTTGTCGACCCAAGTCTCATGATCGACTCTCGATGCGCATAATCGGAGTCTTCCGCATAGAGAAGTACCTGGTATGGGCGACCTTGAGCGTCAATGGTACCTGGACTAACAGAGGCCAAAGTTGAGGTTGTACTAAAAGTAAGCCCAATGGTCAGAATACATACATGTGTACTTACCTACCTACCTAGGTACCTAATCTACCTCTATAGGTACCTCCCTATTAGACCTACAGGTACATTAGCACTTATGTGCCTAGTATAAGTGCATGTATAGTACGTGTATCTCCCCACATCCTCGAGCAGCTCACTCGCATTCACCCCATTGATTGCTTCCTCGACGTATTCACCACTTACACGCTCATGTACCTGTAATCTATTGCACCGTTTGCTGGCCCTTCTGTTTGTAATGTTTTCGATGGCCCAGCCAAGGGAACCGAGACCCAATAATCTTTACATACGTAGGTAGTCTCTATTCCGTATAGTGTTAAGTCTTATAGCTATTCGTAGCGTTTCTTATGTGAGTCGGTGTTAGAACGCCGGCTTCTTCTTGCTCTTCTGATAGAGGCGGTTTATCAAATATTGTGGTTATCGTGTGCCTTCTATCTTTCCGTAACGCACTTAAGATATACCGGGTACCTACCTACCTAGGTACCTATATAATGCTAGGCAATTCGCTTTCAAGTCATACTAAGTGCCTAGTTTAATCTGCTTGGGCAGCGTAGTGGTAGACCTTATTATGTGATGCTGAGGGTTCAACACAGGAAGTTTTTAAATATCCAATGTGAATATGTACCTACCTACCTAACTTACTAGGCTACCTGTTAACTACCTAGGTAGTATATAAAGCTGATACCTATATTCGTGAATAGATGTAGGTAAGAGCTCTATGACTCCGGTAGCTTCAGATAGGCCTCCTATTGGGATAGCCTTCCATTGGATCATAAACTAACTCAAAATGCCGGCTAAGTTCGGAGCCAATCCAACTCAATAGAGGTAGATATTTTACGTATTATTTATCCTACTTTCGTTTAACAGATCTGCATCTACGGTGGTATCTCTCTTTCATCGTAATCCCGCATCATCTAGCTAGATGTTTCGCGCCACTCTTTTTCGATACGCAATCGAAGTCAAACTACCGCAACGAGGAGTCTATCCTAATAGCCCAATTCATCTCTTATGAATATGTCGCTCTTAGCATGATATACATGTTAGAGGAACGGGTCTCGTTAATAAGGGGTCACCTTCGAGACAGGTGTTGCAACTGTCCGCCTTGTTTTACAGGTAGGGCCGGAGAACCAACGCTCAGATGGCCGTCACGTCGCTCGAAAATATACAAGGGCTAGAATTTCCCCACATCCCCTAACCTGCGACAGGCCGCGGAGTGTTACAGAAGGGAGGCCTTGGTCAGGGCGAGTTCCCTTGAGAACTACATGTACCCTAAACATAGTCCCTGGAGCCCTATACGCCCCAGATTCAACCTAAGGGGCTGGCAAGAATTACATGTAGTCATCCCCGCAACGATATGCCTCGTGCAGCGCCTTGTATGCGGGCTAGTTCCAGTCTATGTAAATATAAAGCCGGTTATGCGGCCTTATCCCAACCGAAGCCGATAGAACGATGGTCTCCGTATCTCGGGCCCATCTTTAAGTGTTAAGAGGTACGGTTCAAACCTCCTCAATGAGACCGTTAGACTTCTCGATACCACCTAAGAAGGGCTAAGTCCGCGTGGCATTGGCTGCAGATTCGCCAATGCAATGGCAGCTCTAAGACGAATCATAACGCTCACTTACTCTCGGTATGCGGGTCGGAACTCGTACCGTTCCGCGGTTGGTCTTATGTACAAATAGAGACATGGAAAATGCTGGGATTTCCAGCGACCCCTGCAACTTAGTGCGTCCCGTCGTCGAATCGTCGGGCGTCAGCCTCACGGAGCGGGCGAAATCAAAGCTCGCGAGTATTGGTTAGGCGCGACAGACCATTTGTTGAGCTAGCAAGAGATATAATTCTAACGCCTTGTCGTCTACGCGCTTGAGACATAGGTCGTAGATTAGAAACCCTACGCAAGGAATTATCCCTTTCTAGGTGGAACTCCGGGTTCGAGCCAGCACTCGTTGGAGCATTCATCCGGGCCGCCCACTAAACTCTTGCCAGTAAGTCTATGGATAACAGACCGTGAGATGCACTGCCGTGTGACTCGATGCTGCATGTTTCCCACTGCGGCAACGGCGGGAAGAGCTTGGGGATAATGACCGGCGAAATGTGTTAAGATAACGTGCTCGCGAGGCTCCATCCGCTAGATTGATCATACCCCCCACCCGTCACCTCTTGGTTGATGAGGGAAAAAGCTGCGAGAGTTTGCTGCGACATATGTCATTGGGAAAAGGGCTCGAAAGCATGGCCCCCCTGTCTAGAACCCAACCAATTGGTCGGCCATGAAACTATTGCAGCCGGCTGTTTGTCGTCCTGTTGTGGGGTAACGACTTCAGGGTCCTATCAAGACGTTGGGTCGTTGGAAGCGTCGGGGTATGGTCCCTATCTAAACATAGCACTACGATAATCCCATGTAGTAAATCTCTTGCTCATTCCTCGTACGGCGCGCCGGCGACAAGCGGGAATGTAGCGGAAAATGCGAAAGTACGCCTAGAATATTTAATAGTGGCGAAAACGTACGTCTCGAAGATGAGTGGACTTCGAGGGTTTGATTCCCGCAAGCGAACTTGGCGCCGATTGTCTCGATCCGTCGAGAAGGGTGCATGAGACTGTCTAACCCCCGGGAACATTCGTAGTACTAATCAATATACGCGATTAATCGTCATTGGCAAAGCATGATACTCATCTTTGTCGTAGGGCATTCTCATGCCGTAGCCAGAATCTCTTGCATGCTAGATGCCCCCAATGGTCAACCCACCATTCACCAAAGCTATCTTCAACCTCGTAATCCACCTTCGGGATCCTCTCGTTGCGCTTCAGACCGCAAACCACGCAAGGTTTAGGAGCCGTTGGTACCATCTTCTCGGTTTGGATCTGCATCGATTCGGAAATTTCGGGAATCCTCAGCTGTTCCGCACTATTCTTAATGGACGAATTGGCAGCGGCAACGGCCGATCGAAGTCGTCCTACTTGTTCTTTCCAACTAGCAACAACATCGGCCGCCTCGCGGTCTTCGCGGGCGGCCTGCGCCTTGTCTACGCCAGCAAGTTTCATTCCTTTACTCCCTGCGGCGGATATGGACATCCTCTGTGCAAGAAACTTGTCTCTATGCCACCTCAGCTTGCGGCCAGCGATAATCCGCGCTACAACGGTCGCCAAGGCCAAGTAGCCTTTGAGGAACTCTATGGTCTTTGGATCCGATAGAATGCGGTTTTTCACTGAGAAGGTTTGCCCGCTGATAGGCTTATAAAGTGATGTGTTCGCTTGATCGAACAACTGCGGGAACACTGATAATAATATTGATGGCGGGGGGACATTCGTTGGCGGCAAGTCTTCCTTTGGTTCAGCAGCCTGTTTTTCGGTCTTCACGTCAACAGAATCCCAATCCCAAGAAGAGTCTTTCGGCTCTGACGCTACCAGCGACGCCTGGGTAGCTCGTGTCGGCTGAGCCGGCCGAGCCGGCCGAGCCGATTCTATCGAATCCCAATCCCAATTCGAATCGGCCTTGGCACTGGGTTTTGTTTCCTCATCAGGTAAACTATCAAACGCGTCCCAATCGTCGCCAAATCCGTCACTATCGGCGGACTTTTGGGCCTCAAGCGATGGCCATACAGTCACGGGTGAAGTTATCGGCCTACTTGCGGTCTGCTTATCTGCTTTCGGAGGCGGAGCAACGGCAAGCCCGGGAAAGGGGTTCCTTTCCTGGAACGATGGGGATCGTGGTGCTTGTGGATAAGAAGCGGGTTCAGTCAGATTCAAATTTGAAAGCATTTGAGATGGCCGCGATTTAGGAGTCTTTGGGGGAGAGTTGAAATCAGTTGATAGGAGGTCCCCTGTCGCTTGCACCGGGGAGGCAACTGTCTCAAATTCTCCAAAGTCATCATCGTCTCCGTCTGCCTCGTGCTGTTCCCCATCAAAATCATCGGCGTCAAATAAAACGTTTGGATTGGGATCCGGAGTCCTTTTCGAAGCCTTTGAGAGAGCAATATTGGGCGTTGGTGTCTCGACCTGTTTCGGCACGTTTTGTACTGAGGATGAGCTGTCCAGATTGAGAAGATTATTTGTCACGAGGTCCAGCGTGGACGCTCGTACAACTCGTGTCCGCAGTAGCGCTGGGTTCCGTGGCTCTTTGGTTGTCGGACCGGATAAAGAAGTCGATGTTACTGGAGCGGCGGGTGGCTGATTTGCGTTTTGCGCGACCTCGAAATCGCCCCATCCATCGTCGTCGTCGTCATCGTCGCCATTTTCAGCCTCTACCTTTGACTGAACAGGTTGCAATGGTACGCCTGTCCAACTACTTGTACTTGATGGATGTTGCGTATTTCCTAGCTGACCGCCCCAGGATGTTGGTCCGCTGCTCCATCTCTGAGTGACGGGGTTGGCGGGTTGCCCTATAACGGTGCTAGTATCTGTAGAATTACTAGTTCCGAAGGGGAAGGGGTCGGATGTGAACAGAGAAGCCTGAATGGGGGCCGTTGGCGGATGTTCCTTCGAAGGAGGAGGCTCCGAGACGTCCTCGAACGCAGCGAAGAGGTCTGCAGACATATCATGTAACTTTCCAGGTAAATAATTGGTAGATTATATGAAAGGAATTAGACGATAGACTAAATACATTTCAAGTCGAGCCCGTTAGCTCGGACCTAAGAGAAATTGAAGAAGGATATTGTGTTTTTAGTGAGGCTGAAACCCGAAGAATTGGAGTTGGTTTAAGTTGATCCTGATCAGCTACAGGGATCCTGGGCTGGCAACTGCTTACTAACCACAAGCAGTCCTGGCCAACATTCAGGCGCCTTAATAAGTGGACCCTATCCACGTATATATCGAGATGCACAATACTTTAGGACGCTATATATGCATATATTGCTTAGATTCATATACCTCATATAGATGCATGTGTATAGTCAAGACCGATCCCTGTGGCACATCACTATTCGTCCCCTGTGGTCAGCTGCCGCTATTAGCGCCCCGGTCATTCCAGCGGTGTCAAGAACTTGTAAGTGAACATACGCACTCCGGAGCGGTTATATTCGACAAATACCTACGGTAAATATATTTTAGGTATATATGAGACCAAGATTGATGCCTACTCTAACGGAGGTACGTCAATGCTCAACATCTTATTATGAAAGGAGTTGAATCGAGTTTATTAAACGCAAGACGAGCATAGGCGCTTGGCCCCGAGGAGGATTGGTCCGGTTTGAAGGACGCCAAAGCGAGACGAAAGTTACAGAACCGATTAAACGTCCGCGCTCATCGTAAGTCTTTCTTCTTAACCTCGCATCGCTGCTAGGCTAGCCTTATTTCAAGTTCGAATATTAAAAGTTGATAGGGAGACGAAAAGCCTTGCTTTCAAAGGCGACAGCAGAACAGGATCGTCTCCCGAGGAGCAATGAGCATGGGGCACAGGGTCGGACAAATCATATAGCCTTTGAGTTCTCGAAGCTGCAATTATCACGGACATATCATGATTCGCATAGTGGTCAAGCACTCGTGTTCCCTCTAACCCTAGACCATCTAATCCCACTGGTACAATATAACTTTATCCGTGGCGTCTTAACCAACATGGCCATCCTAGGCTGCCAATACGCCTTCCCTGCGGAGTGCGCCCGATACTGGGCCAATACGCCACTGTTCCCAGCTCCGCCTACGATCCCGGAGTCTCTTCAGCCCACGGCGCTACAGCTAAGTACGCCGCATGAGCCGTGGATTAGTCTCATACCGGACGGGCAAATGCGTGACAATGCGATTCGCGCGGCCGGGACATTCACACGCGCGGATATCGAGAAGGATTTGACAGGTTCCATTCTCGGAAACGCAAAATTAATCGAATTAAGCGGGCTGGTAGCTTGGAACGAACCTTGGAGAGCTGAGGGCTGGGAGTTGACCGAGGGGTTCATAAAAAAGTGGCCATTCCTTGTGAAGGGTTGCCGGAAGATGCTTGAGTCTACAAATCGGTGGCGGGCATTACGGGACGAAGAACCGTTAGTCATCGAACTGTGACAACGGAGGCTATATCAAATTTCAAGGCTTTCGATTGCGATCCCAACCCGGAGCGCTTCGGTTTATTCTAAGCATAGGAGTAGGTTGGACAAATGTGGAATCATCGGGGATTTGGAGTAGCATAGCATAGTATGATGTCTTACAACGGAGTTTTAATATCTTGTGTATCAAGTTTATAACCACCTATCCATCTACCCTCACACCTCAGCTATCTGTAGTTCAGCTTATAGGCAATTGATAGTGTTCCGTGTAGGACAAAAAAATGCATCTTCCTCCACATTCCATATCAAGAGCCACTGGGTTGACGTAACATGCATATATGCACATAGTAGGTACGTTAACGTACTCTACGCATTTAAAACGGATAACCGCGGGGTAACGCACCTTATCTAATCGTCAGTCGTCATATCTACCCCCTTGGGTAGGGCTGTCAGCTGGCCGCCGGCCTCTCTAACTTCAGAACCAACCTTCTAACTCACTCCCTTTTTACAACCAACAGGGCTTAGACACCTCCCTAGCACATATGTATTCAAGGTATACGGGCCAAAGAGATCAGAATGAGATCCTTGGTCGAATCGACGTGAGCCTCGACCTCTTTCCCTTAAAATTTCCCTGATTATTTCCCTTATTATATCGCGTCCTCGGCTCACATTCGTATAGCGCACGATGGCAGGAGACTCTTAAGCATAGTACTAGCCTGGCAGATCTGCAGCAAGCCGTCAAGGACAACGGCCCGAACAGCCCCTGCATTTCAGGATGCAGGTCTATATGCTGGAAGGTCTGTCCTCCTTAGAAGCGAGTTCCCGGAGTATGTAAAGTTGACCAAAGACTTAGATCTTCTTACTGAACCGGAATACTGACATCCCGGACTGGTCGCACTCCATCTCCGAGTCACGGAGTAGGTACTCGTCTCTGAAGGACCGGCTTTTGAAGTACATCAACCATCCCGAGTACCTCACAGCCGCATCCGCTGACCCCTTAGCGGACGATACCGATGTAAGATCACTCCTCACAGGCCGACTATTCATACTGACTCGAGCTAGTCGCCTTGGAATACCCTACGCCATGATCAAGCACTGAGGGCTGAGATTCTTCAAGATGTCCAACGTCTCCCGGATGAGCCGTTCTACCATAAACCAGAAATTCAGACGCTCATTCTTGACATTCTCTTTATTTACTGCAAGCTTAATCCAGATCTGGGTGGATATCGTCAGGGCATGCATGAACTTCTGGCGCCCATTGTTTATGTCGTCGATCAGGACGCCATCGACCCGGCCGATACCGCCTCTGATCCTTCAGCTGACCCAAGGATGCTAGAAGTGCTTGACGCTTCATTCATCGAGCACGATGCATTCGCCATTTTCTCAAAGGTCATGGACCGCGCAAAACCATTCTACGAAGTGAGGGATACATCGACAAACGTACCCACCACAACATCTAGTCAGACATATTCAACATCTCCCATTGTCGAGAAGAGTCAACATATACATGAAGAATGTTTAGGTAAAGCGGACCCCGAGCTGTCAACTCACCTTACGAATATAGAAATTCTACCTCAGGTTTTCTTGATGTGAGTTATTCGTACTCCTCCGGTTATATGAATTACTAACGAGCATCGAACCCCACCCGCAGCCGCTGGATCCGTCTCCTATTTAGTCGTGAATTCCCGTTCAACCAGATGCTCGTACTTTGGGATACCCTATTTTCTATAGATCCGTCTTTTAGTTTGATAGACCTGATTTGTACAGCGATGCTGATCCGAATCCGATGGGACCGTAAGAACTATTCCTCCCAGAGCCTTAGATCTCCCGCTTCTGACATCTGGTAGTTCTTAATGCGGACTATACCGTCGCATTGCAACTCCTACTCAAATATCCACCTCCGCAACCACATCAGGGTCCACACACCTTTGTTGATGACGCCGTACACCTTAGAGATAATCTAAATCCCGCCGGGGGTTCTTTACTTATAGCGAAATATACCGGAAAGCCCCCCTCGCCCCTGGGAACCGATACCAAGAGGCCCACGCCTAATAGGTCAACTTCGAAACTGCGACAAAAGCTATCTGGCGCTAGGTCAGCCACGTCTCCTCCCCGGTTTAAGCAACCACAAGCCAGCGTGGAATCGTTACTTCAAGGTGCGGCTAAGGGCGTCCTTGAAAGAGGGGAGAAGCTCGGTATTAATCAAGCGGTACGCGACGCGATGGTGGAGATACGCCGGAACGTCCAGGAAGCTAGAAGTTCCATGAAAGCCGGTAGGGATCTCTTTGCCGAACAGGGGTCGAGTACGACGGTACGAGCCGTCGCGATGATGGATCGGAGGAATAGACGTCTAGCGACTCTGTTGGACGAGCCTATCTCCGTCTTGAAGGGCCTCGCAGGATCGGATCTAAAAGACAAACGGAAAACCCAAGATGCGCTTGAAATTGCAGCCGCGAAGGTACAATTCGTCAAGATTTACTTGGAGGACTCTACCATGGATCTTCCAGACGAAGAAGAGCCCGTGGCGTCGTTATCGCCGGATACGCCGACCGGCGGTGACGAAAAAGATGACCCCGAACCCCTAAGTGAGGCAGTCGCAGCAATGGCACTCAACGCGTCTACGCAAGGCGCAGACACACAGAACCCAGAGAGTACTGGGCCCCGGTCAACTGACCAGGCCGTGCGAGATCCGGATAAAATGGACACGGACGAACCCCTAGGCTCCGGGATATCGCCGACGCCAGCGAAGAAGCTAGAACGCCCACAGCCGGGCATCCCAACGCGGTCGACTCTCGCGCAGTCTTCGTTTTCGTGGATGCTGGAGCCCGAAACCTCGTCTTCCTCGACCTCGTCATCCCAGCAACCGCCTATCTTCCCCTCGCAGCTCCCGTCGTCCGGCAAAAACACGCACCGAAAGCGGCCGTCGGCCAACGCCAGCCGCGAGCGCACGGCCTTCCTGTTCGGCGAGGTGTCCGCCGACGAGACCGGCCACGCCGTCTTGCCGGAGGGTATCTTCGATTTGGAGGAGATACGGAAGACGAAAGGGTAGGTACTTAACCTACCTGTGTAGATAGGCTGATTTTAG
This sequence comes from Pyrenopolyporus hunteri, assembly GCA_902806595.1. NCBI lineage: Eukaryota > Fungi > Ascomycota > Sordariomycetes > Xylariales > Hypoxylaceae > Pyrenopolyporus > Pyrenopolyporus hunteri. The sequence continues at coordinate 1,131,912 of CADCXC010000005.1, read as the reverse complement.
GGGCCGTGGGACTTTATTGGGGTAGGAAGCTAAGATAAGTAAGGAAGTAGATGGGGTTGGTTGATATATATTTCTGGTGAGGTTCATATGAGTTATATGAGTATATGAGTATATACATACCTACCTACGGATATAATACAGGTACCTATTCATGCCGCGAACGAGATTAAGGATATTAAACGTTTCGAGCACATAGAGTTCGTAGTTCTATGAGTGCCTACCTATAGGTATATTGTCATTGAGATTGCCCCTGGCGAGGTATAGCATTCAAGTGTTCCTTAGTCTTTCCCTCTGACTCTCCTTAGCCCTTCTTGTTTGATATTTTCTACGTGCTATTGCCACTAAATCGTGAATATTGCAAGGGATATGTTGCCCACCGTGTTAGGTACTTGTATAATTCAAGTTCCACGAGCAATTTTTAACCCAAGACAGTGCCTCGCTCGTCACACATAGACGCGGCATGCCATTTAGTAGACCAGCCACTGCCCCCACTCTTCTCCTGTGTAAGTCAAAGTAGGGATAGGGGAGATATATATCTTCAGTTCAGCATATTCGTTCAATTTATCAATGCTCTTTCATTATACCTAACCCACGTTTCCCTTTCCCTCCACGATATGCCATGCTTGCCTCGTTATTCCTTACCTCACTAATAGCCAGTCTACCTGGATACCTATCTATCCAACACAGTACTTACGTGGGTGTGGTTATCACCAGTAATACCAGTTAACCCATCACCCAGTCCAGCCCGCCCGTGCCGTGTCTCAGCCATCCCGCGGCTCGTCCCGTGTCGGTCTAGCCCCCCCTCCCAGCTACCCAGTCCCTTACCTATTAAGTTGCCAGCTAAAACCATGCGCGGAGATGAAAAGGCAACAAACAACGTCCAGACAAGACGGTACAGCGCCAATGTAGTTGGATAGAAGAAACAGCGTACGGAGATAGTAGGGGTCAGGTCGACGGATAGAGAGGTAGATAGATCGGTGGATTAAACCAGGTGTCAACCGAGATAAACCCGAATCTCAAAAAAGCGAAGCAGAAATCCATATATAAAATATATAGTCAACCACTGCTATAACCCGACCCAGTAGTGAGTAGTACCAGTAATAACGTCTAGGAAACCAGGATCCCCGATCTTCGTAACCGAAAAAAGCCAGGCGTAGAGCCCGTTCAGCCAATTCTGGGTTCTGCTGTATCGTAGTATCATCATATCATAAATAAACCTGTGTCTGCACGCCTGCCTGCCCGCCCGCCCGTGAAGAACTCCGTACCCGAAGCGGATGCTAATATCCTTTCCTTCCTTCCTTCTTTCTTCCTTTCTTCCAATCGAGGTCGCTGAATCTGTGCTGTGCTCTAAGAAACAAATAGAGGAGGAATAATAGAGCCATAGCTTTAAAGCCAGCTCTATATCCATTCTTCGATGTCTGCTTGCTTGCTTTCTTGATTGTTTGAATGCATCTGTAACTCTTCGCGCTACTTCTTACTCCCAAATCGCAGTTCTCGAGAGCTGGGTATCATGCAAGTATATTGTCTTCGTTCCCCAATTGTGTGCCCTGTTCTCCAATAACAGTCTAGCTAACTCGTAAACCAACGCACTCGTACAGACCTCCGTCTCCCGCCGTTCCCGAAACTCTCTCTCTAGACCTTATCGCATAGACCAGCTGCCCCTTCCCCGCAGCCTTTTCAATCCATCTGGCACCACGGATGTTGAAGCACTTGGTCGATGTCGTACCGCTGCTCGAGGTCACGATTGAGCATACATCGGATGAGGTTGATGCTCTCCTCGCTGATTACGTACGGGACTCTCAAATCGCGATCCATAATCTCGTCGATGCTGTAGAATGGGTTCTCCTTGTAGATGATGGTGTAAAGGAGTATACCTAAGGCCCAGACGTCTTGCTCTTTCCCACCGTATGGTTTCCCTGCTAAAACTTCCGGAGCCGCATAATCTAAGAAACGAGTTAGTCGATATACGGAATACGGAGAAGCAAGAAATAACGTACCGATGGTGCCTACGAAAACGTCGAAAGGCCCACTCTTGATGTATGCTGCGCTTCCGAAGTCGATAAGCTTGATATTGCCTTCGCCATCTAAAATGACATTTTCGTCTTTAATGTCACGGTGGACCACCTTCGCCTTGGTGTGGAGATGGTGTATTGCTCTGGCCACTTGGACAAAGATACTCCGACATTCGTCTTCCTCCATATTGGTCCGAAGCTCGATATAGTCGAAGAGGTCCATCCCCGGATACCCATGAGGCGCCATCTCAATGTAATAGTTCGTTTCGTCTTCAAAGAAGTCCTCCATCTCTACGATGTTAGGATGTTTAAATCCGTCTCGTCGGAGATAGTCTAGCACATGTATCTCGAGCGGTACTGTCCCAAGGCGCCGATCTCTAGTCCAAGTGTCGACGAGAATCCGCCGTTTTGTCACGTATTTCAAAACAACCTTCTTCCCACCGTTATACTTATATCGCGCTAGTTTTACTTGGCCGTAAGCACCCTGACCCATGTCTTCAAGTATGATAAAATCATCGATCGTCTTCTTCCGCGGCGGAGAGTCAGCTTGAGGTTCTGAAGACGTCGGCGGCGGTTTGTCTGAAGCCTTCGACCCGCCGGTGAGTTTAGCGGCGGCGTTCATCGCAACGACCTTTAGCTGCTGCGACAATGCTGACGCAGCAGAAGCGGGCTTAGGCTTTGCCTCTTCCGTGTCCGAACTCAAGTCCAGTGGTGTGTGTGCTGGCGTTTGACCGGGGGAAGGCTGATGTAGGGGCGACGCCGCCTCGGATAACAATGGCGATTTGCAATTGGTGTTCATTCTTGACTTATTGTTGGATGCGTGTAAATGCCGGGAATAGGTAACCCATAACGCGTACACCACCTCCGATTCGACTTCTCCGTCGCTAGTCTGCGATTCGTCATCGCTCGCACTCGAATCATTCACCGGGTGCTTTTCACTCTTAACCACTCTCATTTGAACATCGATCTTCAATTCGGCCCCATCACGATGCTTCGCTGGAAGCCCCTCAGGGTTCAGGAAAGAGCTGGCAGCATCTGGTCTGCCGTCGTGTAAAGCTAACAGAGTAGACGCCTTCCTAAAGCTATGTTCAGGTACAACGATGCCGTCCTCTAGATGGACCCCCTCGTGATCGACCAATATCTCGAGGACCTTATCGAAGTCCAAAATGAGATTATTGATCGACTGTCCCTCCGGCTTCTCGTAGCCGAACAGAGCCCCACAGAATGCGGAATTCGTGCTCTTAATCTGGAGTGTGTCCGGGGAGACTACGATGATTCCCGCGATATGGGGAAAGCTCGAGATCCGAAGCTCGGTCTGACCCCTCGTCTGCGAGACTATGGCCGGAATATTGGATTGCGCGCTATTTCGGCAGGTGAAATACTTCCGCTTCGCAATTTGAGCATAGTCTATGGCGCCGTATCTAGGATCGATACCCTGCCGAGGTATACGGGGGATTAACTTTCCAATATCCATCCCGGGCTGTATATTTTCTTCTCCCCATATCGGACCCGTGTCACCTGAGATCTTCGTAATGATGCCGTCGTCGTCGAGACTTACGAGAGCGACGTCCTCGTGGATTTCTTCGAGCACCCATATCAATCCTACCTTCTTCTCCTTTACCCATAAACTTGCAGAGCCAGTTGCTCCATTGCGCTTCTGTATAGGGACGACGTCACCGCATAGTAACACGCCTCTCGATTTCGAGTTGCGGTGATTTGTACCTCGAGCTTTTGGTGGCCTCGTATCCCCGCTGTGAACTGTCTGCGCACGCCGACCCGGGTTCTTTGGAGGCTGTGACCTGGAGTTAGGTTTGCTCAGTAGATGTGCCGTAATGCCGCCGCGGCCACCAAGTAGCGACGAGCCCATTGAGGGAGCGGGTTGAGACACTGTTTGCGCGGGAGCCTCGCCTACGTCCTCATGGTCAGCACGAAGGAGTTTGTTCTCCAGCCAGGACCGCCTCTCCTCCTGCACAACTTCGAGGATACCCATTTTGCGGACTTCGGCCTTCGTCACCCCAAACACGAGACAGGCTAAGTCATTAGCAGCCAATATCGTCCACGGGGGTTTCGATTCAGTGGTGAAAATAGCTTGCGCTGCTGGAACCCACCGAGCGGCGTGGCCGTGCACCGGGTGCCCCAGAGCTCCGGTTGGACTAATCGAGGAACCTATAGACAAAGGGGGGAGGGTGGGAGACGTCAGTGCTTCGGGATAACCTTGTGACGGCGCAGCCAGGAACGGCTGCGCCATAGCATCCACAAGTTTCTGCTGTTTCTCTGCGGACCCCACATCGGTAAAAGTTCTCCGTAAACTTGGTCGCCTAGAGGACGGGGGCGACGTTTTAGCCGTAGTACCGCTCTCATTCGTCGGCGTCCTAGACGAATTCTCAGAATCTGTTTGGTCTTGAGGCACGCTCGTGGGCTTTGGCGTTGGCTCATCCTCTTCGCTCCTCGTAGGCTGCGTCGCGACGGCCGGGACCCGGTCCGTAGTAGGCCCCTGGGTGGTCGCAGGAGATACAAACGGAGTTAAAAAGGACTCGGGGCTGCTTGTTCTAGGTATAAAGTCCTTCTCGAAGATATTTTCATGCGACATCTGAGCAGGACCGCTTAACGGGCCCGGGATAATAGTCGGATCGGCGCTCGGCAGGTTTCCTGCGCCAACTAGTTGCGCTCTAGCAAGGAGGTCGAGCATATGCTGCGTTTCGAGATCGCCGGAGACCCTGGCTTGGGCGCTGGCAATGGCCGCGTTCGACGAGGCAGCCCATCCCATGCGGTCCTTCATAAACTCTATGGATCGCTTCAACACGTTTTGACGGTTGTGGATAAATTCCTCGGACTGGTGAGCGAAGGAGAATGAATGTAGGGACTCGGACGGGAAGCGAGATAGGTCTTCGGAGAAGTTGGGAGAGGAGGCACCGGCTGTCAATGGAGTATTGATCCCCGAAGGAAGCATCATAGACATAGAAGTGGAGCGGGGGATGCCGGCGGACGAGCTTCGCGAGGATACGGCGGTTGAAGGCATTGTAGGAGTGCGCGGGATGGGATGCTGACGGATGCGCCGTAGACCAGAGATGCCCAGTCCATGGTCATGTTCGGTAATTATGGGAGATCTGTTGTTTTGGAACAACCATGATATTAGTCGCTTGTAGCCTTTAGTAGTTGAACTTGCGAGGATAGAGTTTCTTCTTCTTCTTCTTCTTCTTCTTCTTCTTTCTCTCTCCTATATTTCCCCCCTAGTCTTCTTCTCTTCTACCTTTCTTCTATGCTTGACTAAAATATAGATTTTTTTTCTCTTCTTCTTTTCAGCTGGATGAGAATTTATGCAATGGATGTGGTAAGGCGGCTGAGTAGACGCATGTGACGTTGGGTGGAAAGGTGGTGTACTAGGTAATCCATCCTTCTCCGTTGCGCCCGTGTGTATGAGACCGTAGCGCCTCGCACCAAAACGTACCTTGTGATTTGGTCAGACTCTGCGACACCTGATCCGGCGTCGAAAGAGAACCTTAACCTCGCCCTCTCGGGGCCTTCGGCCACAACCGCGAGGTTCCCGGTACTGCGGTTTTTGGGGATTCGCAACGGCGCGGCGAGCTTAGCGCTCCTTGTAGAGCCGCGCCCGCGCTGGGGTTCTGGGTCTCCATCCTGATGAATATTATCGGCGCCTTGTGGGTGGGCGACGGGATCAGTGGCCATGGGCATGAATATGATGTGTCGTTTCAACCTCGAAACTCACCGCAGTCCTGATTTCCACCATGAATATGTTTCATAATTGACAGAGAGTAAATCTAAGTTGTGCTACGGCCCGCGCGCAATAAACCTGAATGGGGGAGAAGACTGCGAGTGAGTGCGAGGGAAAAGTGAGGAAGAAGGGATAAGGATAAGGGGATACCGTAGAGGATGGTTGGGCGGTACTGTGGGCGTGTAAGGAGAAGTGAGTGTACGTAGAGAAAGAGAGGGAAGAAGTACTGCTGCGTATTGGTTGTGTGTGCGTGCGTGTGCGTGTGCTTGTGCGTATGAGTGGTACGGGAATATCTTAGGCAAGGTGGTAGTGTATGTTAGTTAGAGGCTGGCGGCCAGCGGACGCGGCGCGGGGTTAATCAATCGAGGCCGATTTTTGGCGACGGAAAAGAAAAAAAAATATATAGAATAAAAAATCGAGATAAAAACAAAAAAAAAGAGAAATCAAAGGTAAAAAGACAACTTTTTGCTTAGACAGTGGGTAAGTCAAGAAGAATACAAGAATACATATTGTAGCCCGGGGTCTTTCCCTTTTCTTCTTCCCTTTCCTTTCCTTCTACATAAATCACTTACTAGGTTCACTGCCCGTACTCACTGCCAAAAGGTACAGTACATCACCTCAGGCTGCAAGCTGCTGAGGTTTTGGGTTGACAGTGGGGGCTCCAGGTCCGCCTGCCGACTCTCGGATTCTAGCAACCTATAGTAGATTTTAAACAGGTGCGATAGCACTGGTCAGCTGGCGGCCTTTGGCTATTGTGAAAGCTGGGGAACCCTTGACAGCCTAACTGTCGCGTCGGCGCACCGTCTTTGTTGAACCGATTCGATCACTTTATTTTAATTTTTTATTCGTTCGTCTTCAGCTTCTTTTTAACCAAGAAGGGGCTTAAGATACATGTATATGAAGACATCTTAAAATGTATATAGCAGGCTGCTTAAGTAAAAGACGGCTTACCTGATTCGGACCCTGCCATATTCTTATACATGGTACCTAGGCAGGTACTTACGTATTTGTACCTGGATCCCGTATGTATACCGATGCATCGCGTGTCGGGCTTGGGTTTGTGCAGTATACGTACCCCGTTGTGAAGGTGTATCTATATGGGCTGGTGCATATGCATTTCATAAAAGTGGATTTCGAATGTATTCGATTGACGTATTCCGCGATGGTAAAGTTAGGTAGGTACCTAAAGTAAAGTATTGGGGTAACACGGCCAACGGAAGACCCGAACGCCCAGGGTCCTGTCTTCCCAAAGTACCTAACCTAGGTACATAGTAAGTAGCACAAACTCTCCAAGTTCTAATGCGGGTTTCCGTATCCATCACGAACGCTTTCGATCAAAGCTTGATACATACCTGGGACGCAGGTGTATACATACGCTTCTCGAAGATTTGGTTTAGGTCTGATCCGCAGCCGATTTGCCTTTCGTATCAATTATAGCCGAGTAAATCGAGGCGGCTCTCCCACCCATCCAGCATCGACCAACGGCTATGATGTCAGTCCACAGGGGCGTACAACGATAGCTTCGGTTATTGATTGGTCCCGCACTCTTGCTAGCCTTCCTATCAACCCTCGCGCCTGTGGCGGCTGCTGCAATAGGCCATGACATATAACAGTAGTCACGATGCCCGCGCACACAAGTTGTCGACGGGCATCAAGTTCTTGAGCTGCCTAAGGTGGGGGGAAATTGCTGTCGAAGTGTGGATTTCCACAAATATATGTAGGCACATACACATACACATACCTACATATGTGAAGTCCGAGCGATTGTATGCGCTCACTTGCAGATATCTATAGATCGCAAATTGTGGGGGCTTCATAGATCATCTGCTGATTCACGCGAGATTCTCGCCTTATATGTAGGTAACACATTACGAGGGTAATATCGGGAGAGAGTCAGTCTCCCTTTTTCTCTTTGTTTTTCTAGCCCCCATCCCTTCCCATTTGCTCATTTACATACATATGTATTCTTACACTAAACCCGGTATCCGGCGTGTGGCGCCCATCACATCACTTGGCGGATGTGGTAAAGCAGCTTCTGTCGAGGATGGTCTCGCGCGGTGGCTTCGTATTCGCCTCTCGAAAGGCTTTCACCCCCTCCCTTGGGCCAGAGAAGGTCCTCCTCAAATATGCCACTCCTACCTAAGAACGTAAACTCCGCCGCATGTCCCATCTTCCATGCACGTTTCCTCTCGTTTGGAGGCCGCAGGTCCCGATCCTACACCGGTCCTAATTCCTTAAAACGCCATGCATGCACCTTTGGTAATGTAACTCCGCCACCGCCTTTGGTGCCCTCCCGTCTCAGGCCTTCCCGCTTGCCCACCGCTCCCTAACCCAGAGCTTTTGGTAAACCACTAGAACTTCCAGTATCCTCCTCGCCCAATACCTAACTAGTATACAATATATAGGTATTATACGTGTGACGCGCAACGTGCTACCGTTTGTTGGCGCCTTGCGTAAAAACTTCTATGGTCGCAGTGTCAGCGACTGACTGCCCGACCGCCTGCCCGACTGCCCGCCCGGCTGCTTGTCGGGCTGCTTGTCGAGTTGCCTGTCGGGCTGCCTGTGTAATCTCGCAAATGCGTACCGATGCTCTCATGCCGTTCGGTGTTTGCGGTAATATGTTCGTTTATCGTACCCTCTTGATCGTTGGCTTGTTATGTCGAAATAGTTTCAAGAACCACCGGATGATGGTGAACTCGCCCCCTTATTCCTCCGGAAAAAGGTCGAGACGTTCATTCTGAACCTGCTAGTCTTCTTCTTAAGCGTTATTTCTGGCTTGAGAGTGTTTCCATTAGAGTCCTCCTCGAAATCGCCCACTTCGGGATTTCTCCCCCTCGGCGCTGTCTTGCGACTATCGGGCCCCGTGACCGTTGTGGCCGGGACGCTACATGGGCGCTCCATAGACTCCTGACTGACAATGCTAGTACCTTGAGTGCTTGGCGAGAGTGGCATCTTTCCTGTAGTAGCGCTGGTGGCTTGTGACTGCCAATCTCCTGGGGGTACCGAGTTGCTCCCGTCTGTCGTCTCGCTGCAACGCTGCTTTCCGTTGTGCCCAACCGCCCTATGTTCTGGCTCGTTCAGATTGAATGGGTCGCTTGCCACGTAATCTGCTACGTTCTCGAATCCCATGGAGATGCCATTTACCTCTTTGTATTGCCCCGGAATGCTGGGGATGTGATACTGTTGGTCGGGTGGTGATGAGGCCGCCCTTTTCATTTCGGCATGGTTTGAGACCAAGTCGCATTTCGCTGAGTCCATTGGGAAATTTTCAACCCCTTCCGGTTCGGCGGTCAAACCTGGGGAACGGTGTGAAAGGATGTCTTCCATCAGTTTCCTTCTCTGTTCCTCTCCCATCCGCGGAATCTCTTCCACGGTTTTCTCAAAGTGTATCTTATTCCTTCGGAGTTCGTCGACGGTGTATTGCATCGCGGGCAGCACATTGGCGACTTGCTGAAACAAGGGAATCGCGAACATTGTCATGAAAGCTAATTGTGCCTGGGCTAATGACAAGAAATCCTTCTTCGGGCGAGTAACAAGGGAAGTTGGGATACCAACATCATCCTCCATCGTGGCCTGTCTCGAGAACTCATCGCAGAGGATATACATCCATTGCAGAGCAGCTTCGTACTTTCGAGCCTAGCCATATCGTTAGCCGTTGTGTAATATTTGAGGTTCAAGACGCCGCGGAAAAAAAGAAGTTGATAAGAAAAACACGGTACGTACAACATTACTGATGTCAGCACACTTTATGAGTAAGGAGCATAAAAGTGTCGTCTGTTCCTCCATCGTCCGTCCATTCCACTCGTCAATTGATTCCTCCTTCAACCTCTTTTCAAGGGTATCAAGTTTCTTCATGTAATCAAAGTGTATTCCCATATCTGTCGCTAGAATCGAGCTCACCATAAGAGTGCGCATTTTTCTATCTTCAAAGACCTTGGGCCAATACCTCCGAAGTATTTGTGAATAGGCCGCGCAGTGGAAGGACTCTAAAACGGACCTGTCGTTATATAACTGCGCCAACGGTGCGTTTAGCACAATTAAAAAGCCATTGTTTACGCCTGGATGGCCAACATCGTGACCGATCGCGCCGATGAGGAGGGTTAACGCCTCGAAAGGCCCGAGCAGACCCGCAAGTGGACACTTCTCCGCTGATGCGCCGCGGGGCTCGGATTGCGAGGGATATGGTGGTAGAGTACCAATGTGTACGAGGAAATTAAAGGTCGCCTGAAGAACATCGACGGCGTGTCGGAAATTGTGGTAGGGTACGAAAGTATTATAAGCGGCTCGTGTTGCAACGAGGAAACTCGTCAATTGATCTACATTTTCCAACGAATTAGTTAAGCATACGGCAGGTGTGGGTGTGAGTCACTTACCAGTCGGTATTCGCCAAGGTTCGAGTTCGGGCATGGAAAGGGCATGTTTGAACATGAGGATAGCGGCGACAAGGAGAGAATCGTCACAGAAGTCGTGGGCACAGAAATGCCATCTACCTACGGCCTCAGCGATTTCGGATCGGCGCTCAGATGGGACATTCACTTTGACGTTTCCGATACGATCCTCAGACTCAGAGCCGGAACGGCAAATCCCCCTCATCAACCCCGACACCATGGCTTCCCTAAGATACGAGTAAGGTTGATTCTCATGTACACCAACCCACGATCGCTTGCGGCCTCTCCGAACTTCTAACTCAGCTTGCTGTTCCCTAGCAGCTTCTTTGTGCGCCCGGTAAGCATGGACTTCCAGTGACGTCAAAGTCTTCACGTGTAAGGGGCTAGCCATCACATCCGCGGCACCAGAATCCAGACATTTCCTTAGCAGGGCGCGGTTCGTCAGTGGACCGCCGGCCGCGCCCGGCGTCTCCATGAGATATTCTGTATAAGCCGGCTGCGCTGGGTGGTCGTTCGCACCGTCGTTTGCTGGTGGGCTTCGGAGTAAAGGAAAGCTGATGATGGGAATAGGCACGACCAATCTCGAAAGGCTTCTTAGATGTGTCTCGTAGACGATCCGCTCCAGGAGTCTCAACCCATATAATTCACCCTCCAACCGACCATTCTGCTTTTCTCCCCGCGAAACTTCGGAGAAAGGCGAATGGTCTCGTTCGGGTGACGATGTTTCTAACACTTGTTCGTCGTACGGCGTGTCAATCAGTACAAGAGTCGGTTTGAGCCCTACCATGGACGTATCCTGCAAGTGAAACAGTTTAGATATGCAAGCAGCGCCGCTTGCGCACACGTGTACTATAACAGATGTTAGTGGTTGGCTCAAAACGGGAATCTGCCGTAGAAAACTAACCGTCGCCAAAGGCATCTAACAGGAGCCCCAGATTATCCCGAAGGTCGCCAGATTCTGGCAAATCAGTGCTCTCGGACCCGAGTAATCGGTCCTCGAACACGTTACGATCCACGTAGATCACATTACATGTTGCACTATCCATCACGGCGGACTATGGCATCCAGTCTGAGGACCGGAGCACTTCCGCCAAGTTGATCTGTCGCCCGCAATGGTTGTCGCAACTGGAATTGGCTGCAAAATAAGCAATTGTATGAATACAAGTGATCGATTGAGTGGTTGGAAGAGGTTGAACAATGTTTCAGCTTGCAGCTGTTTTAGTATATCGTAAGTGCGACGGCAAGATTGATAATCGACGCGCAAATGTCGTACTCGGGACTCGAGGATGCCTCAACGGGCTGGGTGCTCAAATCAGGTCACACTTCAAGGAGGACCATACAAAAGGATCCGAAGACGAAAGGCGCATGCGATCAGCCACGTGCGGTTATAGTTATTGATAATGGAATATCGAAGGGAGTCGTCGAGAAATGGTAGAACGGATTAGTAACATGGAATTCGGGACAAGGAAAGGCGCACATAGGTGTGCTGTTGTGATCGGAATGTGTGGATGGGGCCGAAAAGGCAGGTATTAGGTATGTAGTCGCGCTTCACACCTTCAATGCGGGTTGTCTGGAGAGACGAGCGAGGTTACACTCTAACGGGAGGAACAATGCGTTTCGCGACGGCCGCGACCAGGTCTGCAACAAATATAGTTGCGAGCTGAATCTTTGGGTTATGGGAAGAGGTCTATCGTGAGGACGGGGTCAAAATAATTTATGGTCGGCTTGGTCGGTTTGGTCGGTTTGAGCATAGGTTTGTTTTGGAACTACTAGGAAACGAAGCTGAAAGAGCCAGGCGAATACAAAAAGACGGTTCGTTGATGAGATGAGTAGAGGATGAGGGATTGGATACTGTACAGTCGGACGGTACGTGACGTTTGGACACACAAGAGCAAAAGAGCAAAAGAGCAAAAAAAAAAAAAAAAAAAAATTAAAAGCAGGGGGGAACCAGCAGGTATTTCGAAGTAATTGAGGTAACAATCAATGACTAGAAGATGAACAAATGGGCAGAGAAAAGGGTGTAGACTGAATTCTCCCAATGTGGATCGTACAATAGGAGGGAGAAAAGGAAAAGTAACAAGTGAAGTCTGCGATTAATCGGGTGTCATTTTTAGTGCGACGGCAGTGAAAGGTGCTTGCTTGGAATCCCAAGGTCCACCTGCCTGAGTACTTCTGTGTACTCATATTAATGTACGCATATACATACAAATGTAGGTACGTAGGCACTAACTGCATATGCTAAAACCCAGCGGTAGGATCGTAGGCACAATAAATGGGTCTATTAGGGTGGTTGGTAATATTGTCGTACCCAAGTAACCCGATGTTTAAGTCAGGCGTTGCGGGTATTGCCATGTCACAGTCCGTCCTGAAGGACTCGAGGGAGAAGTTGGCTGTCAAAAAAAGAAAGCAAAGGAAAAAAAGAAATAGAGGGAAAAAAAAAAAGTAGTCTCAATAATTGTGTGTTTTTTTTACCGGGAAACGCAAGCAATCGGCTGCACATAAGAGTTGATGTTGTAAGCTGGGGGATGTTATACGTGCCTTAGATATGTCTGGTACACATGGAATACATGCAGATCAAGATATCCCTACATGTATGTATTGCAGGCACGATACATTATAATTACAGGCCCGTACCCCTCATGCCACTGCCACTGCGGGCGTCTTTTTCCTTCGACCTGCCCTCTTCAGAGTCCTGCCCTGTACCTAACTTGCCTATATATGTACATATAAGTACCTACCTACACACCCGTACTCGCGCGACTGGGGTGTCTAAAGGAATAGGCGCTGCGCTTTTGCACGGCGGTAAGAGTTAGGTCACGTACCTATAAACCCGATCTATTGCGGCTGATGGGAGACTATGTAATAAGACTTTCAGCAGGTAAGGTATTAATTATTGCCTACCGTAATATATACATACCCAGGTACATAGCTGCGTACCTAGGTAGGTATGCCATGACAGCGCCTGATAACCACTGCGGGGGGGAAATACGATCTGTTAATAACTGGGATTATGGTAACCAATGATATGGACATGGCGAAATTGATGGTGGAAGTGATGAATGTAAAAAAGAGCGCCCACCTTACGATGGGGTCTCGGGGCTTCCGTTTGATAGCAGCTGGTTCGAGGGACCGACTCAGGTCTGCTTACGTCTTTGCTTCCCTGCGTAGTGCATCGTAAGCAAAGCCCACTAAAAATCGAAGAGCTTCAGGGAAGGGAAGGGAGATGACTGGCTGGGGACACAGCAGTTCCCTCAGTTCCCTGTGTATGGCCCGGGAGGCCCCTGTCTTGACTGGGCAACCACGAGCTACTTGGCACACCTTTCCGGTGCTTCTAGCCAGCTTCGAAGGCTTCCAGAAGGCTGATGGAAGCTTGTAGCGAACCCCGGCGAAGCCCAAGGGAAAAAAAGAAGGAAAAGTGGGAAAGTGGGAAAAGTGGGAAAAGCGGGAGAGGTGGATTCATCCAGCCAATGGAAGGGCAGGAAGGACAGATCCGTACAGTACGTGCGCAGTTACACAGCACGTATCTTTTCCCTTTCCGGCTTGGAGCCATTCGACGATCATTCATCAACTTATGCAAGCTCCACAGCCCACGCAACCTGAGAGGATGCCATCCCATTGATTCCGCTCAGACAATTCGGAACAGTTCAGACAGACACAAGTCCGGACCGGGTTCAGCCAGTTCAGCCAGTCCAGCCAGTCCAGACAGTTCAGACAGTTCAGACAATTCAGATGGTTCAGATCGACCCCTTCGGCCCTTAGACACGCGATATCAATCCATTACCAACACGTATTCATCATGCGTCGTTAGCATCCAATGCAAACGAGTTCCTGTCACCCCTTCGAATTAGCTTTATCTATAGTGGGAGCCTCGGCCGTCTTTTGTGCTTTGGTCGAACCACATTTGATGCGTCTAATGCCCGCTTAATTATAGCAATCGATGTACACTATGTGGCCATGACGAAGACACCCCCATTTTACACACCAGCATAACCAGCATACCTAGTTAGACCAGCAAAGCAGATGATACCAGCATGGCCCGCACGGCTTTTTTTTTTCGAGGTTAATGAGATCGCCTCCAATTTTGGACCCGTTCGGATCCGCCCTTACGAAAGCTTGGGCATCTGAAATCCTATAATGAGCACCTATATATACCATAGTATAAGCACCCGGGCATCTAAGCATCTAAGCGTCTAAGCATCTAGGTAATGAGTAAGTCAAGTATTGTACATAGCAAGTGACTCATCGTCGCCAGCGTCCGTTCGGTAAACTTGGCCAGCTGAGCGAGTCGTTCACGACTAAATTTGGTCCTTGTCTTATCAGATGACGAAACCCCGTGTCGAGTGCGCTGTCGTCAGTTGCAATTTTGCGCGCGTATATTCGAGCGTGTCAATCAGTGTAATGCATTTTACCTTTTGGACCCGATCCGTTGTGTGATACGTATGTAGGTGGCAGCTCATATATGTACGGCTGATTGGCTGCCTAATGCATGTATGCAGCGAAGCCCATCCAAGTCCAATCAATAACACCTAACCTACACCTAATGACGCTTCTAGAAAACGCCTTGCCAGTATCAGAGACCCCATCATCTCGGAACGAAAAGCTGAAATAAGCGCACGTTAATTTATAATCGTGAGTAACGTACATACATGGGCTTACACTACCTAGGTATAGGTTTATTAGGCCGCGTATATACGTGCCTAAGGCTATCTACCTACCTCCTGCCCTACCCAGGTATGTACCTAGGTGTCTGAGGTAGCAGAGATGGTAAGCCACCTTACACCTACATAATGTGTAATAGGTATTTGTTTCAAGACCCAAATCCTCCGAAGCAGACGAGAAATTCCGGTTAGGTACGTGCAGGTATGTAGGTGTAAGGAGGTACTTGAGTGTACAATGCGTTATCGCCGATTTATTGAGATTGCACACTGGTTTTACGCATACAAGCCTTTAGCCGCATGTTCTTCTTTCCCCCTGCCCCCGGTCTCAGTCCTAGCCCTAGTCCTAGTCCCTGAACCTTCTTCTTCCCCTCGCGCTTTCTCGTGCTTTTACTAGATACATAATAGTATCTGCATACATATATATAGGTATACATTCCCAGCTACGTAGTACCGTATTACTAATGATCATTTTCGGCCGTGTAACCCCCAACAGCAACTCCGCCGCTTTCTCGTGGCGACCTTCCTCTTCCAGCTCATACATACATACATCGTTCATACAACACTCATCACAACGCTCATCACATAGTATCACATAGTATCGCATAGTATCGCGCAGCACACACGCACAACAACAGCACATAGTTACATTCGTTACGATGAAGAAACGTCCCTCTGCGTCCTGGCGGGTTTTATACCAAAACCCCACCCGGACGAAACACCACGAATCGACGTCCCGGATCTCTGTATCTTCCTTGCCATCTTCCTTGCCTTATTACACACACAGCCCCCACAAACCCTTGGTTTATTCTTGGGAACCCTAAGCCAACCCCAAGCCAACCTTAAATGCTCAACGGGAGATTCATATTTACAGAGATCTACAATCACTCTGCCCCTTCTAACTCTCATATACCCTTCCTCGCCCACTCTTTAGTCTGTTTCCCTCGCTCACTGGTTCTGACGCATATGTACGTGTAGTCCTACCCTTTAACCTGCCTCTCTCGGTCTATATTCGTTTGCGCGGCTCTAGGCTACACATACTATTTTATTCCAATAGCCCGTTCTCTCCCCTAAGCTACCTTCTTTATCTAGTCGAGGGCTGCCACCGGATTCACGGAATGTGACGTGCGATTGACGAAGCGGGCAAGGCTATCTAATCTCGGAGACCAGCCCCAGCCTTCACCTTCGTCGTCGGATGCGTGCCGGCTATACTTATGGCTACATCTATCTGCATATTTTAGGCACCCTTGCAACTCCGCTCTACTGTCCCAGGTTACTTTTCATCCGTGTGCTAGAGCTCCATGTTCATTTCGATGGAACGCTTCCCCAGGTTTCGCCTACGACCATAACGGACACCATAAGAATATGATTCATTTGTTTCTTGAGAAACTGGTAGGTTTCGACACACAGCTGCTGTCACTCTTCCCTTCCTATATATCCCGAACTTGGGTTGGTCATATCAGTTACGCAAAAATGAAGATCAATCCGATAACTACTACGGGGGGTCGACAACCTACACATGCTAAGCCTCGTCAAATGTTGAGGGATTCGCCGCTTCCATCTCGCCGTTACACATATGACGACCCAGTCGACATTAACAGGCGCTGAGGGCCCTTCACCGCTCCATTCTATTCTAACCAGCTTCTAGCCTTACTATGATCCCACTGGCTTACCCGATGGACTATTGTTCATACTATGTAGGACAGGTTATCTTTAGAAGTCTCTCGGATCGCTGAAATCCCCGAGCCTTGGGCTTTGTTATTTACTATTCTCAGACCATGATAAAGCTAACTCGAAAAGAAATGACGACTTTTCCTTCTCACCACTAGACACTGGCGTAAGTTGAAAAAATGGCTTTGCGTCACCTTCACTCATGTGCGTATTTCGATTCATACGGAATATCCCGCATATAATCCGATTACTTCTGCCTTGGTTCAAGCCGTCCGCAGCCAAGAATATGCCCGATGTTAGCAAGGCTTCTACCCAGTACAGCAGGTTGTCGTCATCGACCAATAGCCTTAGAATATTTCGCCCGCCAACGCGGTTTCTATATTTGTCTCAACTCGGAGCACCTATAGACAAGCAGACACCGTGTGGCTAGAGTCGCATTCCTAATTCCCCGGTTGTGATCGACTACCGCACCTGGGAGCAGGCCTCGAACAAGACACTGCACCGATGGTCGTAAGGATCTATCGTTCCTATAGGTCGGTGATGTAGGTCTAAAGTTTCTGTTCGAAATGCTACACCGTCCATTAAGCGGCTCCTTAGCCATTATACAGCATATATCTCGATGCCGTCATGTGCGATTAGAATCTTTCAAGTGAGCTGACGTGTCCCTGTGATAAGTGCCCCCTGGCGGAAAGCACCCGTAAGTGCCTGGCTGTCAAGACGAGGAAGCTTCGGAACCGCTAGTCTTACAATATTCGGGTCAACCGTCTATGCTTGGACTACTAACTACCAATAAATCGAGATCCCGATTCACGATAGCTTTCGGGATCCTATCATTCATGCATAGAGTTCCAGACCGGATATATCCAGGGCGCTAGCTCATGAGGCAACACAAATCACGACGATCCGTCTTGAGGGTCCAGAGTCCCAATAATATACCCCGTCCGTTCTTATGAGCTTAGTCTAAGCTTAGGTAGCCAGACATAGGTACCAAGACACTTCAAGCCTCGCCGCACGAAATAAATCACATGTGCCAATTTATATAAATAAAGAAGTGGAGGTTAGGACGTATGACTAATCTCCCTGCTCTTCCTCCCCTTTCTCCTGGGTCTACAAAATTGTCACCCTCGTCGGTACCGAAGCAGCCAGCTTACAGACACTTATTACTCCGAACATCGAGTAGATGATTATGTCTGACCTAGGCCGGGGCCCATAGGCGCTTATAAGACCTTTAAGAATACACATGCCCTTTTTCAAGTCGATGTCGATAAGCGACGGCTGTTATACTTGCGGGAGTGATTATCATATTTAAGTACCTAGGGTATGAAATCATCCAGAAGGAATATCAGTTTCTATATAGGTAGGTATCAACCTGAGTCAGTGAATATAATACTCATATAACGGCTTGGAAAGGCTGATAATTCCCTACGTCTTTACCTACGGACACTTTACATTACTGTTTGAGTATACTATTATTCTCATATACTACCCTCCTCGGTAAACAATTCACGTAGGACTGGGGGCCGGCTTTGAGACATCGATGGGCGGCCTACACAAAGCTGAATCACACCCTCACTTACCCAGCACACATACGCACATACTCTCTCTCTACCTGGGTAGGTAGGTATATATACAATTTCACCACTCCGGCCCCCATTTCTAAACCCTAATAACTGGGCGCTCTACAAGTGAGACGAGTTTCATATTATTCCATTGACTTACCGAAAGTAAAAACCACCTGGCATTCAACCCAAGTACACAGACACAGCCTGCCCTGGAGGCAATACAAGTATCTCTTGGTAGGGGCTACACCACAGAAAGGGCTATTTATGCTTGAGTGAGTAGATAAAGAGGAATTGGCATATATACCTACAATACTCTTATATAAATTCGAAGAATTCGGTAGGAAATGTCGACTTTCTAGCTTACAGGACTAGAGTCTCTTCAGGTTCTATGCACATAGGGTTAAGCAATTAGTTATAGAATGGGATTAGACATAGTAGACAATAGGAATTTATATATATAATCCAGGCCGAACCACGTTAGAGTCTACCTAACCAGTTCTTCTATTTACTCGGCGTGAGCTACCTTTTTTTTGCTCTTTAATAGGACGGGCATGAGATTCCTAGATAAGATGTTACCAGTATGGATGAATGTTTGTTCATTTCACGGTTATATATACCTACCTACTTAGTTACCGGCGGGTTCACAGCTCCCTAACTACCTTGTCGCTATTGCAATTTTTTTTCCCCTTATTTTTCAATATTATTCCCCCCCTCCCTTCAAAACGGCCTTGGGTAATCTAGACCTTCTGGACTTACTAATACCTACCTCATGTAACCTGTAAGGGCACTAAATCACGACGATAATCACACGGGGCAAAGCGGGCGGAACGGCATGGCAAGAGTGCATTTGAATGCAAAACAGTCTATTAAACCCTCCCGGGTCGTCATCGGTAGACCCAATTGCAACCCGCCCGGCCAAGGATGCAATCCATTCCCACCGACCTAATGGGATTTGACAAGATCATGCCCTACAAATCCCTCTATTCGTCTCCGCTTCCGCCTCCGTCTCTGCTGTGGGACGGATTGCCATGCTATCGTTGTCATAATACATGCTAATCATACCGAATGACTCGATATCTAATGTTTGGATGCTATGGCGTTCCCATAATAAACTATGGCAGGCTCGTCTCGAATGCGTCATTACGTTATACCGTAAATCCGTGGACGCGTATCCTATCGTTGGGCTATGTGGGCTTTCAATAAGCTGGCGCTTACTAAGTCGCTAAGCGTCGAGGCGTCCTACAAATAGGACGGGGGCAAAAAGGTACGCCGAGATGACTCGCCGATTCATGCTGGGCCGCGCTAGCCCTTCCGTAACCAGTTTTTCGTAGAAGTTAATTATCTAACCTAACGTGAGTTTGTCGTCTTCATCTAGGTGGATTTCCGCCGCGTCTTCAGATCGTGCTTCAGTTTCACCCTCTGGCGGAACTTCGTGGATCTTTTGTTTTTGGTCCCAAATTCGTTGTGAAAATTCTCGAGTCATCTCACCTTGGTAATCTGGAGGCGGTGTTGCGCCATATGGAGGCGGGTTGGTCTCAGGTTGTGGCAATTCATACCGTGACATGCCAGGATATGTTGGCTCAGAGTCTGTATCCCGGGGGCTTAGAGCTCGTTCATCACCAGACGAATCGAGCTGCACCTCATCAGAGGCGATACCAGAGCCTAAGGGGCTATCTGCGGGAGTGTTTTCAAGGTCTATGGCGTTATTAGCCGATATGTTATCGAAATTCCACGAATTGCTACCTGTTAGTGGTTGGAAACCCGTTGCCCGTGTCGTGTCTTCAGTAAGGTCAATACCCTCATCCTCCTCGATGCTCTGTTGAATATCTTGGGGGTGTTCAACAACGCCATCGGTTGTCGTAACGCCATTTAGGTCCCAACCACTATTTGCGTTATCCAGGATAAGGTTCGTGGCCGAATCACCACCAGCTTTTGCGCGCGGGTGAGTAACTCCTGCTCCTTGTAACGCGCTCGACGACCCAGTCCGGGAGAAGCCTTCGCCGAGACGCCGACCTTCCCCCGAGTTTGGTAGCTCGCTATCGGAAGGATTATCGAACGCCTCTAGGATTTGTTGGAGGCGAGGGCCACCAAGGGGTATTTCAGATCGTCGACGGTAGAACAGCAAGTATGCGGATGAATCAACGATCCTGTCGGGGGACGCCCGAGACACCGAAGAATCTGTAATGTTTAGCGATCGGCGAAACAAGAACGGGTTGACACGTAGCACGTACCGTTATATGTATACCATTGACCATCCACGAAATTCTTTGCGTGAGCAGTATAGTGGCCCCCTCCTAGGCCGCCCCAATGACAGTCGACTCCTATAAGATCATAAACTTCCTGTTTTCCGTCCTCCTTTTGGAGGACGCGTGAAGTAATGTCTAGATTCTCAAGAGGGAAGTCCACCAGAACTTCTAGTTTATCCCTCCTGAAGCCGCTGGAGCTAAATCTCTTTAGGTGGATAACTAGGATGTCTGGGGTTTTCCACAAGTCGAACTTCTTGCTAGCACGCCGGTGTTCCTTACAACGAGGGCAATACCACATGTCTTGTTCGGAAAGAATTTCCTCTCTCTCAAATTCGTCAAGACAGGCTTCGAGCGAGATGCCATGCTTACGACGTCTATTCCGGGCGGCCTGAGCTTTATCTAATTCGGGGTCGGGTAAGGTCTCGCAGGAATCCCATGTTGCGAGTGAATTGTCGTTAGCCGGGGCGGAACTGTCAGTGAAGATGCTGTCATAAGCGGCCTCGGCCCAGTCAACGAGGATAGCTTCTCTCAGTCGGATTAAGGGACCTCCGTCGGGACTAAGCTCATTCGCGTTAAAGGCATCTTCCAGTTCGGCGTTGTGCTGCTGCTGCTTCTCCTTCATCCGACGTTGCTGCTGGCGCATTTTCTTTTTACTCCCCTTTCCGTAGAACTTGTTTGACTTAGGCTGCTTCTGCCCATGCGCCTGCTTATTCTTCCCTTTGGCTTGTCTATCCTGTTTGCAGTGACGGTGACCCGACTGGCTACGTGTTAGTACGTTTTCGAGACAACGTCTTTTGACAACTGGGGAATTCAGTTTGTTGCTTTGGAACCGCTCAGTGCGTACCTTAACAACTGGGCTGTGGTCCTCATCATCGCTTTCGTCGTTCATGCGTGTAAAGGACTGTTCGATACTCGGTCGGGGTGCCTCGTCTGAACTGGACTCCTCGTTTGAAGCCGTGCCATTAGTGGCGTTCTCGAACTGGTCTTCCGACGACGGCGACTCGGGCGGGATCCTAAGCGAGAGTTTCGGGTACTGCCTATCATCGTTGACACCATTCATACCGGTTGGTAACCAGGCACCTGGTTCCGTGTAACAGCAGATATCAAACAAGTTCTGTAAGTCGGGGGGTAGGAATTTTCCGGGATCTACCCAGGAGGGTCTCTTACGACAGAACTGTCTAGCCGGAGGAGTGCTAAGTTATGTTAGTACCGTTTGCTGATTATGAAGACTCGCGGAACGACGTACCTCTTCGCGCCGCTGTCTTTCATCTGCACATCGACCATATCATCCTCTCCCTTCACGGACTGCGCAACGACTCTACCTTCATTAGAGGAACCTGCGTCGGAGCCTAGTCCTATAATCTCGAGATCGGTGATATCGGAGCCGTCCGATTCCTCTGCACGTGAAAAGAGGGGATGCTTTGACAATGTCGCGACCTTTTCTAAGATCTTTCGGCGGATAGCGTCCTCACTCCTAGCTTCCTCGGGCGTTACGATGATGAAGTGGGGGACACAAGCGGCCGACCACCTGCGGTTGTGAAAGTTGGATTTCCCTGCTACCGGACGCCTGTGGAACACGGGGACAAGCAACCTTTCAGCTTGCTCGTCATCCCATGACGCCGAGGCGTTATGCTCTTCCTCGTCGACCATGGATCTGACTGCTACGCCAAGCCTTTGTTGTTTCTGCGGCTTAGCACCGTAGTTTGTAGGTTTCGCTTCTAATTCGTAAAACCAAGCGATGTCATTTGCAGAAATCTCTTCTGAGGCGCAGGAGAGATCGGCATAATGCTTATAGAACCTGCCTTTCCACTCCTCAGCACCAAATAGGCGCTCAACCGGCACGCCCGTTTTCGTAGACAAGAATTCTTTGAGGGACTTGATGCTCGCATGCTTGTCCAGTTCGACCCTGATGTCAATTGGCCGGTCGCTCAGAGGGAAGAATTTGATTGTATGGGTCCACTTGTTTTCCACGGGTAAAGGCAAGGTTAAGTTGTTGAATGGATCAAACGTAATGCTAACCTTCTGGCATTCCGGACAAACAAGTGTTGACTTGTATAAGCCGGTAAACAGATCTCCTATCACGGAATCGTCGCGTTTCTTGGTGATGTCCCACACTTTCTCTGCCATCTGTCGGATCGCAGCAGGGTCGTTGACCATCTCATCCGTAGAGTCCGGTTTCTCAATATAAGGCTTCTTCTTGATCCGACTAAGATCTTCTTGCAACCCGTCAAGTAGGAAACCAAGGAACTCTTGTGAATCTTGTTGACCGTATCCAGAAAACCCTGTCGAGTATCGTCCGATGGTGGCCTTGAACTGCCGGGGGGAGACAGAACCCGGGGACGTCTCCTTGTAGATTTCATTAAGGAGGTGGGCATACGCCGCGGCCACGTCGCCGTTATGAGACAGAACGTTTTCCTTATTGAGTTCCTTTTCCCATTCGCCCGAAAGAAAATACTTAGTTAATTCCTCGACACTTCTGACGCACTGAAGGGCGGCATTCATGTAACACGTGTTACCCAAGTTTGCTAAGCCCACGCACCCTAGAACTCGGCCAGATTTCTGTGCCCGGCC
Source organism: Pyrenopolyporus hunteri (assembly GCA_902806595.1). Classification (NCBI taxonomy): domain Eukaryota; kingdom Fungi; phylum Ascomycota; class Sordariomycetes; order Xylariales; family Hypoxylaceae; genus Pyrenopolyporus; species Pyrenopolyporus hunteri. Next base: position 1,109,074 of record CADCXC010000005.1, on the reverse strand, counting down.
TCGTGTCAAAGGGCCCTGTGATACAGGACTGGTCCGACCACTCTTAGCGTTGCGGTTCTGCACCGTTAGGCTGGTCGAACTATTTCTCGAAGGTAGCGACGTTCGGGCTTGAGATGATGTTAGGGTGGAAGTCCAATTAGTACCACTCTCGTGAGGATCCAGGACGATGGCTTGATCCTGTGCAATACTAAAGAAGCCCAATGTTTTGATAGATTTAGAGTCGGACTGATTGGTCTGATCGCTGAAATCAATGAGTTCTCTCTCCGAATTTCTCTCGAGGGCCAAGAATGACTCTACGTCCAAAAGAAGGTGTTTCCAGGCTTCAACTAAGTTGGACTTCGGGTTGTCGTCAGCAGTGGGAGTCGCACCGTTCACCGCTTCTTCGGTAGGCGGGCGTAGAACACTCCAAGCTCGAATTCTTTGCGTCAAGTCTATTCCCGCCACCTTCTTCGCCTGTTTCAGGAAGATCTGAAAATTCGTTGAGCGACTACGGACAAGCCTTCCGGGCGGTGGGTTTTTGGCTTTCAACGATGCTTCGACCGGCAACTCGCTGATCGCAGACCAGAGGCGATATATGGTGAGCACAGGCGGATGCCATTCCCACATGACGTTGGTGCCATCTTCCCTTGTCGCATGTGCGGAACGGAGAATTGGCAATTGGCCCTCCTTTAGACCGGGCCACTTCATAAGCAGATCCCAGGCGTTCCTCGGGAAGGGTTCGAATTGTTCCGTGTCGTAACCGTGCTTCAGACGAACAAACTTCCTCTTCAGGATATCCACGCTGTTCCCAACGCAAGGGTCGTCTATAACTTCTAGGATGATGTCGGAGTTATCCACTGGTGGTATTGAAGTCCAGTCCTCGAGGGTATGTTTTGGCGATAGATCGTCCGGTACCTTGGCCAGCCAAGACTTCGAGACAAGGAAGCACTCCTGGCCTTCTTCGAGCGGGCGCGTATTTTGCTCTTCCACGAACGTCCTAATGGCCTTCACATGGTCCTCTATCGATGCCGGTAGTTGACGGACTTGAATCTAGTAGTTAGCTCAAAGTTGCCCAACCATGTCCAAATTAACACACCTTGTGAAACATCTGTCGACTGCACGGCCTTTTCGGTTATGCCGTCGTCTTGGCCGTCCACTGTAGAACCTGCGCCGGCCGCGATAAAAGTATTGGGCGGTTCGGAGGCAGATGCGTCCACAGGGTCGAGCGGCGGTGCGGTAATCATATCGACGTCTTCCGTTGCGTCTTGGTCCGTAGTGGTGTCGGGGTCCATACTAGAAGCTCTTCGTTTTAACGGGGATGAGGCCCTCTCTGGAAATTCGGCTGCACCGCCCATAACCGCCCGATGATAGGTGGTTTTAGTAAAGGGCGAACTGGCTCGACCGTAAAAGGAATTGGAAGGGGTAGAGCCGAGTTCGGGTGCCGGAGTATCAGGACCACGATCGCTATGAATGGTCAGTTCGGCGTAGGCGCCGGACGGGGAGCTCGCAGCGGAGGAGGCGTAGTCGTTACTAAAGGAGCTTGTGTTGGTCTGTAATCGAGGAGGGAGGCTCGAAACCGGGGTAAAAGTGTCGGAGGAGGCAGAGAAGGAGAAGGTCGGATCGATATCTTGTTCACAAGATTGTATGGGCGTGTCTGAGGAGCTAGTGCTGTCTAAGCCCTCGTCTTTGGAAGCAAATTGGCGGGTGGAAATCTTCCTTTTCTTTGAGGAAGACGTTTTGACGGTGAGCTGCCTCGAGCAGCTCTAGAGGAAATCAGCGATAATAATGGGTGTGGGTTGCGCTTATGGTCAGGAGATCGTGTGAACGTGTAGGAGGAATCTTACACAAGGCACTGGAGAGATGTGTTGTTTGTTCCAAGGTGTTCATTGGTTGTTGCACCTTTTTTAAGGTGGGAAAATCTGAGTTCCCGCAGTGTAGTTGTAGTTGTAGTGGCAGTGGTAGTGGTAGTGGTAGTGGTAGTGGTGGTGGTGGTGGTGGTGGCAGCGTAGTGCAGTGCAGTGGTCGTTAGGTGGTGAAGTGGCAGCGGTTGACCCAGTACCAACTGTCTGGAAGTCCTAAATGTCAGCCACCCGGTCTGGTTGGGTACTGTGTGTAGTGCTGAGGTAGGCAAAAAATAATTATGAATCGGTTGATCAATCAAAAGGCCACCAGAATCTTCTGTGATTTGTTAGAAGGGGGAAAATGGTTCGTTTGCCTGAGATTCATGCACCAAAAAAAAGTGCTTCAACTTGTGGTGAGGTGTACAATACAGTAGTAGTTTATTCAGGTAATTTACTGAGTGTGGGCGGTGATGCGCATCGAATAGTTGGGGTTCGCCGCAGACAAAAAAAACGGCCCCAATCAATGGAAGGCAATAGGCACCTGCGGTTACCTTAGGTACCTTAGGGATTGTCCTCACCTGCCACATAAAAAGGGCGGGGCACGTACCAGTACTATTGATGTATGTAGGCAAGCGCAGGTTTTATAGGTACTGACTGTACTGTAGGTCTTGCTTGCTACAGCGTGTACTAGGTCCGATTTGCAAATTCTCCCAAGTACAATAAGTAAATGTACCAAGGGCGTACATGTACCTAAGTAATCTGTACACGTACCTTTCACCTTCAAGTCTCGTGTCCACCTAAATACCTGCCTATATTAGTAAGAAGAAGAAGGAAAAAAAGAAAAAAGAAAAGACAGAGTGGAAAGGAAAGTGAAGGCAGAGAAAAGAACCTAACGACTAGCACGCCTGTTTACCTAACATGCGACCACTAAGCTGAAAGGAAAACGCACGTACCTTTAGGTACCAACCCAACCAACCTGCGCGGTTCGGCTTCAGGCACACGCTCCATGTACCTACCTAGTAAGGTTGAGACGAATAAGGGAAACAAGGCGGATGTGGAGCGTAGCGTCGTATGTATGATGTATGATGTACCATGATGTTAGAATTGCATGGGAGGGGTGGAGGGCATGTGGTGGCACAAAAAAATAATAATTGCATAGTTCCATCGGATGAACTGGAAGGCGGCAGCAGCCTCACCACCAATTGGGAATTATCAAATTGCGCCTACCCAACCGTACGGTACGGGGACTGCGCGTCTTGAGTAACCGAGCTAAATATAAAGGCGATAAGATGGCTTCTTTAGAGTTAGGTTTTGTATGTGCTTACCCCTACACGTACGTACCTTTTACCCGAACGCCAGGCTCAAGTAACTTTCAGCCCGTTAAGTCAAACCTACAACTTCGATTCCTCCAATCCAAGCCCCTCAGTGCTCACCATGTGCGATATTAGACGAGGGGCTCCCGGAGGGAAATAGTGCTCATTCCTACCAGGCATCTACAACCTTTAGCACCTACATATACATGTAAGTGAGTGGGTACCATCACATCTGATAAAAGCACCTAGGTACCTGGTAGTTAGTACATAAGAGATTATACGCCTACTCGTCTTAATTTGTAAGACTTAACCCCGTTCCCGTTCGTCTGAGAATAGCAGCACATGATTTTTTCTCTTTTCCGTCCCGCTGTCGTCTCCACTTCTCCACGTCCAGCTCCTACAAGACCTCGCTTCTGTCTCTCCTCTAAACCCTTTTTGAAAGGAAAAAGGCTGTTTAGCACGCAGATGAGCCGATCTCAAACCCTTACCGCTAGGCAACCTACTCACAATCTGAAAAATTCTCTCGTCTACGCTCATATGATGATGCCATCTCACCATGAAACGTACCGTACTAGCCCCTTCACCCTAGAAGCGAAACACGCCATGATGTATTATCCAAAAACAAAAGGGTATAGCACATTGCGTCTAATATCTACTAAACGCTTCCTCCCACCACTATCTCAAAGTTTAGAGTCTAACTCCTCAAAATCACTGAGATCTCTAATCGGACGGGCCCCTGCTGTCACCGAAAGTCTTGCTTTATAGTCCCTTACATTCCGAATCAAGACTGGTTCTGTACCATTTGACCAAAGCTTGCTCGTATCTCCGTTGCTCGACTCCTCTGCCTCTTTCGCCTTAGAGCCAACCCCCTGGGCGATAAGCTGCACCACTAATTTTGCCCGTGTCGGCGACGTGGGCTGGATGAAGGTTGAATAGAATTCCACCATCTCCGCCTTCGTAAGTTCCTTGACTTGGGCTGCGTCCCGTTGAGCTATACACGTGATTAGTAAATGTAACTGCCGAATGTAAGGGAAGTAATGATATCGTACCAGACTCAAAGTCGTAATATTCATTGTTGATCTGAGCCCAGTGTCGGCCCGTCTCTTGGTCCAAGTTCTTCAGTTTCTCGAGACGTTTGATTATCACACTCCTCTTGTGACTCTCGAATTCCGTATCACTCATATTCTCAAGAGCACTCATTTGTGCAGCTAGGAAAGAGTCGATACGGGATTCCAGGTACTCGGTAGTGCGCTCACTCTGTATTATGAAACGGAACCCGTACGTGGTAGCAGAGCTTCGAAGGCCACTGAAGACAACATAACCCAGTTGCTCTTTGGTCCGAAGCTGATCGAACGCGGGCTCGTGGATAATCTGGTCGAGAAGTTGCGTCTTTGCGCGAACCATACGATCCCCTTTGTCCCCTATGTGGAGATAATACTCGATGCAATGGTTGACGTTCGCAGGGTCCTTTAGAGTTTTCTTAAAAACGTAGTTTGAGCCTTGTGGGAAGTCCAACGATCGAATAATAGGCCACTCCTCCTTCGGCAAGACCCGGGGCTTCAATATCTTTTCAATCATATCCGTCAACTTCAGCGCGTCCTCCTTGAATAAGTTTCCGTGTACATAGGCCTCGATATGCAGCTGCGACATGATCTGCTTATAGAATTGTCTTACAGCCTCGGCCGTGATTCCTGGTAACTCGGCCACTAATTGTTCGACGACATAATCGTGTTCGGACGTAAGCCATGAGACGTAGTCGCCAATCTGCGTAAAGGGTTGTTGTAATTCACAGTTCTTGTAGCCACGAGTCAGTCTTTCCTTGATAATCTCGAATCGTTCGTCCTTAACCTCGAGGTCTCGCATGGTGATAAGAACCTGCTCCAACAGCACAGGCAATTTATCACTGTAACCGGACACCTCAACAAACAATCCCCGAGAATCAAGGCTGACGTTGTACTGGAGCCCAGCAAGTTCGGCGTCGTATGAATATTCCTCCAGGGCATCCCGCACTAGATCGGTGAACAACTTCGACTTGACCGAATTCTCTGCCGACGCAAAAATGATAGGATTTTTGATGCTCACAATCAAATTTGCCTTCGGAACCCAGAATGTATCGTCCTTTTTGTACCAAGTCCGCGCCACCTCATCGTTTCGGATGACATGGGGTGCTAAGGCTGGCCGCTCGACCTCCTTCTTTTCGACTTCAAGCTTCGTCGGAATAAACTGGTTCTTATGTGGGAGATGTAGGGCGGGAAGACGCTCCTCTGAAGTGCAGTTTAGAGCCTTAGAAATCTCGGCTAGGAAATCCTCGGGAATCTTCTCAGCCTTATACTCCGTCCCGTACCATTTCTCCTTCTGATCCCAGCCTCCGGGGAAGTCTCGGGATACTATAGTCATTCTAAAGTTGTCTGGTCGCAAGAGCTGCACCCCTTTAACAATAGCTTCCGGGTCAAATTTCCGCAGGCGGCTTTGGCCACTGAGTAACCATTCTCGAGGTAGCGGCTTCTGCATCACAGCACATATTCGGCTCGTGAAGCGGCTAGCTGGCGTCTTTTGTTTAAACTTGAAGTCGACATCCGCCATACCCTTTTGCTCTTCGAAGATCCATTCTTGCGGTGGTGTCTGTCTGAGCAGTGATACGTACTGGAAGAATACTTTCACCACTTCTTTATAGTGTTTTAGGCCCTGTATTTTATTGTTAGGGACCGGCCCGCCCAAGAATCGAGACGCTTACCTCTTTCGTCAGCCGTATTTGACAATCGAAGATGCCGGGAGTACCGGGGCAAACTTGATATGCGCCAGCGCTCAGCGAATTAGCCCACCCTTTCGACTTCAGGTACGCCATTATACTGCCGGGGCCCTCGTGACCGATCAAATGACTGATATACCGGCTCGGTTGGGTTTCGTAAAGATACTCCTCATCAAGGAATGGGAAATAAAGGTTCAGCTCTCTAGAATCCATGACTGGTTTTGCGAAGCATTGCATCGATAGAAGGTCTCTAGTGAATGGCACTTCCGTCTCCCAGCGGTTTTGGGGAAGATTCTTGTCTGGAACGCCGGAGAATAACTCGGCTACCCATTTCTCAAGGACATCGAGCGGCTCCCGGCCCAACACACAAAGCTTCATCCTGTTGGCGGAGTAATGCTTCTCGTGGAAGTCGATGAACTTCTGCCGCACATCTATGCCTTGGGATTCGGGCAGAGTCTTGAGCACTTCAAAGTTTCCTGTCGAGAAATGGCAATATGGATGTCTGGGGTTAGACAGCGACTTCTCTAGCTGATGCAGGCGCCACTGATCGCTCTGAAGGTTCTTTTTGTTCTCGGAGTCGACAGCGCGCAGCTCACGTTCCAATGTCGACGGCAGGAACAGGGGTTCGATGAAAAACTGAGCAAACCTATCTAGGCCGCCGTAAAGAGGAGATAGGTTCGTCTCAGATGGCTCTTCGCCATTGCTCGGTTTCGCAGCAATGTCAAAGAAGTAGTTAGTGGAGGTAGCTCCGGTGTAAGCATTGGAGCTCCCTGAATGCGAAGAAAGGTACACATTATACGCATTCTCTACCGGGTATTTTTTCGTACCCATGAACAAAAGCTAGAGTGGCTCTCGTTAGCTGGGGGTTTTCAATTGGGCCTTGTCTGGCGCGACCTACATGTTCCACAGCATGGGCCATGCCCGGCATGTCATCTTCGTCGCTAAAGTTGCCGACATTGACATCCAAGGCAGCGCTAGCTTTGTCCGTGTCGGGATCATGAACCAACAGCGCCTCTAACTGGTTAGATAGACGAATAACGCGATACTGTCGATCGTCTAGCGAGGGAATCTCCAGCTGGTCGGTAATGCGCTCGACGGGCTGCTGTAGATGGTCTCGCATGACGACACCTGACGTAGGCGTCTGCTCTGATGCTGTGGAGCTCATGATGAAGGAATAGAATCGGCCGGGACGGGACGCGGGACTTGTGACAGCAGGCCCGTAGGGGAAATGAAAATCAGATGTTCTGACGGCTCCAAGCAGCACCAAGCTCGAAAAAATCCGAGCTGGGGAAGAAGGCTTGGGCCGATGGCGGATGAGTGTAGGACTTTTATCCAGAGACGTCGAAAGACAGGACGGGCGACAGGGAAGGGATTGTGCAAATCGCCTCGGTGGAGACGCTAGGGCGCACTGAGGCAAGGACCGGGTTTTTACCAGAGACCTGGAAAGAAGTCTAATGTGGGAGAAATTCGCCTCGTTCCGTCCTAGGAAGTTTGTTGCGGAGCGTCTAGAACAACCGACTTTTAAAGCCAGTGCGTAACACGGCGTCTGGGGTGCCACAAGTCGGCCCGGCGGTGATTGATGCTTGCTACAACTCGCCGATATGCAGCGGGGGATGCTCCGTCGGCTCTAGACGTCCCCTATGTAACTCTAAGAGGGACCTTGCTACCTGGTGAGCGGCTTTGCTGATGTTTAGTAGTGGGCTAATACTGTAAAATAATATCCTTAGACGAAGAAGAGTTGGCTTGGAGAGTAAAGATGATGCACAGTTGCGATGGCCGTATGAGGGATGAAGCGTTCCTCTAAATAAACTAAAAGGCCGTCCTATCCCAGGGGTAATATTGTAGGGCCGGGGGCCGCTGCTGAAATCTTCGGCCCCGGTTCTTGGGTTGGTGACTGGTTTAGGGTATGCGGCAGTGTAGAAAACAAATCCGCGGTTCAGCTGTCAAAGCCACCCTAGACCCGGAGCGTGGGGAGCTGATAGATCTGTGCGAAGAAGAGAAGAGACGCTTACTCGAGCTGAGATCCGGTGGGTAAAACCTCGGTAGTGCGCTCAGCTATATTGCCAATATTAACATGGATAGATAGGTTCTAAGGGAAAACGGGCAACGGAGGTATAGATCGACGATAGGATGTTGGGATGTCGTGGACATTGATATGTACGTTATGGGCTGGCGTGCCTAGATTGCTTACCTATTAAGGCTGGGCTCGGAAATTGACAAGGAACCTGAGGTCTTATGAGGAATTGGTGACGGCGAAGCAGTTAGGACCTTATTATGATCGGGCCGCAATTAGATACCTGGGTATGCTGTTCGACAGGAATATTTCATAATAGATAGTACGGAAGGTATAATAATGTTCGAATATGTGCTGCAGCAATAAAACTGAGCAGGTGACGTGAAACCCGGCCAGTGATAAGGCACGGTGCCGACAAGAGCGGAGGACGAATGAGGGTGAGTACCTACTGTACAAACGCCGTGCTAATAGGGGCTCACTCTTGTCTTTCTTTCTCTCACTCTCACTCTCCCTCACTTTTTCTTTTCCCGTACAGGAAACTAAGGATTCGGAATTAGGGTACGTTGTAGCTACCCAACCACGTACCTAGGTGAATTGCGGTCTGGGTCTGAATCTGGGTCTGGAAGGGCGGGTAATGTTCTGTATCCGAAGCCGGGTGACGTACTCCTTGCAGGCGGCGCTTGTCGTTGCTGTTGTAAGCAAGGTTTCATCACTACCTATCCAGAGGATTATTAGGACCAGCTTTCGTTATATTGTCGGAGGCGGGTGGGAAAATTTTTGAGGTGCAGCAGCCGCCCGGAAGGGAAATACCGAATTGGAAGACATGGAAATATATATACACGAATTGTGCACAGCTGGGTAAGCAGCTAAGTACCTAGCATGTCTTACTAAGTAACGCAAGGCATGTATGTATGTATGTAGGCAGGTAGGTATGTATTGCGTGCCCTATGATATAGGCATCTGTAGGCAGTGTCCGCGACGGCGAGGGGAGATAGGAAACACGGACGATAAAATGGTATAAGTGTGGCCCGTATAGGTTGAAGCTAGGTATACCTCGATCAATTATTTCCTTTGGAGGTCTAATCCAATACCCTGAATTTCCTTGGTAGGGATTAGTTGGATAGTAGTGGTGGTGGTGGTGACGGTGGTAGTGGGTGGTGGAGGTTGAGGGGTGTGGGTTGTGGGCGGTTGGCGGTTGGCGGCGATGGTAAATGTGGTGGTAAAAGGGTAAAGGGTGCCAGGGAAGGAATGTGGGGGAGATGGAGTTGGGCTGGCCGCACGGGTTGGACGCGCGGGTAAGTACCGTGGTGTGTGAGAAGGTGAGAAGCGAGACGTGAAATGTAGGTACCTATTGTACTCTAGGTACCTATATATTGTACCTAACCCTAGGTAGGTACCGACCTACTTACCTTAAACTTATCCTTACACTTACACTTACACTTACATACACCAGGTAGGAGATTGATATCAAGATGCATGTAAGCATGTAGGTGACATCTCAGGGATGAAGTTGGGTTTATAACTCTATACAGGTATGCAAATACATACATACATGTACCTAGGATGTGCGGATTCGCATATACCTTGCCTACTACCTTGCCTACTACCTTGCCTACTACCTTGCCTACCTGAGATACCTTAGATACCCAAGGTAATGAAGAGCCGTACCTTAGGGAGGCAAGGTAAGGTATAAACAATTTTGCCGACTTACGGTACCAACTTTTGCTTGGGTATCAAGTTCATTAACTAGGCCGCTCGACTTTCAAGGATGGCCTCGTCTAACCAATCTAGAATTTAATGTCGAATGCAACTCAAACCCCTTCGATAATACTACCCGAGAGAAAGACTTGCAGCACCTCTATCCAACTACGAAACGTGTAGAGGCGCCAATTACCTACGGATTTGACCGGGGGTGACCGCCGGAAACGCGGTGAGCGTGAATTTATCTTAGAACAACCGATTCCGCTCTTATCGACGAAAAAAAAAATGACGCTCTCACCAGGAGGTCTTGAACTTGGGACGAACGTCATATTTTGATTCTCTTTGGCGAATAGCAGACCAAGAACAACAGAAAATCCTGCTCATTTCGAGTACCCTTGAGGCCAATGACCAACGGGCCCGACTTGAGCTCGCCCGGATTATTATCTATTGTAGGACACCAATCAGGTGCGGTGAATCCCGATAAGTCTCATCGCCTCGTTTCCCCTTAATATCACGGAGAACGGAGAGGCTTTTATTACATCGAGTCGAATTCGGACTCATTGTATTAGTCCAAGTACATGTGCAGACGACGTCTGGGCAAATTGCATTTGCAAGACAACTCTACCCCATCTAGAACTAGCTGGGCTGGGCATGTGTCCCACGATGATCTTTCCTCGGTCAAGGTAGGTGTGTACTTAGGTTCTAAACTATTGACTGCCTTAGTTTAAATGCAACTATCGCCTGAGCCAGCTCCCACCCTTGGGTGCCACCTGCAATGCACCTCACGTCGTTGGGAGACGAGCCGATTTCCACTGAACCCTAGGCATGACGACCATGTCCGTCACTTCGCATTGCGTGATACTAAGCCCTACCATGACGTTCCAACGTGACGGCTTGCTCGTATAGGGGCTTGCGAACCAATAACCAAAATGAAAGGCAAGCAGTTGCTTTCTAGGATATGGTCGAAGGCCCTGGAGTTCGTGTGGGTATAGGGAAGATGTATTGATTCCTATCCCAGCAGCCGAAGCACGCTGAATATGGGTCAAGGTGCTTTATGGGGCCTTGAGAAGATCCGCCCAATTTGCTGTATGTGTCTAGGCCCTTATCCACTAGCGCTTGGTTGCCCAGGAATAAATTATAGACGCAGCCAGACAGAACAATGCGGGTTTCCATGTCTGAGTTGTGGTTTTATACTTTAGAACTCTACGTTGACTTGAAATCAATCCTCACGCCCTCCTCAATTTCTTCTTTTACGGGTAAATCAGCATGATATTTGAGACAAATAAGAGCCAAGAGACGGTGCCAACTGCTATTGCGATACTGGGGTCTTAACTAACCCTTGTGAGGTATAGTCCGAGGGACCGGATAGTTTTTGAAATGGGAAGACCCTAGAGTAGGGTATGATCAAAGCTTAACAACCCATCCTCCACGTTTCTACATGGATTGGCCCCGGGTGTAATTATAATATTTCCGGTTGGCCCAAAATCCTTGTTCTTCTCCCAAACTGAGCCGTATGGAGGCGTATCTAATAAACCTGGGCCCTTACAGAGATATGTGAATATGTATGTATTCAAAGAGAGTGTCCAAGACCTCACTATAGATGACTAGGGCACACTCGTTTGCGGGGACCTCTATCGGCTGGGTTAATACGAAGTGAAAAAGGGGTATAAACGTGAGATCAAGTATCCCTCTCCAGTTAAACTAACGGCCGGGGCAAGCTCGCCTTGGTCCTATAAGTCGTTAATATTAGCCCAGAGTATGTGGGCACAGAAAACTCATCGTCCGGCCATTGTATCTCGTACGAACCACGCGGCCTTCCAGGGTTAGACTTAACATATAAGCTGGGTATTCACCTATTCCCCTTCCGACTCGAGCCAGCGTTGATAATTTTCCACTACTTGTGGCCCTAACGTGTACGTAAGAGGCGAGGACTGTGCACCATGAAATGCCATGCAACGTTTGCCGGAACACAGATCACTTGGACTTGGACTTGCTCTTGCTACTATCCACTTCTCCGGTCGTGGTTTTGGACGGCTGATACTTCCACAGAGCTTCCGAACAGACTCGATTGTGTTCTCGACGCGCGTCCGTCTTATAGTTGATTGAGATGATACCCTATAAGAATTGCACATGTTTACTAAACACCACCGTCTACGCCGTCTCGCGTCGTCATATAAATACCATCTAGAGTCAAGCGGAGAGCAATGAATGGTCGACACGTTTCAACGCGATGAGTCTCGCGATTAAGTAGGCTGGAAATTCGTCTAGAGGAAACGTCTATTCTACTCACGGGTACAAGAACCGAATCATTCCCGGCTACGCAGCTATGTATATATTTCGCGTTGCGCAAGTAGAATATGCTTGATGGGGGCTATCGAAGCGCGGTTGGTACATACCGATCAAGCTTCCTACATGTATGTTGAACGACGTGTTTAGTACACTTAAGACTGCGACAAATTTGCGGCGATTATCGGTCTCAAAATATGATCCGTATGATTCTAAACGCGTGACAATTGTGAGCGTAATTCATGATCATATACGGGGAGAACGTCTGAGACTCGAACCGGCCAGCCAGCTTGGTTGGGGCTAAGATCGGATTTGACCATCTATAGTCCGATATAAACTTCGGTGAGGTCTAGTTGTGCCCTTATACTTGGAGATAGAACTATGCGTCCCGATATCGAGAATAATCCGATGAGTAAATCTTGGGTACCTAACCAATGTCGAAGGTATCCGCGAGTACCGTGTGGAGTTTCTCCTCCATAGACCACTCCGGAAATTAACCCGGTGCTGTCCCGGAAGGGCGGGTTATAATAGTGTAAATAAAGCAATCTCACGCTGATTTGTCTGCTATCTGTAAAAAGGCCGCTGTGAGAAAGGATGCGTGCCAACGGCGGAGATATGCATAGAACATCAAAAATGTGCGAGTGGTAATGATGGGCCGCGATGATGTACTTGCCTCGATCATACGAATGGAGCCACATCTAGACACCAAGCTCAAGAACATGCCATCCGGGAACACGACCATCTGGGAACGGATATTGTTTACACGAGGTTCAATGTGCTGCCCGCTTAGGGGGGCTCTTGCACGTTGCAGCTTTGTGTCCTGGTTTACCACAGCGATGGCAGGTCAGATCCATAGATTGGCGAGACAAGGTACCGCCTCCCGAGGAGATCGACAATAAGCCGCCGGAGGTAGATGGTGATTTGGTGCTGTTAAGTTTGACCTCCTTTTTTCTTCTTTTCTCGGCAAATTGCTTAGCTTTCGCCCGTTCGGCGCTTTTCTTGCTTTGCAAAACCGAACGGGGTATATTCGATCGTGTCTCCGCTCGTTGGCCGTATGAGTGTCGCCCCAATCCATTCTCTTCCGAAGAAGCCTCAGAATCGGAGTCAGAGCTAGAGTTACTGCTTTCTGACTCGCTGCTTTTCGAGACCTAGATTCGAATTAGTTATATAAGTAAATACAGACCAAGAAAGAAACAAGTAGCTATGAGGCAAAGCAAGACCTACCTGCTTCTTATCCATGTTGTACCGTCTGAGCCCAGGGATTCTAGCGTACAAGGCGTCAGTTGATTCGGCATCATCAAGGCCAGTGGTATCCGGGGAATCAATTTGAGAATCAATCTGGGCGAAGCCAACTTGGACTACATTCAAGGGTGTCTGGATTTCACGATCGGAACTCGTGGCACTCTCTGGTATGTCAAGCACCCAACGCGCATCTCCTAGTTCAGCAGCATGTTGAACTAGAGCAGCCTGGCGCTTTCTCTCCTCTTCGGCAATAGCAGCTTGGACAGCGGTCTGGTCGATCTGTGCCAGCGCGTCCGAGGTGTTGCGCTTTGCGGAATCGTGCGTCACTTTGCGTCGCTTCGAGGCTTGTTCATCTGTGTCCGGTGTAGTAGGGGCTGAAGACGGAGATGCAGCCGCTCTTTGCATGAACTTCATAGTTAGCAGTCTCGAGGACATGCTTTTCGAGGGCGTCGCCATCCTGTCGCGCTTCCAGTGGCTTTGTCGAATATTGTTTGGTAGATGTTAAAGACTAATGAAGGACTGATGTATATGCGGCGACAACCTCGAAATAGAACGAAGCGAGGAATAAAGCTACTACGCTTGGGGGGTCGAATGTGTAGGATGTCGCAAAGAAAACTACACGTACTGAATCGTTAGAAAACTAGGCGCGGTTGTTGTATCGTACAAAAAAAATTGAGGTGTAATGGGTACCTACATAATAGGTACCGGCTCCTGTGAATGCTACTGGTAGGTACCTAACCTAGACGGGCTCTTTCCATAAATGCACTTATGATCCCTGTAAAATTATGAGGTAGGTAGGTGCATGTAGGTACGGTTGTAGGCGAGGAGGTACCTACGTACCTAAACTAACTCATCTGGCGGAAATTCTTTTTATCGGCCTTCTATGTGGCCCGAGCTCCCGCTGTTCTGTGCGGTACCTAGGTAATCACGGCAACTGCTTCATCCACCCTCCAATAACTTTCGACTCTAGGAATTCACTAAGTCAATACCGTCGATTGACGACGACAACAGATCACGATGCTCTCGCGATTAACGGTTCGGAAATCGCTGCAGCTCTCCCAGCGGGCATGTGCCGCGCAGCGTACTTTCGCAGCCTCGGCGCGCCGACTCGAAACAATCAACCCTATCGCCGTCAAGGCCGAGACTACCCCCGAAACGAAGAGCGAAGAGGACTCGTTAGGAGTAGTAGAGAATGAAGAGAGAGGCGTAAGCCAGGCGCCAAACCGGAAGGAGATCTGGTCGAGGAGTCAAAGGCCAAGAGCAGCAGCCATGTCTGGTCCGAGATTCGAACAGACCGACTTCGACCTCCAAGTAAGATGCCATGGCTTTCTTCCGCCATCGCCCGGCTTGTAACTAACGGTGGCATAGCCCCAACCGAAAGCAGCCATTGAGCTCATCCACAAGAAACCCGTTCTATGGACTCACGATCGAGTGGTAGCTTGCGACGGCGGAGGCGGCCCGGCGGGACATCCCCGAATCTTCATTAATACAGACAAGCCGGAGATTGCTGTTTGCAACTACTGCGGTTCTCCATTTGTGAGTCCCGAGCCTGGAACATAAGAGTTACTTCTTGAACCCTCTGGGAGATAGGAGAACTCGACCGATCCGACTATTGTGAGGCAATTACTAACAAACTCCGTAAGGCAAACGAACATCACAGAGAGCACTTAGAATCGTTGCCACAGACCTCCTACCCGCTTGCATGAGAACAGCGACTCAATGAAGGGTAGAAGTTTTGAATTGACGTTGAATCGACATGATTCGGTTCTCAAGTTCGCCCTAGCCACTGCCGGGGAGTCAATCCAGCTATGTACATAATATATTGACTGCTTTAGTACCTAGAAATGACCTAATGGAGATATGGGTAGAAGCACGACTTGAAATTCACGCCCAATTGTCCGTTAAATTGCTCTATTATTCTCATGTGGCCGAGGTCCGATTATTCTATATCTCCATTAGTTGGGTTGCCCCGAGAGTATGATACGTAATGCTTTCCTAATGCATAATGATGGTACTTCTAGCTATCGTATTCTACCTATAACATCCGCTACGGGATAGGGTGTTCTCCAACAACCCACCCCTGGGGAAACCCCACCAAAAGCTGCAAGCAACGCCGAACAAATGCAATAACCTAGCATCGCTATGCCGTCATCCACATCCGCTCCGTCTTTTTCACAAAATATCTTCACCATCCTGCTACTGTCCACCCTGCTGCTAGCTTTCTTCCCCGGCGCATTCCACTACATATACACGCTCCCATTCTCACTTCTCTTCCCGAAACACCAGGCGTCCGATCTACCAGCAGCAGCCCCGCCAACACCAACGCCGGCCATGTCGTGGTTCCAGAAGCAATTCACGCTGCCCCCGCGGTCGCGCGGCTCCTACCTCGTCACCGACCACGTCGTCAGCTCCCTACCCGAGATCAAGAATTACAAGGTCGGCCTGCTCAACTTGTTCGTCCAGCACACGAGCTGCGCCCTGAGCCTGAACGAGAACTGGGACGACGACGTGCGCGCCGACATGAGCGATGCGCTGGACCGCATAGCGCCCGAGGCCGGGCCCAAGGGGGAGGAGCTGTACAGGCATAGCGCTGAGGGGCCCGACGATATGCCGGTAGGTGATCTATTCATAATCCCCGTGTAATAGCTCCTGTGGGTGGGTTGGGAGCTCATAGACGGTATCTAGGCACATATCAAGTCGGCGCTTATCGGCGCAAGCGTTACGATCCCTATAAAAGACGGAAAGCTAGTAAGTCATACTATACCTACCTAGGTGTCTCACTCGAGTATTCCGAACAATGGATTGACTGAATCCGCGCAAGGCAACGGGGACGTGGCAAGGCATCTGGTACCTCGAATTCCGGGAAATGAGGCATACGAGGCGGGTCGTAGCGACGATCCAAGGCGAGAAGGCCTGAATACCTACTTAGACATGGGGGTAGAACGCAATAAACGAACGAATTAGAACATGAAGTCGTAGTTTATTTTCCATTTTATCTAGGACCCTCGTGGCCAATTGGGGCAATCTCAGCGTCCAAAGCCGTGATGATCTTAACTCCTACGCCGTACGCCGTGTCGTCGCTCTACTCTGTTGTGAGCGTATGCGTATGCGTGAAGTTAAGTGACGGGTTACGCGGAGCCTAGCGTAACCTTCGTGAGCCTCATCTACCCATGAGCCTAGTAGGACTCTAAGCGAAGAGGTTCCTCGAGTAAATCGCGTACTCGACACTGTTACTCCCCTAAGTCCACCCTTCCCGAAATAATCAGCTGGCTCCCCACCCCATACAAAACTCCCTACGAGTGAGTTCAAGGTCTTATCGCGATGCGCCTTCCTACTGCTCGAGCTTATGGCTAGTTGGTACCATTCTCTTCCTTGGCATCCTTCATATCCTCGTCACCTCCCGCGAGGACCTTGGTCTTGAGATTGCTGAAGTTCTCCGGCCCCGACCCCGGCGTAGCAGCGACGATCTCGCCGTTCTCGTTGACGAATTCGAAGTTATACCGGCTGAGCAGGTGCGGTATGGCGGAGAGCTGGGGCCCGTATCGAGCGGTGTTGTCGTAGAGCTCGAAGAGGGGAACGGCAAGCAATTTCATGTTCTTAGGGACACTCAGGATTTCTATATGGTAGGCTATAGTTAGCATGCTTGCAACGTAGAAGCTGGACGGATAATGGATAAAGGGCAAAAGACTGGACGTACTGCTCTGCGGGAGCTGGATGAAGTAGAGCTTCTTGCACTCCTTCGGCCGTGTGACGTGGGCGGGGATGAACGGGTACATGAAGGTCTCGAAGTTGGGTCTCCACCACTGCGCGAGGCAGTCTCCGACCTGCCAGTTTCCAGGCTCCTCGCCCTCGCCCAGCTTGCCCACGGGCGCGAGACGCTCGTCCAACCTCGCCTTGAATCCCTCGATCTCGTCGTCCTCGGGTCGGAGGTAGTCGCCGGGCAGCTTGAAGAAGGCGTTCGCTATCTGGAGCATGAGGATGTGCGGGTGGTTGTGTTCGTGGCAGACCAGGATGCCTTCGCAGGTGCGGCGCATGCCGTGGGCGTTGTAGTGCTCCTCGAGTCGCTTCAGGCGCGCGATCACGGACGGGTCCTCCTCCGGTTGCGTTTCCTTGACCCCGAATGTGTAGTTGGAAAGGGGATACAATCGTATCGTGTTTGGCTGATTCGAGTTGAAGGACAGGGGGATTATGGGAGGATACGCGCTCTGGAGCGCGGTGGCCGTGACTGTAGACATGATCGACCTGGTGTGGTGTTAAGATGGGACGAGGAAGACGCGTAAGGTAAAGTTCGGGAAAGAAAATTAAGTCTGAGAATGAAGGGCGAGCTTTCAAGGGAACATCGGAATTGTTCCGGCGGGAAGGTGAAATAAAAACGTCGAAGAAATGTTGACGGGTTCTCTCGGCGACTTGTGTTAGACTTAAGATAGTAAGTTAGATGCTTCTTAGTTATGGCCTTCTTTTCTGAATCAGGTAGACGGTGATGTTTTTTCTGGATGTCGACTTCGATGTTCTACGTATGTAGTATTTGCATTTAAGCAGTACGATGTACTAGCGTAGGTAGAGCTTCGTGCCTACCCATTGTCTTAGCTCCGTTGCTAGGCCGGCCCTTGACGTAGGAACCCCGCCAGAACAATAATACATGTACTTAGCTAAGGGATTTGGGGGCACCGCCTACGGGTACCTCGACCTATCGCTATTTTCACGGGATTTAGAGATCTTATATAAGAGATTTAGATAAATATGTATTATAACTGCCACTATTGATATACTACGTAATAGCCTCTTCCTTGATAAATCTAGTATATAATAACAATTTCAATACGTCTACCTCACCTACCTGTCTTCCAAACCTTGAAAGCTTCATTAGCATGTATTGCCGTTTCCGACTGGAAGCAATTCTCTATCTCGATGAGCCCCTAGCCATTGTATTGTACAGCTGAACCGGTGACATTCTATTTATAGCTGGGCTCCTAGATCACTTCATTTAAAATGTATTCCACTCATCTGCGTACCGACAAGTGATCAATTGATTCTTCAAAAAATAGTTGGAAATACCTATCTATGTAAGAGTCATTCCCATATGTAAAGTTGGTATATCAAAGCGAAGCCGCCACGGCATATCCATTGGTAGATAGAATATTTGGCATCCGAGGAAGAACTCCCACATGGTAAGCCAACCCGTTTGACTCGGTGACCTCCCCTCAGTACTCTACTGACCATTAGGCGCCTGAAGGGGTTGCGATGCCGCCTTTGAGCCAATGGGAGAGAAGGCTTAAATCCTACAGAAACCGGTTATGCATCCTGTTTCATTATGGCCACGTCCAATTCCTCCATACACCCAGGTAGGTAGCCACACGAGCTCTTAGCCAGACTTGTCCAATCTTGGGGTCCAAAATGTTACAGAAGCAGAACCCCTGATTCGGAAGGGCGCAGCACCCTTTCCTCCCAAGTCCAGCTGCTCCTCCGTTTTCCCTACCTTCTTTTCTTCTGTCACACCCGTAATATGGCCACCGCGAGGCCATCCACATACTTCTGCGCGTCCGGTTCCCTGATGCCGACGGTATGGCTACGATCGACCTCAGGTCAGTGACATTAGGGCCGTTGACGACTACCTGGACACCACCGCCCGCCTGTACGGTTGCCGTTGCTAGTTGTGCTATTTGCAATTACGGCTGGTTAGCTCAGACTTGCGGCGCATCCAACGATGTTCACGATGCGGTAACATGCTGGCCTCCGAGGAGCGCAGGCGCATTCACGAGGCCGCTACCTCTCATGGCATGGGGCGTATACACGCCTGGGATCGTGTGCCCGCACGGATATACGACTGCCTGTTCGTACGATGGCTCGAAAAAGACGGGGGATTTCGATTTTGTCTTCGCCGTGGAAGCATCGGAAACTGCCGTCGGTTGTTGTCCAACGTAGGTCGAGAAAAAGCCTAGAGAATAATGTGCATGACTATGCTAACTTTGTCAAAAGAGGTTACGTCTGTTCTGGGGATCCAGGCAACCCAGGCCGCCAAACATGCCTCGCCGAACTGACTTCCACCGTGTTGCCAACTGTCACATGCGAATCCGGAACCAGCGCCCATTTTGAATATTTATCGATACCCTATGCCGTAGCCGACGACCAAACTGCTGTGATTCTCTCAACCTACACAGTTCTTGCTCCTTTAATCCAACTTAAGTACCAGGCCTCGGATCTCCCAAAAACTACAACTAAGTCGACGAGAACAAGTACCAGTACCAGTAGCGGTAGCAGTAGAAGTAGCAGTAGCAGTAGCAGTAGCAGTACGGGTTCGAGCACATCGGCTTTGCCGCTAGAGACATCATCGGCATCATCTTCGCAACAGCAGGGTCTGTCCACTGGGGCCGCGGTCGGTATAGCCTGTGGCGTTGGTATCGGAGTTATTCTACTGGCAGCCATAGCCTTCTTTATATTTCGATCAAAAAGACGAAAGAATCTCGCCGAATCCACCGGTGCTCAGCAAATTAACCAATACGACCCCAAATTCCCAGCGGCATACCAAACGCAGCCTCCAGTCATGATGGCCGGGAAACCGCCAGAGAGGCCAATCGCAGAGCTTGGAGTCGAGTATATCGGGGAGCTTGAAGGCGACTATGGAATGTATCGGAGGACTTAGCAGGTACTATTAATTACGTCTACTGACGCTGTCTTGCAGTAAGATACCACGATGGTGGGGTTTAAAAAATGAAAGCTGGCGGTCAAATCACTGTTCAATTACGACGGGAAGTTATGGGTTGGTCGCAAGGCGTTGTTGGTTAGAATGATTCGCAGCATTTGTTATTGAAGGATGATACTATGGTAATATTTCAAGATTGGGCTGAAGCGCCATGGGCTTGTCCATGCTGTATTATTCACACGATACCCGTCAGTCTTCCTGGGATAACCACACAAAAAAACACGTCTATTAGAGCTGAGAATTTATCATCCACTCAGGTATATACAGTAGTACATGTATTTTATATTCAAAGGTGCCGAATACCCTTGGTACAACGATATTGCGAATTTCCAGTTATCTGTTTTATCGGTCTTGGGTTTTCAGGACATCGTGTGAGGCTATTTCTCCAGATGATAGGTTATAATAGAAACGAGAGTCGAGAAAGCTTCGGCAATTAATCCTTAAAACCTGTAAATACGCACATTAAGAACGGCTGGCCCGTTTAGTGCATGGTAACGACGTGATAGGTCTACGGCGTAGAACAAGCCGAATTAAACTAGGCAAATTTTCGCGAGAATCCTACGCCAGAACAAATTAGGAGGACATGTCAGAAGCTTAGCATTAGCCCTCAGGGGGACAATTTTTTTAACAGAGCCTTACCGAGTGATTATAAGAGATAGGCGCCCAGGCACTTCAACCCCCTTTGCGAGCCTTTGTCTTAAGAGGTGCAATGTAGATCATAGATTACCACCCTCTTCTCACCATACTATTTGATAAGTAACATCAACTATATTAAATCTTCGCATGTAGAAGTATATTAAGGTGGTTCCTCGCGTCATGTAAAGCTACGGCAATTGGCGTCTCATCAGAAACAACAAACGTACTAAAGAGTAGGTCGTTAACTCCGGATTCCTATAAAGGTTCCAATGCCTGTAGCACCTTTTTCTGAGGGCTTGGCAGCCTATAGCCGGCGATAGGATTGAAGTTCAATCAGTATATTGCTTAAATACCTAGGCAGAAGGAAGCTGTATGCGGCTACCGATATTTTTCATTAAGCCACACAAACCACCTCCATCATAACGCCAACCCGGCTTACGGCCCTTCCCCTATCGACGTCCGAATCGAGATCTCCTATTTTCTGTTTCCGCAATCTTTTACTGCCATTATGCCTCCTTGCTTCCAATTTCATTACAATATACCACCGGACGAAACACCTGATAAAATAACAAGGAAGGCCACCCTGTAGGCCCTCGGGGGCACGGTGTAGAAAATCCATTATGATAGCCAGAACAGCCCCCAGAACAACCCCCAGAACAAGAAGTCGAGATAATTAGCCCCATCATATAAAAAAAGCGAGCTCGGTTCACCTTGAAGGATGTGTCGCTCGAGCTCAAAATCCAACATTAGCTCTCTCAGAGAAGCGTCACCGGAAACACTGTGTCAGGCGCCGTGCAGTTCTCAACATGGTAGCCACCCAGCTCGCCGCCGTCAGCGCAGGTAATGCTCAAGCTACCTTTCGCAACACCCGTATACGCCACCCTAGATACACGTCAGTTGGGGCCTACACATACACGTGGGGCTTAACCGTTAACGCAGCTAGTACGCGTATTTTGAACGTTCATCCTCTGTGATGTACCTCCTTACGTACTTGCTCCCGCGTTTCTCCGATACTACCTCAGGGGCCGCGAGGGAACTAAAAGGGGAGGAAAGGGGTAAGGGGTAAGACGTGAGGGGCTATGAATACAAGAAAAGAAGTACGGTAGGTAGGTAAGTAAGTAAGCAAAAACACTCACAACCGGCCCTCCTCATCATGGCAGAACCACGTCTGATTCACCGACAGGACGCCCTCCCTGCGTTTAAACGCCGCGCCCGTCGCGATGGTGAACCTGTGCTTGCCGTCCGTGTCGCGGCGGTCCGCGCACGGCTGCCAGGAATCGTCGTCGACCCAGGTGGCCGGGTCGGCGGAGTCCGCGAGGCGGCCGAGCGGGAAGGCGCAGACGGTGTACACGCCGTGGGCCGGGTTGGCCGCCGCGAAGGACATGGACAGCAGCTGCCGCGGCACCGGGTCCTCGCCCTGCCCCGGCAGCGCCGTGTAGTTGCCGTAGCTGACGAAGCTCAGCGCGAACGACGTGTTCGCCGACGCCGCCGCGCAGTCCGCGTTGCCCGCCGCGCTCTGCGGGGCTAGGAGGGCGCTGGTGGCGTTGAGCGAGAGAAGGAATAGGGCCCCGGACAGCCCGGTTAGGGAGAGCAGGAGCAGGGTGGTGCGGAGGGGCGCGTTGATCATGGTTCGCTTGCGTGGTGTGCTGATTTCGAGCCTCATGTATATTGTCTACGGGATATGGGTGTTATCATTAGATAGGTACCTACGTAGGTAGGTAGGCAACTCAGTTTGCGAAACTTCAGCTAAAGCGATTGGCTTCTGTTGGTAATTCTCCCCTCGGGCAGAAGGCGATTATGTTCAGCGGAATGAAGTCCATGGTTTGCCTGGCGATTCGCCACCAAGTCGCAATCCAGGAGTAGCTGTCATTGCAACATCACGAGTTCACCGGCTATTTGTTGGCAAATACCGAAGCGACTCCACCAGTCAAGAATTAATTACCTCTTGATTGATTGACGATTCAATGCCGTAGAATAGGCAAGACTGGGATGCGGATTTATCCATCTTCGTGGGTCTTGGATTTATTTACCCACGATGTCGCGGACTTACTACCTACAAGATCACGTATCAGGGTTTCATTCATAGATCTACCCAATGGGATATGCTATTTCTCGTCAGAACTCTAATTTGACTTTGGAGAGTTGTGATCGTGCTGTTATGTCTAATACTCTTGTGGTTGAAGATTTATAAGTTTCTAGTACCCTCTACTCAGGGCCGACGTTGCACTGATGATAATGCATTAGGTACACTTTCTCAATAGACGAGAACCATATCTACCTCTCTGAAGTAGGAGAAGCTTCAAACCCTGCTTTACAGGCGAGCCCTTTCGTCACCCCCACCATTTCTATGATACTACAACCAAACGGAAAGCATCACAAAAGCCATCCAGAGAACTCGACCCGGGCAACCCAATTGAAGAAAAGCGCACGAGATACTGTGAATTCGGAGTAGGTAGGCTACGCTTTTCGTAGCTGTTATGCTGTGGACGTATGAGACACATGTCCCTTTGTCCCCATTCAGCATGTATACCCAGACATTCGGCCTGGTTAGTTAGACAGTTAGTGCAACGACGCAGCTGTCTCAGTCGTCGTATGGTTGGCCTTACGATAGTAGCTTAGGGGAGTTTCCTTGACCGGAACGTACGCGTCTCTTCACCGGGGTGAGATGAGAGGTTTTCGTGGCGCATTGCCAAGGGCGTATAGGAGGTAGGACACAGCTTTTAAGAGAGCCGCCTCGTAGTTAATGAGGGTGTAGGGCTAAGGGAGTAATTTAACGTTACATTAGGTCAGGTTTGTAAAGCGCCTATTATCTGACGTGAGAAGGGCTCTCGATAGTGAATAATTCGTGACTCGGAATGGCTTGGGGGTAGGTGTCTATATTCCATATGTTGTACGCTTGTGCCGTGTCCTCTCTAGTAGTGCGGGAGGAAGCCGGTTGGCTAATGGGATGAGCTAGAGAGCATGCGAACGAGGCACCGCATGATCGACATCAGCCTACTTGAATATTCATGAGGCGTGTTGTGCCAAGTAGTCCGAAATTCCTTCCGGAATATTAGACAATGACTTGTCATTTCCTTCGCTATACCGGTGTATGTTAGTTTCGAATCCTTCGGCTTAGAGGTTCGAGAAAAGAAAAAGAGGGAGATATAGGTATAACCTAAACTATCTACAGAGACGCTAAAAGATGCACTTAATATTCGGGAGGCTGAAACTTACCTACTTACGCATGTGCCCCTACTGCGTCTAAGCCTCGCTGGATATGAAGTTGACCGACCAACGTCACTAAAAAGCCGGGAAGTAATCTAAGAGCTTTGGCATACGCAGCTTGTTCGTATCGGGATTTGTATTTCTGTGGGGTAAGCAGCATTTGCAATCAACTATGTATGTAGGTACACATCGAGATTGGGACCTTATAATAGACCCTTAAACGGGCGGGCGCATTCAACACGCATCCTTAGGCCATCTTGGTATATTTCACGACGCTTTTTTATTACTAAAGGAACAAGCCAAGAAACCAGCGAGCAATGGAAAAGAAATACAAGTTAAGCCGCCAAGGCCGATGTCAACGTGGTGAATGCGTAATCAACAATGGGCTACTTGATTTTCGATGTAATTAATATACTTAAGTCTGTTTGATACTTACTACGGGCGTTAATCCCCGGCGCCACGTTTTAGTTTCGATAATGTTCATCCTGTGGCTGTCCAATTGCCAGTAAACTCGGTAAGGTGAGTCGGGCCAATTACTGCAGTTCGGAGTAGAGCCCGAAACCTGACGGGAATGGTACCCCATCCTGTCAAATTCGGCCGCGGGGGAACGGGTGTAACGAATATACATACTCTATGCTCGTTTACATTTGTAGATTTCACTCGTAGACGATTTCTACATGTACAGGCGAGCGGATTGGTACTCACCTAGGTTATAAAGTGGTGGCTTTCGCCTTGAAGCCCGGACGCTTGGTATACATGTATGATGATCCCTACGGCAAGACCCCGCGCGTTCCGGCCTCCATCCCGCGGGGCGACGGGGTTCGATCGATCGTTAGGCCTCGATCTGAGTGGAAGAGAAATCGCATGCAGGCTTGGAAGCAACGGCAAGGCCAAAAATATATATATATACCTAGGTATATATAAACTAGTAGGGTTTAGCGGCCCGGGGAGAAGTGCAAACGCACGCGCTGCCGCGGTGGTCCCGCTCGCCTTGCCTTGGCTGCGAGCCTGTATATTACGTATGACGCAAGTAAATGGCACTTATCGCAAATCTTGAGGAGGTCGTAAGGTTGTATAAAGCACCTTGGGGCTGCGTGGGGGTAAGATTTGGCGAGCAAGGGGCTCACCGGGGGAAGCTGGGGAGCGCGCGGCGCGGGTAGGGACATCTGCAAGTCTTGTATGTCGCGTAACGAGCCACTGGGTGAATCCTTAATAGAAGACCGGGCTGGGAAGACATACATAGATATGGACGTGGTTCTATTAGGGGAGTACAAAGGGTAGGAGAGGGGCCGTTCGAGTCGCGTGCATATCCGTTACTGCAGCGTGTTCTGCATTATGCATGTCTGAAGTATGACGACCTCAAACAACGACCGACGATATCGAGGCAGGGTCTGTGAGGAATAAAAACACAAAATGATAAGTCATGTGGCATAGCATGAGCACATATTCTGATTTTAGTAGTTATGAGAGTAAGGACTGTGTTGAAGAGAACGAGCTCTCGTTAGTCGTCCGTTTGTCTAACCCCTTCCCAATGCGGGCGACGTGGTAGATTGCGTTGGTATTGGTTACTACGAAGTTTCGCGGGGCACAGAAGAGGAAGACCTGCTTGGACTAGAAAGCGTTGTAGTAATATCTTTGGTAAGATAGATATATCCCCGGGGCTTGTCAAGGCCAACGCGCTGGCTGGAGAATTAACTGTGAACCCCTAAACTAGCGCGGCTAAGGAACGGCCTGCTCCTCCTATATGGACGTCTATAGACGCGTAGATACATCGCGGTAAAGACAGTCAAGCCACCACATATCCTCGTTGGTAGGGAGCCGCCGTCGCTATCTAAAAGCAAACAAGGGAGAGTCAACAACGGATGTTCGCGGGTCGCCTTTCAGCCAGAACATGAGAAACCGTAGCCTAATACCAGCGTATACTTTCAGACCGTATTGCCGTGCTCGAGACGGGTGTAGACTGCCGGCTTAATGCCGTTTATTTGGCCTATCCTTCGCATCCTTCGTATCTTTCGCATCTGATTTCTTTGGGGATGACGCGGACGAGCCATGAGCGATCACGACGCTAGATTTGTGAGGCTTGCTCTTCTTATCATTGGAGATTGGGCCTCGGAAGCTTTCCTTTTTCTCCTTCTTCTCTCTGTCCTCCCGTCGCTCTCTATGGCCGGAGATCCTGGAGCGAATGGTTTCGTTTTCCGATACGCCTTCCTTTGTATAATCGACTTTTAGTTCGCGTCCGTCGTACTTATATCCGTGGAGCCGTCGGATTACCTTGTTAGCCACTTCTTCGTTCTGGAACGTAATGAGAGCATATCCCCTATTCAGTTCTTGGCCCTCCGTCAGAGGTAGGTCAATATGCTGAATTTTATCAGCATCGGATCCGGCTTTCTTTCGGATGAGGTCTTGTACCTGGTTGGAAGTGGCCCAAGGCTGAAGCTGCTTTACGATGATCTTGCGCTGCTTTGTCGGAACCACACCGTTGGAAGAATCATTCGGCCTCGTTGCCATGGATATTGGACTAGGCATGTTGCTGTACACGCTGTAACCTCGAGCGTGATACTCACTTACTTGGTACTGTGGCGAGTAGTTTGCCTCTATATGATATTGGACCATCGTGGGAGATGAAACCATGGCCGATTGATCTAAGTAGCCCGTATTTGGGGCGTCATACGTATAGCAACTGGGCGCTTCGCTATAACTGTACGGCATAGAAACTGACGTGGTGTAGGGTGGATATTCCACCGTCGAAGTAGCTGCATATGACGAAGGTGTTGTTGGAGAGGACCACTGTAGAAAGTTAGGAACCCCCAATGATTGAGTAGCCCTTCCCCGTCAGGGTTTGGGGATGCCCACCTCCCCATATCCTGTCACGAGCGGCGACAATAGCGGCGGCGTGCTAGCTGAATACTGAGTCGAAGGAGCCGTTTGAAATTTCGGCGTATGGGAAGCCCTTGACGCGGAGTTGGCAGCCGTCGCAGAGGCGCCCACAGGTTCTCTGATCATAATAGTCTCCGTGGCATTCTTGCCATCCGCCAGGAGCGCTCGCCCATTGAAAACCCCCCCGTTGAGCAGGCCTATAGTTGAATTTTTAGTCAAATCCCCGATACCGCGGTGCTTGGGGGTTATCATACGGAGGGCCGCATCATAATTCTCTCGGCCTCGTACTGACACCCAGCCAGAAGTGCTCTCGTTGAATACTTCGACTCGTTCAACCATGCACACGGTTCGGACATGGTCTTTCAGTTGTTGCCAAGAGGTTTGCCATGGCAGCTTCCACAAGGCTATCGTCAGCACGAAGAAGCTCTCCAAGAAAGGTCGCACGATAGAAGGGCCAATCTATGCTGAGCTCACATTTGAGACCAAAATGTAGTACAAATTCGTCTGGTTCCCCGGCAAGACCGTCGTCTGAATAGTGCCGTTGATGGGGACTTGATGAGAGAATGTATCTGAAGACATCGTGAACGGACAGCTGCAGCTCTCGAGACTTTACTCGAAAATGTTTGGCAGGGAGAATCCTTGATGCGGGAATCGTGTGGAACAGGCACAACAGTAGGAAGGATCCGATGGGGCTCTTTATATGTTCCACGAGTTTGTCTATGAATCAGAGTATGTGATGATGACAAGGCCGGTGTTCTTTACCAAGAGGACAACGCCCGCCAGTTACACAGAAGGACAATTTGAGGATTAGTGATGTATTGGGAGTTTAGATCCTATGCATGATCACCTCAAAAGGGGGATCGTGCCGTGCCGAGCATAGCCAATGGTCAATTTTCGGGCTACTATGTGGAAGCAATGCGACATGGGATCCGATTAGGTCGGAGATCCAAGTGAGGAAGATAACCATGGTTGCCGAGATATAGGTATACTCTCTTATGTGGTGAATGAGCTGGCCCTGCCACGCATGATCCAATGGGATTTTGCCGGTGTGATAACTTAGAGCCAGCCCGCTGCCTGCATAATGGAGCGACCTAGAAGCAAGTAGTTGCCGAGATCATCACAAGGGAAGGAGGGGAGAACAACTGTGCGAAGATGGATTTCTCCTATCTCATCCGGGCCGGGATGAGATCTGGAATCGATCGAAGCCGGCGAGGCGTGGCGGCGTGACGATGGATCCTTGTTCTATGATGTATGATTAAGTATTCAGTGTCGAATAATAGGTAGGATTCGCTGCAATACTAACGTCGGGGTAACCCGTTGGGCGGGATCTATAGTAGGAATCTTCCCGGGGGTAAAAAGGGTTTGACGCATCTATTGTGGATAGCCACTGGCTCGAAACGCCTGTAGGTTCCGTGAGCCTGGTAACTGTTGGATGGGTATGGGGATAGTTTACCTGGCTGAGGCTCACCTATTCGTGGGGGGACGCGTCGAGATCACCGGCATCTCTCAACAGGTTGGGAGAGCGGGCGGTATGCAGACAAGGGATGTTAGCTCAGGTGGCTTTCTCGTGGCGTCGAGGTAGCTACCGCTGATACCCAATTGAGTTTTTCGAGAATGGTAGCTATGGGCGTGGATTTTGTCTGAGATTGATGGGCCGATTGTTGATAGACTCTACGCGGTAGATTGGGACGTTTCCAAGAAGGTCGGCTTGCATTGGTAGGTATCACAACACAAGGATATACTATGCCACTGGTTGTTGCGTATGTTAGGCTGCCCTCCATCTCTAGGCAACCCTAGGCACGGCTTTTAAGACGCAATCATAACGGTAATTTCATCTCGAAACAACCACAGCTGCTTGACGAGGATGGCCCGCCATGCTCATTAGGTAGTTCCGCAGGTCTTGGGCCAGTTGCTTTTTCTTCGTTAGCGTCTTCTCCGCCCGCCATTATGTCGGTCAGGTCCCCAAGCACGTCTACATGGCTGGTTGAGCGGATCGGTGCGCAAACAATACGAAGACCCGCAAGTGCCTAACCCTGCAATTCCTAGGTAACTGAATGGGGATTCGTGCATTCGGAATAGTTGACCTTGCCTCCGGAACTTAAGCTAATGGCCCTAATTCCACGGTCCCGGGTAGGTAATATGATATATCTCGCTCGCCTGAGATATGATAGAATCCCCATATAGCTTAGTGGTTGATAAAATGGAACGTATCGTCTAGCTCGCACGTATCTTCGTCCACGTCAAATTCGATACTGCCTTCAGTATCCTCTGAGGGTGAGGTGGCCCCTGGGGATGACTGCATGTCCATGTCGTCCTCATGACTCGGGCTACTAGTGGGCGCAGAAGCGTCTCGCCAGGGGACGGCTGCCTCATCAGTGTCTGCAAGCGAAAGAAGCATGCAGGTTGTGCTGTCAGTGAAGAACAATGCGGCAGATTCTGTCTTTGCTCTCAGCCATGTAGCGTACGTCTTACCGTTAACCGCCTCTGGAAATCGGTGTGTGATATTGATTGAACGCGGCCCGTGGCTTAGAGGATCCCAGGCGAACACGAGGCCATTGTAGCTATCGCCCTCACATCTCAGCAAGAGAAGTTCAGGCTGCATAGGGTGCCATTCTAATTTTGTCACGTTGGAATGGAACATAAGCACAGCCCGAAGATCGGAACTGGGGATATCCCAGATCCAGATCGTACCTGGGGCATCTTCCAACCTTGTGGCGAGGAGGGATGACGAGCAGTCGAACCTTGCGAAATTACAGCCGGATACGGGCTCCTGGAGGCTATTAAGGGACGCCCATTCCGGTATGACTACTTGACTGGCCTTGACGAATGCTGGCGACGAGGAAGACCCAGGATTCGGAAAAGTGTTTTGTTCTTGCCAAATCTTCGCAGTTAGCGGACAGACCGTGCCACGACCCCGCGCCAAAGGGGCGACTTACTTGCAATGTATCTCTGGGCTGGACGGCCTGAGGATGACGGAGCCTCATTGCTTCAACCATGGATGGTGTGCTTAATATGCATATGCAAGTAGAACATCCGCTAGCGATCGCGATATGCTTACCGTCTGGGCTGAGTGTGGCTAGTCTGACACCGGAGCTAAATTGATGACCCACGTCTTGGGGTATGCGCGGGAGCGATCCTCTCCAATCCTTAAAGAGGTGGCCGCTAGACGTGTAGAAAAGCACCCTGGGGGCTTGGGCAGATGATTCCCACACCACCAACCATCTCCCCTCTGGGGTCCAAGCCAGTCCTTGGGCATCGATAGTGTCCGGATACCAGGACCGCTCGACTTCCCTCGTACCCGGGGAATGAATGCTAATCATGTCTTTGCCGGAAGATCTTGTAAGCAACGCAAGGTGATGCGAGTTCGCTCGAAAGGAGTATCCCTTCGTCGCGGAGGCGGCATTGTAAAATTTGGGATTGGCGATTTCTACTGCCTTTGAGCTTGCGAAATTGAGGATGGTTAGTTTGATGCCGAAAGGCGACCAAATACAGACCTCACGGTCCGTAGCTCCAAAATCGACAAAGATGGGCTTGGAGGCTGAAGAAGGAATCCTGGCGATACCGCGGAAGTTGCCATCTCTAACTGAAAAGACATGTATCTGCTCAAGGACGGCGACTAGAACCTCGGTAGAGGAAGGCGACCAGATGAAATTTGTCACACCGGCTGTAAGATCCAGCGGTAGCTTTACGATTCGGAAGACCTCCAGGGTCTTGACAGTTCGTACCACGATGCTCGACGACAGGAGTGTAGCGATCAGTTCGCCATCTGGGCTCGGGTAACAGTGAGGTGATGCTAGCAGTTAGAGTTAGTACCCGACTTCAGCATCAGGGGGGTATGTAATTAAGCAGGGAGAAAGATGGTGGTGTGCTTGAAGGCAAATGGCTAGTTGTTTTGCCACCTAGGAGGGCGAGGTCCTACATTGAAAAGGTTTCGAGAAACGCATGATACAATGATGGTCTCTCGAGGTTGGATCAGCAATTGGGATTGAGACTGATTATTATAAAGCCAAGGGCCAATGCAGTTTCGACAGTGAGACCGGTGAAGTTGCTTTCGTGAGAGTTCAGTCATAACCCCACGTCAACACGGCTGCCACAGCCTATGATGGGCCACTGCACCAACTCACACTGGGATTATCAAGGTCGAGGGTGCCGGGGTGGGATCTGAGGAGGTTCGGTGATTGGTTAGCCTGCTGTTTGGGGCGTTCAGCTCATTAAGCCGAGCCAGTTCAGGGAGGAAAAGCCTCATAACCTCGTACATACTGTGAGGTTTCGGTACCCACCTATGCATAGAGAAAAGGAGGTCAAAGGTAGACAAGCAGATGTATGTAATCGAGTAAGGGTTAAGGGCGAGGCTACGAGAATTTGGATTGGGCGTATGTGTTATGTAATTGTTTTTATTTTTATTTTTGTTTATTTTTTTCGTTGTTGACTTTGGACGAAGTTTAATGGCCAATGTTGGTGTTTGTTTTTTCCCTTCCATTTCATTGGTAGGTACCTACCTAGGTAGTTTTCTTTTTCCCCTTTCTTCAACAATTTAGGTAGGTACCTAGGTATCTAGGTATCTAGGTATCCACCCAGTTAGGTAGCCTAGGTACAGTTAATTTCCGTTATTCGACCGCGACCTCGGCGTAGGTTAGGTACCTACCTACCACCTAGGTAGAGGTACATGGGTAGGTACCTATTAGGTCCCATCCCCCGCGCCGACCCACCTTATCTTTTAACGTTTTGCGCTCTACGCTCTACGTTCTACGCCTACGCTCCGCGCCCTAACGCTCTACATGCGACGCTCTGCGCTTTGCTCGGCTTTTAAAGCTTGTAACCCGTTAGTAGCTCTTCGCCCTTTTGCGATGCCAGCCGCCGCTTACTCACATTTAGCTTATGAAACTTATACTACGTATTCAACATCTCCGCGCATCTGTGGCAATAGTTCCGGCTTTCTTTTCTATCCCCATTCTTACAGAGAAACCCCGCTCGCTCGTCGAAGCCAGTCAAAAAGGCGTTGTTCAACACCTTATTCAGGAGGACTCTCCTGCATATAACGTACCTACATATAAAAGGAGGAGAAGACCGGCTTGACGACCATGCCTGGAGTTTCGTGAAGAGCGAGTTCGGGGAAGCATCTCATCGAAATGACGTACTCAGCATTCGCAGCTCGCCGGGCGCGGACCGCACCAGGGGTTCTGCGGGCCCGGATCGGAAACCATCGTATTGAGCCCCTGAGACAAGTCGCTACGGCTGCTGCCCCGGCGAATCAAAACATACCGGAAGAACCTGGCCCAGTTCAGCCGCAACCTATTCGGCTTTCCCGCCGAGACCTATTGAAACATGCGAGACCCTTCTCTGATTTCCTCACGGATACTTTCCATCGCCAGCATGACTACCTCCGCATTTCGCTTACGGAGAGGTGCAATCTTCGATGTGTCTACTGCATGCCGGAGGAGGGGGTCCCTCTCTCTCCTCCACGGGAACTGCTGACAACCCCGGAGATTATAATGCTGTCATCTCTATTTGTTTCCCAAGGGGTCAACAAGATTCGTCTCACAGGTGGCGAACCCACTGTCAGGAGAGATATCATACCCTTGATGCAGCAGATTGGCGCCCTTCGGTCACATGGCCTTCGAGAGCTCTGTCTTACGACCAATGGTATAACCCTTCACCGGAAGCTGGAGGGAATGGTCGAGGCTGGTTTGACCGGCGTCAACTTGAGCCTGGACACATTAGACCCCTGGCAATTCCAGATCATGACCAGACGGAAAGGATTCGACGCCGTGATGAAGAGCATTGAGAGAGTCCTAGAGCTTAACAAGCATGGGGCTGGTATCAAGCTCAAGATCAACGCGGTCATCATGCGAGGAATCAACGACCGGGAGCTGATTCCCTTCGTTGAGATGACTCGTGAGAAGAACATTGAAGTGAGATTCATAGAATATATGCCGTTCGACGGCAACAAATGGAACGAAGGCAAGATGTTCAGTTATACCGAGATGCTGGATCGCATTCGCGAGAGCTTCCCGGGCCTCGAGAAAGTCCAAGATCACAAGAACGACACAAGCAAGACCTACAGGATCCCCGGATTCGTTGGCAAAATTGGCTTCATCACCAGTATGACACACAACTTCTGCGGGACTTGCAACCGTCTTCGCATCACAAGCGACGGAAATCTTAAGGTTTGTCTCTTTGGAAATGCGGAAGTCTCGTTGAGGGATATCCTGAGAGAGTCTAATGGCGGAGATCCTATTGATGAGGAAGCGTACGCCGCGATGAGAAGGGCAGAGGCGAGCAGACAAGAACAACCATTATATTCGCCCCCACTTGGCCAAGCGCCGAACGAACAGAAACTTCTAGAGGTCATCGGTATGGCTGTAAAGAGGAAAAAGGCCAAGCACGCGGGCATCGGTGAATTGGAGCACATGAAAAACCGGCCCATGATACTTATAGGTGGGTAACCACTACTCCTACCCCCATAGAGGGAATAAACCTACACAAGACTATATAAACGCATGCAATGTTGTCTCGACCCGAGGGCGTCTAAGGGGACTCGAAACTCGAACTGAATGGGTATCTGGCAGATTCGCGGCGATTGATACAGACTGGCCGCTCCCAAGTCTCACCTTGGGATATCGTCAGGGTTTCTCCAACCACGTCTCCGGCTTCTAAGCAGCCTCTTCCTTGGCTACATGCTATACCAAGCGGCATCACGTCTGGGCAACGGCTGCGGTACTTCTCGTCTAGGGATAGCCCGCAACCTGGCATACAAAATGACGGTGCCAGATTGACGCATGTATCCGAGGCTGGCTCCGCCCACATGGTCTCTATCTCAGATAAGACGCCCAGCAAGCGAGTCGCCAAGGCGACTTGTAGCATTCATTTTACCAACGGAGTGGCGTGCAGGCTTATAAAAGAGAATCAGATGAAGAAGGGCGATGTTCTCGGTGTTGCCCGCATTGCTGGTATCATGGCCGCCAAGAGAACATCGGATCTCATCCCGTTATGCCATCCGATTGCCATCTCCAAGGTCTCCGTAGACTTAGCCGTGCATGAAGATGAGGACAATAAAGTCGGTCGAGTTGAGATTGAGGCTACCGTAGCCTGTGAGGGCAAGACGGGAGTAGAGATGGAAGCTCTGACGGCAGCCTCTACGGCAGCTCTGACCGTATATGACATGTGTAAAGCGGTGGATAAGGGAATGAGCATTCAGGATTTGAGGGTGATTCTAAAGGAGGGGGGTAAGAGTGGCCGGTGGGTAGGCGGCGTTCAGGATAACTCGGAAGAGTCAAATATGTAAGACCTATATAGAGGTGCTCATAGTCGTTTACATGGCGGACGTAAATTGCACTTGTACGTAACGCAAGTAATGACTCGCGCTATGCTGCCAACTATCTGGTAGTTTTGACCTCACCCCCCCTCTACGGAAATCGAGGAGCTTTGGAATGCTCTTTATGAAGATTTTCCACACGTACCACATAGGCCTGACCGCCGCCGGCGGAACTACCGCGAGTAGGAGAGAGTTCATGAGTAAGGCCACCTTCGATCGGGTTACAGAAGTTGATTCGAGACAGCAGCATTAACCCCGCCATGCTGCCGGTCACTGAGTTGGAACATTTTGCCCAGCTGGCTAACCTGTAATGAGAAGAGCCAATCAAACCCCGGTGATAACAAAACGGAGTCATGATCCACTTCGAAGACCCCTTTCCCAGTCTCCGCTGCGTGGTTTAGACGTGTTATAGAGTCTTACTGTGTGGAACCTAGGACTCTATGGGCTTTAGTCGCAAGAATTGACTGTACGTACTAGTGTAGATGCATACATAGGTAGGTAGGTAGGTATGTAGTTGGCTCGTATTGGATGTATGCAATGTACGTACATAAGTAAGAAAAGACGCATAAGTCGAGGATCGAAGAGGCGTTGATCTTCCAGATCTTGCATCTCGCCTAGCCGGCGGGATTTTTAACGTAATAGTCCTCATTTGGGTACCGCTGGCTATCTCTCTGTCCACGCAAACTTAACGTCACGGCACGCCCGTTCAATGTGTATGGTGTCCAACCTCAAGATTTGCCTTATCGACGCTGTACAGTCTGCGCCCTGCTTGTAGATAACGTTGAGCGCAATGTATTGTATATACTCGTACATACGTACAAGTGGATGGGGATAGGCACGTGAAGGTGAACACTGTGGCGAGCGAATCGACGCGCGGAGCCGTTACTATTGGGCATCAGCCGCTGAAGTGCATACCTAACTTAGTAGGATACATTAATTAATTTGGCGGTCAAGCGGATCCTAGCATCTTTTTGGCTTGACAACCCGGAGCTGTCGCGCAAGAGCTGGAGCCTCGACCTCCAGGCCGAGCGTCCTCACTCACTCGCATTAGTGATGTTGCAGCCTCCAATCAGCGACGGGTCAAAGATAAACCTGCAGCATCGCAAACACTGTGCCAGACTGTACCGCTTCCCCATCGCCGCGCTAAAGAGTTGATCTAAAGAGTGATCTGTTCTATCCAGAATGTCATCGGATGACGACTTCTAGTCGGTTTAATAAAAGATCGTGAGACTTCGACGCGCTACGCCGTGAGGTCGTAATTCGTAAAGACGGCCATTTCGCCGTGACACATCCTAATTTATCTGCTGGCACTAATTTTGCGAATAGGTTTCAATCTAACTGCTGCACGAGACCGGCCTTGCTGGGAGAAGAAGCAGCACTGACTGCAACAGGCCGGATCGTGGTGGGGTTGCCCAAGGGTCTAATACCTACATACATACCATGCGTAGATCTGCATCATCGTCGTCCGACCGGATCTCGAGCACGCAGTAAACAACGCAGGGTTGGGTCTTGACAAATGCCAATTTCACATCGTGAAGTCATCGCAGCACGCACCCCCCCAACTCTTCTTCACTCGACATACACAACGACCCGACACACATTAGACGCTCACGACGGTGCGGGGAACAACCCATCCACTGTGGGCTATGGCCCGTTACATCGCGATATATTGCTCTATGCTTAGCTGGTGGTAGCGGTCGAATGCTATGAAGGCTCGCTGACGCGCCGATGTGCCACAAGTAAACCATCGCATCATGAACTTTTTCATTCTGCACGTCAACTGCAACCAGCAGTTTCTTGCTCCTCCTCCCCGGGAATCGGGCCCAAGGCTCTTCAATCTCGGGATAGAAAGAAATAGGGAGAATCATGAAATATGATGGCTCAGGTCATCGTCCGTCCGGTCGCTCATCTTGGCAAGCTTGGAATACTACAGTGGTCCATCGTGATTAGATTTGCGGAGGGACGACCCAGGATACATACCATACCTGACGAGACGGACCGCGACGAAATATTAGAAGGGCTGGAAGGGTCCAGGGAAAGCTTGACGTAAGTCGACGGATTCTGAAGCGCCGAAGATCGGTATCCATCGACCTTAGACAGATTGGGCAAGAGGACAGACGAGCAAGCGGGAACCAATACTGTGCTGGACCATGGGCCGGGAGGGAGGACGAGCTCCATGCGGCGCAACTCCGTTCAGGGTATTGTGTTTTATAGTTACGAGAATCTATAATAAATCGATTTCCATAGGCATGTTAGGTGGGTATTGAGGAATTTAATTATATCCGAATTTTCTTCTCTCTTTGGCATCGACTCCGTCGGCCTGGTTAAGTAGGTACAAATCAAGAAGAAAAAGAGAAAAGGATCTGCTACGTATGTTACTAGAAGGAGTATAGTGATTATACCATGTACCTAGATGAAGTAACGGAAGATAGGCTCTGAGAAAAAGAAAAAGAAGGTGGTGGATAAGAACTAATAATGTCAAGTTGTCTTTCGAGTATAGCATAGTATACCCGTAGGTAGTATACCTGGGCAGTTTAGCACAGTACGAATTGGGCACCGTAGACTTAGCTGATTGAACTCGAACGAATCAGGAGAGACTCGAATACAACGTAAGTGGACGCCGCTCGATGCGTCGAGGGGTTCCCGGCCCACCAAGTGCCACCGGTGCCACCACGGCCGGTCGACTTATTTGCGACGGGGAACATTCTTTCTAGTGCGGTTTTCTTGGGTCAAGGGAAAAAAATAAAACGAGGTACGTACACGGGCTGAGAGGGTCTCTTCTTCCCTCTTACTCTTACATATTATCGTATCGATTCCTTCTATACATATCCTCCCTTACATACCACCACCTAACCTATCCTATTATACTTCCTACCCTTGATCCTCTTCCATCTTGTGCAACAGAGCAATCCTCTCCAACCCCTCAGATGGCTTGGGCAGTGAAATCTAGTTGACATATGTGCTAAGCTTTGATATCGTTCCCTCATCTTATCAGTTATATCCGGTTCTATCAGTTATCGCTGATTCCATCATAACATCATACCTTTAAATCCCTTATCTCAGCGCCGGCAACCAATCCCAAGCCCCGGGGCACTCGCTATCTGCAGCGACCTGGGCTCTTTAGAGTTGAGATCGAAGCCTCTTTAACTCGCCTCCCATCCAGATCATTAGTTCTCCCTAGTCATTTGTCCAGTAGCTTTCCGACAATACCTTCGACCGCTGACTAAATTTAACTTTAAACGATTCATAACCTATCTTCACCAGGCGAGGAGAGGGCGTTCCGGAGATCACAAGCAATTATTTATTACATCGAGTTGCTTCGACAACCTTCCTCCTAAATTCGCCGTGTTTGGTTGAGCAATATTTATTACACAATCGTTCGGTCGCGCGACGGCTGACACCGCTTATCGCTGCCCCAACATTCGCCAGTCTCGTTTCCTCTCCGCTATCCTACCACTCACCTATACTTACCCGCCCGGATCCTTGGAAAAGGACCTACCTTTCTCCCACCGTCTCAACTCCGGATTCTCTGCGCGGCTGCGAAATAGGAGGATGGCTACCGACTTTATAATGCCCAGATTGTCCGAGCAGCCACAGCCGCATTTCTATCCTTATCGCCAACCACCTACTGCGCCGTCGCAATCCCCGACCTACCCGTCGCAAGGTTACCAGTCTCAGCAGATCTCGCCCCTGAGCACTTCCAACAGCGCGTCGCCCACATCGACTAAGCCATACCACCGTCAGCGCTTACGACCGCTTTACATGCCCGCAGTTTTAAGGCCGAACGAGCATCCGTCCAAGGGAATGATGGGGAGGAAGGTGGAATCGCAAGAAGATGATAACACGCTATCATCGAACAACAGCTTCATCAGCTTGAGTGGGCTCGGCGCGCTCGGCCGTCTGAGCCGTCGCAGTACGAACGATAGCGGAAGCTGGGTGGAAGGGGAATGGAACTTAGATATGTTTCCTAAGCCCACGGCGCAACCCACGCGAGAGCACTGGAAGGTGAGTTCTCATATTGATATGCGGACCCTTGTCTCAGATATGCAGCCCTATAGATTGCGACACGTCAAACATATGACTTCATTCTCGTCTGCTAGGTATTACAAGGACTCGCAGCTGACTTAAACTCACTTAGCCCGACCCTGAATCTACCATCTGCGACGAACCGTCGTGTATGCGCCACTTCAATTACTGGACGCGCCGACACCACTGCCGGAAATGCGGCAACATCTTCTGCGACTCGCACTCTGCCTTTGACGTCCCTCTCGACCAGGATGCGAATTATAATCCGAGGGGAACTCCTAGCAGGGCGTGCTCGCACTGTTTTTCAGAGTTTAAAGCATGGCGAAGCCGGACAAATAGCCAGGCTTCTAGCGAAGCATCCTCCACCGCCGGCGGAGATTCACAGACGGCTCCAGCCAGCCCAGCCGCTTCGACACCGTGCCCGATTCAAGGTCAGAATGGCCAACACGCCGACATGGCCATGAGTGTTCCCCGAGACTGGAACTGGAGCACGTTTTGAACCCCCGAAACCGGATGCATTTCTCACCAAGATTAATCGGGCATACTTTCTCCCTAATCGACACCAGCTGTCCAATAACACGGACCAAACTTGAGCCGATCCCCCAGATATTAGATATTCTGGCGACCTAATTAATGATGATACGACACAACGGATCTAATCACGATGGCGACTTCTCCCACGAAGATGGGACATACATATTCACAATAGACTAGAAGCTACCAGGATAGACTGGGGCTATGGCCAGATCCATACGTACATACACAACATACATACATACATACATACGAATCTCGTGCATAGCATGGTGGTATCATTGTTGGATTTCTTCTTCGACCTACGATACCCAATTCTAACGTATTAATTCCGATTTCCAATTCCATGGAGGAGATGGGGGGGCGAGGATGTGGCAACCACAGGGGGGGGAGGTATGCCATTGGCGGAAGGCATCGCTGTGGTAAGGCGATCACGGGCGTTCTGATCATAAACGGATGGGCCGGGGAAGGGTGCATACGGGCATTAGAAAGGGATCATGTTTAGCCCTGGGCGTTCTTTAGGAGTTTCGAATATCGATATCGATGGGCATTGAATGGGTGGCCGATCCTCGGGCGGCGTAAGCTGCACACCTGCACACCTGCAAACCTGCACGGCTGTATGCCGCTCACGATGCGGAGGATTCTGGCCGAGTAGATTGATTAATCGGAGTTTAGCTAGCTTTCGATCACGATTTACCTGTTTTAATCCTGCAAGCATTTACATACCTACATACCGCAACATACCTACCTACCTGGTAACCTACAGGGCTACATACCTACATACATGTAGAACCGCAAGCCTCGTCATTTCTGATAAAGATCGATGGCTGCACTATTTTCCCCCTTGGTTTAACCGACTTCCTCCGGCGGGCAGTCGCAACCAATCTCGGGGCTTCGATTCGCTCCTTCCTGCCGCCAAGTTAGCCAGGTCTTGGGTTAAGTGCCCACCTAATTAGCGGCATGCCTTCCTAGGCTTGCCGGGCGTAGTACGTAACGGCATGTGCCAGGTTCTCGTAAGACCCGCTACCTATGTACCTACCTGCATTACCTACCTAGGTAGGTACCTACCTGTCTACCTTCCTAAGGCACTTACACACATAAACCT
Source organism: Pyrenopolyporus hunteri (assembly GCA_902806595.1). Taxonomy (NCBI): domain Eukaryota; kingdom Fungi; phylum Ascomycota; class Sordariomycetes; order Xylariales; family Hypoxylaceae; genus Pyrenopolyporus; species Pyrenopolyporus hunteri. Next base: position 1,069,549 of record CADCXC010000005.1, on the reverse strand, counting down.
CGTACATTCCTAAAGGGTAATGTACCTATGCACAAATCCATCCAACGGTCTGGGCATTCTGCGCCAAAGCGGCAAGCCCGACCCGACACTAGCCCCTCCCTTTCTGCCACCCCAAACCCAGCAATAGCGGGAAGCGCCAACCAGGTTGGCGGATCCGGCAGTAGCCGCAAAGTGCCTAGCTTCCCTTTTTCTGTGACTTGCATTTCCCTCCCCCACCCCCAAAACCCTAAACAAAACAATCCCTCTCTCTCAACTAGATTGATCCTCGGTTGTTGGTGCGAGAAGAACGCAGAAGAACTTATGTAGGTTCGTGGTGATTAGTAGGCAAGACCAATGTATGAGATAATAAGTATCTACGTATCCACCACCTAGGTCCCTACCTACCTGGGCACCTGCGAACCCCCCCATTGTAGTACTGGCTACCTCAGGCTAGCTTAACCCGTATGTTGGCTGGTTTCCCGCAGACCCGTTGACGAAGCCCGGTGGTAGTACCGACTAGACGGATACTATTTTCGGCGCCGCATCCATCCACGTGATTACCCGGAACCGGATGGGAAGTCTCAGGTTTCGCCAGCGCGCAATTCCTACCGTTTGCAGCAACAAAGGAAGAGGTATATGTTGTCCAGGGGCATAGTTTGGGGATATCCAAGCTAGCACTAGTTACCTATATATGTGTGGTGCTAGCCCGTATCCTCCAAGCGGTCTTATAGCAGCTTGGCTTTCTAGAGATTATCTATAAGACTCTATGAGTTTCAGCCTATAGAGCAAAGTGTTCATCCCATTGTAGAGTTATCTTAGTGATACAGGTCCTCGTCGTCATTCGAGGGGTTTAGTATACCCTCTTACTATTAAGATCACTATCCGTCCATACTCTGTGTACGTGAAGAAGCATATGGTAGCTTAACCCCTTTGACGCTTCTACTCCTCCATGCCAACTAAGAGGAACCTGCCCCGCAAATATAATATCTGGGTAGTTGTACCCGTCTTCATTCCTCATAACAGGGCATATACAAGGACGGCAAGCTTCTACTCGCCTACAGTAATAGCAATGGGGTAGAATCAGCGACGTATTCATAGGCTTAAAAGGGTGTTGGATAGGGCATTTACCTAGTATCCGTAATACGCTATCATGTCGGTCATATAAACCTAAACTGCGATTTGGATCTCAAATCAACCACACGGCCAAAATTTGCTACAGTTATATATAATTTCTAAGGAGTAGCTTCATAACTGGTGTATTGCTCAGCTGTTAACGTCACTCTATCAGGAGCTTACATATCTCTCAATTCCAGTCGTAACACCTACACCTATTTCCTCTTTATCAGAGTCTGTACTATGAGGATACCCCCCCCCTCTCTTTCTTTAGGGGCCCTAGAAGTCACTGGCTTTATTTAAGTATCTAACTAAAATGAATCAGCCCGTCTTTACATCACATGGACAATATTCTGATAGGGTGAGCGTGATATTATGGTATAATCGCGTCTAGGAGGACAATTTCCGTCTCTCTACGGGTACCAGAAAAGCCATAGCATCATAGGAGGTAAACCCATAGTCCACGGTATCCATACTTCTATAGATAGATCTGTGCATGTGCCTAGTCGCTCACGAATATTAATTAGATTGGTCGGTCCTTGATCTTTCCCATCGTAGAAAAGTACACCAGTATTGAGCGTAACCCTTTCCCTAACTTACCCGCAGACCTATATAAAGTGTACAATTTAACAAATGGCTAACACCCTTTATAGGCCCCTAGACACTAACTTACCTATTTTACCTTTGGGAGTGTATATCAACAACAGAATTCACAGGTGAGTTATTGTGTCTAAGATATCTATGCATGAATGCCCGTTGTACTGTTAATATTGTGATTACCAGGAAAAGGGGGAAATCCCTATTCGATTATATACAAACCAGAATGCATATTGTAAATGATAAGACTATGGTTGATAAGGATTACCTACTACTTTTGTGTATGAGTCAAATAGCGAGAAATACGGACCTTAAACCCAGGTCGCGGCTGCTTTCTTAAGAAATAGCTATCGCCTTGTAGTCATCACTGAGCAACCAAGAACGAGGTTTGCTTATGCCATGGCAATGACTCCGGTACAAAGGCACCTAAGAGGTGGAATTTAAGTCTCTGGGAAGGAACATAGGTAGAAAACATCATGCTCTTACTAGCCAGTAGCCCCATAAGTCGGTCACTTTACGCGGGTTGCCATGAGGAATCAGCAACGGTCTACACAGCAACAGCATATTTAAGCACTGGTGATTCTTCTGTTCTGGTCACCCCCCACGCTCTTCAAATTTTTCTTCGCAATTTCTTTATGCACAACCTTCCAGTCTGCGCACAGTCCTTCAGTCAGCACAACCTCTAGCATCTGCCAATACCAACCCATCAACACACAACCTTAACATCGCCCGCCTTTCTATATACACTCAATACCAAACTCATTACGGACTTCGAATACACTCTATCATAGGCCATCACAATGGACCACCCCATGACCTTGATTGATATTGGGTAAGTTCACTGATTACATTTAAGCCTTCTTAGCACTACCTACAAAGTCCGCCAAATTGTTGGCAACCCTATCCCCATTCAGACCTTTATACCTTGCAATTAAAGCTTATCTCTCTTCAAGTACTCAATGGCTAACATATATGAATCAAAGAGAGGAGGAAGTATTGCCAAGCTTCCCAGCTTTGGCGACTTTTCTCCGCAACCAAAGAGGCGGAGGCAATCCTGCTCTTGATAATGCGGCCCCATCGCCTAGCTCGAGTCAAACCAAGGACATGATGGAGGCCGTAAACGAAGTTTGGGCCGAGTCTAAGGCGGTTATGCCTACATTTATCAACGCAGTATTTGAGATGGAGAATAAGGGCGCTCCCTTCATACCCTTTGCAGGCTTGCCGTCTTGGGCTGTCCCAATTCCTAGGGACTTCAACCAACATAAACACCTTGGTATGTATATTCTCTAATTGTACCACCCGGCATCGATCACCATTCACCTTCTCCCTAAAAACCAAGGATACGGCGCACTCTTTGGCTTCGATCTTTATCTCTAAACCAGTCCTGGTTTCTGCGACCCCGGAACAGGGCCTCACCTTCAACATAGGACCCTCTAGCTCTTATTTCTTTCTTTGATTTCGTTCTTTTCCTAAAGGGAAAAGCGAAAGTCATCATAAGGAGGAGAAAGCGTGGCTAACATCATCGACTATTATAGGTTGGGAAACGCATGCCTATATCCTAACCAAGCGTCTCCATGTTGTCATTGTCGTCGACTCATCGCCTAAACGAGGCTGGCTAAAGCCTGTTTTAGATGACACGATGAAGAAATGGCTCGACGATGAAAAGAAGCGCTTCCACGCAGTCAAGAAACTATGGGAAGCATTCGACTTCCTATGTTTCTGGGTGCTAGAAAGTGACAGAATGGGTGAGACGCGCCCCATTCTTCGAAGCTTGGACACCTATATCGAAAAGAGTGTCCATGAACTTCGCCTCTCAGCGCATAACAAGATGAACATTTACCAAGGCAAGGCAAATGACACTGCGATCCACAAGGGAAAAGGCCCAGGACTATATCTCCATTCTGGCCCTACCCATCAGAACCCCGTTCAGGCGAAGACCACACAAAGCGCAACCACAAATCTCGAGCTTCCACAGAAGCCATATCCGAAGGACCTGGACTCGCCGGAAGACGCCGTTGAATGGATGGCCAAATCGGTTATCGTCAACCCAAACCTGGACAACTTAGCGTCCTGGGCTGACTTTTTCGAGGCCCAGCTCATCGAGCACGACAATGTATCTCGAGCATCCAGCCCATGGTTCTCCATAGACAGGTCGTTCCAGGTCTTCGTGACAGCCATGCTCGAGAAGTTTCCGTCGAAGGGCAATGGCGAAGACCCCCGACCAGAGGTGCGGGACTGGGCTCTTGATGTCAGCAAGACACTCCAAGAGCGGAAAGCTGATAGAGAGAATCGTGACCGTGTGGATGCTATTATTAAGAAAGCCCGGGCTGAACTGAACGAAAAATTGTCTTGGTAACCCTGTACGCAAGCTGATAGGCTTCTGCTGGATGGGGAGGCGAAGAAAACAAGCTCTTTAGTCGTGTAGCTAGGTTCCGCATCATTGACCTACAAGACAAGATTAAAGGTTTGAGTGACCAAATCACAAAGGCGACAGCGGACCTAAAAAAGGATATAGCTGAGAACTTAGCCAAAGTCCAAAGCGAATTACAGCAACTAAAGAAAAACATGGCCGAAAATTCCAACAATTTCCGAAGCGAATTCCAGGAACTACTGAAAAGGTCCCTGGAAGAGGAGCAAAGAATATCCGTCAAAAAAGCTCGGATAGATAATAGTGACGACGGGTTTATCTTAGACGATAGCGACAACGGCAACGATGGTGACAGTGAAGATGAGGGCGAGGATGACTTTAATTTCTGATTGAGGGGGAGATGCAAACATAAAAATGGCTTAGCTAGACTAATTCTTATCGCAACGTCCCTTATAATCTCATGTGCGAATCTCTTTACGGTGCATTGCCTCTCCAATAAATTGTAGTAGATTTTATCCCTCTATGATGTGCCGTCGTAATTTTATTCCCCTTCCTACGCGAGATACATGGATCTAGGTAAGGGGAACGAGACATAATACCCTAAAACAGGAACCGCAAATGGTTAAGTTCTACCAGAGCTCTCATGGGTAGGTATAAAAAGCCATGATGAATTTACGTTCGGTGAGCAATATCGTTCTTCTAAGTATTGTTACTTCGTCGGCAACGGCTTCTTTAAACAGAAAATTAGCCTAAGAAACTAGGGTGTATGTAGCCTTGATAACATACTGCGTTATTTGGTCTTTAAGCCAAACGTTACTTAACATAGCTAATTTAGGCTCCCGCTATAGGGGCTACTACGCCACCTGGGAGCTTTCGTAGTTGTTCTGACAGAAGGGGCCATCTAGATGGGGAAAACCTTAAATTGACGCCCCTGAAATAAAGGGGTAATCCACATATCAGCAGGGACCTACCATCATTCTAATAACCTACCATCTTTCTAATGGTGCTGTTAGGTCAATATGAAGTTTGGTTTTACCAAGCTCCGGGATGGCTTAACGCTAATAAGAATATTGTGGATTGATACTCTCGAATATTGATATATTGCCTAAGTTCACGCATACGCATAAGGGCGGTGTGACGATGATGGCTTGAGTAAACGTTCGTATTATATACAGTTAACCTAGCCGGCGAGACTCGCTTTGTATTTATTTACATCGAATTGAATCGATCTTGTCATTAATGAGTCAAAACTTCGTTATAGGTCTGATCTCATGAGTGCTGCGTAACCCTCTCCCCGATGCTAATATGCTTTTTTAGGTTCCCATTAGTCCTCCTTCCGAACTCCGAATATGATTTAGATCAACGTAGCGCCGGTTCCGTATTGTTGTGGTAGTATTGCAAACCAGCGACTGCAGATCTTTGGTAGATGTTATACCCATGTGATATGGTAATTTCCTCCGTTAATACACTTCGAGCGGGGGTTTGGCTCTCTTTTAAAATTTCTTGCCGTTGGTGCGGCCGTTCGTTCGAGCGGCAGACGACGGATGGAGCCTGTCGTTGCTGCTAGATTCATCGCTGTCTTCAATGATAGCACCTTCCTTGCTCTCGCCGTACACCTCACGTTCAATACCCTTTGCGGCGTCCCAGCTAGCCTTCTCCGCCAGAACAACATTGCTCCGGCGACGGTCGGGATTGTTCTTAGCACGTACAACCTCAGCCTTGCTACGGCGTAGGTAGCTAGCAATGAAGAAAGATACGAATAGGTAGGTCAAAGGAGCCAGGTAAATGACGTTGAGCCAGATAGCAAAGGTAGCGCCGCTGGTGGTGATACAGTCGACTTTTTGATATCGAGTGATGTAATGGGCACCTTCGCCCGCGGATCCGGCACCGGGTGAAGAAACCACAGCAGCAGCACCTGCAGCCTCAGCAGCACCGAATAGTGTCTGCTTGAGACCGTCAAGGAAGCTGGCATCGGTTGGTGTGGCACTTGCAGCAGTGGAGATATGCAACGCGGCGGCAGTAGCTTCAGCAGGGCTGACCTTAACCTGAACTGGGATCAAATACGAGATGAACGAGTGGATCATGGCGCATGAGGCGCCGATGATGAACTGCGAGATCTGGAGGGAGGTGAGAGATCGCTTAATAAAAGTAGGTACGCGGACGCCGAAAGCCGTCACGGTGAAGTATGTGTACTTCCTTCAAGTTAGCGATCGGAAGTGCTTTAATCGGACCTAGGGGATGAAATCTTACCATGAGAGCGTGTATGGCTGAGTTGAAGAAGACGAAGATCCAGATAGGTGCTGACATGTAACGCATACCAGCCCACATGGCCATCATGGCACCCGCATGGTGGTAAGTCTGAAGCGTCGAGCTAAGCTTGCCCTTGGCGAGAATGATGAGAGTATCTATCACCTCGTAGAACTTGCTAATATAGAAAAGCCAGCCGTAGAAGGCTAGACCGTCGTTCCAGATTCGCCCTGTATCGTTCTGGCTGGGAAACCGCGCTGCTGGAGAACCCGCCCCCGATACTGATTCCCAACCCCCCCGGTTCTGATTGTAATGAAGCGCGTTTCCTAGACCAGCGGGCCCGTGGAACTTGCAGAAACTGTCAACTGTGCCAGCCCAGCCATCGGGACCGGTCGGGCTGACAACCGAGTTCCGAAGAGCATTAAACATGCCAATCCATGTCCATGCCGAGTATACAGCGAGGAAGACGTTGTGTAAGACGACTAAGAAGCGGAAGGCCCTCGTCTTGCTGATGGCCCATGGCCTCCCGTTGGTCGATTTGTTGTACACGTTTAGTGCCTTGGCCGTGACTGCGTAGACGGTAGCGATCGTAATGGGAACCTTGGGGTCTAATGCGCTAACGTATAGGCTATCTGGTATAGTAAAAGGCGTGTTGTAGCTCGGAGGGGGGATGGCTCGCGGCTCTGGGTGAGGCGGGAACTGGAAAAGAGCTGGCGTAGGAGGCGAGAGGAAAGCAATTGGAGTGGCCATGGTCGCGACTGAGAGCACAATTTGACGTAGAGTCTTCGGAAGTTCGAATTCAAGCCCTAATCATCCAGAATTGAAGATGCTAGGCCTGAGGTTGAGGAAACACAGATCGCGCACGCGACAAGTTGCGATATGTGCACCTAGATTCGCCGGGAAGGAAAGACGTAAGTCAAGGGGTCTATGGAGACATCTAAGTAGAGAGAATATAACTCCGAGGCCTTGTCTAAGTTACAGATAATGGAAATCTCGCCTTGGAAAAGAGAAGAAGGTGTAGGAATAGCCGGTCTCCCTCACGATGTTATCAAATATTTGAGTCGCCTCTGGAGGGAAAGGGAAAAAAAAATTAGCTATTAAGAGGGATGTGATGTGCGAGAGGTTCCTGCAGACTGGACCGCGGCACAATCGGACCCTAAACGCGCTAAACTTGGGCTGTGACAGGGAGGTCGGTGCCAGGGGGGGCGATACAAGTGACGACAAGGTTACACTATACCCATTCGTGGTTTCTTGGATGTAATACACAGAGCCGAAGAGCTCAACAGTTGAAGGAGCTTGGTGACAACTTCCCCCATTATCATTGGTCTGGCCTGGCTTGCCGCTACCGAATTGGGTATAAGTGCTGCTTTCGGGTTTGAATTTTTGAGCTGGGGGATCCACGTTCTAGCGCTAATAGACTAATAGACAGAGGTAGTCAGGCACAATACACACACCGACTGCATGCACCGCACCTGCCTATTACCTATTATCCATTGCCTATTACCTAGTAACTATTAATCATAATATTGTGTACCGCGTACATAAACATACCATAGGGCAGGTACGTGGTATTGCACACGCAAGTTCCCCCCAATGCTCGGTCATAAGGGATGGGCGCTTTTAGAAGGTTTCCCTTCCCCCATTTTGTTGGTGCGCCACACAAAAGCAAAAAATATTCCTGTCGAGCATCAACCAAGACGATGCCTTACACAATTTGACCGTCCATGTTAGCAAGGGACAATGCAACATTGTCGTATACTTAGCAAATAACCCGGAATCCGACCGTCTTTCTCTAAAGACCCGAAACCAGAGAAAGCATGTGGTCGTATCTGATATACCGAGGAAGCTGATCTGCCCGTCCCCGGTGGATCCTGTTATCGCCCCCCCAAGAGTCGGCTAGATTGCGAAATGCGGCTTTCATACCGATACCCAGAGTTGAGAGAACGCACACCTCTGCTTGTAAGCCTAATATCGCAAAGAAGCCCGCCTCGATAGGATGATCTAGATTCCATGGCGGAAACTAAATTGGTAAACCTAAAATGCTCTCGATGGACGAGTCCGGAGCACCGGGATGCGATAGCGTGACCCAGTCAGCGCGTAATATCTCTACGATGGCCGGCCGACCCGTGGGAGAAACAATCAAACCCCAGGTGCTCCGAGTTTTGTTAAATTAAGAACTTTGTTTCATTTTTCTCCTGGAGAGCTTGCACTGACGGTCGCTGTCTATTAATACTCCTTCATACGCATTCGCCCATAGTAAGCAGTCCCTTATCTGGGTGGGATGATTCCTGAAGTGGTGGGAATACTCACCTATCGGTGATCTCGAACTCAAGATGGTGAGCTTGGATGACTACGTCCTAGCTAATGTATGTGTGTTACATCATCAAGCAGGCCAACGTCTACTATGTGAGGTTCCGGCTCCGAGATCCATTTCCCAACAAAACCAATAATTCTGTCTTGCCCCTCATCAACCCCGCGTCGCCACCTATTGGCCAATAATACTATTTCTTTTCTTTTGTTTTCTCTCTTTAAAAGCTCGAGCCCTTTTCCTGGTGAGTGGAGCCACTAATTATATTCTCCATGCCAGATCCCCCGAGTTTGGTATCCATCCAGCCCGTTACACCTGGTACTTGTACCTAGATGCACAGGCTAGCGCAAAAGGGATGGCGTGATGAATCGCGATTTAAACTCCAGTACGGATTACCAGATTCTTTCTACGAACGATTACATAGTCGCGAGGAATCCGGCGGTTTTATGCTTACTTATATAACACTGTCTTCTTACGTATCGAAGAGTTAAGATCTGACGGGTATGCGCTTAGATTGTAAAATGTCAAAAGGTCTATCGGATGTTCTGTCCAAACGGTCCTATTATCTTCAGCCTCTGAAGTCCACCTCGCCCCTCCCCAACAAATTGATAACCAAAAAGCAATACACATAACCAATGAGATAGAAGAACTAATACGGTGTGTAACTATATTATACCCATACAACTCCCTTTAAATAGACGAGTTCTATATTTTGCTTTACGTCCGAATTATGTGCCGTGTTGTCGTAATCGAACACCGAGCGTTAGATCCGGTGATTCCTGGATGACTCTACACAGAGTACAAATGTGCCAGATTAAGTCATAATACGTCGAATTGTCATTCCCAAGATTTCGAAGTAGCATAGGTACATATTTGGGTGCATGGCGCGCTCGTACGCCCGAGTCTTCCGATATTTCGGAGTTTCATTTTCGATGACTTCACTGAAACGCAGCATTTAATGTGCTAAAACATTGCTCAATTCGTCCGGTAACTGCCCATTCAAAGCTCAATGTCTCGGCCGCAGTCTTACATACTTGTATTATCGAAATTCTTCGGTATCTACCCTGGTAGATAGGTACCTATGTTATTATAGCTTCGCCTGAGAAGTAAGATAGCAGCTAGGTGCATGTAGGTAGTATCTAGTTCCAGCGCGCCTCATACCCCGCAATCGGGCTGAGAGCTGAGGAGACTGCCTAGGGACCTAAGGTAGGTCTGGATACGTACCTACCTAGGACCTAGGCACCATACCAGTTTAGGAGGCAGCGAGCAAGACATGCAATACATCATGTAGGAGTATCCATTTATCTTATCTAGGTGTTCCCTTCCCTATACAGTTACATCTGGCGATAACAGTTGCCAAAAAGAATAATTAAACCGAGGCAAGTTAAGGTGCACAGGCCAATGATATGTCTTCATTCAAATATATTCACACAACATTGAGAATCCTTTCCAATCCTCCTGAGCAGGTAACATCCCATGAACTCGCACGTTAAAACTTCTAAATTATCTCCGTATAAGGAATTGATGTCTTAAGCCACATCGGCGCCTCTAGACAATAATGGGTGCTTCTCACCATCTCACGGCCCCTATTCCCACTCAACTTCCGGACTTGGAACCAGATACGTACTTCTCCGAGACTCAATGGCGGGTTCTCTTCGCCTTGGTCGATGCCGTAGTCCCGTCCATTGTGCCAGAGTCGGGCCCGGGAATAACAAACCAGAAGGACCAGCTATGGATTCCCCAATCCCGGTTACAGGAACAGTATGAGTTCATCAAGGCCTCCATGAAACGCCCGCCAGAATATGAGAAATTCCAGCTGTATCTTCGAGCGCGCCCCTTAGACAACCCGCGATTTGTGCGAGCGCTTAGGCAACTTATTCAGTCCACTCCGAACAGTGATCGGAAACGGCTGGGTCGTATCTTGGGTTTAATATCGTAGGATATAATCTCGCTCCGTTCCGTATTCATTATAAAAAGCTCTAGCGCGCCGTAGCTAACGCGTTCAAAGCACTCGCTTGGGGAGTCTGGCTGCGACGGGACACTATACTCCCCCGCACGAACAGCCGATTCACGTCAGAGAAGCAACCATCCAAGCATGGAACCGATCATGGATGACCGTCTGGCCCATGATTGCGAACCCAATTATTAAGATTGCTAGGACCTGTTTTGCGCAAACGGATCCCTTGTTACACCAGTTGAGTGACTACAGGGAGTATGCTGAAGATTACCGGCCCGGCCCGTCGTTTGACTTCAATTTCATGCAATTCGGAAATGGGTCCGGGGTAGAAACGATCGAAACCGATGTCGTTATTGTTGGTTCGGGTTGCGGAGGAGCCGTGTGTGCGAAGGTCCTTTCTGAGGCTGGCCACAAGGTCATTGTCGTTGACAAGGGTTATTACTTTCCCCCTTCTCGCCTGCCGATGCCTGCCGAAACGGCCGTTCAGCATCTTTTCGAGGGAAACGGTGTGATACAAACCGTGACTGGCTCCATGACTATCCTTGCTGGCAGGTGCTGGGGTGGAGGTGGCACTGGTATGTGACGTCGATAATTCTCTCTCCCGTGTTAGACCTACTATCGAAGCCAGGACTTCTTAGTCAGGGTGGCCGGGGAATTAATCTCCTAAGTCATACCTGGAGCCCCGATTACTAACCCTTGTCGTCGTAGTGAATTGGAGCGTTAGTCTTCAGCCTCAGGGGTTCGTACGAGAGGAATGGGCGAGCCAGGGTCTCAGTTTCTTTACGACTCAGGAGTTCCAGCGCTGTCTAGACCGTGTATGCGACTTTAGTAAGTCATGTTCCTTAATATGCCCGTCCAGAGTACACTGGGTTTATAGTTAGATATGGGATCGTTGATACGCTAGGATACGCGGTAGTCCGCTGCGGCATCATTGGACGGAAAATTGCTGACCATAATTACAGTGGGTGTCAGTGACGCTCATCTACGCCATAATCATGGATCAAATGTTATCCTCAATGGTGCGAAAAAACTTGGTTGGACTGCCAAACCATGCCCCCAGAATACTGGGGGCGCCGAGCACTCATGTGGTCATTGCGCTCTTGGTTGTGGAAGTGGTGAGAAGCAAGGTCCGGCTGTAAGCTGGCTTCCGGCAGCTGCGAAGGCTGGCGCAAGGTTCATTGAAGGCTTTGATATTTCCAAGGTGCTCTTCGAAGGCAGTCGCGGATCTAAAACGGCCGTTGGGGTGGTAGGGGCGTGGACATCAAGAGACAAAAATGGGGAAATCCATACTTCTATCTCGGAAAGAGTCCAAAGACAAGTCCAAATAAGAGCAAAGAAAGTAATTGTGGCTTGTGGCTCGCTCAACACTCCCCTGCTGCTAATGAGGAGTGGCCTGAAGGTAGGATCTCATATCATAATACTGACCATCTGTTAAGAGTACCTCGCATTCTAATATATTGCCAGAATCCTCATATCGGCAAACACCTTCACTTACATCCGGTTAGCCAACTCAACGCTGCCTTCGACGAGGACGTCAAAGGTTGGGAAGGTGAGTCCAGGCTAGCCTCTCTAAAGGCCTCGCGACAGCGATACTGACCATGCTACGTAGGAAGTATCTTGACCAGCGTTTGTTCGACTTTCGAAAACCTCGACGGGAAAGGACATGGCGTCAAGCTCGAACCGACTAGTATGATTGTATGAGGATCCAACTCCCCTAATTCGATCATCCCCCGTTAACTTGGACTCTTTCAATCTAGCCTCATATGTTCTTATACGAACATCCCTGGCACAACGCTCTCCAATGGAAGCTTGACGCGCTCCGTATGCGGCAGATGAACGGTTATATTTCTATAACCCGGGATCGTGATACGGGTCGCGTGTATCCGGATCCGGACGATGGACGACCCATCGTCGATTACACGCCGTCGGCCTTCGATCGCAAGAACATCTTAACTGGCATCATCGCTCTAGCGAAATTATGCTACATCGAAGGCGCAACCGAGATCTGGCCGTTCCTCAACAGCGTCCCCTCATTTGTACGCCGGAAGCCAGTAAAGCCAAAGTCACAAGAGGGAGAGGCGGAGACAGACGCGAACGACGACATCGACCAAGGCATCAACGATCCGGACTTTACGGCTTGGCTAAAGACTCTTGAGCGCACAGGGCTGAACTTCCCGGACGCGGGTTTCTCGTCGGCGCATCAGATGGGGTCGTGCCGTATGAGCGCGCATCCGGCCAACGGGGTCGTCAGCCCCGAGGGTAGGGTCTGGGAGGCGCGGAACTTGTACGTGGCTGACGCGAGCGTCTTCCCGTCTGCAAGTGGCGTTAACCCCATGATCACCAATATGGCGATCGCGGACTGGATCGCCAGGGGCGTGTCGCGGGACTTGAGGAAGGGGGGTGGCCTACGGGCTGCTCTATAAGATGCATAGTCTCTGGTATCACCCCTGAATTCAGCTTTGGGGATTCGTTGTAGCTTTAGCGTGTGTATTATGTACTACCTGACTGGTACCTACTTAATAAGTACCATGACGTTCTGGGGTGTGTGCGGGTATGATGGAGATATTGTCAGGGTTCTTTTATTTTATGCGGTTCGTCACTGTACTCTGTTTCTCTCTACATATCTTACGTGCCGGCGTCTTCGTATCGCCTACGAATGCTATAACAGAAAACATTATGACCTTTATGTTATTCATTACCAGGGTTCCATTCCTAGTGAAACATTCCACGCTCGTCCCGCTGTTCAGATTCACGGAGCGGACGGAGTTCCGGGGGCAAAGTTTTCCGTGCATACCAGGTGGACGATTTAATTTTAATTCTCACATGCGGTGGGATCGTACAGACGCCACCGAGCATCACGCAGGTAAGCGAGCCGGGAGGATCGGATTGTCATGGATGTAATTAACCTCCGTACCTAGGTAGGTAGGTAGTCAAAGTATGTATTGTACATGTGGGTAAGCTGGTAGGGCTGATAAGGATGTCGATGTCCTTGATATATCATAAATCGGCAGATAACTCCCCGGCATGGATTACGAACCCAATCCGACGGATCAACCACCGCGGGGTCCCTTACAAGGGTCGGCCTTCAGCTCGGGGCAGCAGCGAGAACAATCCGTTCCTAGCGCGTATCCGCGCCGCTACCTACCTAGGTACTTATGGCGCCACCAGATCCCGAGGAATATCGGATTGAGCACTATTGAACCTGAGATGAGATTCGAGATCGCCGACAAACGCTCCTCGGACAACTCCCGGGCTTACTAACAGCAAAAGGAAAACGAGATTTCGTCATGGTCGTTTGGGGGTGTCTATATTTGGGCCGTTCGAGACGAGCTGAAGATCCTACATTGCTCCGCGTAACGGCATCTCACGCTAGATTCTTCTTCTCATGCATGCGGCCGCCCTGCTCGACCGAAATGTGGTCTGGGGACGATATAGCGAAAGGCTGGGGCTGTTGTAGGTCCTACGTATGCTCCTTTCCTGTTCTGTCTTACGCCTGCTGTACTTTGGATACCTGGTTACATAGGTAGGTAGGTAGGTAGCTAGCCTCGGCGCGGACGTCTACGGGGTGAGATAACTTTGGAGGTTAGCTGTTAGAGCGCCTGAGTATGGGGGTTGGGGGACATGAATGTGGTATCACCGTTGTCGGCCACTAGTGGCCTGCGCGCATTTTTGGAGATACGACCACAGTTAGTTCGGTATGACTTCTTGTCCTTGTTATGGTGAAATTGGCCGGTGTCGACTATCGGTCCTGGTGAATAGCCCCAAAGATCTGTAAAAAGTGTATTTTCTCAGATAGCGATCGATTGACCGGATAGGCTGCCTATACATACGTTTGGGCCGTGGATGAGAAAGTTACGGTTGATTGCTCCGCATAGAATGCGACAGTCAGCGTGCCTTTCGGTAAGTAGGGCTGTAGGGATGGGAATCATATAGAGATATATTACATGATCTAGATGATACAACGCTCCTGCCTAAGGGCCGCATCTGCTTGGCTGTCCGTCTGGGAACACCTGTTCGTCGTATTCTGGTCGTACATACATACCTCTAAGGGTCAGAATTGGCGGTGAATTGCGCGACCGTTTGTTTACATCTGACCTTGGTTGTATTGTTTTGTGTTGTGTTGTGGTATTGCTTGTGGTTTCTATTTTCTGTTACCGCAACACTGCGCCGCTCCATAGCGAAATTCACAAGAGAAAAAGTCGCAACGATGACGATACCGCTGCTCCGTGTGTTGTACTGGGAAGCAAGCCTTCCGTGGTACATTAGGTACTTACCGCTTTCGTGCTGATGGGTGTCATTAGACAACGGCGTTCCCGCGGTCGCAATGTGGAAGTGTATCGAAACAATTTGATATAACTGCATACTTGAGAGACCTGAGAGTGTCGTACCCCTCTCAACCCTGCAATGCGTTCTTAGCTACCTAGCTATTCTATGTTACCTAGATATGTATGGGGACTGCACAAAGCGCTTTGCCATATTACCACATGGTACAGTACGCATAGAGAAATATTCCAGCCCCCAAATACAAGACGATGGTCTACGGGGTAAAGGAGACGAATGGTGTACATAGGGTAAAGTATAAGTGGGTTGTTTAAGGTTACCAGCAGCCTGGAGAAAGGGACGGCACGGCTAATAGACTTTCGGGAACTCCCGTGCTGCTATTTTCCTAGTATGGGCGCCGTACTTGGTACCTTCTGCCCCCTAAATTCCCCATAACCCCCCTGAACCCCGCCAGGACATTCGAGCACAAAGTTATCTCGTAGTAACACTTTATCATAGGTATCCTTGATAAGTTTGAGGCTGTTATCCTTCTTTTCCATTTAATCGTCGTAGGCCGACCAATAAGCTTTGCCGACGCCGCCCCTGATCCGCTGCTGTGTTCAAACCGCAAAACAGGCTTGGTGACTTGAGAGAGTGGTGACAGGGGAAGAAATAGAGAGATTCTTCTCAGGCAGGCAAGGGGCTCAGCCGCATATCTTTTACTATACAATACAACATAGCATAACATCAGACAGACTTTTCTCATCTCCTTAGGGAGAAAAACAAATCAGGCTCGTAGGGCCCTAATCGCGCCTTGGAATATGCCTCATGCCGCGCGGTATGCATCCGACCGTCAGCACCTTGAAATCTCTGTAAAGGATCTGGGAATAACGCTAGCATCATAAGATTTTCTGGTAAGTCCGAGGTCCTCTGCGCCTCGTTGAGCGCGTGTCGGGCACGACCTAACAACACATCCCGCGCTTAACATCCTACGATATACCTAACACAGCATTAAGGAATATAGTAGTTGGGACGTAGAAGAGGAAATAGGATTATGGCGAACACGTATGATTCTAGCGGTGCGGGTATTCGTTTGCTTGGTATCACATTCCTTACCCACATCCCTCGTTCGACAACTCCCTCCTTCGACTCGAAGTCTAGCAGCACAACGTCACACCCCACTGAGGTCTAGCATCCGGCCATCTCGAAAAGGGGCGGGGCCTTGCTTTGTGTATGTCTAACACGGCGCAGGTCGTCGCGTTGGTTGCTCTCCGCCACAACCTTACATACTTCTGCACCGACATGTATTTAATTTGCGCATGACGCAGCCGTTCCGTATTCGTTTCTCGTCTTGTCTACTGTTGCGTCACGCACACATGTCCATTAGAGCAGCATTGGGAATAGATACATGTATATCGATATGGCTACCTAATGTATTATTGTCATTATTGACCGTATAAGCCCGGGCGAGACAATATGCGCTTATGTTTGGGGTATGTTTTACCCAACAAGTACGACGCCCATGTCATGGCGCGCGCAATCGTGGCTGAGGCGCGCCTATACCTAACAACCCAACATAAGGGATACCTATGGTCATGATCGGGTGCGAGCACGCTCCGGCCGAGTTGCGGCGCAGCTGAGTCAAGTCACATGCAAATACGACTATCAACCTGTTACCAGGCTGCGCCGAACAGAAACGTGAGGGCCACGCAGTGAGCCGGGAAGGTCTGTTGAAGATCCCCCACACTACCAACACGAAACAAACAAAAACGAAATGAAACAAAAACGGAAAAAGGAAAAAGAAGGAAGAAAAGAAGGAAGAAAAGAAGGAAAACAAAAAACAAAAAGAAAGGGGCCTAACCGCATCGGGCAGCTACCTAATCCGGCCACAATGATGACGAGAGATCCGCGCTGCTTCTGCTTTGGCTCACGGCAGACGGACGCATTGATAGCCCCATATAGAGGCAGATTTACATACACACGCGAACATGGATCCCCCCAGTAGTGCGTATTACATGAGTCCGACCGAACACCCTATGCGTATCCATACATAACTAAGATCATACCTAAGGTAGGTAGGTAGGTGTCGATGCTACAACGTGGTATGATAGATTTAAGTATTATAACCGTACGACGCTTATATTAGGTACGTTGGGGGGGTATGTTAGGTAAGGTAGTAGGCTCCGTGAGAAATAGGTGACCGAAGGGTGGATTCATATATGACATGTATAATACTTACACCTATACCTATACCTACGCCTCCTATCCATAGGTATTTCCTTATTTATCTACCACCTATCCCGTACGTAGGATGGTACAAGCCTTTTAACGTAGCATAGGCTATCTGATGCCCGTCTCCTTAGTCCCGGCAGAACTAACATCATGAAACAGATCTGCCGAGTACCATCGGCCCTGTTCTCTGTTCCCAGTCAGCGGTCCCGGTGCGACACCAAGTATGGCTGGATGGGCCTACGTACATAACGCAATAAGGTATATGGGGTTTGTAACTCCGGGTAGGAGACCATCTGGCCTGGTCTCCTGTGTCTGTGCGACTGCGCCGGCTCATGGCATGTCGTGTACCGGGAGATTGGGGAGACAAAGAAAAAAAAAAAAAAAAAAAAAAAATTGGGAAGAGAAAAACAAGGCCTAAAAAGTCGATCTTATTTATTTCCGCCTTGCTTTCCCGCTGACACGCATGTTGCTAGAACCGTAGAGAATCGAAACTTACCGGGTATTGTACAAATACATGCTTGCTCTGTACCCTAACGGAGAATGATGACCGGAAAGGCAAGTCCAAAACATTCAACATCCCAACGGCCGAGTCTAACGGCACAGCGCATGCGATAAAGTGTTACGTTTCCTTCTCTCGCTCATGCACGCCCCACGCGTTGGAACCTAACAATGATAGACAACCCCTTAAGAGAACACATGGAACGTGCTGTCATGAACTTGATGCTGTTCAATTAACTACCTAGGTAGATACTATGAGTGGCTTCAAACTAAACAATGCAGGGGGGGAGCTTTTTTTTATTATGCCGGCGGCGTACAACAATCGCCTCCAGGGCCAGCCGCCGACGGTACTCTATCCAGCATCTCATGCCACACAGTTATTACATGCGCAGCATTGTAAGCCCTGTGTGACTCTCCTTCACTCTACTCGGAGGAATCTTTCGTTCGCGCCGCGAGATCCGGATGTAGTGAGATGGTGCTACAATTTGCCTCACATCATTCCTAGCCCGCTAGCCCTCGAGAAGTCCAATCCTCTCCTTTCACCGACTGCCACGGCCGCTCGCATGTCTAAGGACGTACTCTCATCCTATCCTAGTAGAGCGGCCGCATCGCGCGTTTAACTCGGCGCGGCGTTTAGTCAAGTCTCCGGGAGGGAGGCCTTATTCCGAGGGCCGAATTGATAGGTCCAGTAATGTGTGGGCAGAAACGGCGGGTAAAGGGCTCCGCATTTCCCTGCCCAGCAGGGGATTCCAAATTATGCCCAGCTTCTTTTGTGTGATCGTGAGATCTTCCCCCCTCGCTTTCAAGTCCCAGCTGTTGCGTTCCGGATTGCTCCCGGTCTTGCCAGGCCCGATCCCGGAATGCGCAAAAGGCCTCGGCGTATTGGCAACCAGTGCCCGCCCCTGAAAAAGCAGCATCTCAGATAATCTGCTCTCACGTCGGTTTCGATGCGAAGCGTATGGAATCGACCGTGTGGAGGATACGGCTGTGGGACTCAGTCCCTCGTACTCTTCCACTTGAATAGTCCGTTGTCGCTTGATGGAGATTCGTCTTTCGATGAAGAGGGCCAACGTCAAGTTGGGTTTAGTCCCTTTCGTCTTCCGAAGTCGTCATTAAGCTCGTAGGAAGATTCGTCATTAGGCCATCCGATAATCGTAACACATGAAATCGAGGCGCTGGGGACCAACAATAAAAGAAAAAGGTGTCTTGAAGCGAGTGCGCGAACCGCGTAATCGTCGTCCGTAGTGTCGCGGTTGACCGGTCGGGGGATGTCTTTGTCTAAGAAAGCCACTTTATGCCGTATAACGAGAGGGAAAAACGTGGTAATCCAAAATCCACTTGTCCTGTCCTGGTCTTTGCCGGGCGATGATCGGGTGCATTGCTGCGTATACCTCTTATTTTAACATAAAAAGGAAAATTTCAACCTCGTATAACTCGAGGCCCTGCCCTACTTGTAAATGCAATCAGATACCCACCCAGTCCCAGCCCATGATGTGGTGAAAGGAATACAGCCTGTGACCGAGCTGACGGTTGTATGACAAGAAATATTCCCCCATAAAATCAAACGCTCGCTTGCTAAACATGGACAAAACAAATAAAAAACCCAAAATTATTATATACGTCAGAATGGTCGAGGGGTCGTTCCTGGTTAATGAGAGCCGCCGGGGTGCCTTGGGGCGCGATGCGATCGGATCTATGCCGCGGGCGCGGTGCTCAAATTGAGAGATGTATGGACCGAATTGTCGCTGTAGTTGGAGGATTGCTACGAAGTCGTTACCACTGGCAGGCGATCCTCGGTTGTAGGCGGTGATTGTCATATGGTCGTCGTGTACTCCTGATATCGATCCCAACCGAAACCGCCATACCCAACACCTACACCACATTGCGATGCCAACATGCTGGGGAGTGGCAGTGCCGGAATCGGAGACGTTACCATCGGCGAGCTATAAAACATCCCGGCTGAAGAGTACGGTTGGCTGTACGGTACACCTGGTGAAGGCACTTGAATTTCGTGTAGCGCCATATTAGCCCAGATCGGTGCGGTCGAGTCTACCGAGGTAGCTGTGACGTTGGGGCTAGAAGGTAGTACTCGCCACGGTTCGACCGGAGCGGGCACGACAGGCGAGTGAGTAGCCTGCGACCAAATGTTGACGCCCACCGGCGAACTGGGTAGCAATGGCGGCTGGCGGACGACATCGACAATCTTCGGCGGTGGCGGGAGCAGAGGTTTATTTAGCAACCCCATAATGTTGTTCTTGACCTCCTCGCTCTTCCCACAAAGCAGCTCTCCAGCTCCCTCCTCTTCCAAACCCTCCAGCGCAGAGACGTGAGTTCTGTAAACGAACTTGTTAATGGCCTGGACGAAGTCCTCATGCAATTTCTTGGCGTGCTGTTCCTTCTCGGGCCAATCGTACGTATCGGCCTTGGCGTTGACACAGTAAATCTCCTTGTGATACTCGATGAGAGACTCTATCGAGTCGGGCGTCAACTTATAAGCGACTTCGTTCCGCAACACCATATCGACATGAACTATATATGCTTCGATGTGTATAAGCTGATAGTTAAAGAGCGCCTCTATTAGCGGGTTAGAATCCTTGCGCAGCTCGGACTCGGGAGCTTTGGGTAGCATCAATGACGCCAAGGTCCAGATGGCATTCGGCGAAGAAAGAGTCTCCGTTAAGCATCTTTGGTGTTGCGGTATGCTGTTGAGCGGCCTCTTAACTCTGTTGATGCGCTTGAGGGTCTGTGTTAACCAAGGTTCGACCTTAGAGCCTAGGACGACGTTGACGGACGAAGCCCGCGGCGCAAAGGCGGCGGCGGAAGCCGGTAATAGTTGTGGGGGCATTGTGTGGTTAGGGTAGGCCTTCTTCGGAAGATAGAGGGAAAAGTTACAAGGGATATCTCAGGGCGGAAAGAACTTGCGGAACAGAGGGGGGGGTCGGTCAGATGGGAAAGACGAATAATAATAATAAAAAAGGACGGTACGGAAAACGTAGGCGTTCCCAGGACTGGGGGATTTGCGTGCACGCCTATGACCGCAAATAAGAAGAAGAGAACGGTGGACGAGTAGCTCGTGAAGAAGAAAGAGGAGGGTAAGAAACTCGTGTTGCGGGTGTGGGGGGTGTGATATAGCAAAAATCCTCTCGGTGCCCTCTCCTCTTAGTTCTCCGCCTCTCACCCCTCCGCGCCGTGTGTATGATATAGTAGCATGCCCATCGTTGAATTTTTTTTGGGGCTTTTCTTCCCCCTGGTCGTCCATCTCCAATCCCTCGGAGCGCTCCTAAGCTGGTACTAATGGGATAGGTACCACTATGGGAGGTAATGGGATAGGCATGGGGCATGCGGGCAGGCCTGGTTTCCTACGGTTTTCCCACGACGGCCCACTGTCTTGCATTAGGAACCACCGTCTACGCCAGGTAGGTCGGGCTGGCTCGGTAGGTTGGTAGCAGTAGGTCAAGCAGGTCAGGTAGGTCAGGTTAGACCCAGGTAGCATCCGCAGAACGAGGCAACGCAAGGCCTGGCAGGCATCAGAAGTAATCCACCGATACCACGGCCGACATAATCCCAGTCATGCGCGGCAAAAGAGGAGCCCTTTCGTCGCACTGCGCTTTTTGGGGAGGGCTGTGTTGCGACTTGCATATGCCCGAAGAGAAAAAGTTGAACGTGTAGGCAAATGGGAGAACTAGTACCGAACGATCTGAGCTGAAAAACGCTGCAGTGTGGCCAGTGCAGCGCCACCAGCGGCCTGCAGTCGGGGCTTGTACCGGTACATCGGGTCCCCCCCTTGGGTCCACCGCGCAACCCATTCGAATTAAGGTAGGTCGGTACCTACCATACACCGTACCTACCTATATAACTCTCATATTAATACGATAAGGTAGAATACGTTGACCGAAGTAGCTTTCTCCGTCCGATACCTGAAGTACTCACCAGCGGGTACGCGTTCGATGCTCTAAATACATGTAAGGAAGCGGCTATTATCTCTCCTATTATTTCGCCTTTGAGTTAGTCTTTAGTCATCCCTTCAATGAGGTACACATATCTCATGTACCTATATTAGATCCTGTATATCAGATGTACTCGGATGCCGTAATGTACCTATTTAACCTGGGCGGTACAAGTTTCCTAATCCCCTTAGGTACATGTAAGTGTAAGAAGTTCTCGGCGTCAATGCCATATATTAGAAGGTACCTATGGTACCATATTCGTCTAACGTCTCAACCTCCAAAATCTAACGATATCACATAATTACCTGAGAAATCTCCATAAAAAGAATCAGTCTTTGGACGAGTCGTAGACCTACATGAAGTACTTGTACGTCGGGTTTGCGTGAGAAGACGTACCGATATCGCCGTTACCCAATTCATCGGCCCATCTGCAATGGAACTAGTTCCATATTGGACTCTTAGAATATTAAACCCCCTTCTCTCGGTGATTCTTTTCAGACGTGATGTTCGTATATTAACGTCGCATTGCAACAATTAATACTCTAACGAGTTCCGAAATGTGATATATCTACTAGGCCTAGATAAGGTATTATGTAAAAAGACGCTGCCAATAACAAACTGACATAATATTCATTAATTCTCTACTTCATTACATCGTAAGGCTCGCCAACGAGCTAAGTACGGGGCCAACCTCTGCCTGCATTAGAGTTCCTAGGCGAGCTATGGCCCTGTCTAGAACCACCATGGTAAGAGCCATACGTTGTTGCACTCATGCATGCTACGAGATGTAGGCTGTTCTGTAAATCCATGTGATGACCGGCTAGTCTGGGGGAACATGCCTTATTGATAGCCGATATAGCGAGCCCCATTCGCTATTGGGAGATTTTCCGGAGCTCTTGATCATCTCTGGAGATTGCCCATCTCAATGCAACATGCCGCTCCTCACCCGTTAGGAAGTAGTTGAAACTGGGTGTCTAGTTGAGGAATAGCTGGTGAATGTTGCTCAACGTCGATCGTCCGATGACATCCCTTTGATAATATCTGCATCCTCGTTATCAGCCAGTAGAAAACCCCGGCAACCCCGGAGCTGCAACGCGATGCTTCTGTATACTGGGGAGCTCCTGATGACTTGCATATAGATGAGAAGGGAGGTTGCTTGACGCGTCGCCGCCTCAGTAAAGAATATGAAACCCGGTAGGTAAGCAAGGCATATGCCTCAGCAAAGGATACTAGCGCTTTACTAAACGTATTCGTTCTTCCCTTTCGAGCAACATGCAGAAACGACGCTCGCCTCGGACTCCTTACCGGCCAGTCCTACAGGAAGTGAATGGGCCCTCCGAATATTGTGCGTCTGGGGTACAGCACCCATAAAAGTCGTCGACTGCAAGGGAGGATGAGCAATCTTGTAGCCTCACGGAGGCGCTTACAGCGTCAAGGAGTTGGTTCGACGGAGCATGGGGATATGAGGCATCATAAGATGGGGTCCCATTGTGCGTGTGTGTGTATTACCGGATGAAGATGAAGAGAATAAAGCGAGTCCGTTTGACGAGAGCTAGAGCGATGTCTAAATTGAACGAGAGCCAGTCGATGGCTTCTGTCAAGGTTATGACCCATGCAGCTGCCATGTTAGTGGCAGAAGGTGAGTTGAGGTGTGTCGAGGAGAATTGGCCTCTATGTATTATAATTGGCTGGCTGTCGTGAGCCGGAAAAGTACCGAAGTGGAGAAACAAATTCAAGGTCGAATTTCCATTGGTTGTAAAATCGACAGAATCAGGGAAGCACCAGGACGACTTTTCTGGGGACCTCTGAGTCTAGATGTGAGCCAAACGGAAAATAAGGGTACGATTAAGCGAATGATAATTTGAGAAAATAAATTCAATTCGAGTTTCATAAAAAGGAGCCTCAGGGATGTAACAAAAAGGGGTGACTTCTCCTGTATATTTACTTCCTCATCTGGAAGATGACCAAACATGCCGCGACGGCGCCGACTAACTATCTAACTTAGCTCCCGTCCCGGAATATCGAGTTTTGGTTACGCCCGGGAGCCCAGGCCAACCGATTAACGGACTAGGACGCTTTCTTCGGGTCCCCTAATCGCATTGTGACTCAATTGGGGGATTAGTCCTCCGTTTCTCCTATAAGTCCCACTAGGCCGACGTTTGGCGAGTTGAGGTCCCATCAGGTCATGGTACGCGTCAAAGGGGGCAACAGGCAGTTGGACAACGCGGCTCATCGGTTGGGTGTGAGCATCATAACTCGAGCCATGTTACATGGTCGAGAAGTGCCGAATCTAAGCTCGCTCGCCCGGCAAGGAATCAATCATGTGGTCATGGACTCGAGACATCCACACCCAGAGTGAGGCAGGATCACCGCAGCCATCCGAATATCATTGGGACATGCTGCTCAGCTGTTTCGGTCAGTCGAGATCTGATAGAAGCATCATAATTGGCCGAAAAAGACGAATAAACTAGAAGGAATTGATGATTGGCGAAGGCGTGGAGATACGGTTTGACTGGGGTAATAAGGTCAGCGAAATAAGGTCAGCGATGTTGAAAAAGGAACAAAAATTCCTGTAAATTCCTGTTACCGGAGTCACTTGACATGTATCGACGCTCCAAGGCCCGAGCACACCTTGCACTGGCCCGTGCTCCATCGCCTCTATCTTGATCCAAGGTACTGGTACGTATCCTATCCTTGTACTACAATAGGCTAGAAACGGCATCTCCGTGATCCACAATTCCGTGCTTTGCCGCCTCACTTCTTCTCATTCTTGATAATAGTAACAAGCCACGTCGCTTTTAGATCTTATGTAGGTAGGTACCTATCAATCTATGTTGGTGCGTGCCTAGGTATGTATTCGCGCTTGATCTGTTGAATGCTTTATGACGTCCACTTGAACGAGCTATACTAGGAATACCGATCACCAAGCTACCTCCACCGTATGCGCTCTGTTGCGGATCAACAGAACTGGGTAGATACGAGAACCGCAAGACTGAGGCACAGACTAGCCGAACGAGAGGCAGCCCGATAGAAGTCTTTGCGTCTTGTTTCGTCTATCCCGTCCACCGTGATAAAATTCGAGAGCATGCGTACCTACATGTAGTGTACCGTAGTACCTACATGTATGTTCGTACCTAGACTACATGTACCTCCACTTCCATGCAGCTCAAGGGTTCTATAGCGCATCTCTATAGTGCATCAGTGGGGACTAAGTTGTTAGAGCAGCCGCCGCCAGCAAGATTAAGTCAGCGGGCCAGCGGGCCTGTACTACGTAAGTCAAAAACTTCATGCGGCCAGTCTGCTACGGGGACGCGCAATAGGTATTAAGGTTTTCTACCAGAGAAACAATAGCCAGTGAATCCCATCGCATTAAAATGCTATATCGGGTACATTGATTAAAGGGACAAGTCAAGCCTCACCGTAGACCTTCCCATTCTCCATTATGCCGCTCTTCACGTTTTTGATCCTTGAGTCATGCTGATTTAGGATGAAGCCTCCGGGATGATGCTTTTCATATTTGTTTATTAATTCTAGTCATCCGAGCCCGAAATAGTGCAGAAGAATACAGAAATGGAGTTACAGGATCTGTATCGATTGTGGCTTGCCTTGTTCCTTTCCCAACTTGGCATGTAATCGAGGCGCATAGGTACCTAGGTAGGTACCTAGGTAAGATACCTTCTGCAGCTGCCACCTTGGTTATACGTAGGTGCCTCCTAGCCGGGTATAGGGGAAAAAATGGAACAGTTACAGCTAGATTCTTCCGTAAGTACCTACATATAGGTATTATACATTGAGTTTGACTTAATGTCACCGACTATACGATGCATGACACACAAAACGGAGCCTATTAAATTTACGTATCTCTTCAAATCCATGCGAAGCTGAAAACCGAGAGAAAAGCAGCTTAGGTTCTATGCAGACAGAACCTCATGCATTGGACCCAAGCATGTAGGTACAACAGCAAACAGGTACCTAACATTACATGTATTAGGTGCTTAATGTTGTCGATCATGAGCCCCCCCACACTGCCTTGATTTAGAGTGAACCCTGGGGAAATGTGGCTGTGTAGCTGTAACCTTGATTACTTAACATTCCACGTTGCGGCTTGCCAGCGCAGCACAACGTTACTTATTAGCCACAACTGCGCGCAGCTAACTCACCGACTCGACAACTCAACGCTCTCGAGCACTCTCGGCCGCAATCCCCGCCGTATTTAGAACACTCGCGCTATATCTAGCATCCCCCTTGCGAGTGCCCTTGCGAATGCACGAATGAGGCGATGACCTCATAGGAAAATTGGAAAATTGAACCCGAAGGATGCGGAACATCCGACTCCGCTCAACACTCTTACTTCGAGTTGCCTCCCTCTTAGGTGCAGCGGGCGGCAGCAAAGGACGAATATCCCCAGCGGGACACGAAAGAAAAAGGACCCACCACGCGAATTCTACGGGTTTGCCAATTCATAAGACCTGGGTACTTTTACTCACTACGGTACTTACTGTAGTAAACCAACTTTGCCTCATTGACCTATTTAGCTGTTTGCCCGGTCCATGTCGTGTTAGCGGCCCACTGGCCCGACCCGGGTCTGCGGCGAAGAAGACGTCTGGAGGCCTCCTCAGAATAGCGGCTGCCAACCACCCAGGCATCGAGGGATAACATCAAGCAAAGCAAAGCGAAGCGAAACAATGCAAAGCAAAGCAAAGGTAGGGCGGTCGGTGATTAAGCGCTGTTCTATTCGGA
Source organism: Pyrenopolyporus hunteri (assembly GCA_902806595.1). Lineage (NCBI taxonomy): Eukaryota > Fungi > Ascomycota > Sordariomycetes > Xylariales > Hypoxylaceae > Pyrenopolyporus > Pyrenopolyporus hunteri. Next base: position 1,043,303 of record CADCXC010000005.1, on the reverse strand, counting down.
CGCTTGGAATAGGCCCTCGGGGCTCACCGACGACAACCCTATACGGCTTCAGTAATATTTCGACCTATTATCGATTGGCTACCTCGGGCTAATAAAATCATCGAGCCGCGTCACTCTGCCCTCTACACGGCCGCCCCAGGACCACGCATACGTCAAGATTGAAGTTGGTATGCTGACACCACCCACTGAATGATCGTTGGGAACCTTGGGCTCTTACGGGGATAAATGAGTCTTGCCGAGGTACCCAAGGATTGCCCAACGTGAACATCTTAGGCTTCGGACAAAAAACTTGCTTAGGAGAATTTCAAACGAATCGAAATGCTTCAGCTTCGGCAGGCCATGCTCACCGCCATTCATGCAGAAGTGTCTCCTGACTCCTCGGGATTTAGTCGGGCGCGTCAATAATTGGAGAGTCGGGAGGAAAATGCATATCAATGAGACAACGACATCCATCCTGGCCACGATCGCCCGTTACTTGGGAATATTTTGATTCCATGTTCGGAACTCGGATGAGCTGATCCCCATGAGTCATTGAAGCTCGATATCTTCAAAGAATGAACTCGATCATGATCCTGTGGTAGCCAACCTCTTCAGTTGAAGGCATCGCCGGCTAATCCGCTACATCTCAGTCGCCACCCGTAGCTACCCAAGATAGCTTAGAAAGTGCCCCGGTGGCCCTGCGCGTAGGTACGTAACCCTAGAAAGGAGGCCTAGGAGATCGTTTACTGCATCTATCCTCGAGTAGGTAACTGGTCAATTTTATTGAGGGAAATATCCAGAGACGGCGAAGACTTAAATTATTTCCCATGTAAGTCAACGTACCTACTTAGAGATAAGAAATATACCATACCTACCTAGGTACCTACTTATATTTCTTTATGATGAGAAAATGGCATAGCAATCTCGCTTATAAAGAACCCAGCTCGACCCTAGAATCAGCGAATAGCTTCATTCGTCTATCCAATATGTACTACCTTCCTAAGTAATACGAATAAGCACCATAATGAGGTCCATTAGTGTCATCCCGTATGGTCTCTAGCTTGACTTCTCCATTCGTTTAGTGTTAACAACCATTAAGTTTGACAGAAGTGAGTCCGAGCCGATCCATCCTTGACTGTATGGGATGTACCAGTAACTCCCAAACCCTATCAAGGACAATGGCGCGATAAACCAGGAAGTATGGCCGGTCTGGCTGCCTGGGAAGATACGCAGATGCCCGAAGCGCCCGTCTCTAATTTAAGGGGCATACAACACGATGTTGATAGCTAGCCACCAAGTGATAGGCCCTTGATATCGTATACTCTAGCCAATGTCAAATGGACCTCCACCCTAAGATAGATAATCAAGAACCAATAAATTTATTCAAAGTGTCATTAAGGAGCGAATACCAGAATCCACAGTTGGGGAAGCTCATGTCAAGAGGCCGGGTATATCGTAGGGGCGGCAACTTCATTGTCTAGCGAGCTGCTAGATAGGTAGCTTGGGTAGGTGATATAAGTACGTAAATGATAGGGGCAAAGGATACATGTTTCATATCCACATCCTAATGAATATTATCCTGCAGCTCGGGTTTGACGCCATGTATCGTTCTCATCAAATTTCCACTGTCTCGTTGTTTATAAGGACATGATCCGCGTACTCAGGGTTTGATCTATCATGTAGAGAACCCATCATATTTAATAGAAAAGGCATTCTTGGGGTCTCCCTTGTTACTGCCATGTTGATCACCAAGTAGAACGAAGATAGCTCCTAGCAAAACCGAGCTTATCATGGCGAGGTAGAGTACGAGTAGGCTAGTTTTCCATGTGAGCTTTCTCGTTAGGGATACCCTCCGTCATAGCTTCAAGGAGATCCGCCTATTGTAGTATTCATTACTAAACTTATCTTAACTAATCTTTTCTTAATTAATTGCTAAGGACTGCGTTCAAGTCATCGTTTCGTATCACTTGCCCCCCTACACGAGCACCGTGACCGTAGTCGATATTCCATATGTCAATCTTAGCCATCTTATTGTAGGTACTGCTTATCCTTTAGTAATTTAGATCTCATGTTATGTATTTCAGTAGAGCTGAGGATCCCGTGTATGTTGCGGTTTCATGCAATCGGCCTTTAAGCTTCATGGTGGCTTGGGAACACGACACGGTGCGTTAGGTAGTTTTTCACTTAAGATATCAAACTAAATATAAGGAATTAAAGAGATATCCTGGAATATTATGATTTGTGTTCGGGGTTTTTGTATGTATATTCAATATAGCTTATGAGCACTTCATAAAATAACGCCCGGTATGGTCAGGTTCTGTGCCCCGTCCTACGCCGGTGGTATAGTCCTATTTATTGATCATATTAATAGATGATGTTTCGTCAATTTAGAACTCTCTAGGAGAGAATGAGAATATGAGTAATCTTACAGTGCTGTGAGGTCGCCCAGCCCTGCTGAGCTACCGACAACGACCCATGAGACGGCTTTGACACTCCACCACGCGTGTACAAAACCGCGGCTCTTCGAGTTGATTCCTAGTCCCTAAGAGCTCGCCCCATACCAAGTAAGTAAGGGGAGAAGAGTGAGGACGGTTGTATGGGTCGACCGTGGGATGAGTGTATAAGGGGCTTTGGGCCCCCCCAAAGGGAGGTTGATAATAATCCAAGCTTAAGTAGCAAATAGTCCAACCCATATCATACAGGTGCCTCACTGCTATCTCCTGACTTCAACTCTATGCTCGACTCATCTCACAAGCTAACCATTATGAGTGACAGAGCAAGCCTCATGTAAATTTCTTGAGCTGTTTATTCTTCTCAATTAGGGGTATGATTCTGTTTACGGGTGAGTACTTATATTTGAGGATTTAAGCTGATGAATTTTTATTTAAATTCCGTGTTGTCCTTATATCTAGTGAGATTTCATTTTCGCGTGCTTCCCGTTTAGAAATATCTACGTTAGGTACGCAGACAACTACCTGTTTTCATGCTGTATGAACGATATCTCAGACAAATACATCGCGGGCAGGAAATAATATGAATATAATTTTCATATTGTGGACGGAAGAGACATATGTCCCTTTGTCATTGTCTAGTTTGTATGCTCGGCTTTCCGCCTGGATACTTAGGTTGGCGGATAGCTTGTGCAACGACATAATTGTTTCCCTCACTGCATGGTTAGCCTCATGACAATAATAGCTCTTGTAACACTTAAGTTAAGCATATAGATATCGTATGTCAAGCAATTTAACCATTATGTGTTTAGCATAGTAACCATTGCATAAGTCCACGGGAGGCGTCAAGAAAATGAGTAGATACCTAGGTAGGTATCGTTATATGATCTCCCCGTGGGACGATACAGTAAGTCGCGTCATAACATCGTATATATAACCCTCCTAAGTCATTTATCTAGGTATATATTCAAGAAGCCATTACGCTATTAATAGGCGGTATGAGCTTTAATCTAGTTGACTGTACTCGACTGAGAGGTATAGACATAGAGTTCGGATGGAGATAGATGTTACTCATTCGTATTCATCTTACCAAAGAATAGACCTGGCTGCTATACGAGCCTTGAGTATGAATTAATCTAAACCGGGTTCTACTTAGCCCTCATCCCGCGATTATAAGACTCAGTGAAAATTGAACCTCAAGAGCGGGCTGGGATGAGATTGCTTAGGCTACTTTTCCTAATTATGAAGAGGACATACACGAGACTTATATGTCACACGGAATAGCCAGAAGTCGGGTTAAAGATGACCGAGGTTACTAATAAACAGGTAATCAAGAGAGTTTCCGGGCCGGAAGAGGACCGAGATGAATGATATACGTTTACCTGGGGAATGTCTGTTCTAACCTGTGATTAGGGAATGGGCTCACGTGCTCGATAAAGGGTGTGATGAGATTTGGACGGATCTAATATGCTGTCGATGTTGCGCATTACCTGCAACGTCACAGGACAGGTACGTTGAAACACTAGTGGACGTAAAACAAGTGTAGCTCGATATGAGTATCAAAGTGCCCGAAGAGCTCAATTAGGCGGCTCTTCATATGCTATTTTGTTTGTTATCAGGGCGGTGGGTCAGCTGGGTATGAATGTGGCAGGGTGACGGAGTCAGGCGATCTATTTATGAGCACAGGGGGAGATATGGCGGTTGCAGATCAACCGAAAAATGTAACCATCGAATGTTTATAAGGACTTCGTTCTTCAACACCACTTCACATCATCTTATCAGTCTAGCTAGCATCACGAATCCGAGACAATGTGTTCGTAAAGTGGCTCTTCTGAATTGAGGGTTGAAGGTGGTTGGAGGGTAAAGACTCCCTAAAATTCCCTAAACTCCTCTGTCAAGCCCTTGCTCGCTCCTTATCGTGCGGGGAATCCTTGAGCCTGGGTCTATTGATAGGTTTTATCATGGGTGAGGTCTCTGTATGTAGTCATCTGTCCAACTTGGTAGATATTCACAAGTAGAGAAAGATTGTTTTCCTATCTGGGTAAACATATATCTGGTTATATATAAGAAATAAGGGTCCAAGAATTTAAGTGACTTGTGCGTCACAGGATGGCTGGTGGTGAGGGAGCTCGCAACGAGGGTGGTGGGGGGTTGCGTCTTGGCTACGAGCTGTACGAAGGGACCGTTGAACTCCTTTTCGCTGCTAGCTACAGCCGGTTAGCGATCGACCGGGATCAGCTAGAGCCAGCTAGTTTCGGCCGTGGAAAGCGTGCACACGAACAATAAGGGGCCTAGAACAACAATGAACGCAACTGCGGCATGTTGGCCATGAGGTAGTCAGGTAGGCTAGAGATGGCGGGAAGACGGCGCGAATCCAGCTGGCTGGTGCTTGTGGAGCCACGTAGATCTGAATGTCCCTGAAGGAAAACGGGGACAAAGGGGAAGGAAAGGAAAAAAGAAAAGAAACCCAGCATAGAAAGGTAACTACTGTACGCATCGACTGTTTACGACCGGGATTTCGAATACTTTGTCTCGTGTTTCGAATCCAGAGGCAACTCCAAAGTATACTAGGCCCAACTTAAGACCATGGGCCCCCTCATAAACCATTTAGGGCGAAGTAAGTTGTGGTAGAGTTTTAGCAAGGAGAGTAAACTAAATGGCGTCTGCATTGCGTGTGATGTGACACTGTTCCCCGAGAGCTCTCACCGTTGTGCCACGAAGACGTGATCATCTTCCTTGCAGGCCGGTGTGGTCCAATGGGCGGAATACGGGATACACTGTCTGGATAGAGAGTATTCCATATAGAAGGGGGCTTGTTAGAAGAAATCGGGAATTTTAGGGACGGTGATTTAATCATATAATTATCCCTTGACGAAGTAGTTTCACGTGCGGAGAGAGTTCGACGATGCCATCGTATTGAGAAATATATACGCGCTAAATGGTGCAGGACAGCACTGTGTTAGTAAAAGGTAGGTACCTACCTACCTAGGTGGTTATAGTACAATACACCGGACGGGGTCGAATCTTCTATATATGAGGGGCTTAACTCTGTTGGCGAGGGGTTCGTGGCCTCGGTGGGGTCTTAAATAGGTACCTAAGTTAGGTACCTAAGAACCTTAGAGGAGTGCAAGTCACCCCACCTCGCCAACCCATGCTCCTTTTTACTTTTCTACTTCTTTTTCGCTACTGATAACGCTCCGTTTCCTTTACGATAAGAGCCCGACCCTGATTTAATGTGGGGTCTCACATGGGCAAGTCAGCTAAGACTTTGCGAGGGCCGCTGCACCCCTCCTGTCTTCCTCCTGTCCCTCCTTGTTGCTCTTTTGCTCCATGGCTCCATTCGCTCCAACCCTCCACCCAAATACGGAATATCAAAAAACTTGTCCAACCAAAACCATGGGAGGTTGTCGGCACCTTGTTATCTCTTCTCGTTCTACATAATCAATATCTATCCCCAGCCGCTTTTCCACTGCGTCAATGTATGCCTGTTTCCATCCGTGGTTTTCATTTCGTGAACATTAAATGCCGACGGCCTGCTTAGTCGAGGTCGATTCGAAATTTCCTCTCTTCATCTCTGGCCGTTAGTCGTTGGCCGTTGACCTTTAGGGAGCAGCCCCGTCAGATCAGCTAAGCACTACTCCAGCACCTCGCCGCAAGCTGCATTCCACATTGGGCGGGAGTCTGGCCACCGCTCTGAATAACAATTTGGTGTTGGGGGGCAAACTGGAACCCCTTTTCAACACATAACTCGTATACTTTGACCATCGTACTACCTCAGCCTCCTTCTCCGGCTCGCTGCTCCTTATCTCTACTTTTCTTTCTCCTCCTTTATATTCTGCAGCAGCATTATACCGCTGACTGGCGCTACACTCGTTTATCTACTGTTTCTAGAAGGACACTATTGCAAGTGGGCGAATTGATTTAGGATATGTTGGCTTCGTCCAGCACTTAGCTCTCCTAGCGGCTGTCAACAGAAAGCGAACCCGTCCCCAATGCTTGGATCCCGATTATATTCCTAATTGATCCAGCGGCGATTCGATCTGCCCGCATTTGTAACGAAGTTCCTGGTGGCCAACTAGCAATAGCACGGTAGTGAGATCCGTCTTGGTTGATTGCTTCCCTCGTTCGTTATCCACGCATCTTCGTTGTTCTGTGTCGTCATAAACGCCGAATTTGCGATTGAGATATCACACAATACTACGATAAACCCCGGCCATGTCCGATATCAGCCCGCCCGATCCCATCGACGAGGAGTCGCCGGGGGTCACCCCGCTTGAAACCCGGCCCAAGGAAAAGCGCCGTCAGAGATTACTTCGAGGCATCCAGCGCATGTCGTCTTCTCCTTCGCTGCAACAAGTCGGCCGTTCTCGATCTTCTAGCTCCCCGTACAACACCCGAGGTAGTTTGTCGTGCGCGAGTCTCGCGCTGACGACACCCTTTGGGCAATACGGTCCCGGTAGCGTTACGCCGAGTTATTTCTCAAATGGCCAGTCGTCCGTTCCCGATAACCCCGGCTTTGCGTACCCAGAATTCGACGGGATCGAAACTCGTATAGCTCGGAAGGTCACCAACGTCCCGACGGCACAATTAAACCCGACCACCGTCTCTCTTCCCGCCGACATCGCGGCTACGAGATCTAGATCCAGCACGGTCCGAAAACAGCCCTTTGACTTCTGGGCCCGAATCCCCGACGAAATTCGAATTCATATTTTCTCGTACCTACGACCGAAAGAGCTAATTCGCATGTCACGCGTGAACAAGGAGTTCTATAAGTTTTGTTTCGACGGCCAATTATGGACCCATTTCGATGCCACCGAATTCTACATGGAAATACCTGCGGAGGCCCTGGCCAAGATAATACTCGCAGCGGGCCCTTTTGTGAAAGACCTCAATATCCGCGGATGTCTACAGATTGAGCATTTCAAACGGGCCGAGGTCATCGTCAAGGCCTGCAAGAATCTGATCAATGCGACTCTAGAAGGATGTCGGAACTTTCAGCGGACCACTCTACACAATCTTATTAGGTCCAACGAGAGGCTTGCCAACTTGAATCTCACAAGTATGACAGCGGTAACAAACAGCACATGCAAGATCATTTCGCAACATTGTCCACAGCTGGAATCTCTCAATGTCTCATGGTGCAAGCACATGGATGCTCGAGGTATTAGGATGGTAGTCCTCGGCTGCCCGAAATTGCGGGAATTAAGGGCCGGAGAAGTAAAAGGGTTCAACAATATTGGGGTAGCGGAGGCCATCTTTTCGACGAACAAACTTGAGCGGCTTGTATTAAGCGGATGCGTAGACCTTGACGACGATTGTTTTAAGGCCATGATCCATGGCAGCCGGCCCGAAATCGATATCTTAACGAATCGCCCGATAGTCCCACCGAGAAAGCTTCGACATCTGGACTTAAGTCGATGCACCCAACTAACGAGCCAAGCTGTTGACGCATTGGGCTACCTCGTCCCCGAACTTGAAGGTTTACAACTGAGCGGCTGTGCCTCGCTGACCGACGCAGCGCTCCTGTCGATTCTTGCCTCGTCTCCGTGTCTCACCCATTTGGAATTAGAGGAAATTCCGGAATTGACCAACGACCTGCTTGCCGGACATATCGCGAAAGCCCCATGCGCACCAACACTTAAGCATCTTTCTATAAGTTATTGCGAAAACATCAGCGACACTGGGATGCTGCCTATTATGAAGAATTGCGTCAGCCTCGAGAGTGTGGACATGGACAACACCCGAATCGGGGACTTGGTCCTCACAGAGGCCGCGGCTATGGTCAGGTCCAGGTCAGCTAGGACACATTCATCTACATCGCGCCCTCGGATAGGGCTCAGACTCATTGTATATGATTGCCAATTGGTCACATGGACCGGCATACGGGAGGTCCTGTCCTGGAACGCCGAAATCCGGCAGCCTTCCGAGGGATTGAAGACATACCCTACTGAGATCATCAGTCTCAAATGTTTCTATGGGTGGCAACAAACAGTAGAACAGCACACGCAACGGGTGCTAAAGGGTGACTTCGTCGCCGCCGCGAGACTAGAGAGGAAATGGGCCGATTATATGCAAGCTGTTGAAGAAGCAGGAGCAGGGGGCGCTGGCCGGCGCCGGCGGCAACGGCGGGCCCGGGAAGCCCAGATGCTGCACGCTGACGAGGAGGGAGGGCTCGCCGTCGGTCGGCGGCGCGCGCGAACCGTGGCGGCTGCTTGCGTCGTCATGTGACAACCATGTTTTCACGGCGTATTTTCGGTGCATCATCATCATCATCATAAACAGACATTGCCGGAGTTGTGTCGGCCCGAAACCAGGTCGGGCCTGGTTAGGTATTATCGCTTTCATCACCCATCAGTTGACGGGGGCTCTCTCAGAATTTACGGCTAGGCACCTAGGTATACAGGAGTTATTGACGGTGTCTCTCTGATTTGGCTTGCTATTAGCACAGGCGTCAAGATTTGTCTTTTCTAGGAATGTTAACGCGTTGAAGATTTTCATTGGACTACTTCCGAGCGTGATGTTTTCTCCTGCTCGTCTCGTCTGTTTGACTCCCTGTTGAGTCCCCCTCCCTTGCTTGGATCTCTGGATCCTTTTTATGTTAGATATACTACTTACTGTTAGGACTCATGTACATTTCCAGTCTCAGTCTGCCCGAATGTCAATGCCACGAATTCGTTAAATGCTGGGTACGCCGTGGCTCCTAATAGTTCTCACCGCCTTAGCTTACGGCCATCTGGTAAATCGGGTTTCGAAATAAGGATGGCGATTCCCTTACTTAATTTAGGACTTGCTCCATAGGAACTTTCGATAACCCGGTTATCAGGAGCGAAGCAACAGAGACGTTTCAATAGGCGTCTACGGACATACGTCGAAGTTAAGGGTTTAGATGCTCAGATTCAACAGCGAACTACCTAGGTACCTAAGATATCTAGGAGACAGTGACATGCAAATTTAGGTCCCGTCGTCGGCGGCGAGTAGGTGCATATTGAGTGATAACTCAAGGGGTCACTCCTTTAGCTCTGTGGATGACATGCAATACATTATTGGGTACCCTCTACGTGGGTCCTATTCTGAAGCACCTCGAGAATGAAATGGGGTCTCGCCATCCCCAGGCCACGAAAAGATAGGAATGCAACGCTAGACTTCCTACCCTCGGCGATCCCCTATTGAGGCTGACACTCTGATAGTGGCAGGTCTAGATATCCCTTGAAGATTCCGCTCCAAATGAAAAGAATCTGCTAATTGGGAAGAAGAACGTCAGGTCCTTCACTCACTAGAACTGCCTCAGGCTCTCAATTGATCGACCGTTATGGACTGATGAAACAGCCCGAACGAAAGCGACCCTTGCTCAATGGTCGTGTCATTAGAATTGAAATTGAAGTTTTGTTTTTTTTTTTTTTTTTTTTTTTTTCTTGTGCCTACGAAGCCGGCAGAGGCAACGGTTAATAAGCGCCCTCTTACGACACACTCTTACTGTCGTATGTAGGCTCGGCGGCCTTTATTAGCTCGATGATATTCCTAAGCTCGACGGCCTGAAACGACGGTGAAATCACCAGGTCCGGGCACCAGGCTCTCGGCATTGATGTCGGACAGTGACCCGGTCGAGCCATAGGTTTTCATAACGGACATCTCGATATAGCTTCTCGTCATGGTAAACGACGTGCATGTCGAAATAGTTCTGAAGGTAGGTCGTGATCCATTGGTACTGCGCGGAATTCTTGGTCTCGTCCTTGGAATTCTTGCTCGGAATGACAATCTCGATGTCGATGGAATGCCATTGGCGCAGATTGTGCTTCGGGACCATATATCTTCGATCGGACATTGGATTCACAATCTCATATCCCCGTCGCGAAACGTACTGGGGAGAGGTGAAGTAGAGGATCGCGTCTAGAAGTGCCGAGCAGACATTCATTCGACGATAATCCGGATGTACGACGACAGTTACCTTGCCGCAAGACGATGCATGAGTTGTATAGGAACCGAATATGCCTCGTGTAACGACGTCCGTCATGGCAAAGCCGATGACGCGACCTGTCGACCTCTTCTCGCTATGCCAACCGTTTACGGCTACGAGAAACGGCAGGTTATGGCTGATGCAGTTTTCCAGGATTTGACACCACTTGTAGACGGTGACAGGACTTTTGTCTGGAAGCTTGTAGCTTGCCTTGATTTCGTTGTTGTAAATCGCCGCGATCTGTTCCAAGTCCGCCCTTAGGGCCGGCCGGAGGTGGCAGGGCATCTTGATCTCGCGCGCATTCTGCCTCCTTTCAGCCCGCCATGTGAGTGAAAACGATCCCTTGGGCGCAGTTTCCGGCTCAGTTTCTTTCTTTAGGGCCTCCTCCCGTTCCCTAGCTTCCTCAAGCTTAGTAGCCTCGCGTAATGCGTTCTTCATGGCGACTCGGGCTCCCTCGTCCACTTCTTCCTGGTGTTCGTCGGCTGATTCTCGTTAGTAATGAAATGCACTGGACTATATCAAAGTTATATGCACATACCTTTGTCCGCGATCCTACATTCTACCGGATCCATGAGAAGGCCAGTCTCAGTGTCGATATCACACTTCTCTGGCTCTTCAATCCCTTCAGGATGGAGATCAACAAGGACATCATGAGCCGCCCGCGCCCAGTGCTTGATGTATGTCTCGACGTACACCGGCATGGGAGGACTAACGTCGCTGGGGGGAGCGTACAATTCTTCCCAGCGCGCCCCACGCTGAGATATGGTGGGTACATGAAAAGGATCCCTCCATGTCTGTTCAGGAAACTGATTACGGAAGTCTCTTTCGATGACTTGGTCCTTTACGGCCGCGCTCTCGGCCTGGGCACCCGATACAACATTGGTCTGCGATGCTGTTACCGGGCTAGTATTCGCAGTATCGATCGGAACATCGGGTGTGTCGGGTTTCATGATTCCGTTGGCTGAGATGTCCAATACTTTCGGAACCATAATCGAGCTTTGCTTGCTCCCGTAAAGATTGGTATAATCACTGTATTGAACATCCCAGGGATCGTCCTCCGATCCCCAGCGGCTTTTCCAGCGCCTAAAGCCGACCCCAGTTGTATCGTCCTCCAAGTTGGCTTTCGGTTGAACTTCATCAGTGATGGGGACCGAATTAGTAGGTTTATCTCCGTCGTTTGTTGCGGAGGGTTTCTCTGAGGCGTTGTCGTTGACCGACTTGACCTGAGGCAAGTCATGTCCGTCCCGTTGTGGATGTTCGGTTGGCTGGTCTATGGCTTTCTCGGCAGCTTTGTTCGATGTCTTCATCTCCTGAGCTTGATCCGATAGTTGACCCTCCATCTCTTCCTTGGGTACGTGACGACCGGTCTTTTTGTCGTAGACATCGACCCACGCCTGCCGCTTAACCTTGGGCATTATGTTCTACAGATCCAGTTAGCTCCAGTTGACACATGCCATGAGAGTTTAATCGTCATATAAGATAGGAAAACAAATAGACACGGGCCGGAAGGCGCGGCGTCCAAAAGGTTCTATCACCCGAGGTGTATCGTGGGCGAGGGATACAAGGTTCAAAGGATTTTGAAGGTGCATGCGATTAGGTCACTAACTCACCTGATACTGTGACCTCATGATCAATGAGGTCCAGGGGACTAGTGGTTACTAGCCCTGAAATAGGTGCAGGATAGATTCTACCTGTTCCTTCAAAATCGATTGAAACAACCAGAATTCACTCTCAGAATCTAAATCTAAGGCAACAGAGCCGGATTATCAGTTTGCGCAGACGAATGAAGTAAGCTTGTTGTGGAGTAGGGAAGATGGCAGGAGTGTGAAGAGGGAAGAGAGCAGAGGCAAGGGGAAACTATGAGTTCCTGGGAACAGAGTGCCTAAATTCTAGAGAAAGAGGCAGAGAGACGGCAACTCCGCTTCCACACTATGACGTATATCAAGGAGGCTATCAGTGGAAGGGAAGTATCTTGCTTCTAGAGAAGGGGATGGAATGGGGAATGAGGGTAGGGGAGTTGCCAGGTAGATGTAGATTAGATATTGGAAAGTTCAGACTTACCCTTGGCGCGTTACTGTGTATGGAAGCCTATGTTTCAGTTCCTATGTCTATCGACGATGAGGCGGAGATTTGCGGCCTGCTGGAGAAACTGCGAACTGGAAGATCGACGAGGTAGGTGGGTAGACGCAGTGACACCAGTACGAAGGGTTGCTAACTTGTTAGAGATTCGCTAAGTAGGTAGCGATACCTAACTTGGTCTTGTAGGTGTCAATAAAGGGAATGGTATATTATGGTATTCTGTATCAGGCGACAAACTGGCGAGGTAGAATACTGCGCGATAACGAGAAATAGGTGGCGGGATGGTTTGGTATCGTCTACTGTAGTAAGTAATTGTTCTTGTATTTGTTCAGGTTTGAACCCAAGAGCTTGAGCTGTGGGCGGTTGGGGGGTTGAGGGTGGTTAGGTGGGATCAAAAACTGGGGGAGGTAGGCAGGAAAGTAAGGAATCGACGAGGTGATTAAAATCAAGGAATCGACGATGGAAGGACGCGAAAATGGGAACGGAAGGGGCGATTTGATCACAGATGAAGTCCCACGCTCAGGGATAAGTTCATGCGAAATTCATGCAGATTCACGAGAACTTCGCTTGTGTCGATGTTGTTTTCTCTCTTGGTGGGGGTAGAAAAGAGGATGTACAGCGTTCGAGAGAGGTATTGACGGCGTAAGGGCAACGAGAAATACTGACCTACCTAGGCCAAGGGGGGATATCGACTTGAAAATCCGCCTCGGTACCCGCGTTGCCTGAGGTATTCGGCTGGTCCGTTCGAGATGGCAAGTGAATTGTGTGCAAACAAAGAACTTTGGAAGTCGATTACTATATTATGGGAAGGGACGACGCTGTCCATTGCATGTTCAGAGGACGTCACTCTAGAAAAACAGCCCACGTACAGCTTTGCTACCAGTGATATGAGTCACAGAAAGACCGCATATATAGATCTTCTTGTGCAATTTCCATGCGATTTTAATCCGTATATAGCAATTTAATTTCTATCCCTATAAGATGTATCCTATTTTAGTGAATAAGGTACATCGGGACCATGCTGTGTTGCTGGGCTCGTTGGTATTGTCAGGGGCGACCTAAGGGACATCCTTATCAATGGGGATTTGTGTTAGTCAAAGCACTACGGTTCTTTAGGTGCTACCAGGACTAGAAAGAATAGCCGCTCTATTAATACTATGAAGAAACGAAAACGAAGCTTGGAGTTCCTGCAAAATCATCTAGGCATGGATATTGGCACGGCGCGTGGTATCAAGGACTAAAGACTAGATCTTGTCGATGCTATGGAGAGAGAAAGAAGAGAAAACTAAACCGCGGATTTATACATGGGCTCCGGCGGCGCAGCCGGCCGGAGCCTCGGTGCCGGTTGCCAAGTAGGGCTGGGCCACCGCATCGAACCGTGACAAATAGGTATGTTCCGATGGTATAGTATCTCGTACTCAGTACAATATCTATCTGCTTCTTTCTAACTCGCTTTACAACGTCCAGTAGATAATTTAGACTAAGATAGAATATTAAATGGTATACCTCTCTTATATTATAGCTACCCTATGAGATCAAGGCCTCCCAGTGCCACATTCCCTTGATTAAGACCTTAACTCCAGCAATACTTAGTCCTAGGAGGCTCCTCGAGATCTCGGGTTAATGTCTAGCTCGCTAGGTTGTGGATGCATGAGACGTATTTCCTACTATCCTCATCACTACTCATATCCGGGCCTGCGTACCTTTGGGTCGTTTTTCCAAAGCCATGGAGAGAGATTTATTTATTGGAATAATACTATATTGCTGTGTATGGCTTTGCATGGGGGTGCACTTCTGAAGTTCCTACTCACATCTCGAATGGATATAATTGGCCAGTCGTCGAAATAGAAATCGAGTCGAATTCGAGATGCCCGAATTTCGATTCGGGTGTTACTGTGTCGACAAGATTTCAAAAAGGGGCGTTGATTTCTAAAGGGAGACTACAGCAGGTAGTGTGGCTGGCGCAACGGCTGGATTCGACTCGGACTGTGGCCAGGTGCACGCCGGACCATAAGCAATTTTTCCGCCAAACCGCTAATTTAAAGAATTTCCAGATATTAGACCCATTTTTTAGCTGTAGTCACGTAATATTTTAAAAATTATAAGATATTATTTATTCTTTTATAATCGATACGAAATAATTTTATTAATTAAAATTAAATTATATTAATGTTATAAATAATAAAAAAAAAAAAATTAAAATACGATTTTTTAAATCGTATTTTTATATAAATTCGTTAATATCGAAATTATAATTATTTAATAAAATTAAATTATTATATTAAACTATAATAATAATTATAAATTTACGACATATAATAATTATTATTTATTATAATAAAAATTATAATTAATAAATTTATTATTATTTAATGTAATAATTTAATTTTATTAAGTTATCGATTTTATCGTCGAAATATATATATAAAATCGCGGGTTTTTTAACGATGTTTTAATTTTTTTTTTTTTTTATAATATTAACGAAATTATATCTTAATTTTTAATATTACGTACCGTATTAAAATTTAATATTATTAATTATAATATATAAAATAATTATTTAATTAATATATTTAAAAAATATAATAAATAATTAAATAAAAAAACGTTACGAATTTATATTAAATTTAATGGTTAAAAATTTATTTTTAAATAAATATAATAATAAATAATATATATAATTAAAATATTTTATTAAAAAATATAATAAATAAACATTAATTATACATTTATTAAATAATTTAATTTATTAAATATAATAAAAAAAAATATAATAAATAAATTTATAATTATTTTTTTACGTAATTATTTTTTTAAAAAAATATTAAAATATAATAATCGAAAATATTATATTTAAAATAATATATATAATTATAAATTTATAATATTATATATATAATAATAATTTATTATTATAATAAAAAATCTTAATTATATATATATTATTATTAAAATTATATAATTATATAATTTTATATTAAAAATTTATCGTAATAATAATAATAATAAATATACTTTTATTAAATACTTCGTTATTTTACGTAATAAAAACTTAAAATATATACTTTTAAAATATATATAAATATCGATTAATATAAAATTAATTATTTTAAAATTTTTATATAAATATAAATTAATTAATATATTTTTTCGTAATTTTTTTATCGTACGATTATATAATATTTTTACGATTATATATCGATAATTTTTTATTTATTTAATAAATTATTATAAATTATATTTAAAAGTAATTTTTTAATTATTAAATTTAATATATTTTTTTTATATATTTAATAAAATAAATTATTTAATATATATAATTAATGTTTATTTATTATATTTTTTAATAATTTATATATTAACGTTTAATATATAAAATAATCGATATTTATAAAATTTATATTAAAAGTTTATTACGATTTAATGCGGTAAGTTTAATTTTATTAAATAATCGATATCGAAATTTCGATTAAATATATCGCCGGAGTTTAAATATAAAATCGCGATTTTTCGAATCGCGATTTTTCGAATCGCGATTTAATTTTTTTTTTTTTTTATAATATTAATAAAATTTAATTTTTAATTTTTAATATTACGCATCGTATTAAAATTTTTTAATTAAAAGAATGATATAACATTTAAATTAACTTTTAAATTTATTATTATAATTCTTAAATTAATAAAAAATCATTAATTAATAATTAAATAAATATTATATAATTATATAATAAAAAATAATAAAAAAATAAATTAATTAAATTTTATAAATATAAAAAATACAATTAAATTAACTTTATATTAATCGTAAATATATTTTTATTTAAGATTTATATTTTAATTATTTATTATATAAAGCGATAAAATATATAATAAAAATATATTTACCGTTATTATCGTTATAATAAATACGTTAATACGAAATTACATTATTATAATAATAATAATTTATTATTATATATAATATTATAAATTTATAATTATATATATTATTTTAGATATAATATTTTCGATTATTATATTTTAATATTTTTTTAAAAAAATAATTTTATAAAAAAATAATTATAAATTTATTTATTATATTTACTTTTATATAATATTTAACGGTTCGAAATTAAAATTATATATTTATTTAAATATTATAATAATAATTTATTATTATAATATAATATTATAAATTTATAATTATATTAAATAATAAAAAGTCGTTAATAAATAAATCGAAAAAAAATATTATACGATTATACGATAAAAAAATTATAAAAGATATATTAATTAATTTATTTTATTTATAAAAATTATAAAATAATTAACTTTATATTAATTGTTATTTATATACATTTTTAAAGTATATATTTTAAATTTTTATTATATAAAATAATAAAACATTTAATAAAAATATATTTATTATTATTATCGTTATAATAAATTTTTTAATATAAAATTATATAGTTATAAATTATATATATTATTTTAAATATAATATTTTTAATTATTATATTTTAATATTTTTTTAATAAAAAAATGATTTTTTAGGTTAATAATTATAAATTATTTTATTATAAAAATTATATAATTTATATTTAAAATTATTAAATTTTAAATATTATAAATAACGAAAAAATATTTATAATAAATATAAAAAAGTATTATTTAAATTTAAATTTAATAATAAATATTTAATTAAAAAAATAAAAAAACATTAAATAATATAGATATTTATATCGAATTAATTCGTATATAAGTTTTTTTAAAACGTGATGTTTTATTTAATAATTTTTATTTTTTCTTTAATTTTTTATATATAATTATAATATTATTTTATATTATTACGAAGTATTTTATTAAATGTTAATTTCGATTTTTTATTTATATTTTAATAATCTTTTAAATAATTTTTAAACGAAATGTATTTTTTTTCGTATAATTGCGTAAAATCCCGTATTCTTAACGGGTATTTTATTAATTATTTATTATAAATAGTTTATGTTTTTAGTGTAAAAAAATTATCGAAATCGTAATAAATTAACGGTTTTTTTAACGTATAAATTAACCGTTATAATTCGAAATTATATATTAAATTTTATTTATAATTTTTTATTATAAAATTCGAAAAATTAAATATATTTAATTATATCGAATTAATATAATTAATTATAGTATTTTTATATTATAATTAAAATTTAATTCGATGTTAGTTTTATTTTATAATAAAATCGACGATTTTTTATTATATTATATTTTTATAGAAAAAATATATTATTATTTAATCGAAAATTTTATTTTTATTAAAATCGTTTAAATTTTTTAACTTTTAAAAAAAAGTTTTAATATTATTAATTAATATTTAATAATTTTTCGATAATAAATATTTATAATTTAACGTATAATAATAATTAAAAATAATTACAATTATTATTATTCGATTTTATTATTAATTTTATTAATATTATATTTATATAAATTTAAAAAATAATTTTTTTATATTCGTTGAATTTTTATATCGTTAAAATTTACGATAATAATCGATAATTTTATATATATCGTAAATTAATATTATATTTAAATTAAAAAAAGTATTTTTATTTTATAATTTATTTTAATAAATTATAATCGAAATTTTAATTTAATAATCGTTTAAAAAAATTAATATAATATATTTATAAAAAGGTAATTTAATTTATTAACGTTATATTATAAAATTTTTCGAAAGTATATATCGATAATTACGTAAATTTCGAATTTAATAAAACGTAATTTATAATAATCGTTTATATATTATATATAATTAAATTTCGAAACTTTAAATTACGTTTTTTTTTATTACATTTTATAATTTAAATTCGACGCGTTATCGTATAATTTAAAGATAATATAAATAATATATATTTTATATTATTTTTTATAATATAAAAATTTATAAGATTTTTTTAACGCATTTTTATAACGGGTTTCGTTTTATATATTTAAAAGTATTTAAAATTTACGTATATTTATTAAAAAATTCTTTTAATTAAATTGTTATATCGTATCGTTTATTTAAATTATTTATTCGTTTTTTTATATTATTTTTTATTCGAATTCGGATAAAAAAAACTTACGTTAATTTTATCTCCTATAAATATTATAATTAATTTAAAATTTCGATATTTTAAAATTTCGTAAAATAAAATAAATATCGTATAAAATTTATAAATTTAAAGGTATAAAAAATTAATTTATATCGAGTTATTTTTTATTTTTTTAACTTATATTTTAAAATTCGATAAATTAATTTAACTTTAAATTATTTTATTTTTAAATATTTAATAATTAAATTATAAAGTAATTTAATTTAAAAAAATTAATAAATTTCATTTTAAATAATATCGATATTATATTTATTTTTATAAAAACCTTATATTTTTAAATAACGTTATAAAAATTATAAATTTATTTCGACGTTATATTTATTTCGTAATCGTTAAATAATATCGTATTAAAAAATTTTATCTTTTAAATATCATTAATTAATTAATTTTTTACGAAATTTTAAATTTATTAAATTTTATAATATAATAATTAAATTTATTAAAATTATTTTTAATTAATTTATAAATTAAAAATTAATTTTTTATAATTTTTTTTTTATATATATAAAATATATATTTAATTTATTTATTATTTTAATTTTTTTAAAACTTAATTATTTTTAACTTTTAAATTACATTTATTTATTTATAGTTATAAATAATAATCGTTTAATTACGTTATTATTTATTTTTTACCATTTTTTTCCATCGAAATTTTCTACATTTAATATCGTCGATACAAATTTTAAAAAAAAAGTAATTTTAAATAAATTTAAAAAAAATAAAACGATTAAACGTACGTAATTAACTATAATTAAATTAATTCGTAATTTAATAATTTTAATATTATAACTTTAATATTTTATTAATAAAATCTATTAATTATAAAAAAAAATAAATGCATTTATAAAATATACGAAATATTTATTATAATAAGTTAATAAAAATAACTTCGAAATTTATTTAAATCGTTTCGATTAATTTTTAAATTACGTTAAATAATTTTTTACGAAATTTTTATTTAATATTAATATTTTAACTTATTTTTTTTAAAGTATTAATTTATAAATCGAATAATTCGATCGAGTTAATCGATTTTGTTTTCTTTTCGAAATTTAAAAAAAGTAATTATTATCTTTTATTATTTTATCGTTTTTATATATAATTTTTTTATAATTATATATAATATATTTATTATATATTTAAAAAATAATAAAATATACGTAAAATATTTTTATTAATTATTTATTAATAAAAAAACTCGTTTTATAATATTTTAATTAATAAAAATTATCGATTAAAAATAAAACATTTTAATAAATTATTTCGAATATTTATTAAAAATTATAACCTTTAATTATTTTTTCGATTATAATCGAAAATTTATATTATTATAAATAAACGAATAGACGTTTATAATTTAAAAAAATACCATTAAATAATTATCGAGGGAAATGTTAATTAAAACGTTAAACGAAACGTTAAAAAAAAATCCCTAATAGCGATAAACGAAGTAAAATTTTTTTATATAATAAAAAAGTAAAATATTAATTTTATAATAAAAAATCACTTTTATATTTTTTAAATATATACGAATAAATATATTATAATAAATTAATAATATTATATTAAATTTACGTTTCGTAAAATAATTTTTAATTTTATATATCGATTATAATTAAATAAATTATATTAATCGAATCGATATTTAATTAAATTTACCTATTAATAATAATTTATATTAATTTATTAATAATTAATTAATTTTAATCTTAATACGTTATATTATATAATAATACGACTTTTTCGAAATAAACGAATTATTATAAATTTATAATAAAATTTTATTAAATAAAAATATATTAAATAATTATAAAATATTAATCGATAAAAATATATATAATAAATTTATCGTAATTTTTTTTAAAGTTTTAATTAATTATAATAAACGATTTATATTTTCGAATATTATATTTAAACGTTTTATAAATTATTTTAAATAATAAAAAATTTTTAACGTTAAACTTTAAAAAAATATCGAAAATTAAAATTTATATATATATAAATAATATATAATAAAATTAATTTACTTAAATTAAACCGTTTTAAATAATATGAAAATTTTTATCGATTTTATTTTATAATAAACGTATTATATTAACATAAATATTTAAAAAATAAAAACTTTAATAATTAACATTTTTACGAGGTAAATATTAATTTACTTTTAATATATTTAAATATATTTTTACCTTTTTTTTTTTAAATATAACTTAATTTACATTTATTTTATTTTTTAATTTACTTCTTTTTTAATTAATTTAATAAATATAATAATAATATTTATTTATTATTTTTATAATAATTTATTTATAATATTTAAAAAATTTCACTTATATTTTATCGAAGATATATATTTAAATAACCGTTATTTCGTATAAAAATCTTTACTTTTTATTTAATAATAATTAATATAATCGTTACTTTTATTACCATTTATTTTATTATTTCGCCGTTATTAATATCGTATATCGACGTAAAAAAAAAAACGTATACGTATAAAATAATTTACGAAAAATATAAATTTATTAAATATAATCCCCGCTAACTTATCCGTTATTTATTATAATTTCGTCGTATTATAAAATTTATTTATACCTATTTTTTTTATTTATTTCATTAATAATAAACGTATCGATTATAAATCGAAGTCGTTTTTTTTTAATCTTATTTCACTTAAATTAACGAAAAAAAAAAAAAAAAAAAACGAATATAATATAAAACGATATTTTAAATAATATTAATAACGAATATATAAACGTAAAAGTAAAATATAAAAGTATTAAATAATTAAATATCGAAAAAAATTATATAAATTTTTTAAAATATAAACTAAACCTTAATATTATATAATTAAACATCGAATAAATTTCCTATTAATATTACATTAATAATAAAAATTTAAAAAAAAAATACTTAAATTAAATTTAAAAAAAAACATTATAAATATTTACGATTAAAATTTAATTTTATTTTTTATAACTTTAAATTTAAATATAATTTAATATTTTTAATTTAAAATATATTTAAATTCGAATATTCGATATAAAACTAAATTTTATATTAAAAATATAATTATAATAATTTTATAATCGATTTTAAAATAATTAACGTATTATTTATCGAAATATAATTTTTATATTATTTTATAATCGTATTTTTAAATTAACGTTAATAAAATATATTTAACTTTTTCGAGTATTTTAATTAAAAGATTATAAATAATTAACTATAAAATATATATTTACGAAAAGCGATATATTTTAAAAGTAAATAAAAAAAAACCATTAATGTTTTAATGTATATTAAACTTTTATATTTATATATCGTAAACGAATTAACCCCTTTTTATAAAAACTTTTAATAAATTTATATAAGGAATTTTTTAATTTTTTTCGATTAATAAAAAAAATGGTTTTTTATAATAAAAATTAAAACGATAATTTGTTTCGAAAAAAATTTTTTATTTATACGTTTTATAACTTTATTTTTCGAAGTAATAATTAAAACGATAATTTATTTCGAAAAAAACCGTTTTTTTATACGTTATATAATTTTATTTTATAAAATAATAATTAAAACGTTAATTTATTTAAAAAAAATCTTTTATTTATATATTTAATAATTTTATTTTTCGAAGTAATAATTAAAATAACGACTCGTTTAAAAAAAAATTTCCTACCTATATATTTTATAACTATACTTTTTTATTATAATTAACGTAAATTACGGTAAAATAATTAAAACGACCGAAAAAATTACTTCGATTTAAATATTATATCGTTAATTTATTAAAAACGTTATTAATTTTTTTTATAAAAATTAAAAATTAACTTTTATCGAATAATTTTACCCTTTTATTATAAAATAAAAAAATATTTTATAATATAATTTCGCTTCGATAATAAAATATAATAATAAATATAATTATATTATTTTATTTTTTTTTTCCTTTAATATTAAAATTATTATTAACGTTAATATCGAAAAATATTTCATTTATTACTTTTATAATAACTTATCGAATATTTAATTTTATTAATTTTATAAAAAAAAAAATTTTATTTTTAACGAATTATTTTTTTTATTAAATAATTATTTCGTTAAAAAATAAACGAACGAAAATTTAAATCAATAAAAAAAAATATAATTAAAAGAAATTAATAATACGAATAAAAAATTAATTTAAAGTTATTATAAATAATTTATTATAATTTAACGACATTTAATTAATAATAATTAATATTAAAAAATTAATTACTTTTTATAATAATTAAAATTATATTAAATTAACATCGATTAAAAAATAAAACTTAATTATATCGATTATAAAAATTACCTTATTTAATAAATAATATAATACGTTTATACGAAATATTAAAATATTAAATATATAAAAATATTAAATCGATTTAAAATAATCGAAAATAACCTTTTTATATATCGAAATTACCTTTAAATCGATTAATAATAACTATTTTAAACCTATTATCGATAATTTTAAATTAATTATTAACGGTTATTTTAAAATTGTCGATAATAATTATTTTAATATCGTTAATAACAATTATTACGAAATTATTATAAAATTTTTTTATAAATCGTTTATAATCGATTATTTTTTATAATATAATATAATTATTAAAAAATAAAAAATTAATAATGCGTTAATTAAACCGATTAATTTATTTAATAAAAATCGTTTTAAAACCTATAAATATAATATTTATTAACGATTAAAATCGTATAAAATTAAATATTATAAAAAATTAACATTTAAAAAATAAACGAAATTACGATTTTAATCGTAATTTAATTATATAAAATAATAATAAATTATAATTATTATTATTATACGATAAAATTAAAAACTTAACGATAATATATAAAATAATTAATTTCGAATATATTAAAATTTCTTTTAATAATTAATATATATATATTTAAATTTATATAAAATTTTAAAATTATTTAATATATATTAATATTAACACTATACTTTAATATTTATCGTAACGATAATAATAATAAATATAATTTTATTAATTAACTTTATTATTTTATATAATAAAAAATTAAATTATAAAACTATAAATTATATATATTTATTAATAAAATAAATATTATAATATTATACATTTATTTTATAAAATTAATTAATTAATAATAAATTTAAAAATAATTTCGTTATTTTATTTAATATAAATAAAAATTTAAAAATTAAAAATAAATTATATCGATATTATTTAAAAAAAAAAAAAATTAAAATATAATTTTTTTTAATTACGATTTTATATAAAAAAAATAAATAACGAAGTCGTTCTATATATTATAATCGATAATTTAATAAAGTTAAATAAATATATAATAATATAACGCTACATTCGTATCTATATTAAATTTTACGATTTATAATATTTATAAATATTTAAAATTTAAATATTAAAATAAAAGTTTAATTTAAATCTAAGTTAATAATATTAATTTAATACATTAATTTATCGATTAAATATAATTTATTTTTTAAAAATAATTTAAATAAACTTTATTATAACTTTATTTTATTTATATTTATTTTTATTAATTTTATAAATATTATACCCTTTATTTATATATATAATCGTATTTTTTATAAGCGATTATTACTTTTATAAACGTATATTAACTATTTTTATTATACGTAAAACCCGTTTTTACCGTATCGTTATAATTTTAAAAATATTTAAATTTAAAGTTTTTAATACATCGTTATAATCAAAATTTAAAAAAAAGTAAATATATTATATATTTAATTTTAATTAATGACTCTTTTATTAATCATTTTTTTAATATCGTTTAAAAATTTATTTTTAAAATTAACGATAATTTAATTAATTCGAATAAATCGAAATAATTTAAATTTATTATCCTTAATAATTATATAATTATTAAAAAATTTTACTAAAAAATTAATATCGTTACCATTAAATTAAATTAATATTAAAGTTTTTAAAAAATTTAATATAATATAAAAACGAAAAAAAAAAAAAGAAATAAAAAAAAAAAAAAAAAAAAAAAAAAAAAAAAAAAAAAAAAAAAAAAAAAAAAAAAAAAAAAAAAAAAAAAAAAAAATAAGAAAAATAAGGAAAAATAAAAAGAGGTAAAAAAAAGTAATAAAAATAGAAAAAAGTAAAAAAAAGTAAAAAAAAATAAAAAAAAATAGGAAAAAATAGGAAAAAATAAAAAAAATAAAAAAAAAATAAAAAAAATAAAAAAAAATAAAGAAAAATAGGAAAAAATAAGAAAAAATAAGGAAAAATAGGGAAAAATAAGAAAAAGTAAAAAAAAGTAATTTACGAAATTTTTAAACGAATTTTCAAAAAATCGAATCGAACGTCGATTCGAATTTCGAATTTATTAAATCGAATTTTAAATATATTAAATCGAATTTTAAACGTATCGAATCGAACTTTAAATTTATTAAATCAAATTTTAAAATTATCGAATCGAATCTTAAATTTATTCATACGATTTTTTAAATTAATAAAATGAATTTTAATATTATTTAACCGTATATTAATATTAATAATATTAACTTCGAACGCGTTAACGTAAATTTTAAAATAAAAAAATTATTTTATTTTAAATCTATTATAAAACGTTAAATATTTTTTACCTTAAATTAAAAATTAAAACGTTTACTATTTTAAATAATTCGTAAATAATTTTAATTATATATTTAATTATAATAATAAAATTAAATTAAAAACTTAATTACGCGACGAAATTTATATTAATTAAAATAAAAATTAAAAATTAAAAATAAAATAAAAATAAATAATAAAAAAAAACAATACTTAAATAATTAAAAATAAAATATAATTAAAAAAATAAAATATTTTAAAAAAAATTTTAAAAAATAAACTTTAATATATTTTATTATAAATAACGTAAATATTTCGTAATTATATTATTAAAAAATTAATATTCGATTAAATTTTCCTTCGATATAATTAATTAATAATATTTATTTTTATTTTAACTTTAAAATAATAATTTATAATAAAAATTTAATTACGATTAAATATAATTATAAATTTCGAAAATATTAATTTTATACGTAATAAATAATATAAATTAATTTCTAATTTATAATAAATAACATATAAATATTAATTCATATAAAATTATATATAAAAATATAAAAATCGAAAATAAAAATATCGTATATATTAAACATTTTATATAATAAAAAATTATAATAATATTTAAAAAAATTATTTATAAAATTTAAAATTTATTTTTCGATTTTTTATCGACGATTATTATTATATCGATTTTTTATTTATAATTATTACCATATCGACTTTATATATAATTATTTTTAAACTAATCTAAATTATAAATTTAATACGAGTCGAATTTTAAAAACTAAAATATCGCTACGTTAATAATATAAAAAAAAAAAAAAAATTAAAACGCGATTCGAAAAATCGAAACGAAATCGTATCTCGAATTTCGTTATTAATTTTTTAATAAAATTAAATTATCGTATAATATTATAACGATTTTATACGTCGAATTTTATAAATTTCCTTTAATAACGACTTTAAACATTATTAAAAAAAAATTAAAATTCGATAAATAACATATTATAAAATTAGTGAATAACGTATCGTAAAATTAATAAATAACGCATCGTAAAATTAATAAATAACGTATTATAAAGTTAATAAATAACGTATCGTAAAATTAATAAATAATACATTATAAATTTAACGAATAATACATTATAAATTTAATAAATAATATATCGTAAAATTAATAAATAATACATTATAAATTTAATAAATAACTTTTTATAAATTTAATAAATAACGCTTTATAAATTAAAAAAATAACACATTATAAATTTAATAAATAACTTTTTATAAATTTAATAAATACCATACTATAAATTTAATAAATAATATTTTATCGATTTAATAAATAATTTTTTATAAATTTAATAAATATCGTAAATATTACATATAAATTTAATAAATAACTTTCTATAAATTTAATAAATAATATATTAAAATTTAATAAATAAAATATTATAATTTAATAAATAAATTCTTATAATTTTAATAAATAAAAATTATAATTTAATTAATAAAATATTATAAATTTAATAAATAATACATTAAAATTTAATAAATAAAATATTATAATTTAATAAACGAATTTTTATAATTTTAATAAATAAATAAAAATTATAATTTAATTAATAAAATATTATAAATTTAATAAATAACGTATCGTAAATTTAATACATTAATAAAAATTAAATAATTAAATCGTTACTATATATAATTTATAATAAATACGTGGGATTTTTAATTATTATTTTCGTAAAAATAATTACTTTTATTTACTTTTAATAAATAAATATATAAATATTAAAAAATAAATTATTAAAATTTATTTTTAAATATTATTATATTATACGACCATTTAACGATAATATTATAAAAGTAATCGATAATATAATACGAAATAATTTCGTTATTTTATTTTAATATTTATAAAATTTTTAAAATTATAATTTAATATATTATTTTTTATTTTTAATATTTAAATTTTTAACTTATAAACTTAAATAAAATAATATATTTATATTAAAAATATTACAAAATAATATTACAAATAATAATTATATAAAAATCACTTATAATTAATATTTTTTTACTTTTTATATATATATTATATATATTTTATAATATAAAATATTATAAAATATAAACTTTATAAATAAATATATAAATAAATAAAAAAAAATAATAAAATTTAACTTATCGTTTTTTTAATTTATTTAATTTTCTATTAAAAAAAATTTAATCGATTTTATATATATTTAAATAAAAAAAATTTTATTTTTATTATAATATTACGCGTTAATTTAATTTTATTATATTAATGTTAAAACGCGGGAAAATAATTTTATCGTTAATTACGTTTATATAAAATCGCGGGTTTTCGAATTATATTATTTTTTTTTTTTATTAATTTTCGAAAAAAGATATTATATTTAAAAGCGATTAAATCGAATATTTTAAAATTATCGTTAAAATAAATTTTTTATAAAAAAAAAAATATTATATTTTTAATATAAATATATTTAATCGATTTTATAATATTACGTAATTAATTATTTAATAACTTTATTAATATATTATAACGCGTTTTATTAATGGGTTTTAAATTTAATAATTTTATTAATATAATTAAATAATAATAATTTAAAATATATATATCGAAAAATTAATTATATATATTTTTACTTATTTAATATTCGAAAACGATAATATATTTAAAGTTAAATTATTTCGAATTATTTATAAAATTCGTAATAATAAATCCGAAATCGTTAACTATTTTTTTAAATCGACGTAATATAAAATTATACATTATAAAAAAATTATTTAACGAAATATTTCGATATATAATATTTTAAAAATATATATAATCTAACTTTTATAACGCGTCGTAAAAAATATATAAACACGTTTATTTTCGAAATAAAGGATTTAAAATCGAAAATTATACGTATTAACGAAAAAAAAAATTTTCGAAAAAATACGAAATTAATAATATAATTATATAAACGTTTACGAAATTTATTAACTCGAAATTTTCCGGTTATATTTTTTCGATTATTATAAGGTTAAAATATATAAATTATCGAATAATATCGATTTTATTACGTATTATTACCGACGTTATTTTAAAACGATAATATTTAATCGAAATAATTTTTACGATAATAACTTAATTAATATTTATTCGTATATCTATTTTAATAAAATCGAACGTTCCTACCTTAAATAATTTATAATAAAAAATATAATCGTTAATATAATATTAATTAACGTAAAAAATAATATCGAATTTAAAATTCGAATATTTTTTATTAAAATAAATTTAACGAAAAAATTTATTTCGATATAAAACGAAATATTTTTTATTTACTTTTTTTAAAATAAATATTAAAATTAATTTAAACTTTTTAAAATATATTCGATTATTTTTATAATAAAAAACGGTTATTTTTTTTATCCGTAAAATTTTATCGATATCGTTTTTTTCGTAACTTAAATATATAAATAAATAATTATCGAATATAACTATTAATAAAAATTACTTAAATATTTTCGTAAAAAAAATTAATATTATAATAAATATCGATATAAATTTAAATCTAATCTTTATTAAAATATTTACGTTTTCGCGTAAATATTTAAGTGTTTTTTACTTAATCGTTTATTCGATACTAAACCTTTTAAATTTTTATAAAATATTTAAAAAAAAATAAATTCGATTTTAATCGTTTATATTTATAAAATCGATTTTTATAAATTTATAATAATAACCGGGATTTTTTAAGTATAATCGATTTATAATTTTTATAATTTAAATTATAAAAGTTTAAATTATTTCGTTACTTTTAATTATTTTTAAAAATTTAATTAATATAAAAAAAATATCTATTATTATAATTACGTTATTATTTAAAATATTAAAATTATACGGGGTATTTATTTAAATAATTATAATACGTAACGTTTAATTATTAAATAAAAAAATATAATTTTAAAAAAAATAAATTTAATTAATAAAATAATAATTATAAATTAATTAATTATAAAAATAAAAACTTATTTACGTAATATTATATTATTAAATTATAATATTAAAAAAATTAACGAATAAGTTTAAATATTTATTTAAATTTAAATTTTATAAAAAAAATTATTAATAATAAATAATATTTAAAACATTAAATTATATATAACCGTTATATATATTATTAAAATATAAATATTAAATTCGAATTATATATATATATATATTAAAAAAATTTAAAATCATTATTTTAAAACTATATTTATCGTAATAATAAATACGTTTATTTTTATTTTTATTTTTATTTTTTAATTTTTTTTTTAAAAATATATTTAAAATTTAAAAAAAAAAAATACATATTACAGTTAAAAATTCCGTAGTTATAAATAATATATAATATATAATTTAACGTAAAAAAATATCATAAATTTCATTAATAAACGTATTAAATTAAAAAAATAAATTATTATAAAATCTTAAATATAATATACTTAAATTAATAAAATATAATATATATATAATTAAAACTCCCTTTATTTATTTTTATTATAAAAATTATTTTAATTTTAAAAATGTATAAATATAATATATTAATTTACTTATTAAAATATAATAGGTTTAAACGATTTATTTTAAAAATATAAATGTTAATATATAATATTATAATATAATTTAAATATTATTATAATTTTTATTATATAAAACTTAAAATATATATACGAAACTTTTAACCGTAACATTTATATATATTTAAACCTTTTTATAAATTCGAATAAATTATTTTTATAAATTAATAAAATAATTATTATATTATATCTATATAATAATTTTATTATTATTTATAAATTTTATTTAACTTTTATTATACCGTTTATAATCCATTAAATTATAAACTTATAAAATTAAATAATTATATTATAATAAATAAAAGTAATTATTAAAAAAAAAATAGATATTTTTTTAATTATAAAAAAAAAAAAAAAAAAAAGAAAGTTATAATATTTAACGGTTACTTTTTTTAATATTATTAATTTTCTTTATTAACGAAATTAATTAAAAAAATACCCTTAAATTATTAAAAATATAAAAAACGTTTAATTTTCGTCGTTTCGTTTTCGAAATAACTTAATTAAATCGTATGTAAATTTCGCTTAAAATCGTATTTATAAATATCGAAAAAGTCGTATTAAAAACTCGTTTAAACGAAAAAAAACGTAAAAAACTATATCGAATAAAAAATAAATATTTTATATTTAATATAAAAAGTTAACGATTAAACGAACTTAAATTTAATAATTAAAATTAACGAAATTTTCGTAAATAATTATTCGTTTTCGTTTATTTAAATTCGACATTAATTAAAAAATATTTTTATCGTCTACTCTTAAATTTAACGATTATATTAACTATTTTACCGTTCGTTTTATTAAATATACGTACGTACGTATATATTTTATTTTTTTATTATTAATATTATTATTAATTTTAACGTCGATATCGCATATAAATCTTTTTTTAATATTTAATATTTCGTTAAATAATTTACATTTTAACGAATCGAATAATAAAATAGACGTGTTAGTCGAAAAAATAAAAAAATAAAAATTTAATTTTTTAAAAATTCGATTAAAACGATAAATTTTATCGTTTAAAGTTAAATATTAAATAATAATATATCGATAACATTTATTTTACTTCGATTATATAAAATAATTTTAAATAAAAATAAAAAAAAATAATAAAAAATATTTACGAATAAAAATAAATTATTAAATACGAATATATAATTAATAATATAATAAAATAATTTATTAATTATACATTCGTATTTATTTTAATAATTCGTTTTTATTTATAAATTAATATATGTTCGATTATAATTATTTTTTTTATTAAATTTAGAAAGGATTTTATTTATAATATTATATAATAATTATATATTATTTTTTTTATTATTTTTATTATTTTTTTCTATTATTTAAAAGTATAAAATTTATTAATCGACGATTCGATAATTTAAATTAACCGTATATTTAAACATTATTTATTAATATTAAACTTAATAATTTTATCATATATTTTTAATTTATAATTCTTCGAAACGAAACGATAACTTTTCGTAATATAATTTAAAAAAAATCGCTATAAAAAATTAATGTCGATATATTATTAAATTTTTTATTAAAATATTTATATATATTAAATATTAAAAGTTAAACGTTAATAATTTAATTATTTATTAAAAGGAAAAAAAATCGATACGATTATATAAATTTAATAACGTTTAAAACTTTTTATATACTATATCTATTTTTTAAAAATTATTCGAAATTAATCGAAAAGTTAAACGTTAATTTTATTTCGAATATAACGTCGATATGAAAAATTTTAAATATTTAATATTTATCTTTATATATATTATAATTATTAATTATTTTTTTAAAATAAAATAAAATATATTTATTATTAATAAAATTAAACGATTTAATTATTGATTTTATTTTCGATATCGAAATATTTTAAATAAACGGTATCGATTTATAAAGTAAAAAATCGTTGATACGATTTATAATATTAAAAATTAAAAATTAAATTTTATTAATATTATAAAAAAAAAAAAAAAAAAATTAAATCGCGGTTTTATATATAAATTTTAACGATACACTCGATCGAAACTTTAATATCGATTATTTAAAAAAATTAAATTAATTACATCGAACCGTAATAATCGTAATATTACGTTAATAAAAGTTACGTTTATTTTTATTTTTATCGATATCGTTTTAATTATTTATTTACCGTAAAACGACGATTTTTTAATATATTTTAATTAAATATAAATAAAAAAAATATATTTAAAACGTCGTTACTCGATAATATATTAACAACTTTTTTATTCGATATCGAAAAATACTATTCGAAGATTTCGATTTATCGTTAATATTATCGAAAAAAATAAACGAAATAAAATAATTTTAATATTAATATAAATCGAAATAATATTATTTTTAATTAATAAAAAGTAAGTAGTTTTAAAATAAATATTTTAACGTATATTTAATACGATTAATTAAATACGTCCTTAAAATAAATTATTTAATTATTATTATTTTAATTTAAAAATTTAAAAAATAATATATTTTATTAAAATCGTTTATCGATTTAAAAAAAAATAAGTTAATTATATCGTTTTTTTTATTTAATTTTTCGTTATTTATTATTATATTATTAATGATTAAATTTATAAATATATTATTTACCACTTTTTTATTACTTTTTACGTTTTTTATAATAAATAACGTAAAAATAATATCCTTAAAAAAAATAAATACTTAAATTATTCGAAAATAAAAATAGGTTAAATTTTATTAATAAATAGATTTAAATGGTATATTTTTACGAATAAAATTAACCGATAAAAAAACGTTAACTATAAATTAAATTTAATAAATATAATAAATTTTTTATTTTAATTATTATATAAAAAAAATTATTTAAATTTAAAAAAAAGTTAATAATAATAAACGACATAAAAACGTAATAATATTAATATTTACATTATTAAAATTATAATAAAATAATTATCGATAAGTTATTTTACATTAAAACGAAATAAATACTTCGTTTTTTTTTTATTACTTTTTTTTATTTTTTCGAAAAGTTTATATATATGTTTAAATTATTATATATTATTAAACGTATATATTTTTTTATTAAATATTATTTATATTATATAATATTTAAATAAATAATTAATTAAAAACGTAATTAAATTATTATAAAATTATTATATAAAATAATATTATTAATATCGTTTAAAATTTATAAATTAATTAAATTAATTTTTTATTTAAACGATAATTTTTATTAAAATAATGTTTTTTAAAAATAATATTATTTTTATTTATGTTATTACTTATATAATTTAAGTAAAATTACCATTTTATAAGTATTATAACGCGATTTATAACACGTTTAAAAATTTTATTAATTTTTTTTTATATTAAATTTATAATATTTTTAGTCGTAATTTTTTTGTTTTCGATTACCTTTATTTTTATTTTCCCGTATTTGTTTAACGTTACGTTAAATATTAAAATAAGTAAATAATTAATAATTTAAAGTTTTTTATTAAAATATATAATTAAATCGAATACGATTAATAAATATTTAAATATTTACTTTAAATAAATTAATATATAAATATAAATACTTACGAAATAAATCGATAAATATTTAAATATTTACTAAATAATTAAAAAATAATATTAAAATTTATTAATTATAATTATCGTTTAAATTAATAAACCTTTTAATTTTATTTTTTTATAATTTAAAAGTAAATTATATTTAATAATTTTTCTTTTTAAAATATTTTAAAAATAATAATTTAATTAATATTAATAAAAATTTATTCGAAATTTATTTATTAATATATTTTAAAATATAAATAAATATATCTTTTATAATACCTTTTTATATAAATCTACATCTTTTATAAAAATTTACATTTTTTATAATAATTTACGTTTTTTATAACAACTTTTTTATATTTTATTTTCTTTAAAATATTTACGTATTAATTTTATTTTATAATTTTAAATATTTAATTTTTATATTTTAAAATTTCGATTAAATATATTATATATTTTTTAATATTATTACGTTAAATTAAATTAATAAAATTTAAAAACTTTATTATATTTACCTTTAAAATATTTTCGAATAAATTAAATAAATAATAAATAAACTTATCGTAAAATATTCGTTCTTAACGATAATATATTAATATCGCCATCTTTAAATAAAACGATTAATTTATTACCCCTATAATAATTAAATCGAAGGTAATTAACTTTATTAACATTAAATAAAATTTTAATTAAAATTAAATAAAATCTTTTAATTAAAATTTAAAAAAAAAAGGAAATTTCCTTTTAAAATTTATATAATTAATTATTTATTATATCGATAATAATAATAAACGGTCGAAAATAATCGATAATATTACTTCGATTAATTATATTATTTAAATTTTAATAAAAGTTAAAAAAATTTTTATAAATAAATTAATAATAAAAATAATTCGAAATTAATAAATAAAGTTAATTTTATATTTTTTTATTTTTTTAATTAATTAATAATATTTATTATTAATTTAAATTAAAATAAATTATTATTTTTAATAATTATAATTATAATCGAAGTTATCGATATTAAAAGTTAAAATTAATATAATTTTAATCGTTAATTAATAATTTCGAAAGTAGATTAATTTATATATATTTTTATTATCGAATACGATTTTTAATTATTTATAACCGTTTACGTAATAATTATTAATATCGTTTTACTTTTAAAATATATTTACGTAAATTATAAAATAAATTAAAATTTTTTTTAATATTATATCGTTTTATTTAATTATTTTTATAATGTTTATATTAAATATTATTATAATAATAATAATAATAAATATTTTTACCGATATAATATATATTACTTTATTAATATATATTAAATAATTAATTTAATTATTATAAACGTAAAAAAATACGTATAAGTAAATAACGTATTTAAAATTATTTTTAAATTATTTTTAATATTTATTTAAATCGAAAAATTAATATCGATTTTAACTTTCGTTTTTAAAATAATTAAAAATATTAAAATTTAATTATTCGATATAATTAATTAAATTTAAAAATTTAAATATAAAAAATTAATTATTAATATTTAATATTATATGTAAATATTATTATATATATAATATATTTAAATAATTATTTATTTTATTATATTTTTATTTATATTTACTTATTATTTATTTACTTTATAATATTAAAATTTTTATCGTATATTATAAAACTTTAAAAATTAAAATAATTCGATTAAAAATATAACGAAATATATAAATTTTTAAATTATTACGATTTAATACGATTAAATTAACTTTATTAAATAATAAATATTAAAATTTTAACTAATTACGCCGTTAAAATTTATATATAAAACTGTAATTTAATTTTTTTTTTTTCTTTTTTTATAATATTAATAAAATTTAATTTTTAATTTTTAATATTATACGTTATATTAAAATTAAATCGCGGTTTTATATATAAACTTTAATTATATAATTAATCGAAACTTCGATATCGATTATTTAATAAAATTAAATTAATTACATTAAATTATAATAAAAAAAAATTACGAAGTTTATATATATTAAAATAAAATAATAAAATTATTTCGTATTATATTATCGATAATTTATTATTTTTTAAAAATCGTATATAATAATATAATTTTATATTAAAATATTCGTTATAACGATAATAACGATAAATATATTTTTATTAAATATTTTATTACTTTATACGATAAAAATTTAAAATATAAACTTTTAAAAAAAATATAAATATCGATTAATATAAAATTAATTTATTTATAATTTTTAAATATATATAATTTAATTAATTTCTTTTATTTTTTTACCCTTTATTATACGATCGTATAATTTTATTTCGATTATTTATTAACGACTTTTTATTCGTTTAATATTATATATTCGCGATAACTTTTTTATTATAATTTTATTTAATTTATAAAAATAAATTTATTATTTTTTTTAATTATATTATAAATTTATTATTTAATTAAATAATTATATAATTTAATAATATATACCTTATAATCCTTTATGGTTTTCACGTGACTATAGTTAAAAAATGGGTTTAACATCTAAAAATTCTTTAAATTAACGGTTTGACGGAAATACTAGCAGAATGTAATGGCCGAGTTTAATTTAGGTTACTCACGATATCCATCGTGTCGAGTATTCTACATTTTACGCGATGCGCGCCCTGTTTTACCCGGTTGACTTCATGGCCTTCGACATACGCCTCAAATGAGTCGCAGGTCCTTCAGCGGAGCCTTAATAGACTTTCGAATCTCTCGCTCTCCCTTTCTTTCACTTGAAGAAAAAATATCAACGATTGAACCTTCTAATTCGCCCTTACATAGGCGCTCATCTCTGTCCCACCTTCAGTATCCTTCAATATACCTTCCAAAAGACCTTTCGAACCGAAGCAATTACGCTTACATCCCACGATTCGGGGGCTATTACGTTATGTTACGGGAAGGTAGGATTTTGGGGTCCGACTCTGCTTTAGTTATGTTCTCCTTTTTCCGGCTATGCTGAAATTGGGGGCTCTTTAAAAGCGTCTACCTCTCCATGTCTGACATCGGATAGTTACTCAGTAAGTAGCGACAACAATAGACATATGACTCTTCAGTTTTTTTCATGATACCATTAGAACCGACACGATGTCTTCAAAATTCAGTCAAACCCCTTCTATTCGTACTACTTTATTAACTCTCCTATCCGTCAATCTCGTCACTCCAGTCGCCGTGGCTCTTGATTTGAAACTCGACTTCTACCCCGCATCGAACTCCAGCCGCACTGGTGCCCTCGTGCTCCCAGGCGGCGGTTATGCAGCTCTCTCCGTAGACAAGGAAGGGAAACAGCCGGCACAGTGGCTCAACGAGCACAATATTGACGCCTGGGTGCTCTCGTACACCATTGCTGATGCGGAGCACCCGGCTCCCATCTACCCAGCTCCACAACAGGAGGCGATCGAGGCGGTGAAGCAGATCCGGGAGAGTGCACGCGTCGATAAATTAGGCATCTGGGGCTTCAGTGCGGGTGGACACCTCGCGGCCGTGACGGCGACGGAGCCTGGCATGGACCTGGATTTCGCCATCCTCTCCTACCCGGTCA
This sequence comes from Pyrenopolyporus hunteri, assembly GCA_902806595.1. Classification (NCBI taxonomy): domain Eukaryota; kingdom Fungi; phylum Ascomycota; class Sordariomycetes; order Xylariales; family Hypoxylaceae; genus Pyrenopolyporus; species Pyrenopolyporus hunteri. Next base: position 1,006,289 of record CADCXC010000005.1, on the reverse strand, counting down.
TTACCATGGTGTCGGGTGTCACGCACGCTGGCTCGCGGCACAATCTGATCGGAGACGCATGTGCGGCCGGCTGTGACCTCGAGGTAGCTATGAGCGCCGAGAAGCGCGTCAACGGGAACACGCCCCCGACATTCCTGTTCCACACTGCGAACGACGGCACGGTATCGGTACAGAACCCGCTGGAATTTGCCGCGGCGATGGTCGCCAACAAGAGGCCTTTCCAGATCCTCGTTCTTCCGGATGGTCCACATGGGGTGGGCCTTGCGTTAGACGACGAAAAGTTGAGCTGGACGGCGGAGTTAGAGAGGTGGTTGAAGATCTCCGTCTTGGGTGCCTAAACCATTTCTTCGAACGCCCTTACTTCAAGGAGCACGCGAAAGTCCAAGTTACACGGTCAAGGCAGGCTTTAGAGAACAGCTACATACCCCTTAACGCGGTTCAATGCGACTTCGGCGGGCGTTAGATGTGTGTATCGGCTAGACTAATCATTCCTCTGGGTCTAACCAGAATATAAAAATCGAAAACAATTATTATTTACGCATTGTTCTGCGAATACCCCGCTCCTAATGTCCCTGAAAAATAGTTGAAAGTAGTAAACGGCTATGGGAGGATGGTGCGTAGCTCACACCTTATGTCTTCGCTAGTTTACAAGCTAAGAGGTCCTCCAAACAAAACGGGGTTCCCTAAGAATGTAGGTAAGTATACTAAAACGCGCGGGATTCGGATTCTTCTTTTTATACTTAATAATGAAGTTGGATGCTGTTAAGTCAAGACCTGGCCCCGCCGAATGGGTACGGGCCGACCAACAACCAAGTCCCATACTCGGGCAGCGAACGCCTGTGGTACGATGTCTAGACATTAACTTATGAGTATGATAGCCCGAGAGAAATTCTCTTCACGTCGGTGGAATAAGCTCTCATTAACTTCCATATGCAGTAGATCGGTGATCTACTGTGAAAAGGTCGTGGGTTCGTCCCGGGGAACAGGCGGAATCACGAATGGAAATATATATTCAAGGAGCCTTTGACTCGTAAAACGTTATGCCACGACTTTGGTCCCTTAATTCCACCCCGTCACTCTAAATGGAAGTGGATGCGCCTATGATGGGATTGGCCACCCTTTCCCTCCCACCCCGGGTCTCGTGCGTCGTCACCAGGGCTTTGGTAGAGGACTATCCATACCGATTTATTGGGATAACTTGTATGGCGCAAAACATGGAGTTGGAAATCATATGCTCGATGTGATAAGATGAGAAGATTATTCGAGAGAGCGATCGAACCAGTGAGGGACGGCCTCACCAAACGCCGCGTCCCGCGTCGTAGAAGATCACCATGTTGGAATGAATGGAGTGAGTAGCGTTCGTTTTAAGCGACCGCTAACGGCATGTATGTTAAAACCACCGATTTCAACCCAAACGTTAGTGAGTGTAGAATCGCGAGCAAGAAGGGTGGTTCGTGGACTAAGAGACTGACTAGAGTGTAGTTTGGCATGACGGCAGCATATTCCCTTTCGGCAATTCGTTCATTGGCGGCAGAATCACCATAGAAAACCCCCTCTAGGAGAAGGTCCTTTTGATAGTATCATGCGAGGCACTTCAGCTTTCGGTTCTCATGGAGGCCTCAGCAGAAGTTTTTAAAGAACCAGAGTTATACGCCATTAAGGGGGTGCTGACGCAATTGAAGATTCCAAAGAGTCGAGTGTTAGCATAAAGGCTCGAAACAAATACATCTAAAGGGCGCCCCGTGATAGCCCATGGGGACTTCAGAGGGTCGATATAGACTGCCTCCGATCTGTGAGATCTGGTGGCGTTCAGGGCGTATTCCATGGCCAACGAAATATCACGCAAGGCAATAAATTAGATGCGGGTTCGGTCCCGAACCCCCTAGCGTACATCGCCCATAGCGAGACCCTATGCACCTTCAAGTATCCCGTACCTAGGCACCGGGCACAGCCACGGAGCTCACGTATCGTGACTCTTGCTCCATCGTAGATCTTCTTCAGAATTAAGATCTGCTATGATCTACTATACCCGCGCCCTAGGATTTACCTGGCAGTAGATAGCCTCCAAGCCGACAACCACGAGGAAAGAGAGAAAGGGAATGGCCAGGTACAGGCGCTGATATACCATTCTAAGGAAAATGTAAAGATAAGCGATAAGATGGGACTAGTTCTTAACCTCGGCGAGAAGCATTCGCCAACAGCCTCGTAGTAATCTACAACGACTGATAAAAGGAACTTCGCCTGAGTCAGCAACGTGCCTCTTCGGCCATACTGATATAGGGAGGTATGGAGTATGTAAGAATAGGTTCGTCGTCCACGAGTGCACCTACCATCGTGAGTCTAGCCCAGGGTCAATAAGGAGAAAGACATTGAATGTAAACCGCGGTAGGCGAGACGAGCGCCAGGCGGACTCGGGGGTAGGCCGCATAATTCAAACTACTCTGATGCATTCGAAGTTGGTGGTAGTATGTAACGCTAATAATCCTCTCTGTCCTTCTCGTCCTCACACTCCCCTTGAAACTTTCCTAATAGGGGGAGTCGTTGTTTCTAAGAGAAAGTCCGTTCCTCTATATGGTTCCTCCCCCACTCTCTTTTTTCCCTTTCCCTTTTTTTAATCAAAATGCCCGTAATTGACTTTCGTCATAACAGGGGAAGAGGGTTGGCGGCGCCTCCACGTAACAAGTTATTATGCTTTAGATGAATAATACCTGGGGAATACCACGTTGCGGTCTCGCAGAATGACCGACGAATAGCACCAACGTGCCAATCGCTTAAGCGGTCATCGACTCAGCCGATATGAACATAAATACCTAGACTTCATCAACGGTAAATGGCTTGACAAGTGTGCATGCCGTATGGTCCTCTACTAAGAACGTTTCTGAACGGCCCGAGACGGTCGGTGCTTTGACGACCGACGACAAGTACCTTGTCATGAAGGCACTGTTAGGCGCTCTGGAGTTGTAGGCCACTCCATCCCCTGAAGAATCCCGAAGCCGACACAATCCTTCTTAACCCCAACTTCGTTCAGCCTCACGATGTTATTCTAGACGTTGATATTGCCTTAACCAAGATTTAAACGCGTGAAGAATAGAGAGAGGCTCTGCAAAACATGAACTCGGAAGAGATGTTGTGTTTCACGACACGGGCCGAGTAGACAATTTGGCTATCCCGAGTGGTCGTTTTTAAGCGCCGAATGTGATAGCGGTCTTATGCTAGACCACGATGTAACATTTCATCCCAGTAGGTATAGAATTCCCTTTTCAGGTTTGAACCTGACCATTCGAGGGCATAACGTAGCCTCGTCCTAGGGAGTAGGGGTTAATATACATGGCTTTCAAGAATCTTAAAAAGTACCCGTACAGATTGTCGTTCTTCAAGCAAGTGTCCAGGCTGGCTACAAATCCGCCAGAACGGCCAGTACGGCCAGGTCACAATTGACCACATAGTTATATCTAGCCAATCATATTACTTACCAGCCCAAGAGAACAGCTTGTGATTGGTTGTCCGCAACCATCGGGTCCCTACCACTGCGACCTCCTAAACTCATCACAATCCTTTGGCGGTACTTTAAACTACGGCCGTGGCGTGATCTGGTACGTGGTGTCCATTGCACTCAAGTCGGTAGTTTTCGAGCTCGATAGCATGCTCCGCCACCCATCTATAGGGCTATGCTTTACTGTACTATCTAACATATCGCAGGTAAGTACCTCTTTGTAACTCAACTCCCAGGTTTCATGGAATGCTGCAGGCCACGAATTAAGCCCACGCTGGTATCAAGCTGAGTCCGTATTGAGCTGTGAGGGAGCCAACTGCTTGAGTATAATAATGGCATATCAGCACGTCCCTGAAGCACGAAACGAGAAGGCAGTACCAGTATTATCGAATCTCTATCCTTTAGTCGAATTCATAAACGACGTAGAATTTCTAGTTCTCTCGGTACTAGACATACTATTTCAATCATGCGTTACAATAGCTGCACAGCACGCTATCGCTCGCACTCGCTGACAGGGTCCCAGAAGTGGGATCCAGAGGACGTAATGCGACTTACCAACAGCGCCACTGGTAGCGTGACTTGTATCGGTTACGCAACGACAAAACGTCGAAGATGTCAGAGACACATCGCCATACACAAAACTATGTACGCAAGGGGAATTCTTGACTCGTTGGCCGATGAAGAGGCCTCGGAAGCCGCAAAGTCACCAAGACTCCCCCACGCTGTGAATACCATGTTATGCTGGCAGCACGATGGCCAAGCTTTGATGTTACTTGGCCTGTGGAAAGCTAGCCTCCTGTTCACCGTCCCGGGTGTCGTGGTGAAGGATGAATACGAAGATCCCTCATTTGAGGAAATGAAGGAAACAATTGGACAACTTCAAGAATACTCATTCGGGCCATATCCGGACATGATTATGGAAATACTGGAATTGTACGGAAGCCGGAACGCCAACCGGAAGAGCAAAGCGGAAGGTACGAAACGTCGAGGGCAAGCAAGACAAGGGGAAACTTCATGGTACGCTCAAGAAGAAAAGAGGAAAGAAGAGGAACGCAGGGAGGCAGAGGAACGGCTGCGGAAGCAGGAAGAGGAGCTGCGTAGGGAAAGGCAAAGAAAAGAGGAAGAACGGAGACGAAAGGAAGAACAAGCTCGTGTAAAGGCGGAAAGAATAGCAAGAGAGGAAATGCGAAGAAAAGAGGAAGAGCGCAGACGGAGAGAAGAGGAAGCCCGTGAGAAGGTGGAAAAGGAGGCAAGAGAATGGTCGGCTGCGTGGACGCGATATTCCGACGCATGGGAGAAGGGCGCGAACGTCTCGATGGCCAATATCCCTTGGCCTGTGAAGTCGGGGCTGCAGGTAGACGTCGACGAAGCCAACGTGAAGCAGTTCTTCGCGAAAGCGCCTCCGGAGTCGTTGGCGGGTTCGGGCGAGAAGCGGTTCAAGTTCATAAGCGCAGAGAATAAGAAGTGGCACACGGATAAGGTGATGCAGCGGTTTGGACCGGGCGTAACTGCAGGTCCTGCCAAGAAGCCGTTGGATATCATTGCGAGAGTTTTGATCCAGTTAAGACAAGAGGCCCAGAAGAATAGGTAGGCGGGAGAACGCCACGTTGACCGTTGTTCCGAGAAGGTGGTGACTTTCCCATGGTTATGTCGTACTTAACACACAGGGGAACATTGTGTATGCGATTTCTTACTGTCGAACTTGTATTATTCTTGCAGGTGTTTCTCAGGTTTGTTCCGTTTAACTCTCCATTCATGGGCTCGAACTGAGTGAAAGGACCTCACGAAAGGGGGGAAGAACTTGCAGGTGATTACCGAGTTTCGAGGCAGAATCTATCGCCAGATTATACCCTTGGTATTAGGTATTCTTGCTCTTGACGGGTCGCGCCAATCCACGATGTAGGAATCAATATAAAGGTTCCTTACCACATAGGTCAGTCAGACTGATATAGATAGCAAGTTTAATCGAGGTATTTTCTCGTCTCAAGGATTGGGTTATTATATCTGGGTAACTCCATATTCGCTTTAAATACATGGACAGCCCTACGTAAGATACACATACTATGTATATGTGAATACCGGGGGTAATAAACGATGAATTTCTCTTTCTCGTTCTCATCTTTTTCGAGAAGCGTTGACCCAGGTAGATTTATCTGACAACGCTCAACCATTTCATAATTCAATCTTCAATCGTGTTGGACGAATACAGGGAGAGTTATACGATACGCACGAGCCCGCGAATTCTTGCACGATATGAATCCTTGTTATACCGTACAATAATGACATGGCCATGTTTGCTATCTCTGTTTAACGGTCAGACAGCCGCGTCATTGGCTACCCAGAGGTAGGTAGGTACTTAACCTATCCAAGTATGAGGAAGTTGACTTGGCTGCTCTTAATATCACGGACGAGGGAATCGGGTTCGGACCCGCCTGGCGCGACAAGACGGTAACCAAACCTACTCAAGAAGTCATAATCGAGTCAGTAATCGAGCAGTAATAAATGGCTAGGGCATTCATTCGGTCACGTCGAAATGTAATGGTCACTTAGTAGTTTCGCGGGCACCAATTGCGCAAGAACTCAGCATTGTGGCACTACAGATATTGATCCCTATCTTCCTTGGCTGGTTCTGGTGGCGCTATAGGCACTGTATAACAAAACCATTTCACTCCGCAGTGCAACCATATTTTCCGAACAGTCACAAGGACCAGCCAATTTAACTGAATCGAACGAGATGGTCCGTCGCGACCTTAGGTTTGATACTCTCTTCGTTACCCGGCCTCGCGGTGTTACCGTCGCTGTCTTACGGGGGCGATGGGCGGTGGGCGGCGGGCGGTGGATAACTACCTAGGTTACCGGCGTCCACGAGCACTTACATACCATAGCAACGGGACTTATCAGATGGCTAAGATCGATAATCGAGTTATCAGTTGATGCCCCGTGATAAACGCCATACCAAAACTAGCATGCAGCTAGCTGGAACCGCTCCAGGGGGGACGGCAAGGCGGCTGGGGCTAGTGTAGTCGACGGGCGAGAGGCCCAATGTGGAGAAAACATTCGACTGGTTACTCCAAAGCAAGTTTTGTTGCAGGAATCGCGATTCCCTCTACCGTATTACTGGACGCCCACGGACAACAGCGCGCAGATCCTGCCATGCGGGCACGAGCTTACCTGCTGGCTCTTACTGTTGCTGGTGCAACTAGAGGCCTCGGCAACCTCTCGATGACGGAAGCACTCCATTGTCCATCAACCCATAAATCTCGATCTCAAGAGAGGACCAGGGCAATTGGAATACTCCAGGCATCACCATAACACAATCCCTCGCCAAAAAAAGCCTCGCGGAGCGATAGCTACGGATGACAATCAGTGGGTCGTTATCCTACCCTCGGTAGGCGTGGAACATCTATGGTCGCTCTCTACCGCGTATTGTCACGAGATCAAGGTCTAGGCAAAGTGTGCTGCAATAGCGGTCGTACTTTGCAACTGGCCACCTCGTCAGCTCCCATCGGAATAAGAAAGAGGTTGGCTAATCCAAAAGCCCTGTGTAATAAACAAGAGTCCTACAGCGCTGAGCGCCCGCCCTACATGCTCGTTCCATGTCGCATAGAGGGGTAACGTCCTTCTATATACATGCGACTCCCGCATAGAGTTGCACGTTACTCATGAGGGGTTGGCCAAATGTGTTGTCAAGTCACCGTTGTCGCAAGATTTCAGCCTCGACTACATCATTGTTACCAGCAGACATGGGTAACCCCTGAGCTAATCCGAGCTGTAAAAGTCCTAGCATGGAAACCAGCCTTTTCCCTTGCATCTGCAATATCGTCTTGGCTTGCATAGCCGGGGCCTAGGCTTGCGCCGGCGTCGCCTTGGTTTTTTCTGCTCCGGGCCCCCGAATATTCACCACCGTCGACCGATTACACACTTATTGAATGACTTTATCATCAGAAAGTGGGCCGAACACTTGATCGACGAGCTGGTCTTTATGATCGTCATTCCTATTCCAAGTCGAGTTGCCCCCAATAACACTAGTGAGCGTTTTCAGCAACAACGTGTTCCACGTCTTTCATAGGCACCGCATCCGTCCAATCCGCCGACTCCGCGACATGGAGGCTTGATCCACCTGTCTCTGTATTATACAACGCTTTAGAGCAAGTCTTGAGCTATGTTTGTGAAATTGGCCGGGCGATTGCGCTGTGAAAAGATGTCATGATATTCCACTAGCGACGCTGTGCAGCTCACTTGCATATGTGGTACGACGAAGATATAAGAAACCCGTAATCCAGATTTCCTATATCTGCCTTCTCATCACCAACCTCCCCCAGCCTGCTGTTTTCTCTGAGGCCTCGCCGTCAAGTAACTCGTTCGTTAAGGTTACTTAAGACACTTGCTGAGCCGTGCTGCTTCTTGCTCGCCCAACCCTCTCGTAGTGTTCGCGTAGCTTTAGCTTACATTCGCTATAAGCCCCATTCGCTTTTTCCGACACAGCCCAATCCAAGATGAAGGCCGTTCTTCCTATCTTAGCCTTGGCCACTTTGGTCACAGCCAACAAGGACCACAAGTCCGTTGTCACGGCCACGACGTACGAGACAACCACTATTTGCCCGATCACGAACACGGTGACCTACGGAGGATCGTAAGTCATCGCTTGATAGTTTGGAGTTTCTATCGATTTTCTCACACTAGCTTAGGACCTACCTCGAGACTACTTCCACCACCTCTACCATAACCGTTACCTCTTGCCCAGGAGGTAACTGCGGGGGCGAGGTAACAGTGTCTGCACCCGACACCACTATCGGCACTACTACTGCCGTCGAGGTGACTTACACAACTACGTGTCCTGTCACGGAAACCGTCACCGCCCCGGGCAAGACATACGTCACAACTTACACGACAACTAGCGTGGCTGTCACCTATGTCGACACCACCTTCGTTGAGACCGTGACGGGACCTGGCGCCACGCAGACTACTGAGGATATTGCTTACACGACTCTCACTTCGTTATGCCCTGTGACCGAGACCAAGACCATAGAAGGCTCTCCTGTCGTTGTAACTTGGACGTCAACATCGACTATAAAGACCGCAGCCCCAACCACTGCTACAGAGTACACCTCGTACACCGTAACTGAGCAAGTCTCTACCGAGGTTTTCGAGACTGTCACCTGCCCGGAGACAGTCCACACTACCGTCTCTGAAGGCAGCACGATTTACGTCACCGAGACCGGCACCGAGACTCTCTACACCACCAAGGAATACACTGTCACTCACACTATCCCTGTGACGAAGACTCAGGAGGTGGACGTGACTGTTACCTCGGAGGCCACTGAGGGCGAGACCGTCACCACATCCCCTACCGTCTGGGTCACCTACAGCGACACCACCATCGTTACCAAGTCCAAGCCCGCCACGACGGCGCCCTATCCCACTACCGTTTCCGTACCCGTCCCCAGCTCGGTGGGCACGACCTACGTCCCCACGGTCCCCACGGTCCCTGCTTCCCCCTCAACTAGTGCTCCCCCAGTTCCAACCGCTTTCGCTCCCCGCGTCACCCCTGCGGCCGCCGTCTTGGCCTTGGCCGGACTCGCTCTCCTGTTCTAAATTAGGCCGCTTTGAAATATGGGCATCCAAGCATACCGCCATTTTAATTCAAGTAGCATAGACAGCATAAACGGGGCAGCATAAGCACGGAACGGAACAGACATGGCGGTACCCATTATAGGTGGCATTCACACTACAGGATAAGGGGATTTCGGTGGCACATATTAGGTTTCCTGCTACGGTACTGTTCAACTTGAAAAGGCGGAAGTAATGACCTACTAATGTGGAGTGAAGTTGGAAAAGCGACCACGAGGATTGGCTAATCTCGACTACATGTTGTCCGTAGAACTTTTTAAACCTTCTTGTATATAGATTTTCGAAAGCCTTGTCACCAAAGCAAATTAATTCAAAGAAGTTAACAAGAACCTTCCCTCCCTCTTCTCCTAATAGAAGTGTACCTCAGGTAGCGTAATGATTGATGACCACACGGTGCTCGACACTCGCCCTCCCTTCTCCCTTGACCGTTCACGGCAAACGCCAACGGACAATACGAGCGGCCCTGCAGGATGTCTCAAGCCCCGTCTCTCGCACTGCCAGCTAAGAAAATAGCCCCCTACGTCATCGATGCGTCTTTTTTTCCACGGCTCGCTTAGAGGCGCGAAACATGTGTACATAGTCAGGTATATATTGCAAATAATATACACCACGCTTGCATTAGCTACACGCATGGCTTGCTTCGGTTTCGCTCAGTCTTGTTTTTTTCTTTCTTTCTTTTTTTTTTCAGAGCCGAATATCTCTCAACCAGGAACAATCTCCGGCTGGGATGTAAGATGAGCGGAAATGGCGCTGCGATATAAGCAGCCACGAAGTATATGGATGTTTTAGCCCTACGCTTTAGAGACAACGCATAGGCAGATTAGGCGCCCAGAGTATTAGGATACAGGCAGCCACCAGATGGATGCGTCGATGCGTCGTGGAGTAATCGTAGAGCCTTTTTTTTCCGGACTTAATGTCTCAGTCACGAAGGTGAAAAAGCAAAGACGGGCTCGTCCCTGTGTGCTTAGGTCGCCGGAATCCCTAGTGTCTCAAAGCTTGTTCCTGATTCTTGTTTAGTTTAGTTTCCTATTTTCCGTCTGCCCTGATTCAGATGCGCCCTGGCTTATTACGACCGGCAATACTAGTCAGGCTAGCCCTCGTGGCTTGCGGGAACTAACGTACCGCACCGGGTTACCGGCTTCCCAGGTACAATGCTTGAAGCAAGTTGATGATATTCTCCAGAACTACTGTCAACTAGCGGATTAGGGAGGTTATGGTAGGTGTTTAGAAAAACGACAGTTGGCTGTTAGTACACCCTGCTATGGGAGTCCGCGTCATACTCACGAACATCGCAACGCCATGCTGCCCAATTTAGAAACAGTCTACTCTAAATACAATTACTCGAATAGATCAAACCGAAAACAATTCATTCCAATACGGCATTAGTGAAGCATGTGTAAAAAAGCGTAACAGAAGTCGTTTATGAAGCTTTCGTCTTTATTGAAACCTGATATCTGCCAGCTGCTTGGTGCTCTGCTAAATGTCAAGCCAGCCGACAGGCCGGTCGCTTATGGTAAGTTACCGTGTTACCCCCGCTAAAATTCAAGTAATACCCACTATAAATCTGAAGGTGTCCACCATAGCTTAGCGCATTCCACCTACTACTAGGGGGCGTCATTAGGCTGATTAACTGACCGCTGGGCTTGACAGTTGACACAAAGCACCTGTCACTTGGTTTGGCACTTGGTGATCACGATTAAAACTTCTCCGAACGACTCAACATATACGCTACCCCCTTTATATCAAACACAACCTTCTTACTCGCTCAAGGAGTCCTACTCTAACACTGAGTTGTTAAATAAGCACGTATATCTAAAGTACCACACCATAAACATTTCAAAATAGTTATATGAAGTTGTAATTCTAGTCGTACCAAAGAAAGCACGTATATCTAACATCGCTGAACACGATAAACACGAAGGTTAGTATAAGCTAGGCCAAGTCTCACTACAGCATTTTACCAGTTAGAATATCATACTTAAGCGGCTGCGAACCAATACGGCAGTCGGCTTAAGCGCGTTTGAGCACCTATCTAATGGCGCTGCATGATGTGCGTTGCCCTATGTACACGTGAGGAACGGGTCCTGTCTGCAGCAGATTCATTTTCTCAATTTTGATAAAATGGTGTTAATGGACCGCCGCGCCAAATCCCCGCGGGGTCAACTCACTCCCCGCATCTAGACGATGCTCCTTTCAGTATTGGACACCCTTTGAGTATCTGCCGAGCCAAGGTCCAGGAAGTAACGGGAGTATAGTCCCATGACATACCCCTTACAAAGATAGAGAGCCCTTCGGGGTAGGGCCGTGCATGAGCTGGGACCGAAGCTCGTATATAAACCTAGCTATACACTATCAAGTTGAGATTATCTCGATGCGGGGATCTCTGTGAGACAAAGTTCCATCACGACTTGAATAGACGCTTATCTCTAAAGAATCATGGGATCCGAGTTAGCAGAATTAAAGGAGCAAGTCTCCCTCCTCCAAAAGGAAGTCTCTCGTCTCGCGGACGAAGCCGAAGTGCGAAAAACTCACTTCAAATATGGCTACTACCTCGACAAGTGCCTCTATAACGAGGTATGTGAAGAACGGGTGATCTATAACTTTTTTACGTTAACCGATGGGAGCTTAGGTCGTAGATCTATACGCGGACCACCCAGATACTTTTGTTGAATTCCTTGGATCACGCTACCGAGGGAAGGAAGGTGTAAAGCGACTCTACAACGGCCGTTTCCAGCAGACTTTCGTTAACGGACGCAACGGACCCGTCCGCGGCTTTCTGCTCGACCATATAATGATGCAAGATATCGTTGATGTGGACCCTAGCGGAACACATGCCTGGTGCCGGATGCGGGCGTTAATGCAAGCCGGAACGCATCAATCGGTCAAGGACACTCATCCGCGAGGGCACGTTCAGTGGTGGGAAGGCGGTCTCTACGAAAACGAGTACATCAAGGAGAATGGCGTCTGGAAGCTCTTCCGTTACCGATACTTCCCCTTCTGGCACGCTGAGTACGAGAAGGGCTGGTCCCTAACTAAGGAGAACTACGTCCCTTGGCCCACCAAGACCTACCCGGAAGACCCCCTAGGTCCCGACGAGATCATCGACCAGAAGATGCTCTGGCCCGACACGCGTGTGGTTCCCTTCCACTACCCGCACCCGGTGACGGGGAAGAAGACCGAGGACGACGACCTACGCGCGCCGCACTATGGTAAGGACCCAAGCACGGCCGAGGCACCACTCACTCTGGCACTGCCGGAGGGGCAGACGCGGCCAGGAGCGGGGAAGACATGGACGAACGAAGGCGCCGTCAGGGTTCTGCCTGATCTAGTTCAGAATCCATAATGCATAGGTAGTCACACTCGTATAGCCTAAAGGGGAATAGGGGGGCTAGATGGGAATCTGGGGTAAAGAAGACCCTTTGCATATCGTCGACCCCACACTTCCCCAACGCCGAGCTTCTGGCCGCTGGTAGGAGTAGAGATGAGCCCATAGATACAATACGTAGGGTGTCCTATCATATCTCACATACCTAGGTATATATGCCTGCTTCTGAAGCTGTGCCATAACTGCCGACCACGTGAAGACTGTACGAATTTCTCCGCCCCTTTAACGAGCCTAGTTACCTGTCTCAACTGTACAATACCACGCGATGATCGGGTTTTATTGGACACGGCCGGGATCTAAGATCGGTTCCGTCCGTAGCCCACGGCGCTCTACATCGTATTTCACATGAGAAAAATAACGTCTTTGAGTGAGATCTTCCCCAATCCAATAGTACTTTCACAATTACTAACTACACAGCTGCTCACCATGGCGCATCTCGAAGCTCTCGCCCCTGAGGTGTCATTATACCCGTATAGCAATGGAAAGAGGACGGGAACGCGGGTCAAGTTCCCCGACACCATGGCCTTCGCGTCGATGAATAAGCCCTCGCGATTTGAGGGAGATATCATCGATCTCGAGGTCACGGGTGAGATTCCCCGCGATATTAACGGGACGTTCTACCGAGTGCAGCCGGTGAGTAGCAAACTTTGAAGCATAACAAGGCCATGAAATAGACTGCTAACATAGTCCAGGACCATCGATTTCCGCCCATGTTCGAAGATGATATTCATTTTGTAAGCTGATTTTTGGCATGCGCGCCTTTCCGGTTCCAGTATAAACTGACTTAGACTTAATAGAACGGAGACGGTACGCCGAAATAAGGGGTCCTACCTAAACAGAGACTTTATCACCAGAAAGGGGAATGTGTAGCTTACTCAATTGAGAAATCAATAGGCAGCGTCACAGCTATCCGCATCAAAGATGGCCACGCCGACTTCAAGCAGCGGTACGTGCGGACGGACAAATTCCTCAAAGAGGACGAGGCGCGGCAGAGCCTGTTCGGGCGGTACCGGAACCCGTACACGGACAACGAGAGCGTCAAGGGGGTGATCCGCACCGTCAGCAACACCAACATCACCTTCTGGCGGGGCATGCTGCTGGCGAGCAAGGAGGACGGCCCGCCGTTCGCCATGGACCCCGTCACGCTCGAGACCATCGGGCGGTACGACTTCGAGGGCCAGGTCACCGCGCCGACCTTCACCGCGCACCCCAAGTTCGACCCGGACACGGGCGAGATGATATGCTTCGCGTACGAGGCCGGCAGCGACGGCTCCGACTGCGGCGTCGACGTCGTCTCCTGGACCTTCGACAAGGACGGCCGCAAGACCGAGGAGCTCTGGTTCAAGTCCCCGTTCTCCGGCATGATCCACGACTGCGGGATTTCGAAGAACTACTTGGTGCTTCCGCTGACGCCGCTCAAGACGTCCCTCGAGCGCCTCAAGGCCGGCGGCAATAAGTTCGCGTGGGACCCGAATGAGGACCAAGTCTATGGGATTGTTCCGAGGCGCGGTGGGAAACCCGAGGATGTGAAGTGGTTCCATGCCGATAACGGTAAGTAACAGTATTTCTGAAGTAGATGGAAACCTACCTGAGTAGCTGGCCCGGGGGAAGGTTCCCTAGGTTATATATATAGCGCGGTAAGGACGAGGATTTCTAACAATATGACATAGGGTTTCATGGGCACGTCGCCGGGTGCTACGAGAACGAGGACGGACACATCGTATTCGACCTAACGGTAGCCGACGGGAACGTATTCTTCTGGTTCCCGCCCGACGGCGAGAAGCCGGACCTAGCGGGGCGGTCACGCCTGAGCAGCCCGACATGCCGGTGGGTATTCGACCCGAAAGCGAAGACGGGGACGCGGGTGAAGGCGGCGCTGGAATGGACGACGAGCGGGGAGTTCTCGCGGATCGACGACCGGTACGTGACGAAGAAGTACGAGCACTTCTGGCAGCTGCGCGTGGACCCGACGCGGCCGTACGACATCGCCAAGTGCGGGCCGCCGGCGGGCGGGCTGTTCAACTGCATGGCGCACTACACGTGGGACCCGGCGGACGAGGGCAAGACGGGCACGGAGGACGTGTACTTCGCGGGGCCGACGGCGACCTTCCAGGAGCCCGTGTTCATCCCCAAGGACGGCGGCGCCGAGGGCGAGGGCTACATCGCCGCGCTCAAGAACAACCTCGACGAGCTCCGCAACGACGTCGTCATCTGGGACGCCCTGAACCTCGCCAAAGGCCCCCTGGCCACCCTGCACCTGCCCCTGAGGCTGCGCCTCGGCTTCCACGGCAACTTCGTCGATCACCGCGACATCGAGGCCTGGCAGAAGCGCAGGGAGGGCGAGCTCGGCCCCGTGCAGCCGGCGAAGGAGCCGCTGCCCTGGCAGAAGGCGCTGGGGATTACGAGCCTGCCTAATGGCCGCGCGAATGGCGTAGCGAATGGGCATGGAGCGAATGGATCTTCGTAAAGGGGCCCCGCGGCTCTTGGTAGACAGCGATGGTGACATTATGTATAATATTCCGGAGACTTTTTAAGCCATAATCTACGTTGCTTAACTGTCGCCCTCGTTTTCAATCCATACTATTGAAGTAGAGGTAAGCATATAAATAATATAGTATATAAGCTATCTTATACATATACATATACACGGATTAGGTAGGTATCTAGGTGAGTTTACAAATTATATAAAAGAAATAATCCCGGAAGAAGGGGTAGTCGTACAATTACGCCTTGCCGAATAGGAATCCGCGTATAAATGCGATCGGTGAGTCCATAAACGGACGAACAAACCGTGGCCTTCGTGGCCGTAGCCCGTATAGGAAAGCATCTAGCTTTTCAATTTCCGCGTCATCCTTCCCCTTTTCAACGGCGCGGTCTAGTTTGCCGTTATCGAAGGCTATTCCATGCCATAGTAAAATACCCAGGATTTGCGCCCTTCGAACGAGCGCGGCACGCTTAGGATCCCGGGACAGTTCGGGGATTTTGGAGAGGATTTCAGTCCAGAATAGCTTATCGAGATATTTCGCTTCCGGGAAGTAAAAGAAGTGGCCGCCCCTTTCCTCCCCAAGCAATTCTAGTAGACCGTACATTCCGACTCCAAAAGGGAGAAACTCGGCTTCGGCCCAGTCTAGCAAACCCAAGAGTTCCCCAGACTTTGGAGACACCATGATGTTCGAAGGTAGGAAATCCCCGTGGGTCAATGCCCACGGCAGCGCCTCAATCTCCGGTAAATCGAGAAGGATGGACTTTGCGATGCGGCGAAACCGAGAGGGGAGATTTTTCGCCATGAGCTCTAGCCGCCAGCGTAGCGAAGACCCCACCATCTTCTTCTCCTCGACTTGTTCGCGGCTTATCGCATGAGCCCAGCTCGTCGCCTGTAGAGCAGCAAAATCCCGCACAATTCGTTCCCGTTGCGATCTTTCCCGGAGAGAGTCCGTCTCAACGCGAAGATCTACCAGCGAGACACCCGGTATCCTCCTCATAGAAAAGACGTAGAGACCCGTGCCTTCCAACTCCCCGAGGAATTCCGTTTTTGGAGCCAACGATCCGAAGATCTCGCAAGCGGCATTTGCGATCCCCATATTGAGCTTATGAGCCAGCGGCCTAAACTGAACGACTACCCCCTCTCCGACGAAGACCGTATACGAACAGTATCCTTGGAATGGCGCGGGCCGCGCTGGCTCGGAGTATTTTAACCTGACAAATGCATCGCAGTCGTCTTTAACACTCGTCGGTAATTTGCAGCGGTCGAAGAATGGCGTAAGCGAGACTCCCGAGTCCCTCGGTTCACCAGCCATGATGGACTTCACCGGTCGGGTTCATCGTCCGAAGGAACTGACATGATGCAAGTAACACGAGCAAAGTTACAGAACGTACGCCCTAGCCCATACTTATATTCCAGGTATTATATTATCTAGACTACCTAAGTTCGAATTCGGCGCCGGTACCATGTGGTCGGACTACTGGATGAGGGGTAAAGTCGTGATCCGGGTGTAGCTGATAAGGCCATCCAGCGCCACGCGGACCCCTTGTGACCATTATGTAACTTATTAGAGATGCTCTGGCCTTGACCGAGAGCTCCCGCTCCTCCCCCACGCGCCGCATATGCAAGCAAGCACACTGAAGGATCAAACCATCACCTGTCGTGCATGGCATGGGGCTCGGAACGATTGGTCAGGCTAATAAATTATCAGATGCATGCCACAGCGGCTATGCACCAAACACGGATCGTAAGTCGTACAATATAACACAGTCACGGATGTCACACAGGGTCCCTTAGCCGACGGTCTCCGGATTTGCTCTGGCCCCTTTTCTCCTCGAAGGTCAGATGAGTTTTGGCAATGCCCTGTATGACGGGAATCCCATTTCATAAAGCGAATGAACTTAAACCGCTGTATCTTCCTCTCGGTACCTCTTAAACGAGGCTGTGAGCTGAGATGAGCTGAGATGAGCCAAGGCGAGGGTATTGATTACTTGGGGACATTTGGAATTCCCCAAGAAGCAAGCAACGGCCGCTTTACTTATGCGACCAATCCCGTTCGAGTATCTGACTCAGCTATAATGTCAATACTGCACCCAATACCAAGCTCATACTCGATAAAGTCGGCGTATGTCCTGTTTTATTTCTACTAGCGAATGGATCTCCAGGCACGTCGTTGCTTGGCGAGCTCAGCGAAAACACAAATAAAAAATGCGCTGTTCAGTGGAAGTTCTAACAGTTTTAGCGTGTTATAGTAAGAAATAGAAGCCAGTATGCATATATCAGGCTTATGAACCTAGACGGAACTATCAACAAGGCGTCTGTTTGTTCCTGCCCCTATTCTTCAACACTCGTCTTACCTACTATTATTATCATGGCTATGACGTTGAGAAACGCCTTGCCCTGGGTTTACCTACCTAGGTAGGTTACCTTTAGACGGTAAGACCGTGATGAATTGGAAGCCTCAGTCCTAGCAATAGGGGCACTTCTTCCTCTCTGCGCTCTTGGCTTTCGAGTATTGTAACTGCCTATAGTAAGACTTTAACTGGTTTGAGTTAGTTGGTGAGATCCAAACTGGAGTCCAAATCTATCTACGATGATCTTTCCGTTTTGTTAGTTGAGTATGACTTCTTGTGTTCCATCACATGGGATTTTAGTCGACGTCGGCAAGTTGGTGGCTCGTGGTAGTGTAATCTTTATTTAGCATACAGTATTTAATATAAGGCCCTCCGATAGTCAGATTCTAACGAGACTGGACAGCCTACGTTGACGACTCTATACCATAGTCCGGAGTATTGTTTTGTTTATCTTTTCTATCCGATTTCTTTAGCCAAAGCGCCAACGGAGCACCTAGACGGACCTGATAACTCACGGGCCTTCTTCACGATGAAGAAACGTATCATCGTCTGTTGCGACGGAACCTGGCAAAATTCGTATGTGACGTGGTGTATGAATCATGTCCAACTCGAATGCTAACGCATCCCAGGGACAATGGTTACGTTCAGCCAACCGCCTCCAATCCCGTCCCGACCCTCCAAATACCGTCAAACGTAACACGTATCTCGAGAGCGTTCAAGAGGGCTTGCTCTGACGGCGCCTTTCAAATCGTCTACTACCAGTCCGGGGTCGGATCTAGTTCGAGCCTCGTCGACCGAGTCCTAGGCGGCGCATTTGGAATTGGAATAGCCGAGGTTTGGAAGAAAGGAGCTCTTTGTGACTGCCATAGAAAACTAATCAAAGGCTAGAATATTCGCGAAGCCTATTCCTACATCTGCGCAAACTATGTCGACGGAGACGATATTATCCTTGTCGGTTTCAGCCGTGGGGCTTTCACCGCAAGGTCTATCGGTGGAATGATATCCGACCTAGGCTTGCTCACCCGTGAGGGCATGGAGTTCTTCTACCCGGTCTTCAAAGATATGCAGAATTGGATGAACCCCAGTTACGATGACCAGTTCCCCGAGGTGCCCTTCCCCAATAAACCAAAGGGGCCACGCGCTGCAGACGAATATCGCGATATGCTTGTTGAGGTATACATTGGCAATGCTCCTGCGCGCTGCACCACGGCTGATTAGAAGTAGAAAGGATACACTCGTGTACGTCAGGCCAAAGGCCAAGGCGACTTAATCACAGTCAAAGCCATCGGTAGGCGAGCGGATATGAACGGCTAGATGCAGATAATGGGGGCTAACTATTCCGTTAGGTGTATGGGACACAGTTGGTTCGTTGGGTATACCTCAAGGAAAGATAAGAGAGCTACTTGCTCGAGCCGGGATCCAATGGCGCAATCAAGAATAAGTCAGCCCTATCCTATCCTATGCGATCTATAGACTAACTGTGACGTACGTACCGATTCTATAATACTAGACTATCCAATAAGATTGAACACGGCTTTCACGCACTCGCTTTGGATGAGACCCGCGGTCCATTTAGCCCGACTCTATGGGAACGGCAACCCGAGTATAGGGATACTTCGGATCTTCGACAAGTCTGGTTCCCTGGTAGCCACGGAAATATTGGAGGCGGTTGGGCAGATCAGGGCGTCGCTAACATAACGCTTGCTTGTAAGTTCCATACCACCCCACCGGCCCAAATGCTTCCTAATACTCATTCGTGCGGCTAGGGATGATGGACCAACTATCCTCGGTCGGTTGTGAGTTCGTAAACGACGCTATTGAGAGGCTCTACAACCGCAACGTAAGATATTACCATAACTTGAAGCCGGCGGAGTCAAAGCGTGAGAGACTCGCTAAAAGTCTTTGCGGCTGCTGCGCTGCTGTACGTAAGAAGGAATCTCTGCGCTGGGCGGCAGTCCCTATCTTCGACCCGAACAAGCCTGTTCGCCCGTGGTCCCTGCATAGCATCCAGGCTGTTACTAGCCCAATCTACGACCTCGCTGGAAAAGTCACTCGTTCGCCAGGCATGTATAAGAAGATGAACCCGGATAATGGCCGCAATACACGTATCTTCCTTAAAGATACGAACGAGCGCATTCACAGCTCGGTACGCGTTCGCCTTGCGTGTGAGGGCCTGGGACTCAATGACTCGAAAATTTGGGAATGCCCATCCCTGTTGCGGATGTGGCATCCCCGTCGCATAAACCAAAAATTTTCCGACCCCGTACCGCAAGATGCTAGTTGGGGACCGAAAGTTAACGGCAGCGGCACGGGGCAACAGACCAACGGCGCCAACGGAGCAGCGGGAGGAACCAACGGCGCCAGCGCCGCTTCTGGGGAAATTACCCATGATTCAGGGGATAGGGGAAATTCAACCAAGCAAGGCGGCGACGCCTCCCAGGAGTCGCGCTGGGTGTGGGACTACATAGGCCCTGAAAAGGGCGCTCCGCATATCCGGACAATGGTAGAAGAGAACATAGGTCCGTGGGAAAGACATCTGCTCGAATTGTCTACTGGTAAGGTACACGTGTGCGAGTACGCGGAGGCACAGGAAGTCGGCACGTTCAAGGTCTTCAGAAGTAAAAAATTCAAAAAGAGGGCGAAGAAAGCGAATAAGTCGAGCCCGTGAGTGAAGGGGAGTTGACGAATGGCATTGTTAGGCGTTAGGCAGTATTGATAATTAAGTATCTCTTTTAAACAACGCTTTATCCCCAATACCCATAGCGCGCCCTTAAAGTTCTACATGATGTTAGCTGGTAAAGTGTTAAATGCAACTCAAGAACTTGAAGTGACTCGTTTGGGAAGCATAGGTAGATAGGTATACAGGTGGGCTTGTAGAGCGTTGGGTGTTGCGTCACGTGAGAATAGGCAGCAGATTAAATGGAAGCTCAAATGCGAATCGGATCATTGCTTAGTAGCTATAATCCGTTCGCCAATATCTTATTTAAGCTTGACCATTTCTCGCCAATTCTTTAGTGGGACGTATCGATATCCTGTCTCTCCTCGCGCGATAATAGAACTTACCATCTGACCGACTAGGTAGAGATGTTGTCAATCCTTCGAAAAGCGCGGCTGAAGGATAAGGAGATGAGAATCCTGATGCTGTGAGTTCGACCCTTTCGAGCCCCCACAACGTTGAGTTAGATTGCTACTTGGGCTAACAATTAGGGGAATAGGGGATTAGATAATGCGGGAAAGACGACGATCGTCAAGAAAGTAATGAATGAGGACGTCAATACGGTTAGTCCGACATTGGGCTTCATCATCAAGACCATTGACTACGAGGGGTGAGCCATGGGTCTCTTTTCTCCATATTCCACTGTGCGTGTTGTGATGGAGAATGTTAATACCGCCCTAGATACAAACTGAATATTTGTAAGTCGGACCGGCTTAGTTATCAACTGATAACCGGTAATGAGAACGGGTGGAGGCTGATGGGCTGGGCTGTGTGGGAATAGGGGATGTTGGCGGGCAAAAGACATTGCGCTCGTACTGGCGTAACTACTTCGAGAAGACGGACGCCCTCATATGGGTCGTCGATGCGACGGACCGGTTGAGAATCGACGACTGCCGAGAAGAGCTCCACGGACTACTACAAGAAGAGGTTCGTCTGCTCACCCCCGTTGCTGCCCGATATGGCAGGCCTCGTTCGAACGGAAGACCTGGCTGATGGTATTATGACATAGCGCCTCTCGGGAGCGAGCTTACTAGTCTTCGCCAACAAGACCGACGTGCAAGGATGCATGGACGAGAACGAGATCCTCGAGGGACTACAACTTGAAGCCATTCGGACGCACCACTGGCACATCCTACGGTGTAGCGCTATGACGGGTGAGAACCTTAAGGAGGGACTGGCGTGGGTAGTCGAGGACGCCAAGGCAAGATTGTTCTTGTATTAAGAGGCGTTTGTTGCCTCGTTGTGGGTAAGGAAGAATAAACGCATGACACTTTGTTGATGCATACAATAACATAAGAGCGTTGAATTACATGTAGACGAAACCCAATGTACCTACACTACCCTGGTAGGAGGTAATAAACAGAACGGAACAGAATGGAGCAGAATGAAAACAAGGAAATAATTAGACTTCGTGTTGTTATTTTTTTTGTATGTGTTGTTGTGTATTATTTATCGGTCTGCCCGGTTACAGTACGAAATGGGAAATGGGAAATGGGAAATCGAGAGATAACTTTTTGGTGTGGCCTATGCATTGACGCTAATCCAAGAAAGGAAAGGCGTCTATCAGCTTTCAATGCTCTAGGTCAGTTTCGTCGGCTCGTTGCGTTGTCGGACACCGGACGGACAGGCGCCAGGCGGCCACACTTTTCTTGGAGCCGCCCAAGACAGCGTCGTCATTGGTGGTGGAGTCACTTGGTGGGCATCATTTGATAGCGCAGAGCTGACAAGGAAACGGCGGCCTGCAGGGATTTCAGACGACGACAGCCGGGAGAAACAGGAGTCCACTTTAAGGACTGACTGCCTCTGCAGCCGCAGCTTGTGATCAACTAACTTTTGTTTACTGTAAACTTCCCGTGCTGATTCCTTTCCTATTAAAGTCCTCGAACTTCTTAATTTCCTTGAAGTTTCTAAAAAAAATAAATATTCCGAGTTGGACTTGTCTACATAGATATTATTAGGCCTGGTTCCTAATTGGGTCCATTCGTCACGAACACTAGCAGGAAGGAAAACAAGCATTTTCCCTCTTATTTTCCTCTTTTCTACTTTTCGATCACCGCCCCGAGTCTGTGCCTTCAGCCGAAGAACGGTGTAAACAGGGAAACCAAGAAAAGAAAAGAAAAGAACTTGCCTTTCCCATCGCCTACCTACCTGGTGCCGTGTCGTAAACTCTCTACGTTCTCAATTCCCAGTTTCCGTGGATCAATCGGTAAAAGATAAAAATGTCCGAAGACGTATCCAAATTTCTGCTGCAGGTTAAGGAACTAGGCGATCGACGAATCGAGGAAGACGAAGCCCGCTCACGAGAACTAGAGGAACGAATATTACGAGAAAGGAAAGAGCGAGAAGCTCGCCGCGCAGGTATGGGAGTTTTCATATCCCGTCAAGATTTACCTTCCTTGTTTTTACTTCTAGTCCTCTTTGATTTTCGGGGTGTAGAACACCATATAATATACCCTGATACCCTGGTATACTCTGCAGGGTATACTATGGCTATGCCAACTGCGACTTTTAATTGACTTAGTTTTCTCCCAGAACGCGCCAGGTCTATTTCGCCGCAAAAGTTATCGCCAGCAAACACCCCGCCCCCTTCCGCCCGGCTTACCGACACTCATTCTTCGTTCAACCGACTAAACCTAGACTCGTCTCCTATCCTCGAGCCTCCTACCAGCCCCCACTCTAATCCCTCTCCCAGCAACGAGGATATGGTGGGATTGGGAACATTATCGACCTCCCCTTCGAAAGAGAACGAACTTCCAGCCGACGCTGAGAGCAAGCAGACCGGCCAGACGTCTCCTACACGAGCTAGAGGGTTGTCGTGGCAACGAAGGCCTAATTCCCAAGCTTCTGATCGATCACGAAGCCGGCCGCTCTCAGTTGTTGCTGCTGAGAATGCAGCACGGAATACCCCTCCCGAACCCCCTTCGACAACCGAAACTATACCGAAGGATCAGATTGCTTCTCCATTGTCCTCCAAAGACCCCTCGTCGCTCCGTCAAACACCAGACAGGGGTGCTACTTCTCCTGGTTACAGACGGAATCAGGTTGAGGACACCCAGACGGCTGATATTTCCCTAACGCCGACTAAACCACCAGGCACGTCGCGTGAGCCGTCCACCGAAATTTCAAAAGAAGACACAGGCTCCCAGCCGGTCTCCCCCGATCCACAAAACAGGTTGTTGGGATCGCCCTTGTCTTTATCAGCCTCCCAGAGGTTAGAGCCTCCTAGCAACGACACCCAGCCGGAGGCGGAACCCGGCCAAGAACGATCGCAAATTATGTCACCTCCTTCCGGGCGAACTTCGCCATCTAAACTAGATAGGTCAGGCTCGCCAACGAAGGGGATGGGCGGCTTCGTACAGAGCGCCATGATGAAGCGGTCGGATAGCATCAAGAGATGGAGCATCCAGTCACCCACAGGTGCGCCGCGTACGGATCCAGTTGTCTCGCATCGAACGGGCGGTGGGACCAGGTCCAGGCCAGCAAGTTTAATTCGTGATCCTTCTACGGAAGCTTCGTCAAAAGTTTCGCCAAGTCAAGAGGGAGAGAGCCAGGGAGAGGTTGCGGTTGGTACCGAAAAGCCCACTGAGAAGCCCACCGAGAAGCCCGCCGATTCGCTCAAACTCGACCTTAAACCCTCTCCGGAGTTACAGGACCAGGAACCGGGGCGGGCCACTCCCCCCACCAGTCCCTCCAAAACTATGGATTCTAGGCGATGGAGCCCTACAAAATCCAGCTGGCTCGAATCTGCCCTAAACAAACCCGAATCTCCCAAGCCGAGACATAGCCCTTCAAAAAGCCAGCCAGCCTGGATGGCAGAACTCCAAAAAGCAAAAGCCGAGAAAGCTGCAAATCTCAGCACTGGGAGAAGCAGATCACCAACCGTCTCGCACAAACATCAAGTTAGCATTGGTGGACTTATGAGGCCCCCTGCGCCTGGCATTACCACGAAGCCGGTTGGCTTAGGTGTTCTTAGTCCGGCCACCTCGATAGGTGCTAGCCCTCGCCCCGACGAAATTATTTCTCCTAGAGACCTCCAGAGCCCAACGACGCCCGGCATCAAGAGCCCCGACCTAGATCGCAACCCTACAAAATTACCTTTGTCGACCAACAAGCCAAAGCCTGAGACACAGCCCACTATGGATTTTCGAGCAAATTTGAAGCCTAGGCAGCCCATCAGTCCTTCTAATGCCAACGAAGAAAACGAATTCAAGAATGTCTTTAGTAACCTTCGGAAGACCACGACACAGAACTTCGTCCCCCCCGACGAGGTAAAGAGTACTCTTCTAAAAAGAAAGCAATCCCTTCATCTCACGGGAGGACCCCAGAAGACGGACCGAGTCGACGAATTCAAGGAGGCTATTCTGGCAAAGAAGAAGGATTTCCAGAAGGTGCAGTCAGAAGGCCGGGGCATTGCGCGGAAGGATAGTACCGCAGCCGAGACACAGGTTCCCGAAGGATTGGCCAAGCGTGGCGAACTCATGCGGTCGAATACTATAAGCCAGGACTCCGCAACTCCGTTCTCTGTCGGCACGGACCTCCCAAAACCAAGCCTAGCACCAAGGCGTGATTCCGTCCAGGAACTATCATCTAGTAGGCTGCAAAAGTTCGGTGGCGCCGGGAACCAAGATCCGGCCCCGGGGTCTGCAGCCTCTAAAGTAGACCTTCCATTCATCCCAAGGCGAGGTTCAGCTCAGACTGTCCAAATCTCGAAGGGAATCAACCAACCGCCTGCGCCTCAAAAAGAGGTGAATATCCCTGGCCGGCTTCAAGGGAAACCCGGGGTCAGTGCTTTAGCTAATCGGTTTAATCCTGCTCTTGCTGGCCTGATTGCTAGAGGACCGCCTGGTACGGCCGCTGGTTCTTCGGTCTCCGGCACGACAACCTCGAGCCCGCGTGGCGGTGGCTCGGAAGTTAATGATAACGAGGCCGGCTCGGGACCAAAATTGACACATATGACTAAGGGTCGCGCTCGCGGACCCAAGAGAAAGGCGCCCACTTCAGCACCAACTGTGGCTTCGAGTCCAGCGGAGGGTATCCCGTCGGGCAATATTTCAGGCGGACGCCCCATCACACCAGAAAAACCCACCGTTTCCACGCCAAGCCCCAAAGCAAGCGAAGGGCCCAGTAATGAGCCAATAAAACCCACGCCGCAGCCTATTTCCGTGAAGTCTCCCGAGCCTACACCGGAAGAAGTTCCTAGTAAGACGCCGACTTCAAACAAAGTCCATGAACAGGTGGCTGCATTCGCGACCCAGAGGAGACAACGGTCACCCACTAAAGTATTTGAGGAGCCTAAATCACCGTCGCAACCCCCATCACAACCGCCGTCTCCGAGGAAACTCGATGTGAAGCGAATGTCACGCTTCCTTGATGAATCTTCCCAAGGCGCTGGGAAATCCAGTGATCCTCAGCCGACGAAGGATATAAAAAAGGAGGACGAAACGCCTCTTGCAGAAAAGGCCAAACCAACCTTCGAGAAGCCATTCGGCCAGCCCCTTGATAAGGATCTGCCAACGCCCAAACCTCGATCTCCGCCATTCGACATACTGAAGAAACCGTTACCGGACCCATTTTCCTCAGACCCTAGAAAGCTACCCCCCAGCGATGTCTCTGGCCGCCCTACCTCTTCGGGGATCGTAGGGACTATCGCATCTGCCGGACGTCCTCTACCGGCTATTCCGAGGGCCGACAAGCCGGAGCTATCCCCACGCGATCGCCCACTGCCGGCAG
Organism: Pyrenopolyporus hunteri; assembly: GCA_902806595.1. Taxonomy (NCBI): domain Eukaryota; kingdom Fungi; phylum Ascomycota; class Sordariomycetes; order Xylariales; family Hypoxylaceae; genus Pyrenopolyporus; species Pyrenopolyporus hunteri. Next base: position 980,498 of record CADCXC010000005.1, on the reverse strand, counting down.
AACCTAAGGAGACTCAGCGACCTTTACCAACTCCCAGCCCAAAGTCGCCTCCTCCAGCGTCATCCCCTATGCGCTCTCCCACTAGGCAGCCACACGAAGCATCTACTCTGCTTAGCGACTTTTTTGGCCCTGAACGTACACGGAAGAATTTTAACGTAGACGCCGCCGAATTATTAATGCGTCGGCCAAACATAGCGCCAACGAGGGTCCAAACCTTGAGTGCTCAACTATTTCAATTCTCGGCTGATGGCAAGAAATTGCCCGTCCCATCTCACCACGAGCGGACACTATTCGAAAGTGAGATGTATATATGTTCTCACACGTTCAGAGACGAATCAGGCAAAAAGATGACAGAAGTCTACTTCTGGGCTGGAGACGAGGTTCCCCGCCCAACCGTTGACGATGCATCGTTATTCGCCTCACGTGAAGCAAGAGCTCTAGGCGGCAGGCTACTCAAGCTCCGGCAGGGCAAGGAGACACCCGAGTTTCTCCAGGCGCTGGGTGGTATAGTGATCGTCCAGCGCGGCTCGGGCAACAAGTTCGACTCGCTTGCTCCACACATGCTATGCGGAAGACGGTATCTGGGGCACGTTGTTTTTGACGAGGTTGACTTCACTCCTACAGCTTTATGCTCCGGATTCCCGTATGTTGTGACGACAGGTGGCAAATGTTACTTATGGAAGGGTAAGGGCAGCGGAGTGGATGAGTTAAGCTGCGCGCGTCTCATAGGGATGGACTACGCGCTCTCGGGCGAAATGGAAGAAGTCGAGGACGGCCACGAACCAGCAAGTTTCTGGGGCCTCTTCGATACCGAGTTGAAGGCTACGTCTGCGGACCATTGGCGTCTCAAGCCTAATTACGATAAATACTGCAGCAGGCTATTCTTCTCGGACGCGGCCTCTAAGCAGCAGGTAAGCTACACATCCCGGCTCTATCACCACAGAAATTCTTATTAATGCGTAAAATCCTGCAGATCATTGAGATAAGTCCTTTTTCGCAGACGGATTTACGGCCAGCAGGCATCTACGTCCTCGACGCATTCTTCGAACTATACATCATCGTAGGATCCCGGGCCCAAGCCCAGTATGCGTCGTTTCATAACGCATTAGACTTCGCTCAAGAGTACGCGATCCTCGCGGCGGGAATGGAGGACAGGCCATTCGTCCCGTTCTCTACCGTTGTGCTAGAGGGTATCCCCCGAGACATGAAGAGCGTATTCCGCAAGTGGCGTGATGCAGACAACCCCACGGTTACGAACGTGAGCACCGGCCTCAAACGAGGGCGTAGTTTACGTGTTGTGCCCCTCAACCAGGCGTTGCAAGCGCTGGGCGATTAGGAGTCGTCCCAAGCCTTTCTGTAACAACTGGAGCATTGTTGTGATTGAGGGGGCATGTTGGTTTGCGGACGGCATAGATCTTAGTGTCAACTACGGAGCCGTACGTTGGAAGGAGTAGCTAGACTTGTATTGCATGTGCCCTTCATGCATGCGTTTATATCTCGTCAGTTCGTGTATCTATTAGGGCGTACAGGCCGGATTAAAGATGGGAAAGGTGTTACCCAGGTAGAGAAGCACATATGGATCGCATGCGTGTTCCGGCGCGGCGTAAATGGTTGTTACTGTCAGCGCAAGCAGCATTCTGAGGGGCGAACACTATGTTAGATATAACGACGAGACGATCAAGCAAGCAAGCAAGAATGATGTTGAGAGAATAATACGCCATTCACCCTCACGGATTCTAACTCCGGGCTAGGTCCAGGTCCATACCAGCCTCTCTTGAACTATGCTAGTCCGCTAATGCCAAAAGTCCTACAATATCTCGAGCTTATATGCGAAAGAATCACCTACGTTATTCAACGCGTGAGATTCGACATTGCCCTCTATACGCCACCGACCATAGTACACTTGAAGGGGTAACCCTGATATCAATAGCCCGCTTTAGGTCGTCGGTTCCGCGTTATATAGGAAGAACGTCGGCATTTCCTTTTCTCTAGGCCCCAATAATATGTACGTGGACCTTCTTCTTCCTCCTGAATAGCATAGGTCAGAAAGAAAGACTTCGTTTCAGCGGTTACCTATCTGGTAATGCATACTTCCTTGTGTCCATAATTTAAACACGACATAAGATAGGTACCTACGTAGGTAGACAACCCGACACCAGTTACAGTTCCCTTACTCGGTACCGTTCGTATCTTTCTCGTTGATGACACGGCCCATGGGTAAACATTAGGTTCCTCAATCACGGTTCAGTATAGTATCATCTTACGACCTTATTATCAGACACAGTCTATAGTCTACATTTTTACCTCGGTTTTCCGTCTATACTTCTTACTCGGTACCATACCATTCTCTGCAAACTCTTAACTTAGCATCAAGGCGTCTAGGTGCAACCCAAGACGGATCCACGATGGAGCTAATAGCCGCCTTACGGAGCTACGTAGCTACGACTCTATTGGCATCTCTTCCAGTCGCCAGAGGTCTTATAGACGACTGTAAAGGAGTTTTGGTTTCTGATGTGTGCTTCTTCTAACCGGTCAACACCATCCCCGAACTAACTAGAAAAAGCAGTCTCTCCCCGTCCTTATAAACTCCGGTGCCCTTCTCGAGCACCTGCAAGCCTTGCAGGATATTGCTGACGCAAACGATGGGAGTAGAGTAACCGGCTCCCGCGGTCACAATCAGACGATTCAGGTAGAAACCAAACCACGGGTCCTATACGGGCGTGTTTTCCTCGCTAATTCAATATCGTAGTACATCCAGGATCAAATGACGGCCCTAGGTTATTACGTAGAAGTCCAGCCCTTCCACGAGGTAATGCAAGTCAAAGGCGATGCACTCTTGGTAGTAAACAACTACATCATCCAGGCTGAACCGTTAGGATCGTCTCCCAGTCACAACATTGTCGATGTTCCCCTCGTACCTGTCAGTAGGACCGGGTGCAGAGCAGTGAGTAGAGTAGGCCAATAATCGGTTCCGTTACGATGGCTGATACCATCAGGTCGACTATCCTCAAGAGGTTTTGGGAGGCGTCGCATTGGTTGCCGGAGGCGGCTGTTCTCTCTCCGACAAGTCGATCGCGGCGGGAATAGCAGGAGCCGAGGCTCTCCTGATGCGCGAATCCACGCAGCTCACCGCGAGCCTGGGCGGGTTCAACGACCGTCATATTCCGACGGCAAGGATATCCGACAGGGACGCGACGCGCATATTGGGTCTCGGTTATCCGTTGAAGGTCAATATATTCGATATCTCGACGCAGTTCGAGCGAGTTTCCAGGTTCGTGGTGTGCACATGAATATTAGACCAGGCAGACTAACCTCGGAAAAGCTACAACGTGTTCGCGACTTAGGAATACGGTGACGAGGACAACACGTTGCTAGTTGGCACGCACACGGATTCGGTCCAATCGAGCGCGGGCATCAACGACAACGCCAGCGGTATAGCCAGCCTCATCGAGGTGGCCGCTCAGCTCTCCAAGTTTAAGACAAAGTCTCGAGTCAAATTCGCCTTTTGGACGGCCTCGGAACCGAGTCTTTTAGGCTCGAAGCACTGGTTCGATACCGTGTACGAAGAAGAGCTCCGCAAGATACGCCTTTATCTCGACGTCAACATGGTTGGATCTCCCAACGGCGTGCTCAACGTTTACGACGGGAACGGCACCCACTTTAGACGTCCGGGGCCCCGCGGAGCCGCGGAGGCCGAGATGACTCTAGCGAGGGGTTTCGAGGTCCAGGGCATCGACTTGAGAAGGACGGAGATCAGCAACCGCAGTGACTACGCTGCGTTCTTCGATGCCGGCATCCCGTTCGCGGGCCTCTTCAGCGGGGCCAACGGATTGAAGAGCGCGGACGAAACTAAGTCGTTTGGAGGCATGGCTGGTATCCCATACGACAGCAACTACCACGAACCAGATGATGATATACGAAACATCAATATGACAACTCTTTTACAAAACACCAAGGCGCTAGCTCATAGTGTTGGTGTGTTTGGGAGAGGGTTTGATGATTTCCCCTTACGATCAGAAACCGTGCGATCCGTGGTTTCGATGGATCCGAGCTTAATGATCTTGGCGTGGGCTATTTACTACTTGCTTTCGTATACAATGTAAGCTGGCCACGTTAGCTTCGTAATCCGTCTATATCCCTACTATAATGTCACTCAGGAGATGGCCGATGATGAGAATTGTTAATTAGAAGACTTACATAGACACTAATCAACCCTAAGTTTGGCTTTCCCGGCGCCCAGTGTGCTCCCTAAATATAAGCCACTCCTTATCAACATAAATCCTTCCCCCCTTCTCCCCATCCTACCATCTATAGAGAATTGCGCCTCTTCCACGCATAATCCGCATCCGGGTGAATCCTCGGCTCCTCGATATCCCTCCTCAACTCCTTCTTGCGCCTCCAGTCCGCGCCGAACCTGGCGTCGCGGTCGCCCACCGCCTTCTCGAAGTCGAACTGGCCGTCGGCGGTGAAGCTGGTCATGAGCTTGGGCTCGCCGAGCGGGAGCGCGTCGCCGCGGTCCGTCTGCCACAGGTGGTACACCTTGCCGTACAGCCCCACCACGTGCTTCATCTCCTGCGTCTCCGCCGCTTCCCACGCCTGCTGGGCCCCCGGCGCGATCGGCCCCGGCATGATGAGCATCCCCGATTTCACCTCGTACACGTGCGAGTGCCAGAGCTTGCGCTCTTCTGGGGGTAGTGTCTCGTACAGCTTGGGCGTGATCATGTACTCGATCCCGATGAGTCGGGCGTTGGGCCCGGGACTATCGTACAGGATACATTGCCGGACATCTGAGGGGTGTTAGAACAGGAAATATGCGTGAGAGTATAGTATGATGCTGAAGGGAGGAGATGGTCTACCTGCGGTTAGGTGGGCGCAGTAGTGGTTGGCTTCGACGTAGCGCCCCGGCTCGTCGGCGTACGTGTGGAAAGCGTTCAGGTGAGCGCATAGCTGCTTCACCGGCTGGAAATCCTGTATCATGGACGCGCCGGTCTCGAGGACCTTGTCCTCCGTTGAGACAGGGCCCCCGGGGACGTTTGGATTCGTTGTCATGGTGGTATATGAATTTTACGGGGGTAGAATAGCTGCTGAGCAAATGGTAATGTAAATCTAACTCGAGAAAAATAGAATTGCACACTCCTCAAACACCGGCGCTGGCTTTGCTGAATCTCGTATAAGTGACGGTAGCTCTTTGGATACCGCCGATGGATACCGCCGATATTTATACGTTAATACGACAGCCGAAGCGACGAGAGCACGAAGACTACAAAGATGGTACGGTCAAAGTATACGTCGATATTACCTAGCCATTGCTGCGGGCCATCCCTATATCTACATGAGATTTACTCGCCGAGTTACATTATTGTCAAGTCGACGGCAGTGCATCAAGCGTATTCGACGGAAATGCTGATGTCATGAGTGCGTCGTCCCCCGCCGAACTTAGGCGACGGTTTGTGGGTTTCGGGACTTGGCTAGCCAGCGCAAGGAACGGGCAAATAGGTAGAACTATAGATTTATAGTCGGTAACCTTAGCGGTAAGGCCAATGTGCTCCTGAGCCGATAGATATCTGATTTAATTAACTTGAAGTTTTGAAGTCCGTATCCTGAAGGAGTTGAGTTGTTACAAGGAGTTACAAAAGTTACGCATAGTGCTCTCTTAGTAGATGAATTGGTACCAGCATAATCACGTGCTCGGTATGTATTGTGTGGTACAGTTACACCAATTTATTACCCCCCACGCTCCCCTATCGTACGTCTTGGTAACAGCCTATTCTTTCTATGCGGAGCTGGTCGTACGACGCGTCCCCCACTATACTAGGTGCCCAGCTACGACGGTTGCGGGTGCTACATGTAGCTATTAGGACACCTGCAGGGATCTTGCGTAGCGTCATCCGGGTATCAACCCAGCTATCTCTAGGTACCTGAGCCCAATAACGGCCCAGGCGTTACACGCAACATACTTGTACCTAGACTCGCCAACCAGCGCAACGACAACGGTCTCACATTATACCAACCAACATCCACGCCCAATTACGCATCGCCGCCTAACATTCCCAATACATGTCCCAGACGTAAACCCACTGCGATTCACGATAGTTCTCGCAAGGGGCCAGCCCGCCGTGAACTATGGCGGCATCCCGCCGCGGCCAGCCGGAGCTGCAAGTCCGTCTCCCTTCCACCCCGAACGTCGCAGCGACGGCGACGCTGCCCGACTTACCTCCCATATTCGCCCTGTTCCTGATCGACTTCGACGTCAAGGCCGGCTACACCATCTCCTGGAAGGCGGCCAAACCGGGAGTCGAGCTCGAGGGCGTCGTTGAGTACAAGTCCCTGCCGTCGGGGCTTCACACGGTGTCGGAAGACCTGATATACTTCGTCCACGATGGATTCGCGGGCCTCAGCGCATTCGTCAACGCGCCCGTCGAGGACACCGAGGCCCGCAACGCCCGGATGCTGGCCGTCGGCGTGCTGGTGCCCCTGAGCTACGGCCGCCTGGGAAGGGCTTGGAGGCATGCCGAGAATCTGAAGAAGATGGCCGCGTCACTCGTCACGAATAGCAAAGACATGGGCCCATTGGAGGAGTACTGGCAAAAGAACCAGGCTAAGGAAGAACCCGCCGCCCCCGCCGAATCTATCGCGACGCCGTCCATCGCCCTTCAGTCCCCGCTGAAGCCGCCCCAAGGCCACTTTAGGAATCGTTCGGCCTCTGACGGAGCAGCTTTGCTACCGCCTGGCCATCGGCTGTCTCCCTTTCATCCGGCCTGGAGCTTGACGAAGCTCCTAGACACATTCGGACCGTTGATATTTCCAATATACCGTGCCGCATTGCTGCGCAAGCGTATTCTAATATCATGTCACGCACCCGTTCAAGAAGCTTGCAATTTCGGTCAGTACAGCCCGTGATCTTTATATCTCTAAATTAACCGCAACACCTTGCTCATAACAAACCCCTAGTCTACGATATCTCTATCCTATCCAACATTCCGCAACCGACATTCGACCTCCTATCCAGCAGCTCCCCTCCCCACCGCCTCCGGCCGCTGTTCTGCATCGGCGTGCACGACATCCCCTTCCTCGTCGACGACGCCAAGCCCAGACGCAGCAACACCACCACCACCACCACCGCCGACGAACCGTCGGACGCAAACCGCGAGGCGGGGACGGGATGGATAGCATGCACGACCGACAGCATCCTCGCCAAGAAAGACACCCTCTGGGACGTGCTCGTCAGCCTGCCCCCGCCCCACTCGTCCAACGCGAAGCGCCGCGCGTGGCCCAAGATCGAGGGCCCGCGCAGCGCGCCCGTCCGCGCCACGCAGCGCGACCTGCGGCGCTTCCGGTCCCTGAAAGCCGGCCTCGCGCGCCTGCTGCCCGCCAGCCCCGGCGCCGCTTCCTCGTCCTCCCCCACCTTCACCACCACCACTACTCCGCGAGACGCTGCTACTGCGGCGTCTGCCACCGACGACCCGTTCCTCGACGAGTCCGACGAGAAGGAGGTCGCGGAGCCGCTGAGCTGGACGGCGCTCGCGTACAACGGCTTCATGTGGTGGGCGTCGGCCGGCGAGCAGGCGCGCGCCGAGCAGGCCGAGGAGTCGGCCCGCGACGCCGAGCTGCTCGCCGACCTGGGCGTCTTCGCCGCCGCCGCCGCGTCCCCCACCGCCTCCTTCTCCTCGCGCCCGTCTTCGTCCGGCGGAGGGGCGGGGGGAGTGGCCGTGCAGCCGCGCATGGAGGCCCCGCTGTCCGCGTCCATCGCGTCGTTGGCTCCGAGGGGCGTAGATCGGAGTTTGAGCGTGGGCGCGGGGCAGAACGACGAGGCGCGCGTGGAGCTCGCGCTGATCGCGTATTTCCACCGGCTTACGATGCAGATCTTTAGGGCCCTGGCGGATGTGATCGAGGGGTCTGGCGATGAGGACGACGACGACGATGTGATTGGCGATAACGCTGAGGATGATGATGATGATGGTGGCGATGAGGAGGACGACGATGCGGCTGCGCTGTTGGGCGACGATATACCCCCGAGAGATACGGACGGCCGCGGGATCCGCGTCGGGAGCGAGGATGTGGCGCGCATGGGGCTCGACGTGTGGAGCGCGGCGGACGCCGAGTTCGTGGCTAGGCTGGCCGAGGCGTATTTCGGCCGTAGGGCCCGGGTCGAGGGGAAGGGGGTCGAGGTTTGTGGTGTGAGGGTTTGTTAGTGGGGAGGTGCGTGTGTGTTGGCGGGAGGAGAGGGGAGGTGAAGTAGAATACCCACTCAAGGAATTAAGTAGGTAGTGATACGGAGATAGCGAAGGGAGAAGAGGCGCTCTATTGTATATTATAAGTCTCACAGACCCCATACCTCGTGCGAAGGAGGGTTGGTGGTGAGGTCGAGTCTTAGTCAAGCTTAGGGAGACCTGAGTATCTACCTAGGTGGATGGACACCTAAAGGGTCCCCTGCTTGTTATCTGTATATCTATATTTCCATGGTACAAAGGCTAGGGAGAGACGCATACAAATAAATTACCTATTTTCGGGAAGCACTATATACGAAGTTTGCTGTGAGGTGACTAGCACATCCCAGGTAGTAGGGGGAAATAGCGAAATAGGGGATGGCTGGCCCATTAAGAGACTTATGGTTTTACGGGACACGAGCGTTTGGATATAATTCTCGTACTAGAGCGTGTAGATACCTCGAGACCATAGTCTTGGGAAGATATATCCCGAAGAATTTGCCTCAAGTTAACATGCCTATCTAGGGCCTCCCTATCCCGTGAAGATATCCTACGAACGACTATGGGTGAATTAGGATAGATATTAAGTCCTAATAGCTCCTCACACCTTCAACACTTACCCCCCTTCCTTAGCACAGGTAGAAAAGACAGCCGAGGGTCAAACGTAACATCACCAATTCCGCGAATGGGCAGTCATCAATGTTATATGAACATCGAATTTAGAACTTTACAACATTGTATGATCCGCGTGGCACGTGTGAACTTGCTCTAGCTTAGGTGTCAAACACCTAGTCTAGCCGCCCTCATCGCAGACGGATCCCTTCCTCCCAACGCCGCGACGCCAATCCTACGCTTCTGCCGGTACTGCTGCGACAAGCGCACACTCTTTTATTTCCCGCGGAATCACAGACTTTACTATACACGTGTACCACGATCTTCTACAGATTCGGTGCGAAGCCAATACTCCAGGCGGCGGGTCGAGGATGTCGCTGCCAAGAAAATCAAAGCATCGTAATCAGATCAGGCCAAAATACGCTTCATTAATTAAACTCCCGGTAAGGGACATATACCGCGGGGGGATTGGTATCCTACGACTCGGGCTCGGTGTCGGTGTTCGTCTCACTAGTGTCGTCGTCTTCCTCCTCGGTACCGCTCTCGTCATCTGAGTCGTCGTCTCTCCGCCTCGTGGGCTTCCCGGCGCTACCGCCCTTGAGCGCATTCATTTGGCCGGCCAGAGAATCTACACTGACGTTAGAATGGGTTAAATTTAAACCGTAGGGACTAGAAAACTCACCCTCGTCCGGCTCGCTGATCTCATCCTCCGCAGTGACCGCGGCCTTGCTGGCATCCTCGACGTGGAGGCTCACCTCCAGCTTGGTGTCGAATCCGACGTAGCTGTCGCAGACAACGTGCATAACGAAGGTGTAGACGCCGGGTTGGGGTGGTGCAGCGAATTGCGCCTTCAAAGTCTGCATGTGGTATGTCGGCTTCCCATCATCCGTAAATATAGGCATGTCAAATGTAGTGAAGGGGAAAGGCTGGACGGCCATCTTGCCCTGTTTGCTGTCCGAGAGGAAGACGTGCCATCGCGGCGAATGATCACGAGGATAGTAAGGGGCATAGGCGATCGGCGGTGATACAGGCTTGGTCTCTTCCTTCGATACTACGAGTTTCCCATCTGCGCCCTTCACCGTCTTCTTGCGTCCCATGAGTGCGTCCAGGTCATCCTCGGGGGGGTCGACGTCCTCTAGGTCAAGTTCGTCGATCTGGGGGATATTCTCGCTCCCGGGTGGGATGAATCGGCCTTTCACAACCAGAGTAACCAAGGACGACGGGATGATGAAGCGTTCGCCGGCAACTTTGAAGAATGCTTTCGCGATTCTGAGGTATGGGAGTTGCTGCGCGACACCGACGGCCGTCTTATACTGCTCTTCGGTTAGAAGCCCCTTTCCAACCGTAGCGCTTCTGCGTTCCGAATCGGGTTGGTCCATGAATTCCTGAACGGTCAAATGAGTCTTCGAATCACCCTCGACTCCCTTTACGACCGCTGGCGTGAAGTGGGGAAGCTGGAAGAGCGGAGAGGCCTTGGGGGGGATGGCTTGGATGAGTCGCTGGCTGACGTAGAACGAGGATAGAATAGGGCCCACATTGCCATACGCAAGCGCAATCGCCCTGAAGGAACCGCAGAGACTCTGCGCGATCGGTGCAACCATGTACTTCGCGCTGTTTAGGGCCGGGTCGTCGAGTTCCACACGACCGAGGTACGCCCAGAGAAGAGCCAGAACCTTTCTCCTTACGCCGCTTTCGAGGTCCTCTAGCTTCTCCTTGTCCTTGGCCGACAATCCGCCAGCGTAGGGGGTGATTTGCCCTTCCGCTAATACCCTCGATTCGATCTTTGCGAGACCGGACTCGGCCTTGTCTCCCTTAAGCGCATCCCGGAACTCCTTGCCGGCGCTGAGAGCGGTCACGAGATCTCCTTCATCCATAGTCTCGGAGTACTCCCGGAACAGATTGTTGGCGCTCTCGACGAGGACTCCCTCCTTAGTAATACGTTGTGTGCCGTACCACCAAGACCCGACGTAGTAAGGTAGCAAAACCCCCAGGAGCAGGGCGTATACGAGCACGACGTACTTACCGTTCCCGTCGGATACGATGAACTTAGGGAGGGCAATTCCGATGCTGTAACTCTGCTTGCCGTCGGGATGCCCGTATTGGAGGTAATTGTTGCGGACATCCTCGTCCGTCAGCGCTTGGTAGGCCTTCGTAAGATCAACCCATTTGTCGCTCAGCGACTCGGCGGTCTCGTTCTTGGCCGGATCTGGCTTGGCCTTGTCCGGGTGGTACTTGAGGCCGAGCTTCCTGTAATGGGATTTGATCTGCTTCTCCGTTGCGGACTAGGTGGGGTTATGTTAGCAAGAGAAATGAGAAGTAAGAAAGAAGGGAGGGAGAGATGCGCAATTCGCAAGGCTTACCTCAGAGATACCTAGGATGTCGTAGGGGTTCCATATCTTGGCCGTGGTCCGTTGGGTGGTGATGATAAGGTATAGCATGCCGGCCATCATGGCCCATCCCAGCACTACGGCGATGGCGCGCTTGATCTTGCGCTGCTTTCGCTTTTGCGCAGCACGCAGCGATTGTATGAGGTCCGCATGTTCGGGTTGGTAGGACGTCTTGGTTCGTGGTGCGAGGGCGGCGGCGTCTTTGCTCGGCGAGAGGAGGCTGTATGTAAGAGGAAGGGTGACGATAGAGGTCAGAGTGAAGATGAAGAAAGGGTAGAATTGACCCTGTTCGTCGTAAGAATACTCTGAACTCATGGTGCAGACGAGCCCTACGACAGGGTCTTTGAGACAGCGGCGTAAAGAACCTCAGGCAGTGATAGTATGTATACGTTGTATTGGTGAAATCCGGTGTGGTTATTATCGAAGTTATTGTCGAGAGAGAGAGACTTGTGCTCGGGCTGAAAGCTGATTCGGTTAAATTTAGAATCGCGCAGTCAAGCAAGCTGTCCAGAGGAATTGTCAGAGGAATTGCGTATCCCGAGTTTCTTTGAATCGTGGCCTTCTAAATTTCGAGTAGCTACGTACAGGTGGGTCCCCTGCCGCCGTTATCGATAAACCGCATCAGTGCCTACCTTCTGTGAATGTGGCGTGTTCGTTTTACTGCATACAGGGCTAGGCCTGCCAGGTACCCCGGGCACCGATGTATTGTGCCTGACTAAAGCTGCTCGATCGCTAAGTCGACGTTAGGTAATATCTCAGTACCTACGTAGGTACCTAGAATCGATGAGAGGCAAGGTCAGCCTCCACTATTTATCTACCAGCATTCTTCCTACCGGTATAATACGTAGAGCGAAGAAGCGACGAATATAGAGAGCTGGATCAACTACTCATTCCATTTGTCTCACCAATACCTAACGTTCATTTTGTTCTTTTATTAACAATGCGTTTGTTTTACTACCTAAAGTATCACTACCCTCGAGTAACTTTAATGGTCATAGTACGAAACATTATAGAACTGGTCTCGTCCCTCGTCACATGTCAGAGCACCGTAAGCATGAGTCCAATTGCCTTCATCCATAGAAAGGCTTGTGAAGTCGGGGTATTATAGTTCTGCCTGCAGGCACCAAACCCGAACGCCATTCTCTAATACCAATCCGATCCCCGCAGTTGACTGCCTAATCTAAAGTAGGTACCTTAGTTTCCGACAAACGGCATCAGTGTCCCGACCTTATTCTTATAATTGACATATTCTTCCCCGAAGAACCGGATGAGAAGCGCTTCCTCGTGTTTCACTCTGCTAGAGAAGAACCTCCATAAGACGATCGTATAGCCTAGGAAGCAGATGGGATTTCCCAAAACCATCTGCGTGCCTATGCTCCAGTAGAAGAATCCAAAGTACGAAGGATGGCGCAGTAACGAATAGAGACCCGTGGTAACTAGAGTGTGAGAGTCCTTCTTGCGCTGCTGGATGGTATGGTTAAACGACTGGCCGGCCTGGACCATGGCCGCGCTGCGAACGAATTGCCCTACAAACACAAGGATGAATCCCAGCAGCAAGATGATATGGCCACTATAGAGCGGCGCCCACGACCGATTCGGGAATAGCAGCTTGGTAAGGAGGCACTCCATCATCGCCGCCGTGTGCGCGATCGCGTAGGCCGGCCAGTTCGCCGTCAAGAGGAACGAGCCGACGCCCGCAACCGGCGTATTGTACTTCGCGGTGGTCCAGAACTCGAGGAAGTGGAACGTCGACAGGGCGGCGATAAAGAAGGGCAGGCGCCACAGGGGGGAGTCCGTGAAGACGAGGATCGAGACCATGGCGACCACGGACAAGGCGAGCGCGGCGCCGAGGCAGAACGAACGGAGCGCGATGCCCTCGAGCGACTTCGGCTGGCCCGGGAAGTACGCCCGCTCGGAGGAAGTCTGGGCGCTCTGTGCGACGGGACTAAGCAGCGGAAGCAGGTGGTCAGCACTTCTGTTGCTGGCGCGGGTGTTGATGGAGGCCAGCTTCGCCAGAGAGCGGCGGCGCGTGTTGAACCCCGTCGCCCACGACACGTCATCCTCGTCGTTCTCGTGGAGGGGGGCCAACCCGGTAAGGACGGGGGTGATGGGCGTCGGCGTCGGTGTCGGCGTCGGTGACTCTGTTGGACTTGACATATTGGCGTGCTGGGAACTGAGATCGTCTACTGAGGGTGACGGGAGACGTCGGGGATGAAGGCAAATCCAGCGGGTAGCGCCTTAGTGCTGTTCGCTTGAAACGGTGAAATCGTTGTTTTAATACAAAAAAGCAAGCTTACCTATCCGGCGGCGACTCCATTGTGTTCTCGGGTGGTCCTTTTTCCCCTTTTGATTTCAGAAGTCTCTTGGTTCGGCAGCAAGGACAAAGACAATCTAGTCGGAGACCTAATCCATGGCTCCTACGTACATTATATGGAGCGCAAAGAAGCGCCGCGCGTTTTATTAGTGTACCGTGCAATGGCTCAAGGTCTGAAGTGACAGGTACAACATGCGGCCTCTGGATTTAGTGGAGCCGGGATAGAGTAAGGTGGGTTATCTACAGTTATCGATAACCTATGCCTATGATATCACATGCATAGGTACCTAGGTACCAGGTAATATAAGGGACAATCGGTCTCGACTATAAACGAATATGCGTCTGTGTATTATCTATGCCGAGGAAGTGTTGCTAATTATTTCCTCAAGGGTCGGACGACGGGTCTTCACGAACGCAGTAAATAATCATACACGACATAGGGAGGGACACCAATATCGATGTATTATCCGATTCATGGCCGTAGAGAACGCCAAATCGGCCTCGTTCCTCGTTCGTAAAGCAAAGGGTATCATAACTTTTATCTATCATGTTCCATGGCCGTCACTACCAGTCCTGCAACGCCGGATCAATGAGACCCTCCAATTCATCAGGTGCGATGAGCTGTCTCATCGCGGCCTCATCGCGACGCCATTCCTCATCAAGTCCTTGCGCATTAGAAACCCCTTCGTTGGCATCGGCTCCAATCCAGAATGCGCCGCCGTTCTCGTCCAAATTAGCAATACCTTTCATCATGTCGTCAAACGTCATAGGAGATTGCGGTGCTGGCGGAGCTATCGCCGGCTCATTCACTAATCCCTGTTCTTCTAAGAGGGCTTGGTCGATGATGTGCTGACTTTGAAGGTGTGCTTCGAGCTCGCCCTTGTGCTTAAACTTGGCAGTACAACCAGCGATTGTACATGGAAGTGTCTGTCTCGACTTCTGTCCCACGCCTATAATCTCTTCTAGAAAATCCGGTGTGTCACGCTGCTTCGGCTTGGGGGCTGCTTGGGGCTGCTCGGGTCGTTCGTGCTTCAAATGCACATAGCGAATATGCTTCTCCAGATTGCCCTTCGTAACGAAACCCTCTCCGCAACCGTCGGATTGGGGCCAGGTTGCCAGATCTGTGCCAGTAAGATCGACCTCCCCACAGACGAAACGCAGGCCTTCGTGGACGCTTCGTATGTGAACGTTCAGGTTCGATTTCTTGGTGAACGTCTTGGTACAACCCGACCACGTACAAGCAATCGTCTTTCGTTCCACAAGACTCTTCGGGTTCGGATTCGAGTGTTCCGAGTCGATATGCTGCTCGAGATCTGATCTGCCCTTACATCGCATGCCACAGAACATGCAATTGACGTGATCTTGTTTCATGTGGGCCTGTAACAGAGCCATAGTAGTGAACCCGACTCTCTGCTGCTGGCCACCATTGGCATTATCCTGTTGATTGCTGCATTCGTCACACCAGAAGCGGATTTCGCCGTGTTCTCGTTCTTGGTGGCGCCTTAGGGCTCCGGCGGTATCAAATCCTGCCTTACAGGCTGTTCCTTGCCCACCACCATTATAATCGCAAATATAAGCTGCAACGCGGAGGTGTTCGGAGCGGATATGGCGTTGCAAAGTTTGATGCTTGCGAAATGATTGGTTGCAGGGAGGGAACTCTCGGCATCGGAATCGCTCTTGGCCCTCATGAACAGCTTGATGCCGTCGTAGGCGTGTGGCCGTTAGGAAACTCTTGCCGCAATCGGGTTCGGCGCAGACATATTCACGCTCGCCGGTGTGGGAGCCCTTGATGTGCTGCCTTAGGTGTTTCTCTTCAATGTAGTCTCTGTCACAATTGGGAAATGTACACTTGTAAGGTCGCTCCTTGTTGTGAGATCTTAGGTGACTGGCAAGACGGGCCGGGCGGTTGAATGTCTTGTCGCAGCCCGGGAATGTACACTTGATCGTCTTGAGGTCGGAAGGGAATTTTCGCGCAGGGGACAGAGGGGTCAACGGGGTATCGCGGGCAGGATTCGTAGACAATGTGCCGGCATAGTGAGATTCTTCATCAGAGACATCATCGTCGACTTCGGGTTCATAGTCGAGGTCTGCTAGAGAAAGCTCCCAATTAGATACCAAATTGCGTAGACGAGATTAGCAACTCACCATGCGCAGCATCAAAGTCTGCAGTCCGACTTTGCTTAGCTTCGGGGCCATCGGGGCCATCAGGGCCCTCAGGCTCTTCAGTGGCCTTCCTCTTCATGGCGCAACTGAATGCAATTGAGCATGTTTGAGAACTAATTGTCCGAGCTGCTGAATGTGCTTCAAGAGAGACCCTTGAAAAGCAATGAAGGAAATTATTGTGCCGAGTCCTTATCGATATGTTGATAAGAATTAAAGTAAGGTTGTGGGGCTGTACCTTATGCACGGGCTGCAAAAGAAAGCTTCGGCTTATGGCCCGTGCATGAACGCTAACTGTAGTTGGTTGTATTACATAATAGTAAGAAGGGAAAAGAATTGTGGCCAAAGCGTCTACTCTAGCTGGACGGCGGACGTGTGGTCATAATGATCCTTGCCCTTGACTCTTTCAACTAACCTTTCTAAATTTTTCGCATCGCATCCCCAAAGGCGCGCCTCCATCTGTGATTTGCCAACCAAGACCACAGATACCATCAACTTCTAGGCGTGCAAAGCTTTCACTTTCAGTTATTTCGGTTATCAATACCAATCAAGATGTCTGACTACGGTGATGATGGCGACGTTGGCGGAGTGTGAGTTCAACTTTGAACGCGTGCAAGACCTGCGGTTCTCTAACGCGTCGCAGGGACGAGCCTATGTTCGAAGACGAGGAGCCCTTTGACGACGAGCTCGACCCTGAAGTCCCGGACGGAGACGACGACGGAGATGATGATTTCAATCGCAGAGGCGCCGAGGAAGAAGAGAATGTCGTCATCTCGGGTGATCCATCCGCCGCCGCAAACCGAACCAAGTCCACCACCAAGTCACACAAAGACAAGAAAGTCCCCAATGAAGAACGAACCACCACCCCGTACATGACCAAGTATGAGCGAGCTCGCGTTTTGGGTACCAGGGCGCTACAGATCAGGTAGGAAATGGCATCGAAGGAGCTCTAGGCTTGGTAGTCCGCTGACCGTGTGTCATAGTATGAATGCCCCCGTCCTCGTGGACTTGGAAGGAGAGTCGGACCCGCTCCAGATCGCCATCAAAGAACTACGCGAGAAGAAGATCCCTCTGATTGTCCGCCGTTATCTTCCCGATGGCTAGTACGTTTTATACATCCACCAAACACAATAGGCTGATGCTAATCATTACGTAGTTACGAAGATTGGTCGTGCGAAGAGCTGCTCCAGTGATTGGACCTGAGTTTCTCTCCCTCCATTACTTGCAGACTGGATGTTAGTCCGCCTTTTAGCATCGCCCTCGAGTAATCCTCCATTTCGTCACGAGATAGGGCCGATTCATAGGACTACGAAGCAAGGATTCGTCAGATGGTCTGGTGAAGTGTGCATGAGCGTGGAGTTAGAGGTTGCTTTTCGGAATATATGATATTTTTCCCATAAGCATAATTCCTCCGGGTATGCCGCGTCGAGGAACCAACGTCTGTTTGGTTGACCAAGTGCATGGTAGCTGGTTGCCTTGCTTAGCAGCCGTGGTCCCCGTTGTCATACTTTTCAGCAGAATATCTGTCAGCCTCACACAGGAGAGGTGGGCGGTGAGCCGATTTCGGATGTCCCATGACAAGCGGCTGGCTGACGTCGAGAAATATTGCCAGATACGGTGACCTTCCCTCACCGAATTCATCAGTGATTCCCGTCAGCTGTGAATTGGTTGGTACCGTTGGTACCGGAATCTGCTAATACCCAGCAGAACGGGAAGCAAGATAATACATTCAATGTCACTCACTGATTAAGAATGCTCATATGAATGAATGCTACCATACTATAATCCATCTACTCACAGCATGCTATTTATGTCGTTGTATTGAGAAACCTGTACCTTGGTTATGGGTACATACGTGGTTTGGCTCGGCCGTTCCGACGACTCGCCAGCGCCCATGTAAACCGCCAATTAAGCTTAAAATAATAGGGGTAAGTTCGTATTGAAAACATAAATTCCCGCATGAAATATCCAATGCAGTGTGACTACCTATTTAATGTAAGGTTAGATACCTACCTAGGTATGTAAATATATGTAGGCGGATAAGGTAGGGAGGCATGTAATATGTAAGGTGTCGAGGGAGGAGAAGGGGGTTCCCTATCAACTACCTATCAAACCATGTGCCGCCAAGCCGAATAACCCAATCAGTACCTAGGTATCGTTTAGGCGGCGCAGTCCAAAGCAGGGCCGTCAGCAGCAATCATCTTACCAGCGGGAAGGCACGCCGGACCCATGACGTCGACTGATTGTTAGGTAGGGGCATATCAGCCCATGCAGCCGCATTCGTCCTTGCGTTCAGCGCCTGAACTCGTAGCTCGTATTTTACCTATTTAGGGATAATCACATGACCATCGAATACGAAGCCCCGGATTCCGCTTCTCTCGAGACCATACCGTTAGGATTGTATGACAATATACCGCATTATCTATCGCGTTGCCTAACTTCTTACTTCCGGGCTTCGCGAGGATCGGCGGACAGCATTGCACCCGATTTGCTAAGACGTGTGTAGAGGGAGCGGAGAGCGACGCCGGTCCCTTAGCTAGCTACCTACCTCGCACCTAGCATGATGTGGGAGTGAGATAGCGCCTGTTGGAATCCTGACATGTTATCTCTTGTGATCGTGCACCGCAAATTGATGCTAGTGTGATTGCTACCCACGTAATGAAGAGCATATAAGTAACCCGGTGCGTTTGTCGTTGGAACCTGCGAATGAGGCTAAGAATAATCTACGACCTGTCAAACTTGCAATATAAATTTATTACCTGTCATTATCCCTAGATACCACATCTAGGACTCCAGATCTACTACTCCCTCAGTGAGATTTATTGTCGATCAATATCACCTATAAATCCCCGGCTATCCACTATATTTACCACCTACGTCTGTGGTGATTATCAGTCTCAATTTTCAACCCAGAGTCCACAGCCCAGTCTGTAACCGAGGAAACGAGAAACTGCAAACTGCACTTGCCGCTTCCTTTATTCACTACCCGAGCTGTTATATATTCTTCGCTCCTGACAAGACACAACCAGACGCGAAGGTCCCTTACCTATCCCTTCCACATATACACGCTTTGTCTCTCCCCATTCGAACAACTTCCCGCCGAAGCATAGCATCGCCGCATAGCTCTACCCAGCCTCAACCATGAAGTTCTCGACTATTATTACCAGCCTCGTCGCAACCGCGACTCTCGCTCTTGCTCTCCCAGCACCGCATGCAAAGAGAGAAATCGGAGGTGTAGGTTCTATCGCCCGCTTATTCCCGACACCCAGCAGAAGCTAATCAGTGAATCCGCAGGTCCTAATCTGCAATGGTGCCAACGCTACGGGCGCGTGCCATTACGAGGTCTACTCCATGCATGATTGCCACGAGCTGCCCGATAACCTCATCAACAACGCCAAGACCTTCGCTCCCGACGGTGACGCCTTTTACTGCTGGCCCAAGGTGTAAGTTATCGCATCGTACCCTATTTTCCCCTATGGTGTTGCCGCGCATCTTGGCTAATGTAACACTTGCTATTATAGAGGCCGTTGTGACCAAATTTGCACGTCGCCAACGGGTTGCACATTCGGCGCCGTCTCCTTCTACAACCCCATAAAGTGGGATCTGTCCCAGATCCGGTGGGACACTCTCATCACATCGTTCGAGTGCACGCTCAACGAAACGGCGAAAGCATAGAAGGGCGACGAACTTGACGAGGACGTTGGCAATCCAAAACGGCGTTAGTTAATGCAAACAACGCTCCCCTCACCAACACAAATTCAGAATTCGATGTTCAATGTTTAGTCGATATTCTACCGTTTATTTATGTATCAATGAATCACGGAGTCCGGTCGGTGTTCGGAGTTTCTGAGGGAGAAGAGAGGCTGCCAATGACGTCGCTCTTGATACTTCGAATGTGGGGTAGATAAAAGAATATGGGGCTTTCTCTGAGGACCCGGCGGCGGGGTCAATTCTCCCCCTCCTCACACTTCACCTTGAGAAATTCGAAACTGCCGGGAGAGGAGCTTGAGGGGCAGAGAAAGAACACTCCCGTTGATGCAGCAGTCGCATCATCGGCCGTTCTTAATTTCACTTGGCTTGTACATACTAGAACCATTGATAATCGTAATTTTTACATTTAAGCAACTACGACCGTAGACTTACTTTCATAGTTCCTTACTTCGCCCTTGTCGCCTTCAACTTACAACATCAAGCCCCAAGCCCAAGCCCCGTCTAATCTAGTCAAAGAAATAGCGTCATCGTGTATCTCGCTCCATTTAATAGACCGGCTTTAATCTCCAAAGCCGCACGGTATACCCATCCACCAGGTACCACATATCTACCCTACTCGAAACTCACGACAACCCCGCGATCTAGATATATCCACAAAATGGCCTTCGAGACCAAAGCCACCATCGCCAACTTCGGCGGCAAGCTGCTCAAGCTGCAGCACCAATCCTCCAGCACCGGGACTCCCATGGACGTGAACCTCTTCCTTCCCCCCGCCGCCCTCTCCGGCTCCAAGGTGCCCGTGCTGATCTACCTGTCGGGGCTGACGTGCACGCCGCAGAACTGCACGGAGAAGGGGTTCTTCCAGGCGCACGCGAGCCAGCGGGGGATCGCGCTCGTGTGGCCCGACACGTCGCCGCGGGGCGCGGGCCTCCCCGGCGAGACGGAGAGCTGGGACTTCGGCGCGGGGGCGGGGTTCTACGTCGACGCGACGCGCGAGCCCTGGAGCCGGCACTACCGGATGGAGACGTACGTCTCGTCCGAGCTGCCCGCCGCGCTGTTCGCCGCCTTCC
Source organism: Pyrenopolyporus hunteri (assembly GCA_902806595.1). Lineage (NCBI taxonomy): Eukaryota > Fungi > Ascomycota > Sordariomycetes > Xylariales > Hypoxylaceae > Pyrenopolyporus > Pyrenopolyporus hunteri. The sequence goes on along the minus strand of CADCXC010000005.1, from coordinate 960,037 downwards.
CCGCCCAGCTCGACCCCGCGCGCGTCAGCCTCACCGGCCACAGCATGGGCGGCCACGGCGCGCTCACCCTCTACCTCAAGAGCCCCGGCAAGTACCGCAGCGTCAGCGCCTTCGCGCCCATCGCGAACCCCTCCCGCTGCCCCTGGGGCGAGAAGGCCTTCTCGGGCTACCTCGGCGCCGAGGATAAGGAGGTTTGGAAGAAGCACGACGCCACGGAGCTGGTCAAGTCTTGGAAGGGCGGCGACCTCCGCGCCCTGATCGACGTGGGCACCGGCGATAACTTCTACAAGCAGGGCCAGCTGCTGCCGGAGAACTTCGAGAAGGCGGTTAAGGAGGCGGGTGTGCAGGGTTTGGAGCTGAGGTATCAGCCGGTAAGTTCGCGTGGATCTGTTTCTGTTTTTCTCCTCTCTTCCATTTCCGGTTTCCTTTTCGGCTGTTGTCTGGATGAGATATGTCGATGATTGGAACTAACGATTGGTGTGTAGGACTACGATCATTCGTACTTCTTCATGGCGACCTTCGCCGAGGACCACGTTGAGCACGCCGCCAAGTACCTTTTTGCATAAGAGTGGCCCAAGGACGATAGCCACCTATTCAGTCGCGAACCACCTAAGGGAAAATTCGGGGCTCGACACTAAACCGTGTATATTTCTTCTCAAGTATTGAAAATTTGCTCGGATATTCGTGATATGTTATGTACGAAGCGTGGGAAGATCTTGCGATAGTGATTATGACGATCTCATTAACTAGCAAGAACTAGAAGGGAACATGTAGTTTATCATTCACGAGAGCAACAAGGATTTTTCTTTTCTCGATGAGAAAAAGGACCTGAAATAAATATACCGTCGGCATCAGCCCGGCAAGAGGATAAAATTCAAAAATCGGTTCTTTGTGCAAATTACGTGGTATATATCAACATTCGAAGCCGTGGATATCTTCAGACGAGAAAAAGACGACAGCCCCCTTCCGATTACATCTCCGAGTCTGAACATCCCACCTAATCTCCTCTAGTTCTTAGCTGATCCTCTTCTCCACAGCGGGACTCGTGCCCTCCTTCTCGAGTTTACCCTTGGCTTCCGCCTCCGCTTCCCGCCGTATGCGGTGGAAGGCAAGCTTCTCAAACCGACTCATACTCTTCCACCAGTGCTGGCCAGCTTCGTGCTCGCTGATGCGCTCGATGAGCTCCGACGTCTGCATCCTAACATCTCTATCCTTGTGGAACAGGCCAAGGGCTAGGTAGAAGAGCCCCGCGTGAGACTCCGGCGCTACCGAAAGCAACAGACTAATCTCGTCGTACGAGTGGACGTATTGCGCAAACGTTAGGTATATCTCCCGACTTTGGGCCGGAGTCAGGCGCTGAGACCGAAGACGGTCGTGCATATGATGCAAGTCAAGCCCTTTCAGGGGCCGGATGGTGTATAGCTTGGCGAGGTCCTAGAGGCGTCTTATTAGTTTCATGGGTTGGCCACGTTAATAGATGGCTGTTTCTCACTTGGATATAGCTGTAGTAGCTTCGGGTATTTCTCCAGCCCTCGATCCTACACACGTTACCGGCAAGCTCCTTCTGCTTAGCGTTCTCGTCCGCCCATACATATCCGTGTCCGCCTGTAACGGTTTCGAATTCGTCGCCTCCGATATACAAAGCGCTAGCCCCATAGACTGTCTCCTCGAAAGCTGCGGCTATCCTCGTGAACCTGACGACCCAGTCTCGCCACTTGGCTCGAATTACTCGCTCGCCACGCCTTGCTGTTATACTTTTAAGGATATCGTTTATAAATATTACGTCTCCGGTAAGATCCGTAGTTGGATTGGAAGAACCGCTAATCATGTTCGCGAAGGACGGATTCTGCTGCTGGAAATATACTAGGCCCTCCGTTATAGGGGCGGGTTCGATCTTCTCGCTGATCTTCATCCGTCCGGTCTGAAGATCGCATAGGAGATCCCACCATTCCGGATGCAGCTCAAAAGTCGGGTTTGTAACTCCAGCGATGAAACCGGGCACCTTTAACAGATCCTCAACCTTGGTAAGGTCTGTGTATGGGAATGCGTGTCTCGTGAACCCTCGCAATACGCCACCGGAGGCAAGGGCGCAGGCTGCTAGCACAGCCTCCGCAACCTCTCCCGATGGCATATTATGTCCCAGGAAAATAATCCTCTTCTGGGTTAAGAGCGCATTAGCAAGTACTATTATGGGATGGGTCCCCGGCCCGTTCGTCGTCAGATGCGTGTGTATAGAAAATTGCTGTGGCGATTTTGCGTGCGGCTCCGAAAAGGTTTGGATCAGTTTGATAAGGGAAAAGTCCCCGACTGTTTCCGGCATGATTGCGGTAGGAACTTTGACAGGTATTGGTATACCCTTATACATAACCTTGCTCTCAAATTCGTGCGTGTCTCGCGGAACTGAGTACGCGGACTGCCCTTCGAGATGGGCTTTCGTCCCTGCTCGGGATATGCCTTGTGGTTTAGGAGGGCTTTTACTTGCGTCGAATGGTTCGCCAACCCCCTCGGCTTTATCCTTGGCAATCCGCATCTGCACCATCCGTTCGAATTTCTCGACGAAGAGATCCTGGTTGTTACTAGCCTGTAACAGGTGTCGTTCGAGCAGGTTGAGCTTAGGCATTAGAGAAAGGTCCATACTATTGACGGCGTCATAGAGCATAGCTAATGTCTCCGGGACTGGAGACTTGTAATATTCCTCGAGCGCGAGTAATAAGAGAGGCTGTGAGAGTTAGAAGAAGGTGAATGAAGGCGTCTGGGTATATTGGAACCGACCTTGTAGATATGCAAAAAGGGGTGCCGCGTGCATATAGCCATCGCCTTGACTACCGCACCTCTCTTCACCGTCTTATCGTGCCTCGTGTAGACTAGATTTAAAACGTATATTAGAGGGGGGCCTTCTCCTCCCTCGGGTTCTGAATCGGTCGAGTCGTCGTCGTCGTCCCAGTCGTCGTCATCGTCATCGTCCACATCGTCGTCATCATTCGTAGCTTCGTTGTCGTTGATAATGCCCGCAGCCTTGTCCCTTCTCCTTCTCCTGCGTTTCCGTCTTTCTTCTTTCTCTTTCCGCTCCTCATCGTCCTCCTCTTGGCTCGTGTCTTTATGCAAGAAGAAAATGGTCCAATCCTGGGTGCGCGAGTGAACTTGGTCTGGTAACATAAGCTCGGCTAACATATGTTCGTCCCCTGTTATCGCGACAGGGTACTGGTGTTCCATGACAGGGCCTCGGTCGATGTCGAAGGACGCGACCAAGATGTACTCGACATGATTCTCGGAAGACTCCCGCGGGTACTGCGACCGCAGCTTTCTCGGGGATCGTCCATTGGCGTTGCTCTTCTTCGGCGGGGAGAAAGAGGAATTCTGCGAAGATTCGGCCGTCTGACTCCCTAACGAGGAAGTCTTGGACTTGGAACTGGGATCCGACGTGCGGTCGTTGTTTACGACAGGGGGCTGAGGAGATCGGGGAGGTCGCGAAGTGTGAGACATCTGTGAGGCGGAGCGCGATGATAAAAATGACGAGAGTGATGTGCGGTGGTTTCCTGAAGCGCCATTGGAAAGAGACTGGCTGGTATTTGTTCGCGAAAGATGGGGGAACGCCATTGGAGTTGATACGATTAGTGCTCGAGTATTCTCATTTGGTATGATCGTCGCCGGTTGACGGATCCGCCGTTCGGGTGGGCTCTTCGCGCGTTGATCCCCACGACTAAGACCGGATCCCCTTGATTCCTTGGCCGACAGTTGCAGACGGCCTAAAGCTCAATGCGCCCACCGAGGATAAGTATGAATCCGTCCTGCGACTGTGTCCAAGTCAATTTGCGGCCGGTTGCGATTCGTTGGGCCCTTTGCGGGGAGTTTTTTTCGATCAGCGCTGCTGTGCCATTCGCAACTCAGGGGGTTTCGCCGTGGATGATCGGGGGGGGGATATATCGCGGGTATCTATCGAGGGTATCGAGATATCTCGATATGTAGCGTAGTCCAGTGCGTACCACCGAACGGAATCAAGAAATCAGGCCGGAAGATGAACAATGCCAATACCAACAACAACGAAAATGAAAATTGGGAGGTATGGAGAGTGGCGGCCCAGACATGATCCGCTACATGGCCATCTCTTCGGTGTTGTTTGAACTTAAAAAGGTAGTATTTCACCCTGAACAGGGGGGGCGTTGAGGAGTGGGAGGAAAAAGGTACGAGACAAAAGCGAAAGAGGTTTCGTATCAAACCAGACCCTTGACTCTGAGAGCGCGGACCCCTGCTCGCATCATATATTCGGGCCAATCGTTAGCTCGCGTAGGGCCTAAGGGCTTTGGGGGTTAAGGGGTGCCTAGCTCACGTCTCCTCCTTTTAGCGTCCTCGTTAGCGCTTTGCGATGTCCTAGCGCTTCTAACAGAGAAGGTAATAGGTTACACAGACACCTAGTTCCTCCTTGTAGCATCTTAGGTATCCCACTTTCTCTACCTAGGTACCTACCTACAAGGTACTTCCCCCCCACCGAACGGCGGCCAGTTCTGCCACCGCACCGCCGATTGAGATCCGCCATGGCGCGATTGACCACAAATTGGGAGACAAGCCTACATCATTCAATGGATCTGTACAACATCGATAGTTCCTTCTTGAGATGGGTCAATGCTCTCTCCTCTCTCTTGACGCATGGAGTACCTGGGTAAGTCGGCGGTGATCGGGTAACCTTATCTAATTCTCCCAAAGCCAAGGATCATCCGTGCAATCCGTCTTTCAGATAACTCTATTTCTCTTCTGCTTCGATCCTTCAAATCCTTCCAGGTGCTGCACCGAGCCTACCTAGGTATCGAACTAGTTAGAAATAAGGAATAATACGACGCATCGTTGTAGTATCGATGCAATGTGCGTCTACCTGCGCAGAGCTTAAGGGCGGGGCGTCGAATTATCGAAATACATTTACCGTCGGAAGCCTTGCGCTTATATTTACTATGCAGACTACAACGAATATATAGGTAAATACCTACCTATATATATACGTCCGAGCTGCCATGCGCCCTGATCGACAACCGACCAATCTTGTCAAAGCTAAAAGGGGCAGTCATGCTATTTATTGCTTGGCCGGCGTTGTCCCAAAGCCACATATATATTTCCATGGTGCGCCACATAGCCTACACTAGGTGTGAATGGGGTGCGGCCATCGGCCTTTAGTGCCGGTTCTGTCTTGCCCCGGGTGTTACCGGTGTAGGAGTAAGGAACATCATGATTGTATGACGTTAAAATGCTGAAGGATCTAGACCGGTAGGCAAACAAGTAAGCTGAAGTCAGGATAGATGAGAAATCAAAGGGATGGTAATGGGTTGTAGTATGGGAGCGAGGCTTTACGGGGTGTTCGTATAAGCGTAGTAGCATATTTTTGACCGAACTTCTTTTCTTTTTAGATGTCAAGAAATGCGAGTACACTGTCTAGGACATTGAACTTGAAGCGCGTGCTGTGTCCTTCGCTTAGACCTCACACCCAGAGGGAAATTTTGGATATTATTAGCGAAGCTTATATGATTTCCAACAAACTTCATACTAGATTGTAAAACGCTTACTCGATCTACATCAGCTCTGCACTCCTACGGCCGTTTTTAAATATAGCTGGCGAGGACTAGAAGTGCTTTCTTCAGCTATGACCTGCTCCGAATTCCGAAGATATGTACCTAGGTAAAAATACCATCCGGGCCCCGTTGCAAGTTGCACGCCTTGTATTGTTCTAATAGCCGACCCCCTCAAAGTCCCCGAGATGAGCGGTGATATAAAGGAGATCTTGAATTAGGTAGTCTTCAATTTAACAGTCGTCTGTTAAGATTGTATTAGGCTGCATACTACCTTCGAGTAGCATCGCGGACGTTTATCCCGAATGGATGCGCAATAAAGGTTGTATGTTGTTGCAATGGCTTGTTAGGTGGTCAAGTCTGCTTCCTTTTCTAGAAAGAGCTTCAATGGCTAGCCAAAGAAACCTAAAGGACGGAGCAGCTAGGATATTTGTCAATATTTAATTTACAGGCGTATGCTAATTTGTTCTTCGGCACACAACACCTAAAATATCTATGAAAACAGGAACCTAGTAATAAAAATTCTATCAGTAATGTTATCGAACATGTAATTCTTGCTCCTTGGAGAGGTCCGTAACCAATTATTCATGTCTTAGTGGTTACACTACCCCGATTGGGTACTGACGCTTCGACTAGGGGCTGCGGGCAAAATGTTGTGATCGAATACCTATAGGAACTCAGTAATCGAAAATTCGTGGCAAGATTTCAAATTCCGTGAGGTTATAAGTTGAACTTAATGACTTCTATGGCTATCTATCGTAGGCGTCCAACGACCACCTACCTAGGTACCAGGTATCGAACTGGTTTTGGGCGCGCACGTGAGGTTGAAGTATTTAAACCTCTTATATACCGAATCCGGTAAGTGGGCTGGCGTGGTTGCCCCGCAACGGGCTACTGCACCAATGCATCAATGGGGTAGGGTAGGTAGATTTAGAGATGGAACATCAGGCCTAGATGAACTCAAACTCGATACAATATCGGCCACACACGAATCTGGGGCACTTTTACGCTAATACCCAATCTTGAAGCCGAATTCAATCGAGAGGGACACGGGGTCTTGTTGAAGTCTGGTCCAGCACACTTCCCAAGAAGCGCCTTTTACATTGTTTACCCATAAAAATTCGTGACACGGTTCCTGGGAATTTAGTCGCGACCATGGTGAGTAATGGAATCCACTTCACAGCGGAGCTCCCTGCATAGATCGTCTCCTTTTAAGATGCAATACACCGAAACAAATTCTTACGTCAAGCAGGCAACGCCAGCAGGATACAAACCATCACCTCTTGGTTACGGCTCCCCGAGAAGTTCTCCTTTCCGCAGACAGGAATCCCCAGCATCACCGTCCGGACCGAGATACACGACGCCAACGCCGTCGCCTGTGAAAGTTAGCGGAGCACATACCCCTTCTCGATTCGCTGCCACGGTAGAGTCGCCTGCCAGCAGCTCAGATTCCCAGACCCCTCGCATGTACAGCCAGACGCACGACATGCCATTCTCCCCGTCTCTCACTTCTCCCACGCATATAGCGTCACGGGTTCAACAGCCATTACAATCCGCAGTCCAGGGGAACGCGCTTTCACAACTACAGCCGGCACAGGTTCGGGTACTCAGGGACGGCTTCCAAATATTGGATAGAGACAGTGACGGGATTGTGAACAGGGAGGATGTAGGAGACATGCTCAACCAACTCGGTACGCTGGACGGTTCCTAATTCGGGATCGACAGACGTCGAAGCTAACGTTGAGCAACCCATAGGACTACCATCTAGCCCATCCGATATATCAAAATTCTTCCCACCAGGGGGCCCGCAGACGACGACCCTTGCAGTATTCCTCAACTCGATAGCCACGACACTTGCCGCGATGTCCCCAAGCGCAGAACTGCTGTCGGCGTTCTCCGCGTTCGATGTTGATGATAGCGGTCAGGTGGATCTTGTCGAGCTACGTGAAGCTCTACTGCATACCGCTCCGGAACCGGGGGAGAGAGCCCTAACGGCAGCCGAGGTGGATAAAATCATGAGTGGATTCACCGGGAGAAGAGCTTTCAGCAAGAGCATGGCAGGCGGATTGGGCAAGCGCGGCGAGGTATTCAAGTATCAAGATTTCGTGAACTCCATCGTTGGCGGGAATGGAGCATCAGAACCAAGTTCTAACGAGAGCTCCGAAGGATGAAATTCATAATAACGTCAAGGCTGGGTCTTTGTATCGATTAAAAGGGATTATTGGGCGTACTAATGTACATACTGGCAAGGGTCTCGCGAACACGGATTGCCTAGGTAGGTACGGAGGAGTTAGGGGTGGACCAAATATTCTATACCGAAGAATATTGTAATTACGTTGTCTCGAGCACGGAAGTTATTTCGCATTACAGGACATGCCACATATTTATGCGGATGGAGGACATACTTTGTAGTCCTAAACTGCAATGGTCTTGACAAGTATATCTCGATATCCTCTACAATATCTAGTACATTAGTATGGGACACGCCAAAATACATCAAAGTACTATGGGTCTTAAGAATGGAGTTCTATACACTTTACCTGTTCAACTTGAGGACTTCTAAAGATATGATTTCCCAATATCAGAAGGGTCTTAATCTTTAGACTCAACACATGGCCTGGGACATCTTCTAAGGTTGCCGGACTGAAAATTCCCAATGTTGGATCAAAATGCCTATAGGTAGAAACTGATACTAGGGAACTGGCCTGGGCACCTCCCAGTGGGCATAAACAAGGAAAGGAAGGAAGAAGGAAGAAGATGTTTGTCGTTCTCAACAACACCAACAAAATGTTGTGACTGGAACAATGTCAGTTTTGTTTAGGTGACTCCTCAGCGTTTGATATCACGATAACAATCAATAAACCTGGCAGGGTCCGGTTTGTTGTAATACAAACAACGTTATCGAATCTATTTACGCCAGCCCTAACCATGAAGACAACGTGCTCTCTCATTGGCTCTCCCTGTTTGAGTAAACTATGCGAAGGCTGGGAGACAACCAGGAACCCGTGAACGTGCCAGCATACGTATGTATAGTCCGGGTCTCTTATCACACAAGAACCGTTCCAAAGAAGCGATTGACCAACATGACGAGTTGGGCGGTACGGCATGCGCTTGATAACCATAATATATTACCTGTTATTGCGTCAAAGAGCTACGGTTGAAACGAATCCACAGTGGGAACAAGAAAGACAGGACTCGGTTACAGTCACAACTTGGCGGCTTGGCAAATAACGTCTCCCAGGTTCTCTCCTCGCGCGTACGGCTGCACTTGCGGCCATGACAACATCTTCCCCGCCGGCCCAAGCGCCTCAACGGCTGAGTCTCCCATATCAGATTTGTACTTTTCCCCATAGAAGCTTCGAGAATTGGCCGAGGAGAAAGGGGTCCATTGGCTGGAGAGGGGTGTGAGTGGGCTGGTGTCTGCCTGCAGGGACCTATGCCGCCCTCGGAACGATCCTTGAGACCCCTGTCTATCTGTTCATCTCGGCTTACCAGGGTCGACGGATCCGCGCACAGTATAAGCGAGCAGCCAATGATGATGTCGATTTTTGGGTTCGATGAGACCGACATCAGAGGGCGGGCAGGCCGGTAGAGCGCGCGGAAGAAAAAGAAGACCATGGCGGGAGAGTTTCAAGGCTGGTTCAGGAAGGGCGCCAGTTGGTTGCCAGAGCGAAGCGAGGCCAGCACAACGCATGTTCAGTTCAGCCTCTCTAATTCTGAGCCTACCGACGGGATTGGCCTGACAGAATACTAAGAATACTACATGAACAAGCCTAACGGGAATATATGGCCATTCAGAGCGCCGCGCCTATGTTGCATACGCTGAAGAATTGTAAACAAACCGGTGCCCCTCAATTTGGCCTATTGGCCAACCGAACTTGGACGTGTTGATAGTCAATCAACGTTGGATGGGCATTGGCTGGATGTTAGATAGACATTGGGTAGATTATAGTAAAGGTTGTAGTCGATAGTCGTATAGGCAGTGACAGCGGACGTGCTGGAAGAGTACTACGTAGTAGAGGGTTGTAGCGGGGTGGCTGGAGAGTTGCTGGGGCACGGCGGATGGGAGATGGATACATGAATACATGTACCTAGGTACCTACCTACATACTAAGTTCGTATGTGCATACAATATACACGTACCTACATGTACGGGCATACCTACCTCATAGGTACGCATGGGCAATCCAGGTGCGGACAATCGACTATTAGTGCTAACTAATCGACTAAGCAACTACCTGAGGCAACACACATTATAAGCAACCTCAACCGACCGACATTTATTACATTACGATAGCTACATAGCAGCCTAGCAGCCCAGCAGCCCAGCAGCCCAGCAGCCTAGTTACCTATGTACCAACAACCTTGGGTCAGTGCGTAGACCCGCCGGATGACCAAGTATTCGGGACTTCTTTTTTTTCTACTTGTTTTTCTACGCTTTTCTCCAAATTTCACAAATTTCAAATCCCGGCGCCTGGCGATTCTGTTCCCTACCTATTCAATACATAGAGGCAAGCAAATCACTATCTGCTTTTGTGCAAGTTGGCTGTGCGCGCAGTACCAAGCCTATCCTGTGCATTCGCAAAAAGTCTCAACGGGGGGGCTGATAAATCGTATCTTTCCTTGTTGTCATCTTTCACAATTCCTACATCTAAAACTTTCCCAGTTCTGACCGCCCCTCATAAACCTCTTTTACATACCTTCCTTTGTGACCGCCGCGTTTTCTCACGACGCCGGCCTGCCTAGTGCCACCTCGAACACTATCTCCGGGGGCCGTTCTAGTCGACGTTGGCCAGCGCTGTTTATTTTACTATTTTTTTTTCTTTCTGTTCTCTTCTCTTTCTTCCAGCTCGGGCCTCCTTACTTGAATCAATCCGAAAAGAAAGCGAACAGAAAAAAAAAAAAAAATCTACGGCAGCCTATTCTTTTGAAAGCTCGACTTGACCACAGATTGGAAGTCTCAAGGGCAAAGCTGGAACAGCGGTCTGGCTTATAAGTCAGAATCACGGCGTAAGTGAATTTCCCCTGGGGCAGCATCTGAAGACCGATTCCGCTAGTCGGATAGCCGAGAAATATACCACTATTACTGAGAGAGCACGTCTCTTTTTTTTAATCCTACGTCAAACCATGTTTACTGCGTCATGCTTCATGTTTAAAAAATTGGCTCTTCATACTCAACCCATACTCAAACCTAAAATTACTGAAGTCAATGTTTTTTTTTTTTTGTTTAACTTCGACATCAGCGGATTAAACTAATATTTTTTTTTTCTGCACTAGGGCCGACCGGGATCTAGTGCTCAACAGAAGGCTGTCGAAGAAAGCGTTTGAGGCGGAAGGAACTATTATTGCCTTGTCTTAGGTAATAATAGGGGTGTGGGAACCTTTCTCACTCTTTTTTTTAATCTACGTACCGCGTTTGACTGAACCCGAAAACTTCCATTCCAAATGAAGGGCCTATTCAACGCAAAAAAATCACCCAAAAAGCAGACCGTTGGTGATAGTAGCGAATCTTACCACAGCCCTCACCACAGCCCCCACTATCAGGACAAACCACAGCCACAAATCCCTCGGACTACGGAGCCAGCTTCTACTTCGCCTGTCAAGCCTCCCTCGCCTATCAAGACTTCATCCGGGCCATCCAAGTCCTCCCCCACCAAGAAGCCCTCGCGCCCCGCATCACCAGCCCAGCGGGACCAGCCTAAATCGCGAAGCTCTCGCTCTTTTGCGAGACATTCCAGCGACCAAGGCTCGTCTTCCTCGCGGCGAAGCAAAATTGATCCCAACACCCATCCTCTCAATTTACCCCCGGAGGAAATTAAACGCTTGTCTGCTCAGTATAGCATGAGCAACAGGACTTCAATTGATAAGATGGATCTCGACAAAGATACTCCCGCAGTACCTCCGACCTCGCCGCCTCCCGTGCAGCCCCAGACACAGGCTTCCTTCGCCGTCCCTGTCCCCTCCACCCCGACAAATGGGGTGAAGAAAGAAACGAAAGACGTGAAGGACGCGAAAGATGTGAAAGATGCAAAGGCTGCGAAAGAAGAGGATGATGAGCAAGAAGGACCGGCCCCACCACCTCACAGGTCGAACCCTTCTAGTCCCGTGCCTACCGATGCAGAAGCCGCCGAAGCCCACAAGGCCGATGGGAATAGGTTCTTCAAGCAGAAGGACTATTCGCGGGCCATCGCCGAGTACACAAGTGGTATGCTTTGAAAAATTTTCCTATTTTGCGTCTAAAAACTAACATAAATACTAGCTATCCAGCTCATGCCTGACGAGCCTACGTACCTTAGCAACCGTGCTGCGGCTTACATGTCTGCTGGCAAATATGAGTCAGCTTTGGAGGATTGCTCTCGAGCCGTAGATTTAGACCCCCAGAACGCCAAGTTTCTACTACGCCTGGCCCGGATCTACACCAGCTTAGGGCGCCCTGACGAGGCGATGACAACCTTTGGGCGCATTCAGCCTCCTGCTTCGGCCAAGGATATGGTCGCCGCTAAGGAAATGCAACATCACGTCAGGGCGGCGCAGGAGGCTCTTGACCGTGGTACAAGTGGCTCTATGGTCTTACACGCGTTAGATCAGGCTGAGAAATGGCTCGGACCCGGCGCGAGTAGGCCCAGGAAATGGCAACTAATGCGAGGTAACGCCTATCTTAAGATGGGAGGCGCCAACTCCCTAGGAGAAGCGCAGAACATAGCTATGGGTCTTCTAAGACAGAACAGCCAGGACCCAGAAGCGCTGGTGCTGCGAGGACGTGCGCTATATGCCCAGGGAGAGAATGACAAGGCTATCCAACACTTCCGAAAGGCTCTGAGCTGCGATCCCGATTTCAAGGATGGCATAAAGTGGCTCAGAACCGTCCAAAGACTAGACAGAATGAAGGAAGAGGGCAACGCCGAGTACAAGGCCGGCCGATGGCAGGCTGCATTCGACAAGTACTCGGCTGCTCTGGGGGTCGATCCCACTAACCGAGGTACTAATTCGAAGCTCTACCAAAATCGAGCTTTATGCCGACTTAAGCTAAGGCAGTATGCCGAGGCGATCGAGGATTGCGACCGAGCTATCAGCCTAGACCCTTCGTACCTTAAGGCTCGAAAGACGAAGGCTAACGCCCTGGGTCATGCTGAGAGGTGGGAGGAAGCTATCCAGGAATGGAAGTCACTTCAGGAATTAGACCCTGAAGACCGAAGCATCCCGAGAGAGATTCGCAAGGCAGAGCTGGAACTTAAGAAGAGCCAGCGCAAGGATTACTATAAGATTCTCGGGGTCAGTAAAGACGCCGACGAGAACGCCATCAAGAAGGCATACCGCAAGCTTGCCATCATCCACCACCCAGACAAAAATCCCAACGACGAGGAGGCCTCTGAACGGTTCAAGGATATCGGTGAAGCTTACGAGACCTTGAGCGACCCTCAGTACGTATTGTTACCTCGTTGCTATGCTTAATTTCGCTAACAAATTGCAGGAAACGTGCTCGTTACGACAGCGGTGACGACTTAATCGACCCCTCCGACTTATTCGGCGGCGGAATGGGTGGTGGCATGGGCGGCGGTATCGACCCGGAAATCCTGTTCAGCATGATGAATGGTGGTGCATCCTTCGGCGGAGCACGGGGCTTCAGCGGTGGTGGTTATGGCGGTCGCGCGGGCGCGCAGGGTTACCCGGGCGGATTCCGCTTCGGCTGACAATCCAAGTCTGACGAGGAGGATTTCTACGGCGGTTCTGATTTCGACGGCGACGCTAGCTCCCAGCGTGGGCGAGAATTCCGAGGGCGGTTCGAGCACGGGTCTCCCCGTACGGCGACTCTGGACGAGAAGATCGCCCAATTCCGCTGGTCCTTGATAGCGATGGCCGGTGCGTTCGTGTTCCTCCCGCTCGAGTTGGCTACAACATTGCTCGTGTTGTATATCTGTGTTGTGTTGGCGAAGTCATCAGGCGTCACGCGCGGAATCCTATAAAGACTTAGGATATGGGGTTTAGACGCTTCATCATCGTCGGCGTTGGGGACTATTGAAAACCATTCGCATGGTGTCCGTCCGCCTTGGAAAAAGGCGGCTATTCAGGACAACGACAACAGGAACGAGCAGAGGGTTTCGCTCGTAAAATGAGAACTAATGATAGACATCGCAATGATAGGCATGATACTGGACAATTCCTTTTTATAGTGGTACATTCACACTCCGAAGTGTGTTTCAAGTGTGCATTTGTACATAATTCCCAATACCAATGTCTCCATGCATTCTGAAGTGTCTCGATCTTATGGTGCACGTTCGATGTACCAATAATACTATAGTGCATGTGATATCATGGCTTACTATGTTCAACACATGTATAACACGAAGCCTGGTTATCCCTGCGGCCGGGTAGCCGAGCCAGGTTTTGGAGAAGGTCCGGCTTCCGGGAACTATGGATGGGCCCTAAAATAAGCTCAAAGCCTTGGTATAGCCAGGTACCTATCCAGATAAGGTAGGTACCGGTTGACGACCCCATTTTAGGTGCAGATACGTATATGATGTACGAAGTAGATACGTACCTCATGAGCACCATGTAGGTACCCGAAGCTCCTGACTTCAACCGTCCAACTTCAACTGTTCAACTTCGACTATCGACTTCGACCATCTCGGAGTCGAAGTTCACAAGCTGCGCATCTCCAATTGTCTACACCTCGATAATACAATGTGACCTCACTTGTTCTACGTGTAGTGTAGCATCTCTATAATATATACCTGCAGATCCAATTGATCGAGCCCGACCATTCCGAGTATCGCTCCATTCTGCTCGCGCGCGACGACGCATACATACCAGCCAACCGACCCCTCCGCATGCACACCCCTTGCAACGCCACCAGCAAAACATCATAGCTATCCTCGGCAACGCTACGCCGCAATCACCTACCTAAGTAGACCTAGATAATTTGCCAACGGCGTCGTCACCGTCGCCAACCATCGCAATCGCAACGACCATGGCGCGCTCCCGGTTCCGCTGGCGCTTCCTGCCCTTCAGCCCGACGGCGACGCCGCTGCAGGCTACGACGTACCTGCTGGGGATCGCGCTGTTCAGCATCTCCTTCCTCGTGTTCCTCAACTCGGCCGTGTCCTTCGTGATCACGGACCTGCTGGGCGTGAAGCGGGGCGTCGGCGACGTCGTCGGCACCCTCGGCTTCGTCGACGAGCTCGTCGCCCTCGTCGCCTGCCCCGCCTGGGGGCTCGTCAGCGACCGCCTCGGCGTCCGCTGGGTCGCCGTCCTGGGCTACGCGATCATCGCGCTTAGCCTCTTCTGCTTCGTCCAGGCCCGCGATGTCTACCCCAGCTTGGTCCTTGCGCGGATCGCGTTCGCGCTCGGCGCCACGGCCGCGGCGACGATGGTCACGGCTATTTTGCCGGTGCTTACGGACGATGATGGGGAGAGAGAGGAAGTGAGGAGTGACGAGGAGGAGGATGATGATGAGGAGGCGGAGGATAGGGATACGAGGAGTGTTGGAAGCGCAAATTCTAGCCGTAAGTCTGGACATAGGCAGAGGGATAGCGTGGCTATAAGCCTTGAGAGCGACGCCACGATTACACCGGAACTGTTCACGCGAGGCCTCTCTCACAATCGCGGGTCCGCCGGGGGTACCAGCTACGATTCGGACGATTCCCGCGCTGCGTATGATAATAGCTTCGAGGGCAAACGCGGCAGACCGTCGGCTCTAGCCGGGTACGTGGGCTTGTTCACAGGCTGCGGGGCTTTAGTCGCCCTGGCTCTTTTCCTACCGCTGCCGGCGCATTTCTCTAAGAAGGAAGGCGTTACCCCCGCCCAGGCTATCACGCATAGCTTCTACGTGGTCGGTGCCGTCGCCGTCGCCGTGGCTATCTTCGTGTTCTTCGGCCTGCGCGGCTTACACGGCGAAGAGGGTAAGGGCTGGCGCATGCTTCTTGGTTTGCGCAAGCAGCAGAACCACGATTCCTCTTCGTCGGCAAGACCCGCAGCGACGAACGGCCCGCTGCCGTACCGCCAACTCCTGCTCTCATCGCTTCGCTTAGGTGCGACGGATCCGCATATCGCGCTGGGGTATCTAGGCGGCTTTGTGGCGCGCGCGAGTACGGTTGCCATATCGCTCTTCATCCCACTCTACGTAAATGCTTTCTTTATTGGCCACGGGTTTTGCCACGGCTCGCCCAACGACCCCTCGCCCGAGTTGAAAAAGGAATGTCGCGCCGCCTACGTACTCGCCTCGATCCTAACAGGCGTCGCGCAGCTCGCCGCCTTGCTGTGCGCGCCTATCTTCGGATACGCCAGCAGGAAGAGCGACGGCGTCAATGTGCCTCTTTCTTTCGCCTCCCTACTCGGCGTGGTGGGCTGGATCGCGTTCCCCCGGCTTCAGAGCCCCGAATACCGCGACGTCGACGGCCGCGGCGGAAGCCCGGCTGTTTTCTTAATCGCGATTCTCGTCGGCATCAGCCAGATCGGGGCTATCGTCTGCAGCCTCGGGTCCCTGGGCCGCGGCGTCCTAGCCGCCGATGTGCCGGCTATCTCCCCCGACGAAGATGGGGATGGGATTGCGCAGTCTAACGGCGCGGGTGAAGACGCTGAAACGGATGCCCTTCTGGGACGGGAAGCTGGCGGTAGCAGTAGCAGCAGTGCTGTCAACGGGATCCCCCTTAGTACAAAAACGGGAGCCCGTGTCTCCCGCGTGCAACTCAAGGGGTCTATTGCAGGCGTGTACTCGTGGTGCGGCGGCGCGGCTATCCTGCTGCTGACCAAGCTCGGCGGGTACCTATTTGACGCCGCGGCCCCCGGCGCGCCGTTCTATATGATGGCTGGGTTTAACGCCGCGCTGTTCGTAGCTAGCTTGGCCATTGGAGTGGTTGTCCAAAGGAGTAGGAGGAGGAGAGCGTTGGGTATGTAGGATATAGTAGGCATTTAGGAATAGCAGTAAGAGGGAAGGGAAAGGTGTTTGCATTGGGAAAGGGAGTGGATGAAAAGGGTAAAGGCGTAGGGTATAGAGGACGGCGAGGGGGGATTGAATTTCATCTATGAGGGAACAACTGGTAATGCGTAGTGCTATTGTCCGCTATAGGTTCGGATATCGTATGTGGCGAAATCAAACGAAGTTAAATGATTCAATTCAAAACGACGAGCCGAGCTGTATGTGCCGTAATTTACTTCCGTGACCAAATTACAAGATCTACTTGGCCATCTAGCCTTTGGCTTTGTTTCGGGTAGAAGTGATGATCACAGGTATATAATATAATATACGAAACTACGTACCTCTATTCTCACGTATACTTGAGGTAAACCTAGAGTATTTTCAGGCAAGTTATATAAGAAATATACAGCATATCTCCAGAGCTTGTTTTGTCTATGTCCAGGTATCAGCAAGGTGTCCGGTATTTAATAGAACACCAGCTGGCCAGCCCCAACTCCAAAGAAAAAAGAGCCAGTTACGCGATATCCCCCTATCCTATATCTATAGTCCCCAGTCCGCGTAATTCCTAGCCCATCGCGGGTTGTTGGTGATTCAGAGCCATCTTTTTAGAGACAGAGCCGTACTTAGCCTGCCAGGCGTAAAAGTATACTAGGGCGGCAAAGGGCTGACCTAGGATAGTGAAGGAAACCCAGAAGATGCAGTTGCCAATGAGGCGGCCGTTGGGACCCTTCATCTTCTCGAACACCCGCGTAATCCATATTAGGGGGATTTGGATGATCATCCCCATGAACGCGACTCCTATCATTTTAAAATAAGCTTATACTCCCTTAGAAAGGAATGGCAGAAAGGAATGGCAGAAAGGAAAGGCATACCTATAATATTCTTAGTCGGAATTCCGACAAGCAATTCGTGTAGCACGGCCGAGACGAAGAACACGGCAATGCTAGCGGAGGGCATATTCCAGCCCCTACTTATCAGAGGCGAGAAAATATGCCTCTTCATAAACTGATAGACAGGCTTATTCCATAACCGCCAGTAATCGCCCAGACCTGCCGAATTCCACCAATCGTCATAGAAAGCGCGGTCGCCGAACCGCATGATCTCAGCCAACGCGTTAAGTGCTGACTGGAACAAAGCAAAGAATCCAGCTAGCCAAATGACGAGCGAAATCGTAGATAACTTGAGCAGCCGCTCGACTATCGAAACTAGATCCAGGTGGTCTATCTTGTCAAGCGAGTTCCATAGGACCGGGGCTGCGTACTGAGCGCTGCAAAACCATATGAAAACGCTCAGACACACCAATTCGCCCAGCCGCTTGAAGACGAAGACCCATCTGATGTTCTCTGTCCGAGGGTATACGGGTTGGTAGACGAGCGTCGGCGCCCACCAGAAGTAGGTGAGGTTGGCCATCGTAATATTCTGGGGGTATGGGCACTGCGCATATAAGTCAGGTAGAACAGCTAATTCACCTTTAACCGGGTGGAGATAGGCGTGGCGCAGGTCTCGGTTTGTTAGGGCGTATGACATGACTTTCATGTAGACGATGATAACGTGGAGTTCCGTTATGGTGCCAATGAGAGGGTGGTGAATATGGAAATACACAACCCAGCTATGCATAGCCAGAGCCAGGGTGGCATTGAGAAGATGGGCTCTCCGGATACTCCTCCATTTCGATTCAAACCTGGCCTGCTGGTCTTCCGTCGGGGATGAGGATCCCCCCTTTCCGGCGGATTGGGCTCGCGATATCCGTGCTTGTTTGGCGGCGTACCACTCGAACGAGTAGGCGATGAAAAGATGGCAAGGAACTAGTATATAGAGGAGGAAGCCGAGGATGACGTCCTGGCGCCGGAAGTCGTGGCACGTTAGACATATCAGGTTGCCGTACTACCTGTTGTGTAAGAGAATGTCCGACTTAGTGGTGATGTTTGATCATTGGCTAACCTTTTGCATGTTCTCTATTACCAATCGTAGATTTCCCACCACTGGAGGATGTTAGCACGCCCTAACCAACACCCGCGGAGCATCCACGGAAATTTTATGGCGTGATCGTACCTAAGACGATAACCATTAAATTTCGAAATCCTATGAAACTAGGGGTAGCTCTCGCATCATGGCTTAGGGTGGAAGGCCTCGACTCGGAGTGAACCGCGGTAACGTGTCTATACTTTCTGAAGGCATACGTCTTTTTCTCTCCGTGTGTATGTCCATTTGGAGTGGTGACCGTGGCGCCGGGTTCGTTCGCAGCGTTGGTTCGTCGAAGAGATGCCGGCCCTGCGGGGGACTCCAGACTCGTGGTAGTGGCCGAGTCCATAATGGACTTTGTATATTTCTGGCAATTGTTTATATATCGGTAATATGTTCCGGCCGTCGAGAAACACCTGGAAGTTCTCCGGGGAAAGATTTAAAGGCAATTGGGGACTTAGACGGCGAGCCTATGGCTATACAGCTATCAGCGAGGAGTTTCACAACGCTCAACCCTCTTCTATAAGCGCGATCCTTTGGCTGACAGAAGGTGAGGCTGGCTAAGACATGTAATTTGTTGAGGGCCGGACCACGAATTCGGCCTGGTGTAAGAGGAGGAGGAGGAGAAGTGATGTAATGATACGTAGAAGAGAAGAGAATCGCACCGTCATAAACATGCACCTAAGGTAGTCGAGAGAGGGGAACACGACATCCTCTATCCTCTGCTTCCCTCCGTACTTTGTGCTGCCTTCTGTCTTCTGGGCTGTCGACAGGATCAATTGGAATGCCTCAGTGAATGCCAATAACGACGAGTACGTAGGGAAGATATGTGAGGGTCTGATTAGGGACGTGCCATGGTTAATATGTATGGATCGCAGAGGCAAATCATGGACTCCCCGGTCTAACCTTAAGCCTATTTTAGTTCCTCCCAAGATAAAACGATAAAGGAACGATAAAAACCGTCCCGGGCTGCGCCAATAGGTATTGCCATTATTGCATCAAGAGCCCTGTCGATCGGGGTCTGTGGAGACGAGGGAGTCTTGTCCCCTCCGTCGCATTGGACATTGGAAAGGAGAGCCACCGATTAGTGGGCCGAGGAGGTATGTGGACGCTATCTTTTGCCAGGTATGTATGTTAGAGTTGATGTAGCCGAAGTTTGTATCTTTATATGCACGTGGATGTATTCCGGTGGTGAAGTTGACGGGTCTCAGGATCGGTGACGCAGAACGTTCGTTATGATTTTTATCATTGATTGGACCGTGCCGTGCCTTTGTACGACGCCCACACCACCAAGTACAAACGTGAGTAACAATAGGTACCAGATGTAACTGTAAATATGATTTAAAGAGAAGCGTCAAAGGTGAAGAAAATTCACCGACCGAGGGGGTGGCAAGCTAGAATTAGGAACACCAACATGGATGCAACGCCAATTAACATGTGAAGAAATGTTTGGATAGAACTGAAGGGAATGAGAACAGAAAAGGGTAGCGGCTTACCGGGTACCTATGCTAGGTAGGTATACAGCTAGCCGCCCTGGGTCTCGTCTTGTGGGTACATACATGTACCTTTCCAGAGTCGTGAGTTCCGAGCGTTAGTGCTACCGAGAGTTCAAGTTCCAGTGCCATTGTCCATTCCAATCCAAGTAAGTGCCCCCACCTGATCAGAAAGTGGCTGCTTCTTGTGCGCCGTCCGAGCAAAAGAAAGTGGGCATGTGGCTTGCACCTCAGCTCCAGATCAGCCGCAGCCTTCCATTGTGGCTGCTAGCTTCCCTAGTCAAAATTACCTGCAGACTCTCGTTACTTTATTTGTTCGCGTCCTACAAATTACATACAAACCAGGTATCCTCTCTTATCCCGAGCTCACTCGCCCAATCGCTGAGCACCCAACCATCAACGCCGTTTCCTAGAACACCTTACCTGTTAAAGTTATTTCTATCCCTAATTATCTACGCGAATGTAGCTTTAGACCCGTTATGGCATACGATTCGCGAGGCGATCATGGCGCGTCGGGTGGTGGTGGTGGTGGCCATGAAGCCGGCGGCTTTGTGAGGGCCCGAGGACGACGTGAGTAATCCTGATGAACCATATCATTCCCTTGCGTCATTGAGTGCTCTTGCCAGAAGTGCCCCGTAATTGAGGCTATCGTCGATTCTGTAGCAAGGATTTCGACCCAGCTCCCTGGCATATCCTATGACCTTTCTTCCGTCGTTATGCTAATGCTTTGTTATAGGCCCGGTCACTGACTATGGCTCGACACTTGCCCACTGGATGCGCAATCGCCAACCGCGCTTCAAAGGTGCTTTTAGAGGCGAGGCCGAACGTCCCAGTGCCAGCTACATTGTTGACGTAAGTACACCGCTTCGCGCGACCTTGCTCAGATAGACTAAGTCATGTCTAGATGTTACCGCCGCTGGCGAGGGTCACTAATCCGGCCGACTCCGTCCCCACTAAGCATCTTCATTCATCCTTAAACAAGATTAAGCACCCAGTGAATGTTGTTCGATGGACCCCGGAGGGACGTCGACTGTTGACCGCATCAAGCAGCGGTGAATTTACACTGTGGAACGGCACCGGATTCAATTTCGAGACAATAATGCAAGCCCATGACGTTGCTATCCGGGCCTTAGCTTATTCTCATAGCGACGATTGGTTAATATCAGCTGACCACGACGGCGTAATCAAATATTGGCAGCCTAACTTCAACAACGTCCAAGTGATCCAAGGCCATAATGACCCTATCCGCGATCTTGCGTTTAGTCCCAACGACTCCAAATTCGTCACGGCATCCGATGATTCCTCTCTCAAGATCTTCGACTTCGCCGGGGGTGTTGTCGAGTCAACTCTCCAAGGCCACGGCTGGGACGCCAAAAGCTGCGACTGGCATCCTACTAAAGGGCTAATTGTTTCGGGTTCGAAAGATCATCTGGTCAAGCTCTGGGATCCCAGGACCCAGCGATGCCTGACCACCCTCCACGGCCACAAAAACACCATCACCAAAACTTCATTCGAGCGTGTCGTGGGTTGGTGTCTCGCAACATCTGCAAGGGACCAGACCGCGAGGATATTCGATATACGAATGATGCGGGATATTTGTCTTCTTAGGGGACATGAGAAAGATATCTCCACCCTTGCCTGGCACCCAATCCATTCAAATCTACTAAGCACTGGAGGTAGCGAAGGGTCTTTATTCCACTATCTACTAGATGAACCGAACACGCCGGCTGGCCAGGCCATCAGCACAGCCGTCTACGAGAGCCCAGACCCATTGACGGCCCCGGCGCAATCCATATATCCAACTCATAAGGTCCCGTTTGCTCATGATTTTGCTATCTGGTCTCTAGACTGGCATCCCCTTGGCCACATCTTGGCCTCGGGTTCCAACGACCGAATTACAAGGTTCTGGTCTCGCGCTAGGCCTGGCGAGACGGATGTTTTCCAAGACAGATACCATATTGGCGAGGCAGCAGCCGAAGCTCAAGGAACTTGGGATCGGCGCGGTGGTCGTCGTCAACGTCAAGAGGAGGAAGAGCAAGAACTTGAGGATGAGATGGAAGGTTTGGTCGACCAGAAAATGCCGCTTAGACAGCCTGCGACTGCGTTCCCAGGCCTTCCCGGTCTATCCTTGCCTATTAACGGTATCCCTCCGCCGCCGCCTCAGATCCCTGGAGTTGCTGCTACATCCGCACCAGTTTCAGCGCCACCTCCTCTACCGTTCCCGATGCCTGGTGTAACCGGGCCTCCGCCGCTGCCCGGTGGTTTAGATCCTAATAACCCAGCCGACTTCGCTAAGATCGCAGAGATGATGCAGAAGGCTGGTCTGCCTCCTCCACCTCCGCCTAATATGCTTCCACCTGGTTTCATACCACCTCCGAACTTCCCAATGCCCGGCTTCCCACCACCGCCCCCTTTCACGCAGGGAGGTGTGGAGATGCAGCCAGACGGCAGTAACAGCGGCCGAAGGAGAGCTCCCTTACCTAGCCAAGAAGAGAGTTTGCGGATGGAGCAGAAGAAGGGAAATTATACTCGAGTGCGTTAGAACCCTCCGAATCCAGCCCCACTTCCGCTCCATCAACCTGGTACGCATCCTCCATCTCCATCTATTCGTGTACCAGGTCCAAATCACTCGAGCCCCTATAGCCCACAGTGCTCGAGCCCTCACGGCCCACGGTACTCGACAATTCTTGGCCGAGGTGAATCTGCGGCTGCCCCCGTTTATGGAGGACTAAACCCCCATCATACACGAGGTGCACACTCGAACTCTTCGCAACTAGGACGGAGAGAGCAAATCCTCTCTGCTAGACGCAGAAAAGCAGTGAAAAAGGCGGAAAGACTAGGTCGATGAATTAATTCTGCTTGGGTCAGATATACTGACGTAACATTATACGATCGCTATCGTCGTTGCATATTTCAGGGGCAGGGCGTGTACGATGAGCATAGGCGATGCTCTTTGACTAGAAGGGCGGATACCCAAGGCGTTGAAGGCGTTGCTAGGGACAGTTAAGTAGCTTTTGGCTGGACTCCTAATGAAAATGGGAATGGCAATGACTTTTAAATTCCGCATACGCGGTGCCTATTATTTTCTACACGACCTAAGTGTTATTCATGAAGCCCAGGCGTGTCTGGATAGTCTATCCATAATACTGGCAGCAGCAGTGCATTCAGGCCAATATAAGGTATGCAACAGGTAAGTATCACGTAAATACCTAGGTAGGTGTACAAGCTGGTGTCGAATACTATGCTACTTTATATTATATATACTGCTCATATGCTATGCCATGCCCTAATTTATCACCCAACCCTCAACTAAAGTCGTAGTATGAATTACACGCCCCTAACCTTATAGATACCCGTAGATACTCGTGGAATACGTCGTTATCCACCGATATATACCTTGACATACCCAGTGAGTAAGTTCCGAAAGGATTTCAAAATAAAATTCAAGACTAACGCCGGAAGCTTCGCCCGATCCCGGGGAAAAAGAGGAAATGCAATGCGAATAGACCCGCTTGCGAACCCGTGCCGTAGTAGAGGTACATGTAAAGGTACATATTATGTATCAATTCTTTCTGATGTATCTAGCTCTTCCTAGCCCCTTCTCCTCCCGCGTCTTCTGGTCTTTCTATGCATATCTACACGTCAATCATCATGGTCTCGTTTCTTTGAATAGTTCAACCGAAGAAGATAAAGCCGAGATGACATGGAATGGCGATCATAACGATAATGATAACGGTAACACCGGTAATGATGGCTGTTCTAGCGGGTTCTAAATTCACTTGGAAGACTTGGAGAAAGCCTTCTGGCGGGCGGCGTAATCCTTGATGACGAGGGCGCATGGGCCCTCGGCGCAGAGGCGCTTCCGGCGCTGGGGGGGCAGCTTGGAGGCGAACTCGAGGCCGGAGGCGCGCTCGACGGCCTCGACGGGGACCTCGAAGTCGGTGAGGGGCTTCTCGTTGGGGATGGGGGCGTTGGGCAGGACGAAGGCGCCGATGGCGACGTTGCCGCCGACGGCGCCGTCCTCGGCGAAGATGACCTTGTAGAAGTGGGTGGGCACGGCGACGTTGGGCGGGTTGCCGATGACCTCGTAGCGCACGTACCACTTGTTGTCGGCCGGGTCGCGCTTCGGCAGGTAGAGCGGGCCCGTGACGATGCGCACGCTCGGGTACCGCCGCGTGAGGCCGCGGCAGAAGTCCTCGAAGTGCGCCCAGTAGTCTCGGTTGAAGCCCTCGCCGACCTGCGGGCACATGTTGGTCAGGAAGAAGGTCTCGTCCATCGCCGTCTGGCTCCACCGCGCGTCCGCCGCCGGCACCTGGTGGCCCCGGTCGTACCCCGACCGGAAGTAGTCCTTGAGCTGCGCCCGGAACTTCTCCGGCACCGCCTCGTCTTCCAGGAACACGCTGTGCTTCCGGTCGCCGTTGCGCAGCGCGACCGACGCCGGCGTGATGTGCTCTGCCACCCAGTGCGGGTTACGCAGCCGCCGGTCGAACGACGAGACCAGTGCCTGCCGCGTCGCGATATCGGCCACGGGGCCGGGAAAGCCATATTCGAAGAGGCCGGATGGGTCGACGGGTGCTATGCCTAAAGCTGCGGGTGCCGAAGTTGAGAGAGGTGAGGTGGGCGCGGTTTGTTGTGGGGTCGAGCCCGTAAATATCTGCTTCGCTGGGATGGGAATGGGTGTTGACACTGCCGTCGGCGAAGTCGAGACGGTTGTGGTCGTAGTTGTGGAGGATATAGTCTTGGCGTCGAGTTTGCGCTCTGATTGCGATCGTAACGAGTACATCGTGGCTGTTATAGCGGCGCCGGCTCCTGCGCTTGCCGCTGCGATTACTGCTAACGTGGTTTTGGACATGCTGGGTGAAAGGGGACTCCCTCCGGGAGCTGGTTGGCACTCTATGTGTTTTATACGGTAGAGGGGACCAGGCGTAAGGCAGAGGGAGAGCGGGCAGTGAAGGAGTCAGGCGCGGTTTGTGTGAGCAATATGCGGCTCACGAGGGGAGTGTTGCAGGCGCCCTCGTGGTGGTGAGGCATGCAGCGGATGTCTCAAACGGGATCTTGGAAATTTTGAGATTTTCAGCCTCGGGGTAGCGTTTAACGAGATTTGGGGGTCGCTGTCCCCTATCGATAGAGGGAATGGGCCCTATCGATAGAACGAAATAGGGGGACCCAGCCCACTACGGAGATAACAGTAGTGGGGGGAATCCTGTAAGGTACCGAGGTGAGCACGGGCCAACGATCTAAGTTATTTTAGTCAAATCCGTTCCGGTGACACCCCGATGCACCTGTCAACTTATTAGTCCAGTCCCAGTTTCTCTCAGCCCTAAAACCAAAGCTGGATCCTCTCCGATCACATGGCAACAATATACGATGAGAAAGTACCCGTACACATATTATCTTGAGACTCATTCTTGTCATTAGCTGTTGACGCTCGGTTTCAAATCATGACGTCACCTATCCCGGTTATCTCTGCCTAGTACGATCCGCGTGCTACCAAATCAACTGATAGCCTCTGCGGAATGTGTATTAGCGACACGACTCATGCTCAAGAGGCACGTTCTTACCGCGGTCCCTGTGAGAATGGTCCGATAGGTACATCAAAATAGCGAACGAAAGGAGAAAAGAAGATCTCGATAAGATATATAGGTACCTACGTACCTCTATTCTCATTAAAAATATCAAGAGGTGTATATGGGTATCGGAGCTGATCTTCTAAGAGTTTCTATCCGAGGTCACCCTCTAGGGTATTCGTAAAGTCATTCATTACCTCTCACCCGCCAAATCATAGTACCACCCTCAAGAGTCCGAACATGAACATAAGCAACGATGCTTATATATCCCATCGACAGATTTTGTTTTTTGACGCCGTCTAAGCCGAAAGTGTTAAAAGAAAACCCACACTCACGTTCCGGGCGTTCTGCGCCCAGAACCTTCGTCTATCAACTCATAGCTTTCTTCGTCTCGTCCTTCATTGGTGTTTCTCTCAAGGCGAAGAGTGCTCTCGCTCTGTTGCGTCCCCTTGATCTTTCTGAGACCCTCTTCAACCAGCGATGGCGAGCCGTAATCTTTATCCCCTGGAGACAACGCATACGCGGGACCGTATCGTTCTAGCGCACGCTCGAATTTCACATACTCTATAGATTGGCGAATGAGCTGGCCGACAGTGATGGCAAGTAATATGGTAGCCGTTGTCTGCCCGAAGTCCCACCTATTCTCATCTTCGCCCTCCTCAAGGTAGGGGTAATTCTCATATCGCAACCTAATCATCATATACAGGTGTACTGGGAACTGCAGGGCGCTGAGCAGTAACAGCGGTTTCCGGAACTTGACTGAGGCGAACAAGGCACCGAACATAACCAACAGAAGCCAGATTGCAGTAATCGCTACGTATGCCTTGTCGGTTGTCGGGTGGTCTGCCCCGGGAATCGCTATGCCTTTCGTGATGTAGCAACGCCCTGGTTCCTCGGCGGAGAGGGTCCATTCGTCAAGTCGGATCTCGAGGATGACGGTCAGCACGAGGAACAGGACGGCGAACGCATATGAGATACGGAAACGCCCGTTCCAGTGAGCCGGGAGTAGTTTACGACATCGCTCCTTCGCCGTTTGGGCCCGCATGAAAGTCCAACAGACGAGAGCCGCCGCGTTAGAGATGCTATAGATCCAGATCATAATTAGCAAACCAGCTCACTGAAACCCGCCCTAAAGGATCATAGTGTCGAAATTCCTTACCCGACGAAACTAACGGTGTCGTAAACGAGGTGTAGATGGTATAGGTCGATTTCTCTTCCGTTTGCGAGTGCCGTACTGATAAGTGCGAGTCCTTCAAGTTGATTGTGAGCTAACATTATCCTACTGGAAGCACCAGGGATTGGGGCAATAAAGCGAGGGACGGACCTGTAATCATTTGCAAGTCATTCCCGATCATCAAAATTTCGGACACGAAGCCAAGCCGCTTCACTTCGTTTGCATGTTCCGCGCTGCCTTCGGGGTTTTGGATATCTAGATGGCCGAATTTCGTAAGGAAGAATGTCCAGATCGATAGGATCAGCGAGATGAAAGCCTGCACGCTGAAACCAATTAAGACCTATAAGCGATAGTAGACGTTAGAATTATAGAACCCTAGTGCCGAAGAAGAGCATGTTCATCTTACTCCATAGCCAGCTATGTCGGGCATGCCCTCGCCAACCGCCTCGCAACGCGCCGGCTCCCCATGTACCTCGGGCGCTTCAGACGCCATCTCTTCTTATTGGAGTTTCTAGACAATGAGATCGAGGCCAAGATTCTTGGCGAGTGTGAGCTCGTAGGGCTGAGAAACCGAATCAATCGCCAAGTTGCCAAGCTGCGACTTGACTGACGATTTAAGAAGGCAAGAAGAGGTGCCTCGGGGATTCCAAGATTCTTTGGAATCTACCCCGACTTACGTATTTGTATCCCACCCCCATGGGCTGTGCCACGTCCGAAGGCAGCCCATCGCCCATCGAAATTCCCAGTACGGCACTTGGGACGAGCTTTAGGCAGAGATCTCGAAGCTGAGCTGGCAGGACTAATAGCGAGCGATCTGCAGGCATTGTGCTTCGCCGCAGACCTGCGTGAAGCCGCAGTTTACTGACGAATAAAACGTCTTGGCGAAGGGCCAATCTCCTCGAGCCGTCGCAATGCTAGATCCCAGTGGGCGTGGCTAAGCCGGGAGATCAAACACCAACGGGCATAGCTGATATATATAAGTGGGTGTTAGCCCGCACAAATAAGTTAGAATGGTCTTCTTTTCCTCGCAATGCCATCTTCGCCTGTCATCTATCTCCCCTTTTAGGAATATAATACGCAAATCTCTAATCTCTAGCCTTATCATAATTCTATCTTGGAACGGAACCTCTAACCTATCTAGGAAAATAATCGTCGTCGTCAGCGTTTTTTTGTTACAGCATAACTATTTAAGGTAACACTGACCTTTATCTCTTTCGCCAGCCCATGCTAAACCCCCCACGGCCATATTCTCCATGTTCTAATAAATAGAGGTGGCCGGTTACGTAGGTTCATCCTCTAATACGTGTGTTTTGGCCCACGTCCAGAATCGGGTCGGCCAGGGGAAGCCACATTCGATTTTCCTAGGAATTATTGATATTTATCACAATACCATAGTAAACAAAGTCGCAGCTGGCCGTCAAGCCACCGCGCGCCACGCCCTCCAATAGTCACACACATGCGGTAGGAGCTTCAACCAGAGCTTGTTGATCTACGGATTAGATGTCGAGCTCCACCAAACTCGCACATATAACGTTACGGATAGAAAAAAGACCTACGAGGTGAAGGCGACGAGCCGTCCACCGGCGCAGTGTTGTTAAACCCGGGAGTGCGATCGGAGTTCGGATAGGAAACATGCCGGGACATCTATCCTATGAATATAGTGAACTGTTCTATTATAGGTATGAGAAGTACGTACGCGTAAGGGGTAACCCCTATGTAAGCTATGCCTCGGACTTAACGGATGGATGTCTTGTTAAGCCTTCTTATTAAGCACTTAAAACTTAGAGTTATCTAAGGGTAAGGAGGGGGGTGGGAGACGGAGCGGCAACGCCCCATTCATATAAAAGCCGTCCGCCTACTTACCCACTTGTATACCTACCTACCTAGCTATGCAGAGATTCCAAGGGGTGAGTACCTACATATATAGTACATGGAAAGATGACATGCACGGGTACCTTATACGGAGTACCCATATATTCACGGCGAGGACCATGAGGGAACCATTCAAGAAAATGGTCTGTTTATTGCTTACAGAAACACGTAAGGCTTATGAGCTCTTAAAGTCCGTAAGAAAGGACTCGCAATTATATACGAGATATAGTAAGAAAACACAATCTTAGCAATATGCTTTAAGTGAGATCAGATCCACTATTTACGGGAGCGGTATTAAGCTATGAGTAACCGTGGGGTTTATGTAGGAGAATCCTATTGGACTTTTGCCTACAGTTAGTGTTGAATCGTTGGTGTCCTCTTCGACGCTACCGTCCTAGTCCCCTTATATATACATCTACGCGAGGGTATATTGAAAACGGGAAAGCTGTTTGATCGATTAATTAATCGATTAATTAATCCCGATAGCCCATTTAGGAGGTGACAGAACTTCAAACAAGCTAGATTAACACCCAGGTGCATTTCAAGCGGGAATCTGACTCAATGTCAGTAATAGCCTTTAAGAGTGTGTAGTTGAGACGAGTCAGAGAGTTGAGCAAACTCCAAAAGAATACATACATGTAATTCGTAATGTAGTTCGCGAGATCACTTAAGTACCTTAGGTATGGGATTAAACACATGTAGAATACCTACGTGTAGGTACCTAGTGAAGGCAGCCTTAGCTCCAACTTAAGTACACCGCTTGAAACGTGTGTCACATGGAAGTCCAACAGGGTTCTCGGGCAGCCCACTATGTCTCGACTATCTACATCTCGCAGCTTTACGCGGACTACGAGTTAGCCAATGAAAACTTAGAAGCTGCCACCCCGAGCCATTCTCTTGGTCATCTGGGAAGGGAAAAGCAAAAGCAAAAGCTAGTGATGCCACTTTATGTGGAAAGTCCGGTAAGGGTCGGGGTCGGTGTGCTATTTCCATATAACTGCTGACGCGACTGTCCATTAACTCTCTGACTGTGTGTATATATCGAGATTGGGGTAGATAGATGTCACGAATGAGTTTAGGTAAATGGGAGAAGATAGATGGGCACGTTCAAGATGGATAGCTAGGTAGGTATCGTGATCTTTTATCTGATCAAGCTAGGTACCATCTTAGATAGGTAGGCATGTAAGGGTCTACAGGTGAGGTATCATTTGCACTCCCCCCCGAGTCCGCAGCGGGAACCAGCATTAGTCCGCGTGGTAGGGAGACTTGGCGACAGGGCCCTGACAATCTGGTCGGATCCCTACCTCAGGTGGAGATTGCGAACGGCATTGTCGAGTTTGGCGTTTACGTTTCTGCAGTTTGTGTAAGACTGAATAGGACTACTGAGGAACCCCGCAGATCTGGCTATGCTTCGATATAACTCCGGGGTAAGACGACATGGCCAAGAAATAGTTAGCTAACTACCTACCGTCCCTAGGTAAGTATACTAGAGGTGCCAAGGGTCGGAGATCTCTGATCGCTTGCAACCACGATGAAGAGCCTCCAATTTCAGCCTCAGAGCCTCATCCCAAATTTGGAAAAGGAGAAAGAGAGGAAATGGGAGATTCG
Source organism: Pyrenopolyporus hunteri (assembly GCA_902806595.1). Classification (NCBI taxonomy): domain Eukaryota; kingdom Fungi; phylum Ascomycota; class Sordariomycetes; order Xylariales; family Hypoxylaceae; genus Pyrenopolyporus; species Pyrenopolyporus hunteri. Next base: position 929,894 of record CADCXC010000005.1, on the reverse strand, counting down.
GGAGAGTGAATCGTCACCCTGATGGCCGCTACCGAACCTTATGTGGAGCCGGAATGCGCTTTGTGACTACATTACTAAGTGACGCAGCAAGACTGGCCATCAAGGTACCCGTCAGCGCGTAACTTGGCGAAGCTTGGCATGGCATCATAAGCCTTCGGTCCAATCAACGTCACGGTAAAAGCTGCTTCTTGCCCCTACCCGTACCTGCGACCTAGGTATTGTACATAGGACAAGTACCGTGGGCAATACATAGCAGGTAGCCCACCTTGAACCGGGGATCGACGTCTTTAAGCCAAAAGCTAAACAGAACCTTCCGTCCTACGTATTAAATTACAATTCATTGTTGCTTGTATTTGAACGCTTCCTTTCTTCTTCCTCTTCCTCTTCTCTTTACGTACAATCACTCGCCATTCCCGCGTCCTCTTATATAAAAGCTTGCCGTGGCCATCTTTGTTGGCGTCAAAGTGGGAATCTCTCACTTTGACACCCTAAAACGGAAACTCGTAGAAAAACTGCCGAAAGCGTCTAGAGCCCCGTCGGTGTTAATACAGCAGCAGCAATATTTCCAACTTCCAATTCCCGCCTCGTTGCAACGCGCCCACCACACGTTCAAGCCCATGCTCCCCTAACCCGTTTCTTTAAACGTCCGAAGGAGAACGTGCTAGAGTAGGCACGAGAAGAAGAAGAAGACGACGACGACGACGACGGCAACGACGTGCCGCGAGATCCAACTCGATCGGGCCCATCATGGAGGCTGCCGAGTTAGACAACGATACGAGGGGCTGGATCATGTGCCTGGTGAGCGGTATTGGTATGTGACCCCGACGTCCAGGGCTTTAAGACCCCTCTCTTGATATACTGACTGACTAACTTACACTGCTACAGCATGCGTGATAGGATCCGCCATAATTTGCGTAGATGTGTTCGTGCGGCTCTTCCCCGGAAAAGAGAACTTTCGAATACAGGACAGCAACACATTTCTCGCGTGCTCCCTGAGCTTGAGTTTCGGCGTGATGGTAAGCTTAATGTCTTGAATATCCTACTTATGGAAGAAGCTGACGTTGTGTACCTAGTTATTCATGTCCTTGTACAGCATGCTACCCGAATCGAAGGACTACCTTAAGAAAGGAGGTTTCTCGGACCAGAATGCCGGCTTTCTTTTGATGGCCTGTTTTGTTGGCGGATTCGTGGGAATTCAAATACTATCGAGGTTATTTCACCGATTTCTACCTTCGCATGTCGTCGACTGCGACCATAGCCACGACGATCATGCTGTAGATAGCCATCATCATCATGCGAACAGCTTCACTCGCAGGCTTTCTTCTCACGCGCGAAGCATCGGTAGACGCAATAATTCAATGCATGCCCATGTTCACGGCTCCAAGCACTCGACGGGTACGAATGGACATGTCAGTGAGATAACGCCGCTGCTTCCTACGGACAACTCCAACGAGGCTCGCCGCGCCCGGTCGCTAAGGAGAGCAGAGACCGAGAGCCCTACGGATGCGCACCCCCCACCCGCCCTTCGCGGCCCTCGCAGCCGTGCTGTAACAACGGAAAGACGGCCTTCGATGCTGCAGAAGCGGGTCATGTCTTTCGTGAAAGACACCAAACCCAACTGCGACGAGGCTGGCCCTTGTTTCGGATACTCTGATCCATGCGGTCAAGAATGTTTCAAGCATCTTGCTAACCGCTCAGGGCTCCTTTCTCGGGCGCCGACTACTCTGCTTCGTACTACCACAGGACAGACCGAGACGTTAATAGATACGGTCGACGAGGATGGCGGCTATGATCATTCGTCTCCCGTGAGCCCTACATGTCGCATGAGTCGTACGCACTCTCATGAAGTCCACCAGGAACATGAAATCGAACACCACTCCGAGACCTCGGAGGATCTCGAGGCTCAACATCACCACCATGTTGCCGAGAACGCTTTCCTATCCATCGGCTTACAGACTTCTATTGCGATCGCCCTGCACAAATTCCCCGAAGGTTTTATCACCTATGCCACGAACCATGCTAACCCGTCGCTTGGCTTCAACGTGTTCCTGGCGCTCTTCGTCCACAACATTTCCGAGGGCTTCGCCCTAGCATTACCATTATACATGGCGTTAAATAGCAGATTTCGCGCCATGGTATGGGCTTCTATGTTGGGCGGTCTGAGCCAACCATTAGGGGCCAGCATCGCGGTGCTGTGGTTTAAGCTAGCTCAGCACACCAACATAACTCCAGACGCCGTGGCGTATGGGTGCCTCTTCGCCATCACGGCAGGCATCATGGCCAGCGTCGCCCTACAGCTGTTTGTCGAGAGTTTGAGTCTGAATCACAACCAGAACCTGAGCATTCTATTTGCATTCCTGGGTATGACACTGCTAGGGATTAGCAATGCATTTACTGCACACGCTCACTGAGCGAAGCAGAGAGATAAGGGGATGAAGTATCTACCTACCCATGAAGACTTGTTTTTTTAGCAATCAAGTTAATATTCTTTTTCTTTTTCCTTCTCCTTTCCTCGGAGCAACCAGACAAGGACCAGGTTAGGTAGACATAAGTATCGACTGGCGGCATTATGTTCGGCGTACTCGGGAGGCCACTTACTTTTCCAACGGACACGGGGGACGGGTACTGGGATACGACAATCACAACATCATCATTTGGGTAGTTCGACCGCGTTTTGTATGTTTAGGCTCGCACGGAAGCAAGGGATCAATCATATCATCATTCGGTGCGCACCATAGTTCGGGGCGTGTGTACAGCATTTTCGTTTTTCGTTTTGACGTTTAGTATAGACTGGCTACCTCTTTTAAACGATGCTTCACGGGGGCTTCTGGTCCTTTCATCTCTACAGTAGTGTATTACAGCGGACTTCTAGTCTATGGTAGCGATTAAACATATATGTATCATGTCTGTCTTAAGTGGGAATAAGTGATAATGTTCCCTTGATAGTCGTCTTTCGCTTGCTAGTCTTGACACATCGTAGATCTTGCAATTACTGAATAACGTAAATTTCTAAACTTCTCAACTCCTTCTGTCTCATATCGGTATCTCTCAACTAGGGGTATTCGATACATTCAAGCGCGCTCTGACTGTTTCTTTCGTACACTATATAGATACCTACCTATGTAGGTAGGTAAGGTAGAGGTATATTAGGTGAATTCACGTCCCTCCCCTTTACTCCGAACATAATAAAAATTACCTGCGCGTAATCCTTACACAGGTCCTCATTATCGTTACGTAGATATTTACTTCCTCCTTCTATCAGACAGGGCACCACCAGCACCACCGCTTTACACAATCTCATCTCATCCCATCCCATCTCATCTCCTATCCTACATCATACAACCTACAACCTACTCCCCCGCCCATCCCCCGCAGCTCCCAAAGCCCCACTCATCAAGAACGCGCCCTCTCCCCCTGCCGTCCCTCCTCCAGCCCCAGCCCCGGCCCCGGCGGCAGACCGTCCAAACAGCACCATCTCCCGCCCCCCCTTAGTCCCCCACCAAGCGACGCCGACGGCGGCGCGCTCGACGTCCATCTCGCCGGCGACCAGGACGTCCCAGAAGCGGGCGCGCACGACGTCGCGCAGGCGCGGGTCGGCGACGGCGTTCATGGCGTCGGCCGCGCGCGCGAGCCAGTCCTCGACCGCGTGCAGCGGGAGGTAGGGCAGCGCGTCGACGAGGGCGAGGATGAGGGCCGTCTGTTCGGAGATAGGGCCCTCTTGTTGCTGCTGCTGCTGCTGCTGTTGCGTTTGTTGTTCGCCCGGGCCAGCACCGCTACCGCCCGCCATGGGGGCGGGGATAGGCTGGTCGTTAAGCGGCAACAAGGGAGCCGTGCTAGCGCCCTCGAGGGCGCGGAAGCGCAGGGTCTCGAGGAGGGTCTCGGCGAGGTCGGGGTGGGATGCGGAGAGCGGGTAGGGGGGGCTGGCGATCTGCATGACGGTGCGGAAGGCCAGGCGGAACTGCCGGGGAGAGATGCGGGTTGGGAAGGAGGAGAGTAGGGCGTCGATGTAGAAGGGGATGAGGGAGGCGGCGAGGGGGCTGTGCTGCGGGCACGAGAGCGCGGAGAGCACGGCCGAGTGCGCTGCTTCGAAGATTTCGAGTGTCAGGGCTGATTGCGGGTTGTTGGATGGGCTGGATAGCCAGGATGTGCTGGGGGAGAGGTAGGTGGTTGCCGGCGTGAGGATTAGGTCCTCGCACGCGGGCGTGGGTAGCGAGAGCGGGAAATGCTCTGCTGTGTTTAGGTAGAAGAGGGCTTGTGCCTGGACGGCGGGTGTTGGCACCACGTTGTTAGCTTGAGGCGGTGGCGGTTGTATAGCTTGCAGGAAGGCTACGCAAGCGTGGGGATATCGTGTAATCATGTCGAGGGAGGTGAGATAAGTGAAGGTGTACACTTGGAACGAACCAGCACCTTGACGCGTAGATACGAAGGACAAATTGCGTAGGATATGTAGCGTCCTCGTAGCCACAGCCACAGCTGTTGCGTCGTTCCTCATAGACGGGTCTAACAAGGAGCGCCCAACGATAGGTTGAAGTGTTGCGACCACGGTATACAAGATCTTCTTTAACAACTGCCAGAGCGTGGGATAAGGACCCTGGAGCAGCTCAGGCGTGAGAGCAGCTAACTCTACGGACAGATCGATGGTGGAAAGTGGACAGCGAGTCCATTTATCCAGTAGCGCAGCCGTGAAACCAAGCAATTTTTCGTGAGCCCCAAGAACGGCACGAGAGTCCAGCGCGTGCTGAACGGCGAATGACGCCAGCCGCGAAAGAGGACCCATGTTTTGTGCGAGGGGCCGGGATTCTAGATGTAGAAGTCTAGCGATGGAGGGTGAATTAAGATTCCATACGATCCTTGTCCCTGGTTTGATGTCATTCGTGATGGACGAGATAAAGTCGCCATGCTGGAAGCCTTCATCCCCGAGCATCGCGTCGATGATGGCAGGTAGGAGGGCATTCCCGTCGAACAGCTGCTTGGCCGATCCCGACAAGAGGGGAAACGCGTACGTCAACGCCAGGACGACGGCGTCACGTCCGAACTGACCCGTTGGCTCCTGGGCCTGGAGTGCCAGGTTTGAAGCCGTGACGACGGCTTGTTCGAGCGTCGAGCGTAAACTCCAGGACAAGGATCTCCTGTCCTCGCCTTCCATGCCCATTAAGATGCCGGTCAAGACCAGGACATGCTTCCATCTGCTCGACCGGTCATCCGTTCCCTTCGCGATTGCGCGTGCCCAATCCTCGCTCCGGACTCCGCTGCCAATAAGCGGCAGGCCCCTGGGTATGCTCGCATTGTCCAGCTCGTTCTTCCGCACGTGAATGGCGGCGGTGTTGTATATGCTCATGATCCGCACACAAGTGCGTAGGCCGTCCGGGGACTGCCATATTGCACGGGCGGTGAGGAAGTGTGAGGTGAGCAGAGAGAGGTTGAGAGGATTGTTGAGGGTGGTGAGGAGCGAGGTGGTTGTCGCGAAGATCTTGTCGGTGTCGGTGGGATTGGGAGCGTCCTGGTAGGCCCGTAGGACCGCGGCCAGTAAGCGGTCGGCCGGCATGATTCGCGCGTGTCGGTGCTCGATTCGCAGGTAGAGGCACCCTACATAATGGGAACCGCTGCTTCTTCCACGTCGTCACCTGCCCGTAGTAAATGTATTAAAGGTACCAGGATTTGGGAATTCGGTGATGTTGTTGAAGTTTCGAAGAAATCGTCGACACATGTAGCTTCGAAGCCCGGTATCTACCTAGGTACGATACATAGGTACCTAGTTATGTACATATTGATAACGTTATGTAAGCTACCTAGGTCTTTTACCGAGGCTCGACGTCAATTGAGTTTCCGTGTACCATCCAAGGCCCGAAGGTGGGCACGCTTCAACCCCCTGCAGCTGTATAGGTAGGTACCTACCTAGGTACATATAGGTACCTGTCGAACAATAGCTTCCCGCTGTGTAACCCCTGTCGTCCCGTCTCTCAGCTCAGAGCTCCACAACCTTCGACGCATCATCTCATCTTCCTCAAACAACTTCTAGGTACAACCTCAGAATACTATGATTCTCCTCTTAGACCGTCGTCCACTCGTTAGAGCGAAGCCGTGAACCCCCAAGGGCCAGATGGCCTCGACACCGTAAGTATCACCGTTGTATATCCACATACCTACCCCGACTATCACCACCGTCGTAACAATTACAACTAAACAAATCCTACCTCTTATACAGATCGAGCTGCCTCAACTACCCCCCCGAGAACTACCGCAGTCCCGCGTTCCCCTCCCTCTGCTGGCCGCCCCAGAACAGCTACTGCGCCCTATACTCCATCTGGGACTCATGGCGGTACACGCTGCTCTGGACCCTGATCCTGTACGCCCTGTTCCACCTCGGCGCCGCGGGCATCGCCCTGTCCATGCAGATCGGCAAGCCGCGGTCCGTGTGGAAGTACCTGCTCGCCGTCCCGCTCGTCTACGCCTTCGTTGCCGGGGTTGAGGCTCTGTTCACGGGGAGCATTGTCGGGGTAGTGTACGCGCTGTTCTTTCGACCCCCCTGAACCCCCTGAAGTCCTTACGGTTGAGCTTATACCTATCTATCTCTAGGCTCGGCGCCGTCTATATCTCCGGATGCTACCAGATGCCCACCTGGATACCGTTTATCTGGGGCTGGATCAATGTGCTGGTCCTAATAGTATCCTCCTTCACCATCCAGGGCGGGTTGTAGGAACATTACCCGCGCTCCTAGATTCCCGTACCGGCATAATCGAATCGAAGATATCTCCCGATCGGCTCTGATATAGAGTCGTACTATAATGCAAGGATGCAAATGGGAGTCGGCAATTCGTACTGCGACGCCTCCAGCCGCAACAGCCTATATCGAAGGATAGTTGCGCGAGGCGAGGCCTCTTAAGACAGGCCTACGATTAACGTAGAAAATATGCCTAATCTATGGCTTCAAGTAGAACGCTCACAAAGGACGGCAGGAGAAACAATCCATATACATAATGGCATACACCTAGTAATCGTTCATTCCAATTGGGGCGTTCCGCCCTAGTTGGCACCGGCTTTATCCGGTATGGGTGGTTACGGAGGGAGTGAGGTTGACCCACTCGAAGTCTACCCGTATTGAAAAGAAGCTCGTCGATAATAAGACCATTGATCACTTATTTGATACACATGGACTCGAATAAAACTTAGGTCCTACATCTTCATTGTTCCTACACTGGTGCGGTTATCAAGCATTTATATTCACGCAGGCTTTAGATTTACTACTTCAGCCTCACTTGATAAATAAAAACTCCATTAGGGTGTGTTTTCAATTTTTTTTATTTTTTTTTCTAATTTAGTTGTACCGGGAAAAGGTAACAAGAGCAATCTCACAGTTCATGTAGGTAGGTAGGCATGCTACTCACCTCGTAGATCACTCTAAATACTTACTGACTAAAATCAAGCCAAATGACTTACTTACGTATCCCTTACTCGGTAGTAAGGCGAGAAGCTAAAGGGGGCCCCGGGAGGTAGGACAAAGAAGAAGCTCCTGTCTTCTAACACATGTCCTTTCTTACTGGTTTCCCCCAAGAAGCAAATAAGGGGTTGAAGGAGGCATAGGTAGTAGAGGGATGGTATGTCAGCCAATCAGTCAGGTACTCCCTCACTTCTGAGCCTTCTCCTTCCCCTTCTCCTTCCCCTTCTCCTTCCCCTTCTCCTCCTCCTTACTCGTACTCTTACTCTGATCCCCCTCCCCCTCCGTCTCCTCGCCCCTAACCCTGCCCGTGCCCCTGCGATCGACCAGGACGTGGATGAAGGGCTTAGCATAGTCCCCCAGGCGGAACCTGGCCCAGACCCTCTCGGCGATGCCCTTGTCCTGGTCCGACTTGTAGCCGACGGCGCTCGGGTTCGCCCAGCCGTCGACCGTCCGGTAGAGCCCCGAGTCCGGGTCCGGCCCGCTCCACTGCATGTCGACCGTGTTGTGCCGCCGCCACGCGTCCTGCACCCCGCGCCAGTCCTCGTCCGTGAACATCTCCGCGCCCCGCGGCCGGATCAGGTCGCCCTCCTCGTCCACCAGGAGCACGTAGCCGTCCTCCACCTCCATCAGGCTGTCCTCGTCCGAGTCCTCCAGGTCCATGTCGTCGATGAGGACGAAGCCGTCGCACATGAGGTCCGGGGCTTCGTAGATGGGCGCCTTTTTGGGAAGCATCTTTTCGGGTCGATATGGTATCTATGTGAGTCGTCTGGTTTTGTTTCTGGATTGTGATAGCTTACTAACTTGCTTAATGAGAAGTGAGAAGTGGTTCGCAATTGTCCACTCTCGAACTATCGCGAATCGAGAGACTACTTATACAAACCGAATTCCCTAACAAAGTGTGTTCATGGGAAATAACCGTATTATTAAACACAATGGCTATCTGACGTATAATTACTCAGAGGGTGAACAGTAGATAAAGCCTACGGACGTACGAACGTTACCTTACGAGAGGCCCTACCCAGTGTGAAACTCTTAAGGTCGGCGAGCTAAGCCGTAGACGTTATACCGGGACAATAGGGGTGATGGGGATAATGGGATTGTTAGAAGATCATTATAGACATCAGAGGGGCGGGATACAAAGAGAAATTAGCAACGGAGAAGTGACCTAGACCTCTACCTAGGTAAACACGCCATCGAAGGAGCAACCGCCGATACCGATATACACCTATCCCCACCGGTTGACTGTTCGCGCACCATAGATCATTCAGGATGAAAGAAACTTTTGTTAATTTAGAATAGTGAGAAAACTTGTGCCTCTCAGGATGTTCGTAGCCAGAAGTAGGCCGACTGACCAGTCGAACAGGCTATGCTGTGTCTTACGAGAAGACCTAGACCGTCGAGAAACTATAACCTGCATAATAGACATGGTGTACTTTCTAGTGCAAGCCTCGGTAACTATGCTGTGAACTTATGCGCCCAGGCTAGGGAAGGCGTCCGAGTTCAGGGCGAAAGAGGCATTCTCGCGCGGGCCGCCGCGGCCACCACGGAAGTCGCCACGGCCTTCGCCTCGGCCTTCACCTCGGCCACGGCCACCACCGCGGCCGCGACCCTCGCCCCTAGGAGCACCGCCGCGGCTGCCGCCTCCACGTCCGCCGCGTCCGCCTCGGGGACGCTCAGGCTCAACATATCGGTTGTCAATCTCGACGAGCTGCTTAGCCTTGCGCTCACGCTCACGCTTGACCTTGCCGCCAGTGCCGGAAACGTAGTTGTCATCCTCCTCCTTGACCAGGGCCTTAGCGTTGGCCCACTTCTTATCAACCTTGGTACCCTCGTTGGGCTTGCGGATCTCGAGGGACTCGCCGAGAGCGAGCTTCTTCTCGGCCTGCTGAGCGAGGTAGTCGGCGTAGGACAATTGCTTCTCCTCGGGCTCGACCGGAGTAGCCGGAACGTCCTGAGCATCCTCGGCGGTTGACTCCTTCAGTTCCGACTGAGCAATCTCTTCTCCGGCCTGCTCATCCTTCGCCTCGGCCTCGCCTTCGTTAGCGCCCCAGGATAGGGCAGCTTGCTTTTCGGAACCGCTAGATACGGAGTTAGAACGCTGAAGTGGGCGGTCCCTTATTCAATGACTACTAACCTTGGAATGTTCCTGGGATGCCTGTCGTCGCGGTCGCGGGGATATCGACCACCCCGGCCTTTTCGGCCACGTTAGCGGGTATCATTCCAGGCAGATACTGGGCGTTCATCTCTCACCTCCGCGCACACGGGCTTCACGGCCGCCTCGAGGTCCAGGTCGAGGGACTTCGTCGGTGGGCTTGCGATGGTTGCTCGCGGTACCGGCGTTGCGGTCGCGGAAAGCTGATTTAAAGGCGGGTTAATAAGATTGACCTATGAGAGAGGGACGTCGATATCTAAACGGATCTCCAAATGGAGCTTGCCGGCTCGATGCGGACAAACACTCACCTCCCTCGTTGCCTCCAGGACCAGCACGACGAGCTCCCGTGGCGGGAGGGGCTTTGGTGGGGGGTTGGGGCTCGACATTGCGCTTGGTACTGCGCATGGTGGTCTTCTCGACCGTCTTCACAGGGCCGGACGGCGCTTCATCTCCTTCGACATCGTTACCTGTACGGCGTCGGTCGAGATTAGCAAACTACCGCTATCCCCGCGTTTCAAAAAATTTTCACCACGGAGGGGTAATGATGTAGGATTGGACAAGATCATACCGAGGGGATCGAACCGGTTCTGGGAAGTTTATTGTTAGCTTCGCGACAACAGGACAAGAGCTCAATTGATTATGTAGCGTGAAGGTTGTAGGGTGGGACAGGAACATGAGGGGCAGCGATGGAGGCTTGGTGGGAGGGAACTGGCGAAGTAAGCGGGTTGTGCGTAGGAACAACTGCATACCTTAGAGGCGACCGACATGATGTCGCCAATTGGATTCGCCTTTCAGCAAGGCGGAGCTCTGAAAACGACAGTCGGGTCAATAGGAGTGGGTGCAACGAGGGGGAAAGGGATATGGCCTAGCAGGTCATATCCTCGAGCAGAATATCTCGTCAATAACCCTCGGCGGTTGGTGAAGTTGAGGTTAGATTTGGATGGAATTGGGAGTGTGTTGAGGGACCGGCGCTGTAAGAGTTTGTGTGTGAGAAGAGTTGGGCCTAGGTCCTAAACAAGTTGTGGGCAGCTAGCTTGTTTGCGAGGGGTGGGACAGAGTTTCCTTGGCTCCAAAGCCGCCTAACTCTTTTTTTTTTTTTTCTCTCTCTTTTTCTTCTTTTTTTTTTTACCTGCTTTTCCCTGAGGTGACGCCCAGACTTCGCTTAGACAGGACGGGGGAAATAATTTGGCTCGATTTTTCGTTTTGTGTTTTGTTTTAGAATTGGCAAGTTTCTCTTTAGTGCGCTGCTGAATCAGCAGTTCCTCTGAGGAGATAGGGTTCAGATCTGTTAGCTTGATTGTCCAATTAGGGATAGCTGTGAGCTCTGCCTGTGTACTTGTACAATATAGTACCGCACATCGCCCGTCATGCCTTTAGTACATATACCTACAGGTAAGTTATATGCCTGTGCGCGCGGCACGCCATATAGATAGATACCTACCTTCCCCAAGTTAGGTATCCACGAGTATTCATTCCTATCGAGATACGCGTTGGCTTGGGTAAGTGCCTTGGGCGCTGCGACGTAGGTAGGTAACTACCCCATCTTGTAATTCAAGCCGTATACATACCTAGGTATTTATAAAGATATCGTATTACGTATCGTTCATCATCTCATCTACATGTATCTGCGAAGAGCCTGTAAAATCAGGTGGTGACGTACGATGGAATCCTACCACCTCGCACTTACCTAGGTACGTATGTCGTTACCTACCTAGGTAGGCATGTAGGTGTATATTCCTGAGGTATGTATGTACGTGGATAGGGTGGCCCAAGAGCTTCCCCAGATCCCACAATCGCCATCACTCGCATATCGAGATAGGCACATCTCGATGCTTGGCCTAAGCACTTACAGGCACCAGGACCAGTTTTCGGTCTTGATGGATACCCTACCTACCTACACCCTTTATCGTGATGTTTTATCGAGCTTTATCTAATCCACCTTGGTCTCGTGTATATAGGTACCTACATAATTTGGCCTACGTACATACCTACATGTATGTTAATCATGAACCCTCAATTAATTAGGTACTATTCTCGTTGGACTATGGCGGTCAGACACCTACCGGTATTTATTTTATATTATCCGCCTAATGTAATGCTGTTTCAACCCAAACTTTACCTACTTGTCTAAGGGGCCATGAGCACCTGAGGCTATCAATGCCTCCATGCTCATGCGTACTGACTGAGGTCGAACGAATGTGGCCGCCTGAGCTATCCAACAGGTACACAATTTATGCCTCCTATGTAGATCCTTACTTTCCTACGCATGGCGAGCACAAGTCTAGGGATGTAATGTACGTCCCCACTAATACATGATGTCAAATCACGCAAGACTCATAATCCAGAGTAGTAGTTCGCTCTGACTATGGGCCCTACCAGAACAATTCTAGGGATGTTTCGATTATTGATTCACTAGCAAGTATACGAGGTAGGAGCTAGACTTTGCAATTATGATACCTCTTAGCCAGTGGCTTGACCGCATCGTTTTAGTTTACCCTAATCTCCAACTCTTCTTAGTTTAGAGGAGACATAAGGCCCCTTTCTGAGATCCTTTTATGACGAAAACCACAAACCTCGCGGTCCCCGAGCCAGGAGGTGCTACGCCATCTATCGGATCCCCAAGACCCGCTCATTCTTATCCTTGGCTTGGGTACGTGGGCTGTCTTAGACCCGACTCAACTGGCCGCGGAGATACATGTAGTCGAGCTCGAAATATCGACCACTCGACGTGAAGAAGCTTTTAGGTAGATATCGGGGCGGTAGAGTTAAGGTTAAGCCGGTAGAAGAAAACTTCTCGAGATGTTTCCAACATAGGGAGGCATTTTATTAGCACTCATTCACACACTGACCTTTTGACAATCTACCTAGCCACCATGATTGAAGTTACCATCGCCCACAAGTATAAAGGGGTACTCCTGTCTGTGGTTCCATCGATAGTAATGGAAACGTAATGTTTAGTCAAATCGGCGTATAAAAAGAAATTCGACGTCGCCCGATGTAGGCAAATCAAAGAAAAGCATCGGCGGTTCAGTAATCTAGAACAGCAGAAGCATGTAGAAGCAGTCAAGTTCCCTGGGAGGTAGATAACCAATCCCGCTTATCGATGGACGGGTGGCTGCTGAATGCGGCGGTCCATGTGATATATGATAGGTCCGGAACCCGAAATCGTCGATGTGCTACCTAGCGAGCCAAGTTTCATTGAAGATAGCTCGCATAAAAAGAAAAGCGTGGAAAGCGTACCTAGATAATGCAAGTTAATAGAAACGCAATATCCGGTTATTATGCCATTTTATCGCGAGCACTTGTTATGTTAGGTACTTGTATGTAATCGTGGATTGTTTTGTCCGAACATTGAAGATGCGCCACCGCTCATTGATTTGCTGTGATCCGAGACATTACGAGGACCCTGTCATAGCTGTAAGAATCAATGACAAACAGTATGGGGCCCGCAGGGTCCGCAAGTTGAGCGGCTGCCGCTACATCGAGACAGGTTTCAACATAAGGTAACTTGATAGGCTCAGGGAGAGGAGCAGGACTGGGTTCATATGTTGGTACCTTATCTCTGGGCAGGGACTTGAAGTTATATCTTACTTAACCTTTAGGTAACTTCTTTTCCCCTGATCCACGGCATTCGGTAGCGGGATGACGTTATGCGAGACGGTGCGCCGTCAAGGGCGTCGCTACACCTGTAAATAGAACATAAAGATACTTTGTAACCCGTTAGATCGTGGGGTATCGTGGGAGGGATTTTAATTCTGTTAATAATGGCTTCCTTATCTCTGGTTCGCCTATCATACCGACAATTCACGGACGCCAGAGATAAGCCCAGCCGCAGGTCACCTCCAAATCAGATAAATACTCTGCGACGGGCATCTGGGCGAATTTGTGATATCTTCTCTATATATCAATTCGCCGGCAGCCCCTTGGAAGCTCCCGTCAACCTTTCCCTCAAAAGTAAAAAAAGGGGCGCTTGGCCCGAGAGATTCGTCGTTACGCGTTTAGCTAGCTCGACTCTATTATGACAACGCCTAATTGGGAAGGATATTTTCCTTCCGTGTTTGATTTCTTTTTCTTTTTCCTTCTTTCCAAGAATGACTAGGACAAGTGTCCCTTGACAAACATTATTTGCCATATCCTCTCCTTTATATGCTTGGTTGTGAACAAGCTGCAGTGTCCTAAGTAACTTGGGACCCGAGTGGTTCCATACCTTGAGTGAGGTATTTGTTACCAGTCGGCTGCGGTACTTTTACATAGTCCAGGTATCAATATATACGGGCTTTTATCCTGTTGGGTTGACTTCCAACGGCTATGCAGAAGCCTAGGCCAACAAAGGCGGTTCATTGATTATCGTAGTCCGGTTCGAGACACATACCTGTGTCACGATTGTGGGAAGACGTTGGGTCAGCCGGGAACGACGAGTCAAAGGGAGACAAGCGGCACAACCCAGTAGCGAGGAGGCAAGAGATGTTCATATGGACGAACGCTTCATATGGTGGGCGGGAGATCCGGACCAAAAAGTCCGCCGAGTCGGAATGATGGTGGTCCCTATGACCTCAAACGAAGGAATATCCGCGACATCTTTCCGCGATGAATCACCAAGCGGAGTGCACAAACAGCCATGCCTGCTGACCCTTTTGTCGGTCTCCGAGTCGATCGGTAATCCGAGTCGCTGTTGACGCGGTACAGCATAACCCACCTAGGGATCTTTTCTTCTTCTATCGTGGTCGGCACGGGGAGACGGATGTGGACGTGGACGTGGATGTGGACAAGGTCCTGGGTCACCGCATTTCATGCCAGGCTCGCGATTCAGGGAATGTCGCTTTTGGGGAGTCACGCGACATGTGCCACTCGTACAGGGTCGTGTCTGGAACCACTTGGCTTGATTCTCTCCTTCGTGCGGCAAGCCTGACCGAGGATCTCAACTCGTCCAGCCCGCCGAGAAAAATTTGGGCGGGGATCGGACGCTGACTTGGTTCAAAAGACAAATAGGGGAGCGCGGCTGGGACGGGACTTGGATTTCCTGGGCGGTGGGATGGATGGGTGGGATAAGCCGTGATATCGACTCCACCTGCAAGGCGATTCCTTCGTAATTCATACGCGGTACGACAATATGAAGGACACTAAGACGGACCAGCCACCCGGTCGCCTTTGACCGAGCCAGCGAATCTCCCACCGAGCATCCGTTATGACTGGCACTGGGAAGATTCCTGTAAATCCAACGGACGAATTTGCTCTCAGGATCCGGTCTCGTTACAGCAAAGCAAGCAACGCAAATATGGTCGGAAGCTCAACCCACTCAGACACCGTGATGGTCGCCTTGACCCTAGGCCCTAGTCGACATAAACGAGAGGACGAGTCCGCTGGAAGCCCCCACGATAGCTACTACATATGCAGTAGTGATCCATGAGACCGCTCTAGCCCAGGGGCGAGGAAGAAGGAAGCCTGGCAGCACATTACATACCTAGGTACCTAGGCATGTATGCACATACACACATACACACATACACACGGTGTCAGGCATTTACTGCGTGTTTTGTAGGTGCTTGGCCAATGGTACGATCTAATCTGATCTGGTGGCCGAACTTGTTTGACCGACAGCCGGTCGGCACGAGCGGCATGAACAGCGCAACAGCGGAATCGACCGCTCAGGCCCCCCCCCCCCTACCATACCTGCCCTAATCACCTTACCTTACCTGGCAAGTCTGGGTAATCACCCTACGAACAAGCGCATCCCGGGTCAAGCTTCCTGGCTTGGCAGTCCCAAGAGTTGAGAGTGGACCGATCATACAGCAACCCCTCCTTCCCCTCAGATACATGTGGCTCCTACACGGCACGGAATGTATGCGCATGTACCTTGGTATGTATGTGCGCATTACCTCTACGAGTACTGTATATACGCGAATGTATATACATAGGTATGTGCCTTAGTACCTACATACCTCTCTACCACTTACCTGCATAGGTACGGATGAGGGCCCGCCACATCAAAAATGATTTTACAGCCCGTGTACCGTAAAAGAGGGGGGACCGTCCGAAACGGAATGGTACATCTGAGAGCAAACGAACGCCTCTTTCATCTCGACTTCTATAACCGCGATTCCGATCACGGATTCTCCCTCGGGGTCTGCCCGGGATTAGCTCGCTGCACGTTGAACGGAACGTTCAAACTACCTACCTAACGCTTAGGACGTACGTATATGGGACCCCCTACCACTAAGAGATCAGCCGTCTCCTCCTCGTCTCTCGAGGCCCGCGCTTTTTGCCAGGCCGAGATCGAGGAGGGGAAAACGCCCAGAACTAATATGCCAGAACCTGTTGTGAAACTTGGGAAACTCCACATGTAACGCATGCTCGATCCGCGTCCTTTCGTCAGTCAAACGTCACAGTCGCATCCAGGGCTCCGAGGAGATGTTGGGTTGATAATCTCTTTTTTTGAGGAGCGTAGGTGTCCGTTATCTACTCCTGCGCACGTTGCGAACAGGATCATACACGATATACCGTCAAGTGCTATCCTGGTTTTTACCACTCAACCGGGAGTCCCTTTGCTCGAATGCGTTCCCATTTCCCCTCGGGATATGTACAGGTCCGATATACGTTTCTCGTAGGTCAATCCGTGAAGAGCCACACATGGCCGCGCCTGTGTAAACGGAAATGCGCAGCCTGGTAGCGCATCTTGAATGATATCGAAGTGAGGAAAAGATCGTGCCGCCTCTCCTAAAAGCAAATAGAACCACGCCTCGCTAGACTAGAGCGCTGTTTCAGAGACCCGTAGACCAGAATATCAAGACTTTTGAACACCCTTAAAATACCCTCCAACTCCTGTCGTCATGGATATCAGGATATCGTCCACTCCGTAGTATAATCGTCTGGATGTACCCGTTATATCGAAATAAAACTTTTCCTTCGCTCTCGAATACCGTAATTTCCATAATAATCGACGGTCCAAAGATTTATAGACCGGATGCCGACCACCTGTCGTGGGTTGGACGTCGTGCCCGTCGCCTCTCATCGAACGCTTCGAAGTAACCGTCTTTGGGTTGGAGACGGCGCTCGCCGCCTCTACCAAATACCTACGGCCACTGCTATCGCTAGCCGAAAAATTCGATCTCACCCGACACGAACGGAGGCTAGGCGCGAGTTTGCGCCTCGATCCGCGCTCGTCCATCTCCTCACTTGCCAGGCGGTGGCGTCTCGTCCGTCCATCCATCCATCCATTCCTCATCTACCCTGTTTCCTTTTTTATACACACGGACCAAGAGCCTCAAAACCCTACCATTACCTCATATTACTTGTATCGAAGGAAAATTGTGTCGGGAAGGCCATAGATGCGCTCAAGCCGAACGGGTCCCAATCTAATGCCGGGTCAAGTAGTTGGGTCATGCTTGGGTAGCCTTGACCTTGCGTTTGGCCCTGCGCTTGGTTGCCCTGTCCCCCAGACGCCACCGAAGATTGCCCCGTCGGTCCCGTCGTCGCTGGCTGTACAGGCATGCCGTGTTGCTGAGGAACTTGGAACGTCGAGGGATAGGGGCCTGGGCCTGGGGTATCGGGTTCGGGCTCGTCTATCATGTCGGTTGGAGCGTCGTACTCCTGTTCTGTACTCACGGATTAGACATAGGACGACAGAGTTCTATTAAATACAAAGGAAACGGGCCAGCTTGCCGAGCTGTTGAAAATGGTTCTGGAACGACGACGTCGGGTAAAAAGCCGTCGGCCGAGAACCGGCAGCATGCTGCTGCATCATCTGCTGACGCGCCGCGGCCGCCATTCCGGGCATCGGCGCCAATTGCGGTTTCATGGGCGGAGGAATCGTCGTGCGCAAACTCGTATGATCTGTAGTTGTAGGAGAAGTTACCTGGCTACCGAAAGTTGGTGTTGGGTTAGTAGGAGAGGCCGCGTGGGAAGAGGGCGTCGGCCGAGTCTTAGGCGATGTTAAAGTCTGCTGCACGCCTGCGGTCTGCGGTAGAGAGGGCACACCGGGCTCGAGCTTGGGCGCAATGCTGGAAGCGGACCCGCGCGCGCGGTGATGTCTGTTGAGGATCGCCCGCGGCATTGGTGGCGGTTGCACCATGTTCTGGGGCATATGAGTTGGACCAAGGTTTGGACTACCAGTCTTGGCATGAAGCTCAGCTTGGACATCAATACCTGGGAACGAAGTAAGCTGATGATGTTTCTTACGGCGCAACCAACACGACAAGAGCTTACCTTTTTCCAACAGGATTCGTTCGAGAAGGGAATTCTTGTATCGGAGCATTAAGCATTCGTCCGCAGCGCTGCGGTGAGCAGCTTGCAGACTAGCCAAGTTCGACTCATGGGCCTTGATGGTTTCTTCGAGCTGCTTGATATATTCTGTCCGGCGCTCTCTGAACGCGGCCTGCGCCTGGCGGTTTCTCTGCTTGCGCTCCTCCGAGGTGGCGTAAATCTTCGCACACTGTTAGCCCACAAACCCGGTTCTTACCCCCCGGTGCGCCTCGAACACGAGATGAGAAAGACCGAAACCAAGGACAGGGTACAATCGGGATAGTGTAAACCTACGGGTTTGCGTCCGCCTTTGCGTTTTGCTGGCTGGTTTTCTGGTGGAACTGATGGGCCGGGTTCGTTTTCGGGACTCGAGCCAATCGACTCTTCCGATTCGTCTTTCGAATGTTCTTTCTTGTCGATAGACATCTTGTCTGACATGACAATACCAAAAACAGGAGACGATTGCCGCTCGGCGGCAAACGCCTCTCAGAAGACGCCTTGGTAGTCAAAGAAGATACTATACGGACGACGACTTCCCCGGTCTTCCCTAGCAGGCTTGTCAGGTATAAGCGCCTGTGGCCTGGCTGAGGAGATGTCGTCTAGTGCGGTATGGCCTGTAGGTATTGCCGACGGGCTGCCTGTGGAAGGGAAATAAAATAAAAAAGTAAAAATACCTAGATAGGGTTCGTTCGTTCGTTCGTTCGTTCGGCGGTAAAGTGCGCGTATGCAGCGCTAATCAGTACATAATCTGGGGAAACGGGATCCGACGGATGGGTACAGGAATCTCCGACCAGATTCAAAAAATAAGGATAATCCAGGCGGCTCCAGGACGGGCAGTCATGTAGAGTAACAATGGGGATACAGAGAGACAACGCGAGTAGTATGTAGTATAGAGGGGTGACAAGTTGTGGTGAAGTAAAGGTAAGGGGAAAATATTGCTTGGTTTTATGTAATTAAAACCGGCAGACAACTTCGGGTTGGCTGGCCTTGGGTGGTAGCTTGTCGAATATAGAGGGGGGTTCAGCTAGATGGCAAAAGAGGCACCAAGACTCTTGGAAGGTGGGAAGACTTTTTTTTCCTTCTCTTCTTTTCTTCTTCTTATTCTGACCCTCTCTCAATCGTAATTGGCGGTGCAGAATTTAGTCTTACTAGCAAAGTGGCTAGTCGTTCTGGCGGTCGACGGAAGGTGGACTAGGTTGTAGGTTGCTACCTAAGAGAGGTAGCTAAGAGGTAGGTACAGTAGGTAGGTACCGCACGCTCTTCACTGGTCCGACTGCTGACTTCCCAATTTTAATTTTTTTAAACTTTTTTTTTTTCAATTCGGTCTGCTCCCTATTTCGTCCTTATGCGTTCTGTGCGGTCCGTGTCAGCACTGTTTAAAACTAAATGTACCACCCACGCTTTTGTGATGTTATCCAGTCCCCTTGTCAAGAAAACACGACAGGACCTAGTGGAAGGCGAGCGTTGGATTGGGGGACCTTTGAATTGCCCCGGAGCTGTTCGTTCTAAGCGAGTTAGGTACACTAGCGTATACCTGGTAGATAGAAATCCGGATCGGTAGGTGGTAGGTACCTGACGTATAACACCAATGCCACCCAAGGTCCGTAAGATATTATACGCTAAATAGTCCAATACCTGGTAGGGCAACTGCGGGATAGAGCGCAAGCGTTTGGGATAGTATGCGGCTAGCCGAATCCACTGTATTGAAGTCAAGAAAAACTAAGCGCAGCCTTCGTCTCTTTGTAGACGCGACGAAAGCTAGGTAAGCAATAGCAATATAGTAATAGATTTACAATAATTCAAATGGCATTTCGTTTATTTAGTTTAATATAGCCGCTTTTCCCTCTTCTTTTTTTTTTCTTTTTTTCAATTGAAGAAAGGTGTGCCGGAAAAGATGATCAAAGTAGGGAGGGTTGTAATTTACAGGTGGGAGGTGGGCAATAAGGAAAGAATCGTAGCAGGATGACAGTAACTTTTCATTCTTGATCAGGTAGCTTAGGCAAGAATCCCGCCCCAATTACAGCGCCCTCGCAGGTGGTGCTCCCCACGAACATACTATACGGAGCTACCTATAGGTACCCGTAGGTGGGTAAGGATGTAGGCGGAGCTACCCAGACGGGCTCGAGCTCAGCAAGTGGGATCAATGCCTGTCAGTGCAAGTCTAAAGGCAAGGGTACCTTCATAGTACATGTATGAGGAGGCAGTTAATACTAGATCGACCCCGGTGACCCGTACTTTCCGCGAGATCTCCTCGAAGGAATCATTTATACTGAGCAGGTTGCCAAGCTGCGCGTTTTTGAAACGGAGAAATAAGAAGTCTTTGAAAAGATACATCTACTTCCTTCGCATAGAAGGATAGGCTCAGGCGCACCGGACCCTCCCGACTGTCGACCCGGACCGCGAGTTAATATCCGAACTGTATTGTTGGTTTTGCCTAGGTACACACAACTACACCAATATATTATTCTTCTATCCGCCTAACCTGTTTAGACTCCGGGTTCGTCTTAAAACGGTGAAACGGTTCGGCACGTAGACTTAGTGGAATGGTGGTAGCTAACGGAGCCGAATGCTACCATTATTACATGGCTTTTCAACTGGTCCAAGTTTTAACAAGTCATCCGAGATGCCTTTAACGGTTCTCATAGCCTACCTCTTATACATGTACCTAGGTACGCATACAAGCGACAGTTCATCTTACAATAACATCTAGTTTGAGCAAACTACCACACCTTACTTGGCCTTAGAAGTAGTAAGCGGGGCTACGACGACACCCAATGGTAAGACCTGTCAGCTACCCAGGTATTTAGAATCCACCGCCACAGAAAGTTGAGTTGACGTTACCACGTAACTACCTAGGTGCGGCTTAGTCGTCACTCGTAGCCATTTATCTTGCGGTAAGCGGCCGTGAGTAAGGGGAACGTCGTAGCCTCTGAGAACTATAGGGATGTGGTGCTGCATACGGTACTAGTTGTCGTATAATAATAATAACAATAATACGGGTCCGTATGATTTACAGGGCTCAAGTATTGTTAAGGTTTCGCGCTGGGCCGGGCCACCCATACTGAATAACCGGGCTTTTCTCGCGAATGAAGTCAGCCGCCGAACAGGGGAAACGCTATTAAAAGCCCCGGGTGACGTGGAACACAGGCGGCGATTACTGCGCGCCCCTTACTACTTGCATAAGAGAATTAGAAATCCGGGGAAGAAGCTGCAGTGCGAAGGAGGACCAGCTGACGAGTTGAAAGGATCCCAGTGGATGCTGTTAGTTTATAGGTCTCTAGTTCCTTATATGCAAGCCACTTAAGCAAATAGGGGACCAACGACCACCTAAATGTAGTGCCAACTCTCGAAATGGGGAAAAAGTTTATAGGCGATGTAGAAGTTGTCGGTAACTCCGCTAGAGGAGGGCCATGTCATCCCAGAGGCCGAGAACGGCCTGCCGCCCAATGAAAAATCGGCTGGCTCTAGCAAGTGACGCTAGTAGTTCTATCGTATCAAGATTCAAGACGCAGGAGAACGGGTAACACACCAGCCCTATGGGATTTCTCAGATTTCTGAAAAGAGTCTGGTGGCTCCGCCCAACCTGGAAATTTTGCAAATCACCTGAGGATCTTGCGAATGCACATTTCGCTTCAACACCCCTCGTTGGCTCGTCATCAAGCAGCTTAGGCAGCTCCCCCGTCTCATCTGACATCAAGTACGGGATCCGGGGGTTAAAGAGGCTGAAAACCTGATACATTTTCATAGCAAACTTGTACTTCCGCTGTATGGGAACCTTCGGTACTTGCACAGTAGGCTCCAAGATCTCAGTTTAGTACCTACCTATATATATGAGCACAGAATATATTAGGCTCGTAATTATTTATATATTATTAGCCATGGCAGAGCTTGTGACGGGTAATTCTCGTCCCTACTTTCGTATGCATGGCTACGAGGCTATTAGTTTGACCTCTTAGTGGTTGTTATATGTATCTACCATATATGTGCCATGATTCTGCGACTCCGAAAGAGACACATGGGCATTACGTAGTACAACGTCGAGCTCGTTATATAGGTGGTAGGTAAGTTAGGTAGGCTACCGTATGTTAGGCAGTATGTCGTAGTACTGCATATAGGCCGGCAGACCCTTTAGGATTCCAACCCTAGCAAGTCCTACCGTCTCGATCGTGGACTTCAATTGCTTTCTCCGTTAGGAACACAACGGTTCGAAAATGTGGGGGAATGAAGATCGAATAAATCGATTGATGCATCTCCGAGGAAGTTGGCAGGAAGTTACATACACTAGTTGGTTGAAGGCTAGATGAAAAACGATTGGGCTAGGAAGGTCCAGGCGAATTGCGAGCCAATCAGACGCCCTCCTGCGACGGCCGGTTCCATATTAGGAATTTTTCATGGACGAAGGACCAGGGGGTTTTCAAGCGCACGCACCACCCACGAGCCTACATACATGCACTAATTAGTGCCTAGCTTAGGTACCTAGAAGGAGGTATGTAACCTTTCAGTGGGCAAGTCAGGCCCCTAAGGTCTGCTGACAATGACCTAACACGGGAATTAATGGCTTCCGTCAGAATAGCATCCTCAATTCGCAGCCTTTCCTTTCCCATCATTTCCCACACACATTCACAATATCGAACAGTTGTTCATATTCCCTTCTAGGGAAATCCAAATCTCATTCGCTTGAGGCGAGCCCTACCACTGCGTCGTATGTCCCCTCCCATGCTTGTCCAGGCATGCAACTTTTACCTTTCCCTAGGCCCGAGATGGTAAAACCACACTCTCCATGAGATTTCGACGGTTTCGTCACCACAATCTGTGTAACCCTGAATTCTTTCTATTGGACACCCGCGGGAACGGGTCAGCCAGCCATTACAGCTTGAGGGCATCGGCTGACACCTTCTAGAAAACTTCTAGCGCCCTTCTGAATCATAACTTCGGTCTGCCAGACCGCATATTCTTTCACGTCACACGCCGGCGCAACTAACGGACGTCTAACCCACGCCGCCATTTTTATGCCAGCCGCCGATTTCGCAGCTGCGCCCAGCCCTATGGATTCTCCTAAGCCGAGATGAAATTTCTAGAGAATTTTCTGTCTTGTGCATATTTATTGTCATCTTGCTTCCCTGATGTCGCCTAATGATGACGAGGTTGGTACCAATCCTAGAACCTGAGACAGCCTCACTTCGTATAGTAAACGACCGGTGAACACCGCATTGTAAAATACCGGAGACCCTTAAATTCGACATCGATAAACATCTCAGTAATTCGCGCATTCATCATAATACTCCCCTTTATAGTCCCCTAATCGTAGGACGCCATGAGTAGTCCAGACCGAGTAGACCGATGAGGAAACGCGTAAGTCTTCAGAAAGTTGGAATTAGCTTCAACAAGGTCAACGTTATCTGATCATCAGTCGTCAATGACCCCCACGCCCAGAGAGCTAGGTTTGGAATAGGTGGACTGACTCGCGCGATTTCCCATACCTGATTGGAAGAAAATCTTTCAAGCCTCCTCACTACATACTCTTAACTGTGGTTCTGAGTGCACCTACTACCAGGAACCTCTTATGATTTACCATTCCAGCTTAAGTTGAATCATGCTACTCAATTCTCGTGGGGGCTATATCAAACAAGCCCTAGTTAGCGCCGTCATCGTCATGTAAGTTATCACAAAAGTTTGTATATAACGCATAAACAGGGCGTTGCAATTCAGATAATTTTAGCAAAACCCAAAAAACAAGGATCGAACTAAGTCCTCGGAAATCCTCAGACGATTTCGCTCCGATTAAGTCGCTTTTCCGTTAAGATATCGGTGTGACTTTTACTTGGACGAAATTCTCGTCAAGTTGGTGAGCCTGGCATACTATCTTCGACATCGACGCATGGCATTATCATTGCATCTTAAATTTGCCATCTATGCGGAAACGCGGCTACGGCTGGCGCGCATATTTTAGCTGTATCCCAACTCCATAGGGATGTTTCCTCCTTTTAGCCTATCGACACATTATTGCATGAAAAAGATTTAGATCCCTTATTATTCAACTTACTTTGCTATATCACATTTCAAAGCCTCCCTGGGGATCCCCCACGCCACGAATCCATAGGCTAGCTTTGGGAAGGGAGCATGGCGGGCAATTCCGGCCGTGTTTCCAATCAACCTAAATGATTACGAAGTATATCCCGTGGCACCTTTGACGACACCAAAGGCGCCACCCCCTTTCCCAAACATCTCCCTGACATCGGTGACGATATCGTCCGGCCGCTCCCAGGCGGCGAAGTGGCCGCCACTATCATGCACTTTCTCATAGACTACATTTCCTAGAGTACGCACCCACGTGCTGGGCTGCACGTGTATATCCATAGGAAAGTGGCTGAAGCCAAGCTTCACGCCCGGCGACCACGATGCGAGCTTTTGAAACCCCAATTTGTCCTTCCTGCCGTCGACGTTGTGGGCCGACTCGTAGTAGATCCTAACGCTGGCGGCGGGCCCTGCTGTACTGAACCAGTAGATGCTGATCCAGGTGCAGACTTCCTCGTCCGTCCAGGGGTACGCGTCCGACCAGTCGTGAAGCTTCTCATAGATCCAGGCTAGACAAGCCACCGGACTATCTGCCAGCCCATACCCGAGGGTCTGCGGCTTGGTAGACTGCTCTAAGCTATACCCCTTGCCTTCTCTGTTGAACCAGTTAGAACGGGCCAGGCCGTCTCGTTCTCGCTGGCTGTAGGGCACTAGGGTATGCTGGAGAGCGAGAATCGGGTTCTTAGAGAAGGTCGGGGGAGCGGCGGAAACCATGTTCAGGTGTGTTGCTTTACAGTATTTCGGATACAGGTGCGCGAGCACTCTGCCAATGTGGCATCCCCAATCACCTATATCATAGGTCAATAACTTGTGCCTACTGTACGTATATGGAAATTTTAAAACTCACCTCCTTGTGCGATATATTCTTCATATCCCAATTTTAACATGAGCTTGTTCACAGTTTCGGCGTACTGTTCCAAGGCGAAGCCCCTTTTCTTCGGGCCCTCCGAGAACCCAAAATTCGGCAATGATGGCGCG
Source organism: Pyrenopolyporus hunteri (assembly GCA_902806595.1). Classification (NCBI taxonomy): domain Eukaryota; kingdom Fungi; phylum Ascomycota; class Sordariomycetes; order Xylariales; family Hypoxylaceae; genus Pyrenopolyporus; species Pyrenopolyporus hunteri. The sequence goes on along the minus strand of CADCXC010000005.1, from coordinate 905,013 downwards.
ACGACGTCAAACGCCGGCTGCTTGACGCCATCACCGTCTTCGGTCAGAGGCTTCAATATCTTTAGGACCTCCTGGAAGTGACCTGGCCAACCATGAATGAACAGCAGAGGAATTGCTCCTTTGACCTTGCTACGGACGTGAATGAAGTGGATCGCCAAAGGGTCGAATCCATCGCACTGGATCTTAGTGACGAAGTGCGGTACGCCATTCAACTCCTTCTCCGCCTTTCTCCAGTCGTACGACTCGAGCCAGTACTTCGTCAGTCTTTTGACGTCGGCCAGGGGGCTTCCCACTACAAGAATCAGGATCAGCCATTGTCGTTACGATGTGCCGACGAACTCGTATGTAAGCTTCGATTGATTTCGTCGTTTTAGAGGAGGACCGATCCCTCGTTCATTTATGTGCTAGAGTGCGAAGCTAGGCGATTAACTACTTGAGATATACTCACTATCCCATCCCGCTCCGTCAAGCTCATCGGGAAATTTGGCTAAAGACAATCTAGTCTTCAAGTCATTTATTTGCTGGTCGTCGACTGCGATAGTATACGGCTTAATATCTGCCATTGTGGGCGGCTATGAGATAAGTCGATTTGATAGGTGTGTTATCAAGACGGTCAGAAGCTATTCGGATTACCTAAATCCTAATGAATGGTAAAAGGATATTGAACTTCGAGATACATCACCACCCGTAACACCGAAGCTTTAATTTATATTACAACAGCACAGCCAGACATCAACTGGATGACAAATGCTATACGCCGGGATATTGGATTAGAGTTGCAGGCCGCTATAGGAGGATCTGTAAGGCGCACTAATGACGTCGCAAAAGGGCGTAGGACGACGGTCACTGTAATTCTATAGGCTGTGGTGTACGTAGAATTACCAGCCGCATGCAGGATGCATCTTCGCCTAGGCGACAGCGTAACAGTTTCGTCTAGGCACTCTGAAGATGATTCGCTTTCGCTTTCGTACCCGTAGTCGGTAGAAGGTAGCGGTTTGAATTATCGCTTTAGTGAGGAGCTGGCGAATAGAAAGAAGATGCGGGGATCGACAGTGGACATAACATAACTGCGTATAGCGGAACACGGCTGGAATTGAGAAATGTCCATAGAACTCCTTGCGCATGTGTATAGCGTATTCTCGTTCAGTATACCCGACTGATGACCATCTTAAGACACAGGTGGTAGCCAAAGCGGTCTCGTGATTAGAGTACGGGGATAGACAGATTTACGTGTGTATGCACGTACCTACTACATAGATAATGGAGGCTTGTCGTTGCGGACAAGTGAAAGTTGAAAGAGGGAAAAAACATGCGATGGGATGGTGATCATTTTGAGGGTTGATGCGATAAGATGTCATAGGGGGCGTCAACCCACTGTAAATTGTGTACATACCACTGCATAGTAGGTGGTAGGTACCTATTAGGCAGTTGCCTGGGACGGTCGCTACCGAACGCACGGATCTCATCAGGGCCCAGACCACCAGCTCCAATGCGGCTAAGCGTAGACTGACTTGGCCAGTGCCACACTTTCCGAAAACAATTTGTTGACTTTCCCCCGAGTAAACAATTCTGATGTCAGTTCCCTTCTCTCTCCCCCACAACTCCCTTTAATTTCATCATCATACCTAAACACTGGCATATTGTTGGCTCCATAGCCCAATCGCTTGAACAAGATCTATTCAATCAACTTGTGCATCACTCACATCGTACTGAAGGCACTATCACTTCGCCATGGCGCGTCGCTCAGCTCGCATCGCGAGCGCTTCCAAGGTAAGTAAACACGCTGGCTTGTTTCCTTCCCTTCGGTTCACACCGCCTTGAGCTTCGCGCCGCACCTCATAGCTAGAAGCATCACTTTCGTCGAGGAAACAAGGCTAACGCCCTCCTTTAATAGAAAAACACCGCCTCGCCAGCGCCTCAATTAGGTTCTCTATTGGAGCGCGATGAATACTCCGCAACACCCTCGAAGCAGGCTGCCCAAAGCCTCGAGACCATCGCATCTTCTCCGATGCCTCAACCCGCTACCCCAGCCTTAGCCACTCCGGTTAAGTTACCGATGTCCGAGATGCATCCCAGCAAGGTTCACCCAACTACCGCCGCGCCTTCGTCAGGCCTCAAGCTTGGATTCACCGACATTGACTACACCAAGAAAGCCGAGATTTCTGCGGCAATCCAGGCCACCCCCTCCAAGACTCCCATGCCGTCTTCAGACTTCACTTTCCGCTATACTAACATCGCTCGCAAGGGCGACGAGGGGCTAACTCCCGCAGCTAAGAAGATGATGGAGGGGATCCGCGAGGAGGCTGCAAAAATCAAGGTCGGACTGGCCGCCAAGCTTGAGCAAGAGAAGCTGGAGGAGGCCGCGTCCAACGACGGACGCAGGATCCGCCAAGCCAAAGGCAAGGCGGGTCGCTTCAGCGCCGTTCACATGGCCGAATTTAAGAAGATGGATTCTATCGAAAACCACCCTTCGGCGTTCCGCGCTGCTCCCGGTCGCTTTACTCCTGTGAAGGGAAGCCTTAAGCGCAGCCAGTCGAAGGCAAACCTTGACGAGCCCGATTCTACGCGATCCAAGAAATCTTCTACCCGCCCAGTGCCAAGCGCCCCCGAGAAGCAACAGGAGCAACCAGAATCTCCCGTCAAGCGAGCTAGACAGAGAATCGAGGACGACGTGTCCGCTCTGCGTCCCGTTTCACGGGATGGAAGTTTCATTCCTCGACCCAAGAGCAGCGGCAACGACTCGGCTCAGACCAACATTCCCCGCCCGCAGGCTATCACCAATCTTATGACCCCAACCAAATCATCGCTCGCCCGTGCTAATAGCACGAAGATCCCCACACCGTCGCTCAAGTCTATCGGCAAGCCTGATCTTGGTGGTCTTGCCAAATCCTCGAGCAAGACGGACCTAGCTAGCCTAGCCCGGACCTCTAGCAAGATAAGCTTTAGCGCTTTGAAGAAGACTGCGACCTCGGATAGCCTTAATGCGGACAAGAACCCGACTCACGTCCAGACGCCCGGTCGATTTGATAGAGTCAAGTCGATCCTCAAGAGACAGATCGGCGGGTCCAAATCCAAATCCCATATCCCTCAATCTACCACGTCTTCCTCGAAGACATCTCTCCACGAAACTGTTGACGAGGAGCTACCTCGCGCGCCGCTTACCACTCCCGGGCGAAAGCTTGAGCGACATGTGAATTTCACGCCCATGGTTAAACGAGCTATTGCGGAACTAGATTCTCCGTCACCCGTCAAGTCGAGCATCCCACGCTCGAAAGCCGTCCCCCACATTCGATTTGGTGGTTCTACCACTGATAAGCCGATCGAAAATAAAGCTTCCGAAGGTGAAGTTACGTACCCCGATCTCTCGGCCTATTGCCGAGATGTCAATGAGGAAACTGAGAAGCCGACCGAGGCACACATCCCCGAGTCGGTCCCTGGAACTTTTACCTTCCGCAGCGACCATACCATCCGGTTTGACAGCACCTCTCCCAACGGGTTTGGTGGCGCGGCCGGCCAGTCCAGCGTTCGTCACGTTCGCAATTCCGTTCTTCCCACCAGCCGGATGCCTGGTAGCTTCCCGGGCCCATCTGAGGCATCTCCTAACAAGGAGAACGCGGATCCCTCGGTAGGATCTGGTATTCCTCACGGCATGTCGAACAAGAAGAGACACAGGGCCAGTTGGGATGAAGAGGAAGCGGAAGAGGATGAGGGCAGCAAGCGCGCTGCGAAGAAGCTACGAAAGAACCCGCAGACGGCCGAAGGACACGCTCTTGTCGCGCCCCGACTACTAGGTCAAGAATCGCCGACGAAGAAACTCGGCGGGACGGCTCCTACCCCAAGCCCGCAAAAGAAGAAGAAGGGCGGCCTCAGTCTCAGCCGACTGAACATGCTTGCTCGACCCAAGGTCCGAAAGTGATGGATGTAATACTAGGCGCTCGTCGGTATCGATATATTGGCGCTATGGAACGAATTACGACGCTTCGCAATACGCAGTGACTTATGCTCTCAGAATCATTCCTCAAGGCATCTGCATTCCAGATTGTTACGGCAGATGCATGGTGGCGTAATAAGGGATCGTCTCGGAAATCCGAGATACGTGTAAATTACAACTTCTGCCGTCGCTCCTCTTAGGCGAACTTGGCAAATTTTTCTTTCTCATTCGCATCGATCGATTTCTATCGCATAAGGGGCTTACGAATGGTTTTTGTACGGCTAAGATAAACCGGAAGCTCCACGACGGAGAGGTGGCACACATGGAGTAAGGGCGTTGGCTGGTTGATCGATTAATTGGCATCCCGACATTAGTTGGAAGGTCCATAGGTTCTACGGATAGGCTAATGATGACTATGACGCTTTGCAGTTACTATAGTTCTTGCAGCTGTGCGAGTAAACGTGGATAGTAAGTCTATTGGGTGACTTGTAACTTCCCTCCCTTTCCCTTTTCTCTCCTTACTAGAGGGTTTTAGGGACTTCCCCTTTTCTTAGCTGTCGTAGCATCAGGGTAAACTTCCTCATACCTAAGTTAAACCTGTAATACATGAAGGCATATCAGCATTATTGAAATATTATAGATGTAGGCGAGCCCTTACAACAGGTTTACCTACCTACCTAGCTGGTCTAACTCATCACTATCCTAGTACAACTTACCCCCGAAGCAAACCAGTATTCTTTTATCGCCTTCTACCCAACATAAATACCGATATCAATACCTCCTAACCAACCCCCGCGATGTCATCGCCCACCCACCCACCACCGCACCCACATCCAAACCTCTTCACCTGCACCTTCTGCTGGCACCTCTCGCGCGGCCCGCCGCGCGTCCTGGGCCGCTCCGCGCGCCTGGCCTGCGACCCCTGCTACCACGGGCTCGTCGACCTCGCCGTGTGCTGGGCCTGCGGCGAGCTCGTGGTGCGCGCCGACGAGTGCGTCAGTCTGGGCTGGTGCTTCTGGCACCGCGCGTGCTATGGCTGCTTGTTCTGCGGGAGTAGGAAGGTGGTTACGGCGCCGGGGGTGGGGGAGTTGTTTGAGGAGGATGGGGGGGAGATTGGGGGTAAGGGGGAGGGAGAGGAAACGGGAAGGGGGAGGGCTGGAAGGGAAATCTCGGACGTCCCGGCTTGTGCGAATTGTGTCGTCGAGTGCGGGATCGATCGTGTGGATCGGGAGAAGGTGGTGCGGAATGCGTTGCGGAGAGTGGAGAAGACTGATGGAGGGTTAGCTCGGCTGAGGTGGGAGAGGAGGAGGGAGGGGCAGATGAGTAAATGGGCTGTTGGCGAGATCAGGAGGGTCCCGTCTGCGGTCTCGAAAGATGTCCAGGTGAGTGGGATGTCGGTAGGGATGTCGATAGGGATAACGTCGTGTAAATGGGACTTACATATATGCAGAATCCACCACTCCCAAGCCCCTCACGATTGTCTAGTCACGGCCAGATATATACTTCACATACCTCCCACCCACCAGTCGATGGCGCTCAAAGCGGTTCGGGAGAGTCAGGCGAGGACGGCGGAGATTGCGTTGTCCCCCTAGACTCTGTCATCTACGTCTCGATTTTCGACCCCTTCGGTGAGCCTTCTTTCAAACCTAGTCCTACGAAACCGATTCCTAAATGGATGCAATGGCTCCCGAGCCAGCGAGACCTTCGTCGGCGGTCTAAACCCCGACCTCATTCTATCCTTGACGAATACTTCCCTCCTAACCCTATTATGACAACCAAAAATCCCTTGCTTGAGTCGTATACCGTCTGTCCCACAAGTTTTCCGCAGGATCCCTCTCATTCCGCCACGACTCCACGACCTTCTCCCCGCCGTCCTGTGCCTCCCAGCCCAGAATTCAGCAACCTCACGGAGTCGACCATTAAAGCCCTCAAGGGTCCTTCCTTCGTGCTCGATGAACCTCTCAGGCGCCCATCGTCACGAATCGCCCAGTCCAAATCAACCAGTCCCAAGTCCGCAAAATGCGAACCCCTCGCGCCGCCCAATCCACACGAGGATCTGTCCCCCCGCAACCGCACACCGTTCGCGCCCCGCCAACCATCGCCTCTCGCCTAGAAGAAGAAGAAGAGCGCGAGACCCGGCAACAAGGCAGTAGGCCCAGGCCCCACGCGGGAAGCGCGGCCGAGCGGCCGCTCCCCGTCACCGCTAGCCGACCAGGTCGTGGCGCACCTGCAGCGCTACGTCCGGCGGACGCCGCCCGCGCAGTCCCGGGAGTTCATCAATCTATATAGACCTATCCAGCCGTCGAACGCGGAGGCGAATAACCCGAGCGCGGCGGTGCCGGGTCGCAGGAGGGACAGGGGCGTGGGCGACGGGCGGCAGATCTGGAGTATCCTCGACCGGGACCGCACGCCGTCGCCTGAGGGGGGCGGGCGGAGCGGGCAGGTTGTGCTGGGGACGGGGGAGGTGGTGGATGCGAGGAGCGCGAGGAAGAGGTCGGGTTTGCAGAGCGAGTTGATGAGGGTTTTGGGCGGGAGGGGGTAGGTGATGGCTGGGGTGGTTAGTATATTAGAGAATAGGATAGGGTTGGATAGTGTTAGATTGTAGTGAGTTATTGCTCGAAGGGAATAAGAATACCTAGAGTTAAATTTTGTAGCGTCATTGGGAGGTGACAGAAACTCGTGGGTGACGTATCAGTGTATAGCAATTACATCCATTCATACTAATGATACCTAATGTTTTGATAATGCGTAATTACTGTTTATATGGTCTTGGGTTTGGATAGCAAAACATGATGTTATAAGCTAACCGTGGCTATCCCTACCGCACCGGCATGCTTGTCGTGACATCCCGGATGCCGCAAATAAGTTGATTTTCGAAGGTGGTGATCTAGCAATAATATATAGCATGAAGCATCGTAATATGGTTAGTTCGATAGGTAGATAGGTATCATGAGACTGGTTCCATTGTGAGTTGTTGATGTATAAGTGATGGTTGAGGTCTAATGGGGAGCATTTAATGGCGCGGTTGTACCTATGTACCAAGGTACCTTACGATGATTAAAATCCGGGGTAAAATAAACACACCTGATTGGCTGTGTATACTGACCTAGCGTTACACCCCTAGCCATAAATGCGACCCCCCATTTCTCCCCTGTCCATCCACTAAATCCTCAAGCTTCCGTCTTACATCACATAAACGAGCATTGCATCTCGACCCGAGAACTCGGCAACGCCCGCATCTTCAGAGCGCTCACGATTATCGCACCCAAGCCTAAAGGCACGAATTACAACCAAGCATATAACGACCAGACATCCACATACATACACCATGGCGCCCATGACCCGCGTCGACCACGACGCCCTCGAGCGTAAGCCCTCCCTCCGTCCCCAAGACAAACGAACAACCAGCGAAGCAACCAAGCACTAACCCACCGTCCCCCTTCCAGAGCAGCTCAAAGACACCATCCAAACCCTCACGAACCTCATGGTCCAAGTGACCAACTACGACGCCACCACCACGCCATCCTCATCCTCCTCCACCGCGCCGCCCTCCACTTCTACCTCCAGCAGCAGCAGCAGCAGCAACCCCACCAGCCGCCCCTCGCGGGACGTCCTAGCCTCGGAACTGCGCACCTTATCCTCGAACCTGCAATCGATCCACGCGCGGGCGACGGACGGGCGGCGGCCCGCGCTGCCGCGGGTGCCGCCGGAGCTGGTGCAGTACGTGGACAACGGGCGGAACCCGGACATCTACACGCGGGAGTTCGTGGAGCTGGTGCGGCGGGGCAACCAGCTCCTGCGGGGCAAGGAGGGCGCCTTCGCCTCCTTCCGGGACGTGCTCGCCGCCGAGATGGACCGCGCCATGCCCGAGCTGCGGGACGACGCCGCGAGGGTGCTCGCGAACACGGCGAAGGCGAGGAGGTGAGTACCTACCTAGGTATATAGGGCGGGACGGGGAGGTGAGGGGCCCGCCTGTCTACCTACCTAGGTACCTATTCATCTGGGTATTATGCCGAGATGGGGGAGGTGGAAGGGGGGCGGCGACGCGCTGATATTTGGAGAAGGATGGAAGGAGAGTTACTACAGGAACCTATGCGTAACGGGGACATCTTCGAGCTTCGATATCTACGGGATTCCGCGAGATACGGCACAAAGGAATGGATATCGCATGCGTGCATATATTGGCGTCTCGGTTGCATTTAAAGAGGAGGCGTTAGGCCAGTACTACGACGCCCAAGGGCGTCAAGAATCTGGAGTTTGACTATACCTAACGAGGTAGAAATAGGTAATAAGTGACATGCTTGTTCCTTCATCGGAGAATTTCTAATCAAAACCGGCCATTATCTTCACACGAAGTCCAGCCGTCGGGCCGGGTTGCGAAATTTATTTGAAGCCGTTTGATTTTGCGCCGCGTTTGACCGCATCGTAGCATGTCATGGGACTTGCGCACTATTTTATTTCTTTTTTTTTTTTGCCTCCCAGTTCTATTTTCGAACGTAGGTGTACCCAGCCTAACCGCTAGATCCCCCCTTCAAAATGCCCAGCCTATATCACTAAGAGCAGATGATAACCCTCTAGCTCCTAAGGATCTTAGTCAACTCCGCGACGATAGCGTCGCCGGTCGCCTTAGTACCAGCCTCGCCGCCGAGATCCTTTGTCCTGACACCACCATCGAGGACGTTCTTCACCGCCGTCTCGATGGCGTCAGCCTCCTTCGGCAATCGCAGCGAGTATCGGAACATCATGGCGACGGAGAGAATGGTGCCGATGGGGTTGACAATGCCCTTGCCCGAGATGTCCGGTGCGGAGCCTTAAGGGAGCGCGTGTGTCAGCGCCCGCATATAAACACCGAGACAAAGAAAAGGCAGAAAGAAAAGAAAGATAGAAAGAAAGAAGAAAAGAAAGAAAGAAAGAGAAAGAAAGGGATGAAGTCGGAGATAGGAACTAACCGTGGATCGGCTCGTAGATGCCGTTGCACCTGGACTTGCCGTCGGGGATACCGCTCAGGCTCGCGCTGGGGCTGAGGCCGATGCTGCCGGGGATGACGCTGGCCTCGTCGCTGACGATGTCGCCGAACAGGTTGCTCGTGACGACGACGCCGTTGAGGCCGCGCGGGTTCTTGACCATGATCATGGCCGCGCTGTCGATGAGCTGGTGGTGCAGCCGGAGCTGCGGGAACTCGCGGGCCATGGTCTCGGACACCACCCTGCGCCAGAGCCGGCTGGTCGCCAGCACGTTGGCCTTGTCCAGGCTCCACACGGGCGCGGGCGGGCTCGTCGCGAGCGCGAGGTTCGCCGCCAGGCGCGTGACCCGCTCGATCTCGGCGCGGGAGTAGACCTCGGTGTCCCAGGCCGTGGCGTCGGCGTCCCCGTCCTGCGCCTCCTTGCGCTCGCCGAAGTAGATGCCGCCCGTGAGCTCGCGGACGATGGTGAAGTTGGTGCCGCGGCAGACCTCGGCCTTGAGCGGCGAGTACCCGACCAGCGACTCGGACGGGAAGAAGCACGGCCGCAGGTTCCCGTACGTCTGCATCTCCTTGCGCAGCTTCAGGATCCCCTGCTCGGGACGCACCGCGCCCGTGCCCCATTCCGGTCCGCCGATGGCGCCGAGGAGCACGGCGTCGGCCGACTTGGCGGCCGCGAGGGCCTCGTCGGTGAGGGGGGTGCCGTGCGCGTCGATCGAGCACTATTAGTTTCGTTACGATACGCGTTAGCCAGTCGACTCCTTTCTTTCTTTCCTCTTCCCCTCTCTTCTCTCTTTACTTCTTTTGAACGTAGGGGCGGCCCAAGGGAGCGCGGTAAGAGGTTGCTAGGGAGCTCGAAGAGGCGGGGAGCCAGTTGGAATTCGGGGGACGTACGCCTCCTAATAAGTGATTTTGCAGGTTGAATTTGCCGGCGGAGGGGCTGGCAGCCTCAACGGCTCTGATGACCTAACGTTTCCATATACATATTAGCATAGTTCTTGCAATTGAGGCCGTTATGCTACACCCGCCATTCCACCGTTGTGTTACCCATCCCTCCGTTTGTCGACTTACCTTAACAGCTTCGGCCACAACCTCAGGACCGCTATGGTCGCCGCCGAAGACTACAATGTTGTGCGTGGCCATTTTGGAGGTCAATTGGGTCGTATGAGTAGGTAGATATGGGAGTAGTGCGAGTTATATAAGTGGTATATACACCTGAGCGATGTAAGTGAAGTGAGGAAGCGAGTAGACGGATAGAAGGTAGGTAAGGTAGGTAAGGTAGGTATAATATAAGGTTGATTCTAGGGACCGCCGAGCTATGATATACTCGCTACCTACCACGTCGGGCTACGGGTAGTTAAGGTACCTAAAAAGAAAACCTAACGCAAGGCGGTCGGGGCTTGTTCGCGCCGTAGCAAACAATTTGAAAAAGCAAGCTAGGTGTAACTACCTACCTAACTAACAGAAGCTGCCCCGCGTCTCAATTGCTTTTTTTCGTGCCTCCGAAATCCACCCCGCCGCCGCCGAGATCGGCCCTTCGATCCAGCCGAGCTCTTTCTCTTTTCCGTGTCATGTCTCGCTCCTGACCAGTCGACTTCGTCCCGTTTGCCGATGTGTTACCCGTGGCGCACTTAGGGCATGTACGGACGTACCCGCGTACTTCCTACGTATAATAGGTACCATATAATACCATGGAAGTCGTATAACATTGGAAGTATGCAACATTGAGTATCACAAGTCAGGTATCAACTCGTCCAACTTCCACCTGACCCAACTCTGTAGGTGCTATGTAAGGTGGTAAGCTCGGTACCCACCCGGGCGAGCCCTTGGCCATCCATATAAACCACCTACTTGGTAGCTTGGGTAGATAGCTAATAAGGTATTATACCCTTACCCACGAGTCTGCATACATATCTCTTGCAAGTGTGTGGTCCCAAATCTCCCGCTTCTCTCTACGACTGGGCACGAGAACTCCGCGCCATGGGCTGCCACTTGTTGTACATACATGTGCATATGTAAACGACCAGTCACAAAACAAGAATTCGTCAGATCAGTAGGTATCCCCTGCCCCCTGGGTTTTCGCAAATCAGCACTTCTCATTACCAGGTAGGTACTCGTCATCTACAGAAGTATAGATCAGGGTATCATCATGTGGACGCAAAGTTTCCCGAGCTTGCATCTCGTAGCGCTAATCTAATCTCCCCTCCCGTCTATACATAATCCCCGCGAGCGCCGTCCGCATACCTTATACCTTATTACGGTAGACAAGCGTATAAAGTGATACGCTTCGATGATTTGTACCACACGCCGTCATCTAAACGACTTAAGAGACTTATGTGCTAACGGAGACGTGTTGGTTCGGGGGTTCGGCCCCCCCGTGCTCCTGCGTACCTCCCGACCTCGCATGCCATGTGCGTTTGGCGTATTCGCGCAGAACGCACAGATATATACGCAGGGATATGTGTGTCGTGTGATATTGATACATTTACCGTGAAGCCACATATCGCACGATTCACTAAGATAGGGGTTAGCCATAGCGTGGGGAGCGAAAGGAGACGGCATGTATACCATTGAATCATATAAGTGTTTCCGCTGACTTCGATATTGGTGTTGTTGCAGACGCATCGGACCTGGCCACGTACGGCAGACGGGCTAAGAAAGGTGCTGTTGGTCCTCTCCGAGGCAGGAGTCGTCGTCGAGTTGGTACTATACGCCGAACGGGACCCGAAACCTCCGTTCGCGTTCGATGCCCTCTTCTGGCGGCTCTCGACAACCTTACGAAGTTCGCTCGTTGCGTCGCCGCGGTTGCCGCCGTGTGCCACATTCATCACCGTCTCGGCCTCGCTTTCCGCGTCCGCGTCGACGAGATCGGGTTCGTTGTAAAAGATTCCAAGGCTACTCGAGCTCTGCTCACTAACGCTCCGTTGAGTGGAGTGGAAAGATACGGGCGTGGGCTTTCGCGGCTCCGGGAGCGCGAACGACGTGTTTCGGCTAGGGATAATGATGGGCTCGTCGTCCGTCGACGATTCGTCCTCTTCGGATGACGCCCAACTCCTTCCTCTACTACGATGCTCCCTTCGGCGCCGCACGGCGGTTGACGTTGAATCCTCATCGTCCACAACTATCGTCGTTGTCTCCGCCCGGGCTCGACCCTTCGAATCAATGGTGAACTTGACTGATGTTTGTGTTCTTGGCGCCGGCGCTTCGGGGATAGAGCTTAAGCTCGGCAGCCGGTGGTGATTCTTCAGCGGCGACGTCCTTCCGTTTACTCTAGCCCCTTGGGATACAGACCTCCCGATACCCTGCACCGTGGGTCGCGTGGCCGGTGCAAGGTTAGGGAGGTTGGATGCCTTGCTGACGGGTTTTCGACCCACCCTCTCGCTAAAGCTACGCGATAGCCCCGGACGATCGGATGGCTTGATTGGTGAGCTTGCCGATGCCCGGTTTACCTTTTTGCCGGTATTTATCTCCTTGGTGTTGATTGAACGACGAATTGCTCCACGCTTAGGCGCCTTGGCGGCTAATACGATAGGCTCCGGCTGCGAAAACGACTGCATTAAAGGAGGCTGCGACATGGGGTTGAAGGGGGCAGGCTCCATGCTCGAAGACGGAGGCCTGGTAAATAGGAGGCCGGGATCCACGCTTCCGGTCTGGCTCATCATTGTCAAAGAATCGTCGGCGGAACTGGTAAAGGACGGGCCAAACATTGAGGTATCAGTAGCATTCGCCTCCAGGTTTGCTGGTGCAGGCTTCGGCGCAAGTACCCGCTCCTTCTTCGCCGGCGGGTTACTTTCTTGGCTTTGCGATGGCATAGCGCCGGTTTCCTGGAACATCTCGTTCGACTTGCCCCAGTCCAATGAATTCATGGGCCGGTGACCAGAAGTCTGGAACAGATCTCCTCCGGAGGTGGAAAAGTCGATATCCATCGTACCCATATCGGTGTCCCAGAACATGCGCGAGTCCCCGAAGCTCGAGGCTGCAGCCGGCGCCGACATTGGATACCCGAAAAGGTCGGTGGGGGTTGAGATATAGTTAGGCATCTGCTGTTGCTGCTGCTGCGGGGTGCCGGCTACGAACTCGTGCTCGAATCCTTCATTTTGCATGGTGACTGTCTGAAGCTTCGGAGCAAGCCGTCGCTTTCCTTTGTGGGTAGACGGCGGTGGCGTGACCGTTTGGGCTTTGGCCTCCTGCGCTCCGTCTCGGCAAACCTTCTTGGACAGCTGTTGCGAACTAGTCCGGGGACCGACCTCGGTTGGGCTATAACCGGCCACTAAGGGGTTCGGAGATGATGGCAGCCGCTTAGACGGCTCGACGGGCGGTAGAGGTAGGTTCGGATTCGGAGACAGGTGAGTAACATGAGTTGCAATCTCGGCGACGATGGTGTCGGCAGATAGGAGTCTCTTGTGGTTCGAAGACTGGTACGGCGCGGGGATAGAGTAGTCGGCAAAGCCGCCGTGGGAGGCCCTTAGGTTGCCGGGAGTAGAATTGAAGACGGAGTATTCCTCGGCAAACTGAGGAGTCCAGCCGGAGGAATCCTCGAAGGAGGCTCGGTTGTTCTTGGGGGTTTCGAAGACGGAACTTGGGAAGCCAGCGGAGGTCGGGGTTTGTTTTGGGGTGGGAGGCTGAGCGTTTGGATCACCAAAGCTGCAAACCGGATATCAGCACCGAGACAGGTTGGGAGGGAGAATGAAGGAGTGTCTTGCCTGGAATTTGCTTGGTCTCCACTCATAGCAAAAGTCTCTCTCGTTGGTTCAAAGGATTCTCCCCTTAAGTAACTGCAGTTCTCTAAGATCGTAGGTCATTGCACATTATCACATATGGTACAATTCGTAGTTCCGGCCAGGCGTGGTGCGGGTAAGAATTTTATGTATAGAGAGAAGAGAAGGTAAAGTCGTCTTAGGCACAACTACAAGATCTGAACCACCATTTATCGTCAGCCGAGGACCGGACTTGGTGTCTAATTATAACGCAGGGTATGTGTGGCACGGAAGTTTTTGGTGAATTTTGAAGAAAGAGGAAGGGAAAAAATATATAAAAATAAGAGTCGTGTATCATTAATCGCTGGTCTAAAGGACGAAACAGAGAGAGAAAATCATAGGGCCAATTGTGGTTGTCGTGGTGAAGAAAGCTGCAGGTGGGTAACGGGTCAAAAAAGGTGCTAGGTAGAAGCGGCCATCTTTAAGTTTAGGTAGCCCGTTAGGCTGTCGGGTAAATTTTCGAAATAAAGTAGGTAGGTAGGTACCTACTACGTAGATGTAGACCACCTAAAGGTCTGTGCTGCGCGACTTGCTGGACTCGCTGGACTTGGTAATACTTGCTTTTTTTTTTCTTTCCCCTTCCCTTTTTACACCGTGGTAATGGGTATAGGCAATTGCAAGCCGATGGAGGAAGGGGGGCCTTCCTTGACCAAGTCCACCGTATGTACAGTAAGGGTACAATACACGTAGCGAGGGGTAGAAGAGGAGAGACTCGAGCAGGTACTCTCCAGGGCAGCTCACGGAATATGAGCAGCGGCGCACGACTAAAAAGCATTTATATTACCTGTGGCATAGGTACCTACCTAGGTAGTATATTTCTAAGACAAATATCAGGTACATGCAAGATACTTGGGCGTATGTCCTAACATAATAGAAATAGTCCTATACGTACTGCCGATGTAGATAGCTCTGAGGATGATCCCCGCAGTGGCCAAAAGCTCGCCCATTACACATAGCTATCGTCCCATATATCAGTCCCATATATCATGGATCTATCATACTTGCATCTAGGGACCTAGCTAGCAGCACTGTATAATTCTCATGATTATTGGTCTTTCCGTATTCTACTAACTTAGGTATCTACATCCACCTACACCTACCTAAGGGACCTAAGGCGCGGACATACCTACCGCGATAATCGAGCCTCGCTCTTTATCTTTTGGCTTTTTCTTTTCTTTTTTTCTTCGGCGCCGACTATTATATCTATATACGTGCTAGGTCTATGGAGCCCGTAGTCTTTGAGGGATTTGGACCTGCAGAAAGACGCATGCCTCGTCTCCGCACGGCACAAATTGTTCTGCTTACTCCGGTTCCAGTTCGGGGCAAGCCCCTAATACCTAATTCCAGCAACTTCCGGCCAAATATACCTCCTAGTAAATTGTCAATTGGTCCCATGGAGGAGCAAATGAGGCGGCGGGACTCCCTAGTGACGCAATTGCTCAGAAGAATAGGGGACAAGCCGTAATAATGTCGTATATTTCTAGGCAGATATAGGTACATTTCTATTCGTTCGCGTCCGTATCCGTATCCGACGGCCGCGTTTTCAGTAGATACCTACCTAGGTAAGAAAATCAGTGGATGAACGGTGCTAGGCCGTTGTCATATGTAAAGTGGTTGGGTCTATAGAAAAGGGCAAGCAGAAGAGGTCCCGAGGAATGTCATTGGTCCCGCGTTATTACGTCCCATCGCTATAGTGCCGCCGCCTAGTACGGATTCAGAGATCGTAGAGCCAGGACCTGCATTAGATGGAACAAGAATGAGTCAACAGAAGAGCTATTCCCCACATAGTAGGCTACAATACCCTCCTAACACGCATATCTGGACAGGCAGACGTCTACAGTGTATACTATATAAGGAGGAGATATATCGGATATCGTTTGCTACCACAAAAACTACCTACGTAAATCTAGAATGCCTTCAGTGGGTAAGTAGCTGCTGTATATGCGGTCCTCCAAGAAAACCCCAAATACCGCCTATATTCTATACTGTACACGGTATATTTAGGTAAATACCGGATAGGCGCCTTGATAATGGCAATGGATATCTAAAAGAAAGAAGAGACATGGCCATGGACCGGGACTATCCCAGGTATTCAGCTGGGACTAAATTGATCCCGATAAAAACTCGGTTGGCAGCGACTTGCCCGCTTACCAATTGGGTCATATATAATAAGTCAATCAAGCCACTGATAGGCCGGCCGCTTGAGGGATTAGTTGTTTGCATTAGTCCGGATGGCTTGATAGCTCGATGGCTGCAGCAGGCGACAGAGCTGCTTTTTTTTTGCTTGGGCCCGTTGGCGCCGCTGTGTCGCCTACTCCCCTCAACAAGCGCCCCTCGCTCACCATTGAAATCTTTACATTATACGCCGTCGAGCCCTTCCCGCGTTTACAAATCCAGAATGGTAGCCCGTAGGCGGCCCGAAAGGATTAGACGCCTTACGATGTCGCAAGTTGGTCGAGCTCGAACGACCTCGTAACACCCCAATGCCGAATGTAGGTGTATATAAATAGGGATTGGAAGCGGAAGCGCGTGCGTCTTCAACAGACTGATCACAGAAAAGAAAAGACCCGATTCAACATTGCGACCTCACTCCACCGTGTACGACTCAATTATGGCCCAATCTAGAAGCAGGTCGGTGACGTCGGATCTGCAGTATACCCTGCATAGCCCTACGACTTTAAGTAATAGCAAATCTTACCAGATGGCATCAAATAGCAAAACTATTATACGATATAATACTATGGTATACTATGGTATGTCATTATTCGCTTGGCTCATTATCGGTTCGCTATCGCAACGCGGATATATCAAGTTCTATGCGCCCCTTGGTTACGCAGCTTCGGGAGATGGACGCACCTCGTCGAATTAATTAATTGGCACCAATCCGGGTTGGGGATCTCCTTCATACATCATAGACTATTAATATAAAAAGAAAGTCTTCAGGTATTGACGAAGATTGGTCTATCCTTAGTGTTGTATCTGTATCCTTAGTGTGCATCCCCAGTGTGCATGATACCCCTAAAAGTTCGAATTTCAGCTCATGATTGGCCAGAGCCGCTTTATGCTATTTCCCAAAACGTGCCCATTAAACCCTCTACATTTTTACCCTTTTTTACCTTCGCAGAGCCGGGATTTTCCCTTCCTTCCCCTGAAGCAACACACTGATACCATTATATGTAATGCTTGACTCGGGAGTTCAATGTCATGTAGGCGGCTACGCCACGTCATTGCTGTTATTCCCTTCACTTTCACCCTATTTAAGATTCCGTCTAAAAGAGCACCGGCATTACGTGCGATCTATGATCGACGCCCTCTGTATTACAGTACGCTAGACTCATTTGCGATTCAGGTTCGCAAACGAAGACACAGTGAGAATTACCTCGAGGCCTTCGACCAACCTAAGCTACCGACCTTTTCTGCTATCTTGGCTACATACCTAGGTAGATAAGCATATGTCTAAAGTGGTGAAAGGTATGAGGTAAAGACGTTTAATCCCGAGGTATGAATATGGTGGGTGAACCAGACGTTCCCACGCTAGGTGTGGGGCATATGATCCAAAACCACAGCCAAAGAATGACAACAATGGCAACTTTAAGTTTCTAAGAGGAAAGGTTGCGATGTGGAAACATTACTCCATAGAGCTCATGTAATTAGATCCTTTTCTAAACTATCTTCAGTTGTAAATTCCTACGGCCCAAGCAGCACATTTTCGAACGTTCATAGCCACCTGTATAAACTGATTTGGCGGTGCGGGTGGCGGTGAAGTTATCACGGGTCCAATACCGCTTCCCCTCCCCAACGGTACGCTTGTCCAAGTCATATTGAACGCTTGCTTCGACCGGGAACGAACCATCAACCACAAGTCGATAACCCCATAAACTTATCCACATAATTAGCCTCCATCTAGCTAATCCTAGTCGTCAGAAAGCTCAACCGACTAATCTCTTTCATATTTATTCAGTATCCTCATACATACCTATGTACCTACCTAGGTAGGTAGTCATGTTATCGCGTCCAAGATAGCTACCAACCTAAGCCTCCAGGACTCGGCTATACGCCACGGCTGTGACTATTATAAACTCAAGCGCCTTATTAATACCATCCGAACAATCTCCTAGGCTTCGTATTGATCATATAGGGGGGAGGCTATTGAAAAGATGCGAAATAGCTGCGAGAATATCACTCTAAGCCCCCTTAAGGGTTGCCTCCCAAGCGCCATACATAGAAAGAAAGAAAATGAGATCGCTAACATGAGATTTAAAGGTTGCCGAATAAAACACGAAGGTCGCATTCGAGATGCCCGGAAACCCCCCCAATGACACCTAGATGCGGCTGTACCATCTTCCTTCCCGGCGGTCTTGTGCAGGAACACGAGAATTGTCAATCAATATTGGCCTCTTACGCACCGACTTGACTCAACACGAAGGGGTTCATGTTCAGAAAATTTAGTTTGAGGTAAGGAACGACTCGGTATGTTTGACTTCTAACTTAGAACTCCGTAGCAATGAAGGCTGAGCAAGGGTAGGATTCAACGATACCGAGCCGTTTCAGGGGCACGCACATCTAGAAAGAATAGCCTCCTGGCAGAGCCTCAATGGTGGCTAATGAGATAGAGAAAAACGAACGCGATTATTTTCCATTAATAGAGACATCAGATACAGTACGCTCCAAACTTCGTGTAGAGTTCACCGAGCCGTACGACGCGCAGTGCGGCTCAATATTCGTAATTAAAAACGGGACATCCGAGGGCCACAGTCATGGACATTTCGAATTCAAGACATATGGCGTTTTATAATAGAATTGTTAGGGGTTGGAAAAGAATGTACACCGGGACTTCATTAAGAGTTACGAGGGAATAGACCGAAACTATATACCTGTTGGAAGAGGTCTTCAAGGACATCATTCGAGGATATTTCTGGCAGTCAAATTAAACCGTAAAAGACCCAGGGAGCTGCCATAATCAGTAAGACAGCGTATTCATAGAACCGTCCGCGGATAGCAAACCTCGGGTATTGATAGATACGACTTCCCAAGCATATTCGTTTAGACAATCTCGGTTATATTGGTCACCTAGGTAGGTAGGTATTAATCATATCTCCCTTTTTACTAATGATAAGGCGTCACTCCAAGGGAAGAGTATCTGTTGTCAGCAGCTTTCACGCAGATGAGGCATTATCACCGGCGCTAGGTTCCCCAGCGAATAGCATGCTGGAGAGGCATATATGGTGTAGCGAGCTAACGCTAGGCAGTAAGAACTTCACTCCTTACTTCGTTCCTGTAAGCCACCGTCTTACATATCACCAGTAGGATCATACGAACGCGATTGCCGCCCGGACCTAAGAGAGATCTACTACCTACCGTTAACACCGAGGGGTATCTGTGAAAATCGTTAACCCATTCACATGTTGCTTTAGTGACAAATACCTTCCGGTCCTTAAAACGCGGGTAAGCCAATCCAGGGACCAGGTTTCTACGTACCTGCATACATATGATCCCGTCACTACGACGATATAAGCGAATATTAAATGCCGGTTATAAATACTACGCTAGAGATAACATAATATCGATATATCTCATCGGCCATAAGCAATCATTCGTTAAACAAACGAAGGCGCCTACCTGGGTATGCCAAGGAGTCGACCCCTTATCCCTGCGAGGCATGTCTGGCCTTGTATGTACGTACGTAGGTACGTATGTCAGTCCTCACCCCTCGCGGACACACATCGTCTCCCGGCAACCTCATAGCTGAGCTGACGGCGGCGTATCATACGAATCCTCCACCGGGTAGGAGCCGAATATCAAATCTCGCGGGAGAACGTCGTAAAAAGGCATGTATGTGAGATGACGCGGGCAAGCGCGGCAAGTACCGTGATATTCCCTCTGACATACCATACCACCATCCACCCCCACACCCGTGAAGGATTGGTGAGTGGGAGGGAGGGAGGGGAGGGAAGGGATGTAGGTACGGGTATTTCCGTGGTCCCCAGGAGAACCATAATCACCATCATCATCATCAGCAGCAGCAGCAGCAGAAGCAGCAGAAGCAGCCCCCAAACCAACATGCGGCCCAACTTTATCGAGAACCCACGTAAGAGCAGAGGCAAGGTAAAACAAGCGCCGCCGCTTACGGCTAAGCGGGAGCACCGGGTCCCAGCCCTTCTTTCTTTCTTGCTTCCTTCCTTCCTCCCCAACCCGCGGGGATGGGATGGGATGTGATGGGCGCGAGGATGGTGGGTAAGCAACCAGTAGCCCGAAGGCCGCGAAGACCTCAGAACAACCCCCCCCTGCAATAGGAACGCCCGCTCCGAAATCCGCGGGCGTCGGGAGCGAGTCCGACGATGTATGTAAGCCTGACTATCATACATACTAACCTACATAGTTGCGTAGGTATATATGTAGGTGGATAGGTAGGTTGGGTAGATAGCGCACATACTTACGTACCCAAGTACTATGTAGGTAGGTATATAGGGGTGTCTAACATACCTATATATGCGCCGCATTATACCCGCGTAAAGTCCCGACTCCAAGGGACACAGACAGACAAACAGACAAACAACACGCCGGAGAGCCGGGATGGCGTTAGACGGACGGAGGGGATGGAAGGGAGAGGAAGGGTGTATACATATAGGTAGGTATGTAGTGCAAGTACATATATACACACATAACAGTCCCCTTTTCTCAGGGGTGCGTATGTGTGTTTCCGTGGTGGAGCACCGAGGGGATGGGCCTAGGTTAGGGATTTCCACAACTTGGGTGCCTGGTAGGTGTATAGGAGATAGATGTGGTATTGTACAATATATACCAAGCTACCAACGGGAAAAATCCCCGATCCTATTCATAGACTACCTACCTACGACGCTTCCATACTATGTATCTAGGTAGATGTATAACATACATTACAGTAGGACGTAGCGTAGGGCTGGCAGCGTAGGGTAAGGCAGCCAGCCATGAGACTCAGCTGCGCGATTCCGGCCCATCCAAGCGTACCACACAGATCAGCTTGCACCAAACGCGAGGCAACGAAGCACAAGCAAAGATCAGGCATTCCATCGCGTAACCCCAACCCCAACAGCCGCCGTGTGTCGTACGTACCTAACATAATGTATTGTATTGTATTGTACATACGTACATACCTCATATATACAGGGGTAGTCATAATGAGTCCATGTCAGTTTTATGCGTTTCGTTTCCGTTCCAGCTTTGGGACCGGGAACACCCAACACATATACACACACACAACATCCAATCCATATCCACACGCCACACATACCCACACCTTCCAGCCCACCCAGTACCCACCCGGCTCTATGGGCTCGGAGGCAGCACGCAAAGAAAGGAAAAAGTAGGGCGAGGGCCGGCGTGGTTCGAGGAACGCCGGTCGTCCAATGAAACCAGGTCCGGGAAAGGACCACCCCTGGATCTGGCGCTGTCTGATCTGATAGTCGATCTATCGAGATGTCGCTAGAAGAAGAGCCGTGTCGCAAGGGGGCTGAGTCGACTCAGCTGCTGACGGGAGAAGATCATTGTCTAATACCTGACGGCCGTTTGGTGAAGTTTGCCCCGGCACGCAGAAGTTAGGTAGTTGGTTTCCCTGACCTTATTCTGGGTACCTCGCTTGGCACCCAGGGTTTCCGGCTCAAAAAATCGGGAAAATACAATCACACGGGGACCACGATAGAAGGACGGGAGATGTGAGAACAAAGAAATCGTTCGTCATCTAGCTAAGTGTACGCGTATCGCGCTGGGAGACCATCCCGTGGTATCATCCGTTCCATCCTATTTCTACCGCTGCCCAGCAGGGCTATGTTGACCGAAAACCGACGAATTCCATAACAGAAACCATCCCACCTCTTCCCTCCCCCCCTTATTCGCTCACCCCCTAGCTTCATTGAGGGTATCACCTGTTGAACTATCTACATTAACCGGTAAGGAAAGAAAAAAGTTTTGTAACTCATATGGACAGCGAAAGGGGTAAAAGAAGTTTTACCAAAAGTAAGGTCAGCGACTGTGTAGATATGTAAGACGAGAAGGAAAAAATCAGCGCACAACGAAGCAAAAAGCCAATCTTTTGTTCTGTCGTAACTGCCACGATATACTCCCCAGTTCCAGTCTATCCCAGCCGTCGTAAACCAACTAGCGGTGCTCGATTCGTAATAGCATCGCGTCGGATGAAGAATTTTGTTTCGTGTTCGGGTATAGTATCCAAATAAATGAAATTGCTCGTGATTTTGATATAAAAAGAATGAGGTAGTGGAGTGAAAATGGCGCGGAGACGCGCCGTTTGGGTAGCGGAGGAGATCCGCTACCCGTCTATAGCCCAATTCGATCTCGCGAAGGGAGACTCAATGAAATGTTTCGTTTCTCATCTAATGTCTCTTTTTGGACACGAAAGAAACTAATCGTTCGAAAGGATGCGATTCAACTGAGGTGATTCGGCTTAGATCATGTTGGTTAGTCCCTCAGCCGGAGAGAACAACTTTATCGCTTGAGATTGGTCTTGCCGAATCACCTGTTCGTGGGACGTGGATGTAGAAATTGGGATAGGAGTTGGTGTTAAGCTTGAGACTGCTGTCTCGGTCTGAGGCGTCATAGGCTGCTGTGGATCGATCTTAGGCTTTGTCACTGCGCGAGAGTTACTACTCTCGCGTCGCCTTTTAGGCGCATCCTTAACCTTGGGGTGAGTATGACACTGTTTTATATTAGTACAAGAGTATTGTGTGTAATGTTTTTTTTTCCGGTTCTTACCTTATACGCATGCCTGAACCACGTCGTCCCCTTCTTCTTGCTGCTTACCAATGCAATCCAGTCGTTACAGCTTCCGCAAAGCCCTTCCCAGACATCCGGATTGCCATCCATTCGTCTAGTTTCTTTCGGCTCTTGGAACGGGTTAC
The DNA here is from genome assembly GCA_902806595.1 of Pyrenopolyporus hunteri. NCBI lineage: Eukaryota > Fungi > Ascomycota > Sordariomycetes > Xylariales > Hypoxylaceae > Pyrenopolyporus > Pyrenopolyporus hunteri. The sequence goes on along the minus strand of CADCXC010000005.1, from coordinate 882,474 downwards.
CGGTAGCTGCGCTGATACCATGGGTAAAACTCTTGTCGTACCAGAATGCAGAATTCTTCAATACCAACCATCGACCGGGCTTGCAAATACCGCACCACCCTTCTCGTTTATTACCGTGGCCACGGACCCATCTAGGAGTATACAGGTCGCCTTCGAATCGTAACTCTTGCTCGTGAGGGACAAGATCCGGATCCGAAGGGTTCATGTCTTCGGGTGGTGGCGGAATTTGTTCTTCTTGCAGGGAAGCGTATAAATCCGGTGGGTCAGATAAGTCGGTATAATGGCCGTGTAATGAATGGGGATCAGCATTGCTTTGCAGCATCCTGAACAATCCGTGGGACATGAGCGGCGGTGGGTTCTCGAAGTGATGCGTCTCGGGTTGGAATGCCTGGGACGGTAGTTGAGATGGCAATTGGGTTGGAAGAAGCATGCTATTGCGGAAAGCAGGCGGATGCGACACGAGGAATGGATGCTGCTGCGCGGCTTGAAGGTTGCAAAAGTTCAGCGGGAGAGGCGGATTAGGCATCGTAGGCGACGAATGTCTCGAAGACATCCGCGGCCCAAAAACGTCATGCGTATGATGGTAAACGAAAGGAGACGGTCGACGGTTGTTTGCCGTGCCATAGGACCCAGTGGACCACCTCTTGTTCCTCGCGCTGCTGTCAACGTTATAAGGGGCAGATCTCATGCCTGGTCGGGGGGAAGGCGAAGCGCCTCGACCGCGGCTTTGAGTGCGGACGAGATCAGAACGGCTCTGCGGGGTCATACGAGGAGAGGCCACGGGCGACAATTGCGTAGACGACATAAGTGAGTTACGGTTGGAGGTTGGCGGATACTCGGAAGTGAAAGACGGCGCCTCAGACAGAGCCGCAGAGAATTCTTCATAAGAAGGCATATCGGAGAGGCCACCGGTTGTCGACACTGTGAACGACGAGCCTGACATGCGACGTTGATTAAAGCCCGATTCGAAGCCCATCGAATCGTTCTCCACCTGAGATCCAGAATACCGTAAGTCTAGAATTGGAATCACTTCGTCCGTCGTATAAGCTTGGCCGATGCCCATTTCCATCTCGAAGTTCGGCAAGTCAAGGTGGTCTTCACATGCTTTAGGTGCCCATGGACCTACACCAATGGTTAGCGATATTCTTGAGTCCAACTTGAGTGGAACTCACTGCTACCCATCGTCGTTACGGGATAGAAGTCTTGGTGCATCGAAACAGGTCGTGACATGGTGTCGCTTGGCGTGTGGATTGTCAGGCCGGAGGGCGTTTCCCACGTGGCTATCGTCCCAAATTCTTCCCCAGCACAGAATGAGAAGCCTTCATGGATAGTAGCAGGCCTCGGTCGCGCTTCTTGGGGCGTCGGCGTCGTCCATACCCCGGCCGGTGCCACTTGACCTTCTGCCTTGGAACCCATATCATTCCTATTCATCGTCATGAGTGGAGGTGGACGCGGCGGCGGGACCTCTCTAACGAACTTGTCGTTAGAGCCAAGAGTGAAAGCAGGTGCTTGGATCTGCTGGTTACTGTATACACGTGAGCCACTGCTAGATACTGTCGAGCTTGATGACACATACAATTGTGCCTGTGTTGAGTCCATGGTTGTGTGACGGTGAGAGGAAGCGAAAAGACTTGATCTATTTTATAGCTTATACGCTATATCTTATGAGGGTTAGTTACGGACGACACGTCGTATATAAACCGAGGACAGAATATGGCCTGGGCACATTGTTCATATATTCGTCGATTGGTCTTGCTGAGCTGATAAATGACCTCTTCACGACTTACATTGTAATTGTAGTGCGTACTTGCACTGTGAGTTAATCTCTAGAAAGCGTAATGTTCTTTGGAAATTCGGAAGGAATGTGATTTCGATCTGCAGAACGGCCGAGAAGAGAGTGTATAAGTCGCCAGATTGCGTTGGACCGAATATCGAATGCGCAGTTGGTAAGGAGTGTGGTGAGCTATCTGAGAACAGAATAACTCGTTGAATACCTATGTTGGATGGTACGTCCGGGTGGGAAGAGAGCCAGCTCCCAGTGTTGACCAGAGTGGCAATAATAGAGCGTGTTAAGAGTTGGAAAAAAGGAGCGACTAGTGGTAGTATACCTTGGTCAACGGTGTGTGTGAGGGAGAGCGGCAAGGCGAGAAGAGGAGTAAAAGAGCAGGTCAATGGAGGGGCGGTGCAGAACACCGAGAGAGATATAAGGAAGCGCTCGGGAGTGGGAGACCGTACATGCTAACCCTACCTACATCCATGCTACCATGTATTAGCTATGTAGCTACCTGTGTACACGGACGGTTCGATTATAATCCAACATGGCCAGGCTCGGGGCATCGGTAGGGAGCTAAGCCGGGACGTCTTGATACATAGAAACCTGGCCACGTCTGTGAACTCGACAACAGGAGAGGACTGGTGTGCTAAGTCCTGCTTGGCTCGCTGGAAAGAGAGAGGGCAGGACGGACAAGACGGGGCAAGACAGGGCAGACAGGGACCGCCGAGCGGGCTCTGCAAGGATTCGCGATTACAGGGCTCGGAGGGTTACATCTGCTCGTCGATGATGTGTTGCGAGGAATACATACATGTAGTCAAGCCTTCGAGGAACAGGGTAAGAGAGTGGTGAGCGTATGGGGGAGCTACGGAGAGTTGGATGGGTCTCGGGTACCTAGCATGTAAGAAGTAGCCAGAAACCGATTAGACCAAGACCAGGGCTGCCCCCAGTCAGAGAGATCCATGGAAGCTCTCGACTCTTTTGGGATAGTTAGACAGGGGTTGTGATATAACAGGATGGGCGTAATTTTGATATCGAGCAGAAAAAGGGAAAATCTCATCAGACTAAGTGAAATAGGTCCGTTCGACAAGAGACGATTAGAGAACCTCAGAGAAATCTAGATATCGCTCACTATTTTTAGCCCCTACCTTGAGCCTCATGATAGCGGACGTCTGGTCTCATGGCATGTCCGACCGAAACCATGTGGCAAGGTGCTTGAGATTCATCAGGTCGAGACGGACTGGGAAGGCAAAGGAAAAGGCTGATGTGACAGGGCTTCCTCGCGAACCACCCACGCAAGAGCCGCGAAAGAACTACTATGTAGCCTTGAAGGAATCGATCCTCACCCGTGTGCCTGTGTCGTACATAGGCTTAGAAGGCGTGGGAAGAGATTCTTGTGCCGTGCGGTCGTATGACACAGCCATGACACTTTTGTCGCCCGGATATGTCGATCTGGAGAAAGCCAGGTTCCTGAAGAAAACGGAATACCTCATTACCAACTAGGGGGGGTGGTTTTGGAAACACGTTCTAGGGTCTTGTGGAGTAACAAGGGCTGTTAGAGCCAGAGCACGAATGGTACATACATAGGTCCCGCTGCCAAACACGTCCGGTGTGTGCGATAATCGCGGGCGGCTTGTTTTACAAGGCGATCTCTAATAACACGGTATCGTGTAGCTATTCGCTGTGGTTGGTTCATGACTCGCTCACCGATGGGGATCTGGGTATTGCTCGCATACGTCTAACGGCCCGCGGATGGTGTCTCGCGTTAAGTAATAGGCGCAAGCTCGTGATTAAAGTTATTAGCGAAGCCTGGAGCGTCACGTACATAGGTAGGCAGGTAATACCGCCCAGAGCGCCAGGAGGTAAGCACGTAAACGGCGAAAAACTATGGGCTCGCTCAAATGGAAAGCTATAGCCAGTACGTACGACATCCTCGGTTTAGCCGACTTGGGTGCGTTACTTTGGCGATTAGAGGCTGAAGCAGCAAGACACCGGCTCGATAGGGAGACAATGCCATGCGCTCATCTGAAGACTGGGTTGCTTAGAATAGGTAGCAGGGGAATAGACGGACGAAGCCACAAGATGGATGATCCGGGAACAGTTACCACAGTAATAGCAGCCAATGGCGACGGCATGGGCGAATGGGCGAATGGGCGAATGGGCGAATGGGCGAACGGACGAAGAGGCGGAGCGATGTAGTGGAGGGGAGAAGCCTTGTGGTGGGCTGCGCGCGATGCTCTGACCGTCTGGTATGATGGGAATGGTGTGGCCAGGGGGGCATTCAGATAAAACTCTGGCGCGATGGAGGGTATGTTCGAGAGAAGTGGTGCGGTGGGAAAGCGAGTTGCGCGGGTTCTGGTTTGCGAGAACATCTGCAGAGGTATGTGCAGACTGCAGGCGTGTTCGACGAACGGAGTGCGTTGGCTCGGTGACTGGAAGGGACTTGGACGATTGGGACGACTGGAAAAGGACTGGAGCGACTGGAGCGACTGGGACGACTGGGACGACTGGGACGACTACGCAGAGCCGGACTAGAGCGATTGGGAAAGGACTAGGAAATACCGGGAGGCTCTGGACTCAGACGATGCCGACCAAGATTAGGAGTCTGTCGTCTCGTTCGTCAGCGGAGCGCGTTTGATGTTGAATTTTAGTTGCGTTGGGCAGTTTTCTCATTGGCTGACGGAGAATAATATACAGCTAGGGGTTGCAGGGGCCAGGGTTGTTATCCCTGACGCGTCTCAGGATCTGTAACAGAACGGCTTATCCTTGTCTCCTTTTTCCCCCCACTTGCCCTCTGTCCCGAGGAGTGAAAAGGGTAAAGGTCCAGACTCCCACTTGGACCTACCACCTAAACTGCCTAGGTACCACTGGACTAACTGTGTAACTGTGCCTGCATACTGCATCCGGCCTACCATATTATCTACATGTGTGTATACATGTATTGGAATTAGACGTCCATGTGTGTGTATGCGTGTGCGTAGTATTTCTTCCAACAGCTTGAGATGAAAATGCTAGAATAACTCAGCTGTATAGAAATGTACATGTGAGGGTATACGTACAGTTCTGAATGCCTATACGTACCTAGGAGGGGGAACGACGGGCTCATAACAAATGCGCCACTTACAAATAACCGCGCCGTCTCGAGGGAACTTATGCGCTATGATAAAAACCGAGCGCTGAAGCGGCTGATCGAGAGATAGTCGACTACCTACTGCGTACCCTACCTGTTATTACCATTTTATTTTCATTTTTAGAAACAAATTACCGGGGCGTCTGGGGTACCCTCAGTGTTGTTGGTAGTAGGTACTAACTGCACTAGGCCTACTAACCTACGCGTATTTTACCTACAGTACCTGAGGTATGTAGCTACACGCTTACCTCTTGCATGTGTATGCATGTTCGTACGGAAGTATTGGCGCTGTACCAGGTATGTATTTGTATTTTGTGTTTGTACACTATACCCTACCCTTTTCTTCAATACTCCCAGGTTATCTAGTACCTAAAGACCAGTAGAGCGCATATGTAGGTAGGTAGGTATGTACATGTATACGCAAACTGATGTATAAGACGTATAAGGTATAAGCTCCCAGAGGTGGGATTCGGCTGCGCTGAGGTCTTGGCTTGGCCCTGGTCTTCCTCATCCCTCTTTAATCCTTCGACGTTGCTTTCGGCCCCTCCTTGTTTCGACAGACCTTCGAGAAACAAGGTGCCGTCGGTGCGCCGTTCTGTAGGTACCTCCTAATCAGTTGGTCCGGCATTTCTGTCCGAATCCCTTCATCTTATATCGGCGGTACGGTTGTTTTGTTTCTCGAAAATATGCCTAACGTAACGCATCTAGTAAATGACGGAGCTTAGTCGCTCCACGGTCCCAGGTTTCGACGTTTCGATAATTTGATATTTTGATACATCATCCGACGGTGGATGCTTCTTGTCCCGATTTTTTTTGCTTTTTGGATGTTTTATCGTATTCCTGGGCATTCCCGTCGACAGATAAGCCCTACAGTTATTAATTTCAAACGTGGAAGCTCGCGCTCACGCTAACGCGATGCGCTATTACATACCTTATATTCCGTTCGGATTAGCCTCATTCTCAACTAGACTAATCCGTACCATCGGTTAAGTTACGGTATTAGCTGGCTTTCCTTTAAGGGTAATTGTTCACGGAATAGTCTCACTTTAACTAGCGAGGTGACTGCCCTAGTGTCATCAAAAGCAGGTTTTGTTTCCTCTTTCTCAACGTAGTACCACGCTCTAAAATCTGCCTTCGGAAGAGTTCCGTTCCTCAACCGTCCTACCTAGTTGTTATAGCAGTCGTAATATTATTGCGCGGGGCGATCTTCAGATCCTTGGATCGGGTTGTTATACGGGGCCTTGAGGAGATTCTTATCGATACACATAAAAACACTCGTTATCGTACATGTTCGTGTTGCACTTACACACGACGCTGGCCCGCCTAGGCGCGTCACGTAGTTTGCAGCGCTTACGTATATGTGCTCGGGTGGTTGAGCATGAAGACTACAGGTCATCTGCAACTTCTGGTCATCTGCGCTTTGCAGAAATTATCTCGGCTGTGGTCGTATATGCTTGGCGTAAGAAAGAAGAGCACTTCCAGCTCGATAACCCTAAAGAGAAAGATGAGAAACTGTACCTGCATTATGCCCGGTTATCGTGAGCATTGACCAAACTCTCGAGCGAGATGAGATATGTAGGCAGCGATCCCCAGACGCATATGTATGATGTATCGGGAACCCGCCTTGCTGAACATTAGGCATGTCTATACATATATGGGTAGGTACCTAGGTAGGTAGGTATAAATATATGGTGGGTGGTATTCATCGGAAGGGTCGGCTTACGGAACGTGGCTTACACGGTAGGGCATGCCCGACCTGCTTCCATCCTCTATCCGAGCTAGGGTCCGGACTTTCTACGTAGGTGGTGCTACCTGGGCTGTACTTTTGCCTACCACATAGTACGTGGACATACATGTACATGTATATTAAGGTACTAGTCCGCCTTACAGGTAGGCTATTGTATACCTAGGTAGGTAGGTAGGTAGGTAGGTAGGTATGTATATTCCCGCGGGCAACTCTCGAGCACCTGCGTACCTATCTAACGTAGTACCTGCATAGGGAACGTTAGGTAGGTGTCTATTTGATCATTAACGTCAAATTCTATCTCGAAAGGGAAGGGTCCGTTATGCTTCGTCGTTCGATGCGTTATCGACTTGGTTAATTACGCCGAGAGTCTGCCGTCGGCGCACGTATCTAACCAGGCACCGAGTATCTTCATGGGCGCTATTTTGACTAGGTACCATAGTAGTTCAATAGTTCCTGCCAGATCGTGTCGTGTAAAGTGGACAAGGAGCGGCCTAGCGAAGGGGGGTGGGCTTCTACTCTTTCCACATCTTCTATGAATCGTTCTATGGGGGCCGCCTATGCTACCCCACTCCGGGGCTGGGCTGCCGGGATAGGCCCCGTCAGGTCCCGTCTCATCGCATAACAACGCTGACTCCTTTGGGAAATTATTCAATGCTCGCCTTTACCCGCAGCCCCCATCGTCCTTAAATTTAGTAACTAATCGCCTTCTATCACGAAGATCCCCGGCTGACGATGACGAGATCGGGCTTCCCCAGATGCCCAGCGTGTAGACCCATTGGAAGCTCATGTCACGCGTCTTAAGGGTGAAAACGGAAACGGATGGTGGAGGCTAGGTAGGTAGTCTAGATATTATGTAGGTAGGTATGTAGCAGTTCGAGTCTGGGCTGAGAATCCTGCTGCGTGCTCTACGCTAGCAACAATTCTTTTCCTTTTCATGACCCAATTGTTTATATACGACCGTAATTGCATCAAATATTAAATCAAGAGGCAACCTCCTAGGAGACTAAAGTAAAGGAATAGTTTATAGGTCTCCTTGGTCGTTCGATACCGAGCATACGTCAGATAGCAGATGTCATTCGTATTATATATTTCACTACGGAAATTACCCTTAAATCCCCACGGGCATTTCTGGTATGAGCCCAATTCCGTCCGATCAGCTCTAAATGTAAGTATCTAAAAAGGTATCCTTGCGACATCGCTATTCTTTGTTGATTTTCTTCCATACCTCGTTTTCAGCCGCAGCGAGCTTTTCTCCCGTCTGGTAAGCCCATTTCTTCGCCGACTCCCAAACACCACCCCCCGAACCTACAGTCTGCTCTTCCGCCTCACTCTGCTGAATGGCCGATCTCTGGTACCTGTCAAGCTCGGAGGCGTTGGAATTCTGATGATATCCTGGGGGATGCTCTAAACTATGGGCCGATAAGCCGTATGAAGCCGCGGGTCCTTGGCTACTGTGCGTTGAAGTAGGCAGCGGGGCCGTGGATGTTCCGTGTTGCTGAGAGGGATAGGGCGCGGTAGGTGGCGGAATAGACATCTGCTGAGGGTATGGCACGCTCACCGGTTTCTCACCTGCCTTTGGCGGTGGCGGCACACTTGGTCTGGTGGCTCCGGGTGGCGTAGGGGTAGCCCCAGGTTGTGGTGCTGGAGGACCATGAGAGTCAAACGTCTGGATTGGCTGAGACGAGTTACCCGACCGAGGGAAAGATGAGGTTGGAGCCGGGATTGAAGGCGACGCGCCTGGTTGTGCAGGCGGATAGGAGGCCGGGCTCGGGGAAGCAGGTGATGGGTTAGTTGGGGTTGGTTTTGAGGCGGACGATGGTGGAGCGGTCTGGGGCGTTACTCCCGACGCTTTCGCAGCAGCGATGGGGCTGTCCGTGTATACTGGAATTGGAGCCATGGTGAATGCGTGCTTGGTATTCGAGGTAGCTATAAAGTACTTAAGACCGAAGTATAATCCCCCGAGACGATAGGGTTTTGTTTTGTTTTGTATTGCGTTGTATTAGCTAGGCATCAGTGTTGAGTCCGAGTATGTCCTTATATGGAATAAGGTGAGAAGCGCAAACACACTTAGCACGACTAAGAAGAGTAGGAAGCACGATTAAATGAAAAGCGACGTCATAGGTACTAAGTCCGTCAGGTGACTCCGCCGGGAGTTTAGCCTCTTCAAAGGTAACTTCTAAAACATAAGAAAGGGAAGAAGAAGAAAAAGAACGACGAAAATGGTGGATAATCTGCTGTGTCGTTGATCTAGTTTAACGGTAGTGAATTTAACATCCGCTAACTTTATAATCATATCGAAGTGCGTCTTTTAGTTAGTCGAGAAGTAGAGTTGTGAATATAAATACCTAAGTACCCGGGTCCTAGGTAGGTACCTAGGTAGGTAGGTATTTATAAAAATATCCTGTTCTCTGTGCACATTCCAGACGTAGGGTCGTAGGGCCGAAAATATAGTGTATACCTAAGTATTAGACCATCGAACCTGGCAGGAGAACAAACAACCTTACTTAGGTACCTAGGCTTTCGATCATGGTCTGTAAGACGTTAAATTCTATAATACTGGACACTGCTGGTAAACTTGTTGGGGCCGTCTCGCCTTATACCTACCTAGGTATCAATTAGGTACCACCTACCTAATTCTGTGTAGGTAGCAGGTTAGCTACGTAATCGTAGATCTATAGTGATAGGTTTAAACTTTAGGTGGTGATCTTATCGAACCAAAGGCGCCGGCGAGTTGCGATAGGAGAATCGAGTTACCGAGTTCCGCTCGTTACCCAGCATATTGCCAGACCGAATTAGGCAAAGCTTAGTTCGCCCCCAGTTCCGGGCGAAGAGGTACCTAAGCGTTTGTGGGCTAGCTGAGTCCATACATGCAAGCAGGCAGGTAGTACCTTATTCTGGCAGCAGCCGTGATTTGATTGATTTGATAATGGCCCAGGCCACAGGGAAAGGGAAGGAAAGCTCGAAGACAAAGTCACGGTGGACGCGAAAAAAATTAAAAAATTCACAGAAAATAAAATTCGACCAGAGCCCAGCACTTAACAACTTCCCACCATGTATTCGTAATACCATCCTCTCCCTCATTCCTCCACCACAAATCCCAAAACAACAGGAGCCCGCATATCGTAGTAGATGCGGCTATCGTCATCATCGCAGTCGCCATCCATCTAAGCCGTAACCATGGTCGGCAAAGTCAGCGAGAAGGTCCTCCTACGGGAAGGTTGGTTACCTCGGCCCATTACCTCGGTCGATTGACCCTGCGCCTATGCGCCTTGGTGAATATTCTGCTGACATGGTGGCCTTAAAGGACTTGAACGGACCGACAATGGAATGAAGCAGACGAGCTGGCCCGATGTCACGCCCATAAACCAGAAGAACTACTATACGTACGCGATGCTCTCAATACCCCCCGGGCGTGTTGCACGGGGGAGAAAACACAAGATGCTAATTGACCTCGTCTACTCTGCAGCGACTACATGAAACGAGATGACCAGGTGCTAGCTCTCCGACTACAGGCCGAGGCGAATAGAGACAGACTCGTACAGAGCGCTAAGGACCGCGACCGAGCCCTCGCCCGCGACGGACGCGCCGAAGTACCGCTACCAGTCCCGGATATTCCACAAGACGAAAGCGCTCCGTCCGTGAGCGAAGGATTGGACCCTTCCAAAGTCATCGTCATACACCCTGGAAGCCAGAACCTCAGAATAGGATTTGCTAGCGATGCCCTGCCTAAGACTATACCCATGACGATCGCGGCCAAGTTCCCCCAAACCGAGTCCGAGATGTACGAGGCTCTCCCCCGCCGCCAGTTTGAAGCGAAGACCATAGATCAGCAATATGGCGAGGAGTGGTCCAAGAAATTTCAAAAGATGTCTAATGACCTCAAGGTAGACATGCGGTCTAAGAAGCTTAGGGTTTTGCCAAATTCTAAGGAGTTGGTCGTCAACCACAACAGACGAACCGAATCCGAAGAGATCTCATTGCACAATGATCCCCTCCAGATCGAATGGACGGACGTTAAGACTCTGGAGGATCCCGACTCACCAGCGTCATGCTTTATAGGCCAGGCCGCCCAGCGCATCCCCGACGACTCGAACCCCAAATTCAAACTATGGTGGCCGATACAGAATGGCTGGCTGAACGAGGACGATTATTCGACTACCGAGCATCTATACGATGATTTCGAGACACTCCTAGACAAGGCTATCAGACAGGAGCTCGGGTTGACTAGGAATAGCGCATGGAGGAACTATAGTTGCGTATTTGTAATTCCCGACTTATATGACAAAAAGTACGTGGAGCAGGTCCTCAAGTCATGCATGACCTGGTTTGAGTTTAGTAGGATATGCTTCATACAGGAGAGTATGGCCGCTACATTTGGTGCCGGGTATACGCAAGCGTGCGTGGTTGATGTCGGGGCCCAGAAGACGTCGATCGCCTGTGTGGAGGATGGGCTCTGTGTCGAAGACTCTCGCGTTAACCTCAAGTATGGAGGCTATGACGTTACGGAGACGTTTATCAAGATGATGTTGTACGACAACTTCCCCTACCAAGAAATCAACCTCAGGAGACGATACGACTTCCTCCTAGCAGAGGAACTAAAGACCAAATACTGCACGATGCAGCAGAACGACATCTCAGTACAGGTTTACTCGTTCCACCTCCGCGCCCCGAATCAGCCGACGCGCAAGTACACTTTCAAGACGTACGACGAAGTTATTCTCGCCCCGATGGGCTTCTACGATCCCTCCATCTTCGACAACTCGACCAAAATGCGCGGCCGACGGAAGCTGATAGACCGATCTTACAATGCCTACGATGTCGACGTACCCGACGACCCGGTGTCCGCAGCGCAGACCGCAATCCTTGCCCTTATCAAACCCTCCGTTGTCTCTAACGCCAACGGTTTCCAATCCTCATCCGTCGACCCAAACATCGCCACGCCCATGAAGGAGAAGTCTCAGCCCTTCTCCAGCTTCCTAAGGGGAGATCTCAACAATGGCACGCCAGGTGGTTCGGCCGCAGCCTCACCGGCACCCGAGGGGGCGGCCACCCCTGTCCCGCCGACCTTCCACTTCGGCGCCAACGGCACAGTCACGGGGACCGGTAGTCCAGCCCCTAACGGCGTGTCTACAGCGCGTAATGGCGCGTCCCCGGCCCCACCCCCGGGCATGTTCGTGGACGCCGCAGCGCGCTCCGCGAAGGCCCTAGCGGCAGAGCGGGACACGGTGTTACCGGTTGTACCGCTGGACATCGCCATTCTAACGAGCATCCAGAACGCCGCTAAGGGTGACGAGAAGAAGCTGCGCGACTACATCGGCAGCATCATGGTCGTAGGCGGCGGCTCCAAGACCCCAGCCTTCACCCAGACCCTGCACGAAAAGCTCAAGGCCCGCCGTCCCGAGCTCGCCGACCGCATCCTCATCACCCACTCCGCCCGCGACATGGACGAGCAGGTCGTCGTCTGGAAGGGCGCTAGCGTCTTTGCGAAGCTCCCGGCCAACGACTCCTGGATCACTCCCTTCGAGTTCGAGAGGCTTGGGGCTAGGGTCTTGCATCATAAGGTCCTTTGGGCTTGGTAGTTTCGTCTAAGGAAGCGAAGGTCATAATAGCGAAAGGGGGGTAACGCCTCCATAAAGGAGCCGATGTGTAGGGTACTACGCTATAATGAAAATGAGGGCAACAGTCCCCCCGGGCGTATCCATGCGGTACAGCTGTTTTTACCGTTTTATTTTTAATGTACCTGAAGCCACACGCCCGGCATGATAACTGTTTACTTACTACTTATCTACCCACCTGGGCATCTGCTATCAGCGGAAGGAAAGGAGAATCCCGTCATCGGGACCAGACCGAAGGGGAAGCGGCATTTTACGAAGGGAGCAGTATTATTTGAGCGTGTAATCCCAAGAGCTGGTCGGGTTCGTATAGCGTTAAGGATATGGGGTTGAATGGGAGAAACCACCATTCTAGATAGGAAGAACGAGAAAAAGAAAAATAAAGAGTGATTACAGAAGTGTCTATATACCTACCTACCTAGGCTGGACGAAGTCCTACCTACCTACCTACCTACCTACATATACGTGCAAACTACATACCCTAGGACGTATACAATTTGGAACGTACTTGGTAGGCTATAGGGAAAGGCGAGAATTGTTGTTGACTGTATTCTCGATATTATATGAATAGAATCCTCTGGAATGGAATAAGAATTGGAATGCGAGGCGCGTACCTAGATCATAGATCAGGTTTCTAAAGGAGGCGAAACGGACAACCCTAGTGTCAGGTGTTAAGTCTAAAAGAGAGTACCCATCAGATCAGTTATGTGGAAATGAATTCGGGAAGACTTCTCTCTATGGGTTTTTTTTTTTTTTTTTATCTTATTATTTGACCTGGAAATTAGGTTCCCGAGACGAGTTATTTCTTTGCAAGTATAAATCCAGCTATCGCTTTCGCATTTTGTGGCAGTCGTTCCACCTGTGCAAATGCAGCCCAGCTAAACTTCCATCCCTCTTTACATCAAGAGACTATTTGGAAATGACGTTCTTTGTTCGAGGCAAAAACAACAATAGAAAACACACGATGATCCCCGGGTATCTCATTCCTAGCGCGAGAAATCCGCCTCCCAGAACGCCGTTGGTCCGAGGTGTAACGATGCGGGAAAATCTGCATCGAAGTGAAGAAAATGGTGGGTCCTAATGCAAAAGCAATATGTCAACTGAGTAGGTAGCCAGAGGATCATTTAAATGGGGTTTTGTGCAAAAGATTAGAGCTAGAAGTTGAGGATTCATCGGAGATGGGAACTGGTGATCCTGTTACGCGTCCTTGTCTGGTCACTGCGTCGAGAGCCCAACTAGGTAAACGAGGGCCTTTGTCGTGCGAAGACTGTTTCGCCTTCCTATTCTCGATAACAGCTTCCAATGCTCGCTGATCGTCTAGCCTGAGTGGTTTGTTTCGTCCAAACCCGGCGTTCTCCACCTTTGATGAAATCTGAGATTAGTTACGGTTCCTGTTTAAACTGAGGGGATGCTCCTACTTCTGGAAGGGCCCGAGGTCGACGGCCCGCCGAGGTGTTTTGGTGCGGGCGTGTGATCTTCTCTACGGGCCCGGCCCAATCGCGTTGTCGCATCAAATTGATTTCCGTTGGTTCCATGCTGGCAAGTTGGGTCGGCGAGAGCGCGGATGAACACACGATTTCGACAAACCGCAAGGAGGCTGTCGCACATATGATCTCACGTTTCAAGTCGATCTGTTTTTCCGGAAGATGTTGTGTGCTCCAAACCGCTTCCGTGATTGAACGTGCGACAGCTTCTCGCTGGTGTTGGTTGGACACATTGCCAACCGCCGATAATTTACCCATTAAATCCTTCTCAAATACTGTCCGCGAAGGCCAGGGGTCAGGGTCGGCAGGTATACAATCTTCCATAGGTTGCGGTGCTGTTCGAAGATGTGTCGTAGCACCCTGAATAGGCGGCAAAGAGTTATATGTGGTACCGTTGTTTGTAGGGGGCTGAATGGCACTATAATTCGTTTTGGGCAGTAAGTGAGGAACTTGGTAATTTTCTGCACCATTACGGACAGGGGGAGATGGTCGTGGGGGTTCTTGTCCTTCGCGAGTCATCGTGTCGTCTTCAACGGAAAGGCGGGACAGAGCTTCACGTGCTCGGTGTATGGGTATAAAGGCGCCCTTCGCCTGTCTACGAGCCTCATTTTCAGCGATAAGTCGCTGAGCTTCCTGGTGGTCCTCCGGGGTCAAGCCGGCGTCCTCCAGCTCCTCTTCTTCGAAGGTATCCATCATTGTAATGGCCCTAATTCCAGACCTATGGGCCTTAATAACGCTGTCTATAACAACGTCTTTCCCTATATGTTGGTCGATATCTTCTTGTACTGGCTCCGTCGGCATCGGTATCGTTTGGCCGAATGATTGCACGTTGTGGATAGGGTTCTTTTTATCGACAACTCGAGAGGCTAATTGCATCTTCCATATTGCCACACTCAAGGTCTTCTCCTCACAGGTGCCCCCGCAAATTAAGCGATAAACGAAGACCGGTTTCCTTTGGCCAATACGGTATGCCCGTCCAACCGCCTGCTGCTCCTGCTGGGGATTAAACTTGAGGTCGAAGATGATGACTCGGTTAGCTCCAGTCATGTTAAAGCCAACACCTCCAGCTTTGGTGGAGATGAGAAATAGATCGATTTGGCCCTTGTTAAATTCCTTAACCTGGGACAGCCGCATGTCCGTGGGGGTCGACCCATCCAGCCGTACAACAGAGAACTTCTTCATTCGGAGAAGATGCTCTAAATAATCGAGTACGAAAATGGACTGGCTGAAGATGAGAACTGGATCGCCGACGCGTTTACACTCGTCAAGGATCGAGAGCAGTATCAATATCTTCCAAGACAGAGAATATGCATCGAGGTCTCCCTTCTTATGCAAGAGCGCAATCTCTTGGCTAATGAGTTCGTCGGGTAGAGTTTCCATCTTCTTACTCGTACTTATAGAACCCGATTTCTGTTCTTGCAATTTTCTCATGAAGATAGAGGGGTGGGCGCATAGGAGGCCCAGCGTAGCCACGGACCCAAGTGACGGTGCCCCCTCTTTGGACCTGTTATGATACAGAATGAAGGCCTCATACGCCTCTCTTTGCACGCTGGTGAGAGGTACTGATATGATGAACTCTTGTTTTGTCGGTACGTCTTGTTTCAGCACAGCAGTTGTAACCCGCTGCACTTTTGGCGAGACCTCTTCCTTGAGGACCTTTAACCTCTTTAAGGCCTCCCTGCGCTGGGATATGGTGCTTTCGGGGCGAAGCCCGGCATCGATAGGGATAGCGTACTCTGCTCTGAATTCAGGTAGATCAGAAAGATAACCCGGATGGATCCAGTTGACCATGGAGTGATACTCTTCGACATTATTTGCCAGAGGAGACCCGGTTAACGCAATCCGGCTCCTAGTTCTGAAATGGGCGGTGGCTACGTGCACCTTTGAAGACGGGTTCTTTATCTCGTGTGCCTCATCCGCAACCACGAGGTTCGGGCCCTGACATAGGATTTCGCAGAATTCTTCATCTCCAAGGACGAATTTCTTGAAGAGAGCATAACCAATAAGGAGCACGCCACCTCGCTCATCCCAGGCAAGAATATCCGTCTCGCGCTGGGGAACGGGACTCGATTGATCCACCTTAAAGAAGTCGCCGAGTCCGTGCCCTTCGGGTGCCCAAAGAAGCAGTTCATCCATCCAGTTATCAAGGAGCGAGGGAGGGCAAAGGATAAGGATCTTGGACTGCTTTAGATCTTCCGGTATCTGCGAAGAGATGGTAGGGTCTTCGGATGCTGCGGCTTGAGCGATAGCCACCAACAGCGTGATAACCTGCATGGTCTTTCCGAGGCCCATGGTATGTGCTAGCAGGCATCCTTGTTTCCCCTTGGAGCCTACGATATGATCCCACATGAATCTAACGCCTCCCAACTGATGATCCTTGATACGCGGTTGGATCTCGCTGTGAACATAAACGAATCCTTGATCCTCGTCTTTACCCTCGTTGATGATCATATTTCCTTGGGTGCCAAAATCCACGTTGCCTGATTCCCTGAGCTGCTGCATTTTTGCACGTAGCATGGTTCGCCGATGAGCCAATTCAGCTGCCCTTGCCCGGTCATCCTCCCTGAGGCTTTCCGCCTCTCGGCTACGGACGTACTTACGTTTCCGTCGCTTCTTCACAGGTGGCGGCATGGCTACAGAGGGCTGTTTGATATCAGGCGACTTCCTCGGAAGTATCTCTTCGTCGTGGATTTGCGCGTCACTTTTATCCCAGTGGAAGCGATCGGATAATCGACGGAGGAAATCAGTATAGCGAGTGAGCATACCAGTAGATTCTTTAATGTCTTCCATTTTCTCGATAATCTTCTTGCCGGGCAAATTTTTGTACCTGACTATCGAGTAGTAGACATTGTCCCTGTACATTTCGAACAAGCGGAGCAACGTGACCGCTGCAAAGACGGTCTTCTTCTCGTTAGTATCATAGGGTGACTTCGGGATCCCGCCATTCTCCAGCGCATTCGAAATAATCCGCATCCATACCTCTCCTGATTGCTGTTTAGAGGCTATGGTAAAGATATACGAAAGGTACCCAGCATCGATCTTTCCAAGCTCAGTGGCTATCAAAATTTCCGTAGGCTCTAGATCATCTATGTCCATTATAAGTGCCGAGTCGTGTTGCGTGGCTTTGGACCCGGTGTGTGCTTTGCTGGGATCTCTTCCTCTTGGCGTACCACTACGGCTCGGCCTGGAAGAGCTATCGGAACCTTGGGCGGAGTGGTCGGGGGTGACGAGGTCAATTACACTAGGCAATTGGGATATGGGTGGTGTCTGAACGCGGTTTATGCCAGCATCACCTTCCTCGCGTGTTGGATTAATTGCGCCTAGTTGTTCGAAGTCTTTGGACGCTTCGTTCTGATAGTCTAGGTTGTCGTCGATACCTCGCATGGGCGAGCCAGCAGAAGATCCCTCACGTATCGGGGAATCATCGTCTATGAAATAATCAAGCTCATCCTCACTGGTTAATATCTCTTCTTCGTCTGCGGGAATCGATCTCGGCTGTCTAGGTCTCCTGACAGACTTTCGAGGCGGGGACCAGCATTTCTCAGGTTGGACATCGGAATTGATGACACCGTCACGCCATAAACATAGCTCCCTGTCTTCGATACTTGTTTTTAGGATGGGGAAGATTTCCTCCAACTCGGGTAGGGAAAACCACCGCTGGGCAAGGATTTGCCGGCGGAACTTGGCAATACGAGATTCATGGCCCCTAATTTCCTTCCGATTCTCGTCACTCGATAATTTCTGGCGGCCACCCAGTCGGGAAGCTGCCCAAATTCGGCTTTGTTTGTATGCCAGCATAGGAAGCTTATGCTCTTTCCAGTGGGATACACACGACTCGATATACTTGTCGATCACATCCTCAACTAGTTCATCGGCTAGACCAGGTTGGTGGCCTGTCTCCTTCTGCTCTGCTTCAACTTGTTCCCACGTCTCACTATCGTACTCATCTTCTGATTCACCATACAAAGGCAAGACTTCGTCATTATCAGGATTGTTGGCGCCGGGTACCATATCTGGCTTGATAGCGATGAGCTGGGGGGGCAAGCCGTTCCGTACCATCCGACCCTTGAAAACTCTGTGAACTTGTTGTCGCCGACCCTTCGGTATCCTGCTGGTTTCAGAGGGACCGATCTGAAATCCTTGATACGGGTCGACTTCTTCTGATGGTTGGTAATTATCAATGAGATCAAACCTACTAACTGCGTCTTGTCCAAGGTAAGCTGGAGTTAAATCATCAGTATCAGGATTTCTTGAATCGTCGTGGTTGTCGTCTTCCGACACGGATGTCATAATCGTATCTGCTTCGGTTGGGATGTTGCGTGCCCCGTTAGCATCGATTCCGGTTGAGACAAGCATGGGGGCTACTCGTCGTTTCTTTCCACCAGGCTTTTCCGGCACCGAAGGTTGAGGAGCAGAGGAGAGGTAAGACGCAGTCCCGGTAGGCTCAATTACCGGACTTTGATTAGGTTCATCCTCAAAATTCGACAACGTGCGTTTCTGATGTAGCCTATATTTTTGACTTCGAGATCGAAAAATGTCAATGGCATACTTGAATGTGGCCTTGTGCTTCAAGAGTCTAATGCCTAACCCTTCACACAGTTCGGCATGATCGTATGTGAGAAGCGTATGCCCATCTACTTCTTGTTCGCGTAGTAAAGGTTCAAGTTCTCCTGGGGCCGGGAACTTGAGGGGAAGGGAAGGAGGATCCCAGGATCGATTCACTGAGCAGAGCTCTTGAATCACCCTTTCAAGATTCCAATACCACGGGTCATCCATGGTTGCTTAAACCATACCATCTGGTGTCATGTCAAATAGGGTGGTAATCTAGATGGGCCTAAATATTGAGTCAGCATAACATATTATACTCGGCGGGCAATAAGGACGAGGATGCACACGAAGGAATACAGTAATAGGGGAGTCTGAAATTGCTTAAAGGTTGGATGAAGTGGCAGCCACCAGACGGATGACTGGGCTAGCGACCTTGAGGAGAGGGGATGGGGGATGGGAGAATGGCAAAGCTCACAAGGCCAACCAGGTGCAAGGTGACGTTTCCTCGTTGCTAAATAGGAAACTACCCAACGTACACATCACGTCGGGTGTAAATGAAGGCTTGTATAAAAAGTAAAGCAATTACTTACATAAAATGAGGATCGGGTGTGGATTGAGAGAAGGTAATCGTTAACTCCTATAGGCACCCAGGGAGGAAACGAAAACGACAAGATATGTTGGGAATTAGAATAGAAAAAAAGTTCGCCACAAAGTGCGATGGAGAAGTTGTAGAAGTTGCTTTTGAGAGTGCCGAGAAGATTTGAGGGATCGGGAAGAAAAAAAAACTTGGGAGAAAAAAAAGAAAAGCCCCCCGCGGTAAACAGAGAATGAAGATAAAAGGAGGTCAGGAGGTAGCGGCCCGCGATTATGAGATGTGACGCAGGAGAAGTTGCGAGAGAAGTTGCGGGCCGAAGTTGGAATGAAAGTACGAGGAATAACCCCTCCGTGGCGGCAAGTGTAAAAAAACGCAGTTATCGAAAATGCCTTATAATTAAATCGTATTTTAAACTTTAAACCTTAAATTTTAAATACTTTATAATTTAAAAATATTTAAGTTATTATTTTACGATTCGAAAATAACGTCGAAAATAAATTATAAAAATTATTTTACGTAAATATTTATTAATATATAAATTTAATTTTTTTTAATTTTTTAATTTTTAATTTTAATAATTAAAAAAAAATTAATAAAAAAATAATATTTATTTATATAATAAATAAATTTATAATTATTTTTTATAAAGTTATTTTTTTAAAATAAAAAATAAAAAATTCGAAAAATTCGAAAAAAAAAAATACTCCCGGGTAAGTGCGCTCCGACTTAGCTATTGTGTAGTGGCCTGTGCTTCGCCCGATTCTTACACCATACCTTCAAAAGGTACGTACACTTTTGAATTCAATAAAACAGTCGCGCGCGCCCGGCGAAGCCGCCGTGAGGAGCTGCGACGTGCACCAAAGGCGCGCAGAGCAGTGCCGAGCCACGGCTCGCCCAGCGCGCGGTAGAAATGGACGGCTGATTGAAGAAAAAAAAAGAATAAAAGATGGGAGACTCGGGGATCGAACCATGGTGTTGTGGCTGTACGGCGCCAGCATATGGCCTGCGCGTGTGGCTGTATGTGGCTTCGTAAACACAGGGCCTTATTATGCACCCCCGGCGGTGCCTCCTGTATGTATCCATATGTACCCCTGCACATCCAAACCTACCTACATAGCTAGGTACCTACCTACCTAAGGTACCTATTTCCTCAACTATATAGATACCGTAGTATATACTTCGGTATATCATTAATATAGTTACTACAGTAGGCGCCTACGTGTACGTATGTACCTAGGTAAGTATGTGATAGGTATACACGAGATCTGATAAATGTTGTTTAAGTATCTACCTATACATGTACCTAGGTAGAAACCGGCCTGTAACTTTACACTTGGCAGCCACCTCTTAGTGTAGGTACATGTAGCACGCCATCCACTTTCTACCCTCTTAATATGTACCTAGGTAGGTAGATACAGAGGCAGTCAGCCCTGTAAGGCAATACGCCTGTTAGCGGGAGACCCGCTTTAATCGAATTATTAATACATGCGTATCTGTATATCCGCACATCTTGCAGATACCTTATGTACCTTGGTACCTAAATATGTTACCGAACTTCACGATGGAAACTTGTCGCAAGTCAGGTTCTTACTAAAAGTGACAGTTGCCTGACCGGCTAGCTTCATCCGGCCCTACTCCGTTGCTGTTCGTGCCGTTACTATCATAAACTCTTAGTTTAGCATCGGTCGTCGTTGCGACTTCATCATGGCCAACTATCCACCTGAGATAACACCCAGCGAAGGCGAAAGATTAACCGAGGCCGTCAAGGATTGGTCACTGGCTCATGGCTTGACTGTCCGTCCGCCCCCGGCCGTCATCGCTGCTGAGGCCGATCCTGCCGGCATACTTGCAACCGCAGTCCCCGTGACTCTCTTTCCAAGCCCTTTCCCACGGGTATGCTTTGACCAAGCAGTCGCGGTCCAAAAGGCTTATAATGAGCTGTATGCATCCATTAGCCAAGACGAAGAGTTCCTTACTCGGGTTGTCAAAGAGTAAGTGTATCCAGCTCAGAAGATGCCCCATCTGGCTCTACGAAGATACACTAATGTGGCTTAGAATCGGAGACAGCGACGACTTCATTACAGAATTATGGAAGGTTCACTTAAGAGTCAAGAAAGAGGGCTATGTCCAGGTGGGTTAGGTTGACGGCGATCTTCTCTACCTCGTCATGTTGACCTGGCTCACGTCTTTCTTTCACAGCACAAAAGCCTTGGCCTCTTCAGATCCGATTATATGGTTCATCAAGATGGCACTGGACCTACACCACAAGTTAAACAGGTCGAGTTTAATACGATAGCGTCCTCATTTGGGGGTCTCTCATCGCAGACCTCCTTACTTCACAAGTGAGTCTTCATCTTTTTTCTTCTTCTTTTTTTGGTATTGCAATTCTAAGGGATGTATAGATATCTATCTTTGACGGAGTATCCATTGCTCGAGAATAGCATACAGAGGGGGGCATTGAGTTTGCCTGAGAACGAGAGCGCCATAGGGTTGGCTAGTGGTATACGACACGCCTTTATAGAATACGGGCCTCCATCCACCGGATACCAGAAGTGCGTCATCTTCCTCGTTCAAGGAGGCGAGAGGAATATCTTCGACCAGCGCCACCTTGAATATGAACTCCAAAAATCCCAAGAACCAGTGATCCCCGTCTTCAGACTACCGTTTTCAGAAATCCTACAGCATACGGCTCTTGCCGAGGGCGCGGGACGCCAACTCCTCTACCGACCGCCTCAGCTGCCTTCGCACACATTCGAGGTTGCCGTCATCTATATGCGATCAGGATACGGGCCTTCCGACTATCCTGATGGGTCTGCCTGGGAAGCCCGCTATCATCTGGAGAGGTCAGCGGCCATCAAGTGCCCGTCGGTATTGACCCAGGTTGCCGGCACGAAGAAGGTTCAACAAGTCCTAGCAACACCCGAAACACCGTCGAACCCGGGCGTATTGCCTCGTTACATATCCAAGAACTCGGCATCTATATCCGATCTGGCAAACACCTTTACCAACATCTATCCATTAGACGAAACCGAGGCCGGACTAAGGGCCCGAAAGATCGCCGCCGATCCCGAGCTCTGCAAGGGCTACGTCCTCAAGCCCCAAAGGGAGGGTGGTGGTAATAATATATATCGCTCCGCGATCCCACCATTCCTAAAGTCCATTCCCGAGTCTCACTGGCCGTCATACATCCTCATGGAACTCATCACGCCCCCGCCCGTCAAGAACACCATCTTGCGTAATGGTAAGCTGGAGCACGGAGGTGTCATCTGTGAACTCGGAATATATGGAACTTGCATTTGGGATCAACAGTCCAAAACGATACTACATAACGAGAGAGCTGGCTATCTTCTGCGCACCAAAGGCGACCAAAGCGAGGAGGGCGGTGTTGCTGCCGGGTTTGGCTGCATGGATAGTTGTAATTTGGTTTGATTGGGGGCGATGCTGGAACGAACCAATGATGTCAGCTCTATGGCGATATCTGGGTGATCAAGTAAATATTCGGCTATGCCATCAAAAGCCACATCATATATATACCTGCCTATTAGATCGCTCTTCGTTAGATCTTCCTTCCCTAGATTTATCTTACTAGATGCCTACCTGCTTTGGTAAACATGCCGTGGCGAGACAATATTGGCTCCAGAGTAGAACCATTCCGTACAACTACTAAGGTACGGTAAGTCCGAATCGACGATATCTATCTCGTCTCCTTCGAAGGTGAAGGAGAGGGAAATACCAGTTGTATTAAGGCATCCGATCATCGACATTCATTTCTTTGCACAGACCAGAAACAGGGCCAGATCTTACATTCCTCGGGCGTCGTCATCTTGGGGTATATGGTGATGGGATGCCGTTGGCACATTTGGTATCGAGTCCTGACGTAACAATATAATACAGTGTCATCCATCCCCAAACGTAGCCCCATCGTTAGACATAAGAAAGTCGCAGCAGTGGAGAGCTCTGGACAATTTTTTTCTCTTGTGGAATGGTATGCGCATATCCGCGCAGGTCGGCGCAGCAGCCTTAAATTACCCTAAAGGTCTTCTTTCTGCGTACATCATCTACCAGTGATAATTTACTCGCTGGGAGCTGGTCGGCGGAGGACCTCGAGGTTTTCTGCTCAGATGTGTTAGAAGCGATGACCGGACGGCGCAGTAGGTTAGGCTGTGATTCTTACTTTGGTAGATATTTAGCGCAGATCGGGTCTTCCCATCGCCGTCGGTGAATGTGTTCATGACGGCATCGCCCTCGACGTAGACGGTGGCCCTGTAGAGGTTACGTACGTTAGCATCGGTGTTCGCATATCAAATCACTGCTTGCTCATTTGCAAGTCGTAGTCGGATGACATATTCCGACCAGAGAAGCTCCAATGGGCAGGCAGTAAAATACACCCGCCATCAAGAGCTCCTATCAAGCCAGGAATTCAGGTAAATCAAAAATTTAAAAAAACATACCCTTTAGGTAGGGCAGTCAAAAAGTCTCGGCGGGGTCCCTCCTCGACGAAAGCGGCAACCCTGAACCAGCTGGTCTTGGGGTTCTCCCTGCTGCCGCTGTTGCTCGCGACGGAGTATTCAACGACCTCACGGCCGGTGCTAGTGGCCCTGAGCTCGGGGCTCGCGGCCAGGTTGCCGACCAGGGTGATCTTAGCGATATCGCGGCGGGCGGATGCGCTGAAGGAGCGGGCCAGGCTCGGGATGGCGGCGGTTGCGCGGCGGGCGAGGAACGACATGATTTTTTTTCTTTTTCTTTTTGCGAAGGCTTCGGGTTTGTAACTGGGGGTCTATCCGTCGTCGGAAGGGTATGGTATATTGGTGCGGACCGTAAAAGGCGGAGGTGCTTTGATGGTTCAATTGCGTATATAGACCCTAAGAAATTTTTTAAAGTGGCGCGTCGTCAAAGTGCCAAATATCTTTGATTGACGATCGCGATTTCTCATGCGATACAAACGCGACGGAAATTAAAGAAGCCCTATTCGCTAAACCTGATTGGTCTGTTCGCCGTGGGGTATTAGGGTCGCCGCATTGATATGGGCATATCCCGTGTCGTATTGTACCGGATTTGTGCGCCGGGCATCTTTTAATTGCATTCTCGATTCACACGCACACGTCATTTACAGATGTAGCTTCCAAAAGTTCTGTCTGTGCCAAGAAAATCCGCCAGCTGTTGAATCATCTTATCAGTGCGGCATCAACTGGCGACTCTTTAGTCGCTGAACTCCGGATAATACCCACTGTATTTTAATGGGCATCCGCGGAATTATAGCGGATATCAACTAAAGCCCAGTGTGCGGTGCTTCCCTGAAATCCCGCCGGCTAGTTGTCTTAGCACCTGGTAAGACATTTCTAGCAAAGTCCAAGCACGATTAAATAAAATTACCTCTTTAGATACATATTTTTAAATAAAAGCGATGTTATACTGGGTACTTGGGTACCTATCTATTCGCATTTCCGTATCTTCTATTGTATTAGGCTATCTTGATTACATCTTTTCAACTAAAGCATTAAGCCAAAAGAAATATTATCATATCGATCCATCAATACTCCAGAACATGAATCTTAAGCTCTACTTTCTCAATAAATAATATGCTTTCCTACACGTCTAAATACTTACCTAGGTATCTACTTAGGTAGGTAGCGATACAAGTCGAATACTTTTACTACCTAACTGATTTATCTCCCCGTAACACGCCCCTTGTTACTAACTTTCCTCTTATAAAAGGTAACAAGGGTGGCCAAAAAGCACTGACGTTCGGGATATATCCTCTAGTTAACTAATCTCAATTAACTCCTAAACTTCGGAGTCAATCTAACTCATAAAAGGGGATAGGTTACCATAACACCCTTAGTTCGGACGAGTCTGTTGTACCTAACTAAGGTAGCTGTTTTATGATACGAATCAGACTGACTGGTCACACACCTATGCTAAGTTTTGAGGCCGCATCTACCCGCCCTACGTCTTCTCTAGAGGCGTGTCTCTATCTTGCATTCATACGTAATCACGTAGTTGTTCACGTTGCTATAGTTACACGTCCGTATTAGACGCCTGGGGCCCCTACTCAGGTGTCTCGCCATCGGTAAGTCCTGGGCCCTACCAAACTTTACCTCGACAATCTTTCGTATAGTCAGTCCTCTTACTCGTCGGGTAGGTTTAACATATGTTTCATTCACCTACAGAATTTACTGTACTATAAACGTCCTGGGCAAAACAACCCCAAACGTACATAGTAACACTATCTGTATTACATACGTAGGGAATTCATGCCTCGACGTCTAGATAGCCTCTAGGTATAGAGTTCATCAGATCAGCTGCGGGAGACATCTTGTTTTAAGGTCCAAGCCGCTGACACATGATCATTAGCACCTCGTATATGACGTGCGGTCATTGTATCGTAGACTAGTGATATGAAGCACCAGTGTAGTTTAGACGAAAATATCCGTCCTGACTACGCTTTAGTTGACATAAGCACGCATTGAAACAATACTATAATATTTCCTGAACTTACATGTATGTGACTAACATGGATATACACGTACTTCCAGAGCCAGGGAAATTTTAAAGACTGGCTGCTTCGGAACGAAGTTGTGTATAGGACAGTAAACATTACTTTGAAGCTTAGATTCATCTGAATATGCCCGAACGGAAGGCCCGTTGTCCATCCTCCTCTAGATATTAACCTCTAATATCTGCCCTTGAGCACCGATGCTAAGACAGTATCGTAACGTTAAGCCTCCAAACAAGCTTAGTCTCGTGGGCAACTTAGGCCTCCCTCATTTTTTCCTATGCGTATGAAACTACCTCATTGCAGCCGGACCATCGTTCCAACGCTTCCTAGGCAGCACCAGAGCAAGCACATACCTCTGGTAGTAAGTTTCCCGGACGATTCAGAATCAACCCTCAGACTCCCGTGGCCTCTTGCAAATGTTTTTCTTGCCCTTCTACTCTCCCAATTCATGTATAAAAGACAACCGCATCCCCACCCCTGTATGTTTCTTTTCATCCCAACTCCAGGTTTCCAAGAACAGAAATCATCCTATCTCTTCATACCAAACTCGGTCTCAGTACCACAGATACAACACTTCAACTTTAGTAGATCTCTCAAGATCTACGAGCTTTCCCTAACCTAGTGACGTCTCCTCACATCCAACCCCCCCAACCCTCTTTTCATTTATTCAACCATCAAAACAATAGGTAGGGTAACAGCCCACCATGACTCTCACCAAAATGACCCGGGCGAACAAGACAATCGTTGCCGCCCTGGTCCTCGCAGCTGCGGCCGCGGCCGAGCCTGACTCTACTTCTGGCCAGGAGGATCCTCGCAAATACGCGTACGACCCGGCCCTGCGAGCCAACATGGCGCTCCGCGTACTCCTATCCGGGATCATCACCGTGCTATGCTATACGCCTTTCAGGTCCATGCTGGGCCGCGGGGACATGCCGCTGACGGTGCTAACCGCCGTCGTGACCGTCATGAACCTCTTCTCGGGCTTCAACGCGATGTCCTGGGACAGCGACAACTGGGACTCGTGGTGGGACGGCCAGGGGATCTGCGACATCGAGGTCTACCTGCAGGCGCCCCTGCGCACCATCTACGCCGCTTCCATCCTGGGCGTCGTCCACCAGCTCGCCGGCAGCCTCGCCCTGAGGCGGGCGACGCAGCTGAGCCGCGAGGAGCGCCAGGCGAGGGCTTGGAGATACGCCGCTCTCATCTTCCCCATCCCGCTCTTCCAGCTGATCTTCACGTACTTCATCATCGAGCAACGATACCATATCGGCACCCTCGTCGGTTGTATGGCCTCCTATAACAATAGCTGGCCCCGATTTGTGGTGTACGATCTGCCGAGCCCGTTTTTCGTGATAGCTTGTATTCCTGATATCTGTAAGTATGGAATCCTCAAAGTCCCCGGTTGAGATTATCGCTAACCCGCTTCGCTAGTCCGTATCTTCAAGCGTTTCAGGAACGTCTCTAAGGCCAGTGAACTAGCACTCAATACCGATAGCGACGCGCTCAGGCGTGCAAATGGCTTACGCCGTCGCTTGTGCTACTTGACGATGAGCATCCTCGTCGTCTATTTGCCCGTGTCCATCTACCTGGTCGCATATAACATCATGAACGCGAGAAACACGACGTTCAAACCATATAGCTTCGCGCACATGCACGACAAATCTGGCCCGTATCCCTGGAACTCGATCCTGTTCGTCCCGTCGTGGGGCATGGATCCCCTCGTGATGAACCAGCCGTGGTTCTCGATCGCGACGGGCGTGGCCATCTTCGCCTTCTTCGGCACGACCGACGAGTATATCACCGCGTACTGCCGCATCGCCGTAGTATTTGGCCTAGATAAATGCTTCCCGCGGCTGCGAAAACGGGCCGACCTCCCCGATGGGGCGCTTAGCAATGACCCAAGCCGCGGGATCGAGTTGGCCAACCTCAATCCCGAGAACAATAGGAATAGGAGACGCAGCGGACGGGGGGTGGCCCACGCGCGGTAAGTATCCTACCATCCCCTTATGACATCGAATCATATAGAGGCCAGAAGACCTTCTAACCAAACCCGCTATACCACAGATCTCAGCCGCCGGACCCATATGCCATTCCCAACTCGGATTCGGATTTCGACCCTCTCTATCTTCTATCGCCGCTCCCCTTACTACCACCTGAACCGCCGCAAGAACCGCAGGAACCGCCCCAGGCGCCGCCACGACCTCCCACGCCAACACCACCGCCCCTAGCCCCGCGCCGTCTGACCGCGCCACCAGAGCGCTTCTCCTTCCCGCTCCCGCCGCGCCTGCCAACCCCCTTCCCCTGGGTAGGCGAACGCGTCGGCGGCGGCAGCCCCCTAGAGCGGCGCGTGATCGAATCGCTCATCCCGCCGCGGCGTTCCTCGCTCCACTTTGGGCAGGGGCCGGGGCCGGAGCCGGAGTCAGACTCGGAGCAGGAGCAGGAGGAACACCCGGCTCTGTGCGCGCCAGCCACCAACCTGCCGCGCCTCGGCTTCACGCGCCTGCCCAGCGTCCGACGAACCGGGCGGCGCCGCGTGCGCGTCAGCCGGCCCGGCAGGGGCGCCGGGCCCAGCTCGCCCGCGCGCTCGGACTCCGACAACTCGGACTGGCGGCCGATCCTCGCGGACCCGGGCCCCAGCGTCGGCTCCGTGGCGCCGTCCGTGGTCCCGGGCTACGCCAGCGACGACTCGCCGACGGAGACGCTCGGCTCGATGCGCAGGCACTCGTCGCGGGACATCGTCGTGCCGCGGGACATGCTGGGCGACGGGGACGACCACACGTGGAGCCGGGTGTCGACGACGGGCTCGCTCGAGTGGGCGCAGTCGGTCGCGCTGACGGGGTCGTCGGCGTCGATGGCGCGGCGCCGCGAGGAGAACAGGAACAGGGACGGGAGCGGCGCCGCGCGACACGAGAGCCCCGTGCGCGCCACGGACGACGGGTTCGTGCGCGTGCCCATCGCGCGCAATTTGACACCGGGAGAACCGCCGCTGCCGTCGGCGCTGCCGCCCCTGCTCCCGCCGCCGGCTACCACGTTGAGTAGCCTCCGAGGCCGAGGCCGCCGTGTGGCTAGACAGGCGGTCGCAAGGGCCGAGCGTTTAGCGCCCAGCAATGCGGACGGTGACGAGGCGTCTGCGAGTGGAGGAGCGAGAGAATAAGTAAGGGAGGGAGGAGTATGGTCGATGTACGAGGAGAGGAGAGGAGAGAGGAAAGGAAGGGAGACGAGAGGAGAGCAGAGTACAGGAGAGGACAGGAAGGAAGTGGAATGGAGCCACTGACCCCGCGCTATTGACGCGATTTTAATGTGATACGGGGTCAAGGGACTATGGCGTATAAGCTGGGCGAAGTTCGTAATTGAGACTGATCAATACCCTGTTAATAATCGATTAAAGGGATGCCATTCGCGGCTTTAGATACCTAGATAGCTACCTAGGTAATTCTGAACGTTAATACTGTTTTCAGAAAAGAGGCTTACGGACCTATGGATGATTTCGTTGATGTAATGACGGCCCTGGAATACCGCACTCTTCGAGCTGGCTGTGATAGGCAGAGACAGTACGAAATCTAATCTAGGTGAAGATAACAAACACAAACGGGGTATGGCTATTATTGATGATTGGTAACACATCTATCTTGATACATATCATCCGCTGTAGTGCCTTTGCAGGCGGGATGTCCCAATGTCAGCCCTCGCGAGCGGTAAGAAACAAGTGATCTTCGGTCTGTTATTTTCGAGCCCCTCGGGTTACGGTGTCTTGGTTGATCCTCGACGTTATCGAGGATGGGAGAGAATTAATCATGGTACGCCTAAAACGCCACATCATGCTGATATTGAGCTAGCGAATATCCGGTAAAGGCCGACGGTCAAAAAGAAATGAGACGTGGTAGTGTTAATAGGTACATAAATTAGAATAAATAGCGACGGTGTAGTAGGTATGCTTGGGTATCTTCGTAATTCGTACAGCCCGGTATGGGTCAGGTCCGATTTTAAAAAAGGCGGGAAGTGAACATTATGATGGATTTGTACAGCGGGTGGAATGGTCGTTATTGCGCTCCAATGGGAGATGCTGGTAACACTGCTGGTTTGGGCTCAACTGGTAAATTCGGCCCAGACCTCGATCCTGACGACTCGCTTGTAGCAGGGGCTATTTCGGGGTCTGGGATTTGAAAGTCGAGCTGCGGACTGGTCAGGGACGTTTCAGGGAATGTCAAGTAAAGGGGACTGGGACTCACATTCATGTACCCTGTGCGTCTCAATGAAACGATCTTGGGAGCAATAGCACCCTCGTCCGAGCCTAACGTTTTTTCCATATCCGCGTTCCATTTGTCGATCCACTCCTCCAACCTACGGAGCCTCATCTTGGCGTAAGTGAAGCCTAAGTCATCCCAGATCCAACCCGTGAGCAAGCCTAGTACGCCGTCGAGAATATTTCTCCAATTATAGGGGTTGAAGATAGTTATTAGCTCTCCGTTGAGCTTATCGATGACTCGGCGGAATTCCTGTTCTGATACACCCGCCGGGTCCAGTATCTCTGGGTACAGGTTAGAGAACGTGGGTGCCAAGTCTCCCTCTATTAACCAGTCTCTTCGAATGCGTATGATCCGCGTATTTGCATATTCTGGAGAATTGATGGGCACATGCGGGTTCAGATGTGGATAACACGGGTGCTGAGGACCCCATTCCTCGCCTAGGTCGGGCTGGTCAGGATCGCCCATAATAGAAGAGTCGCTCGACGATATGGCCGAGCCAATACCAGGTGGGAGCGACACATTCGATCCATTGTGTTGCCGGTGGCTGAGCACGGAAGGGCCTCTCTCAAGGTCTTTTGAGAATGATCTCTTCGGATCGTCATTCCCTATCGGCGCCATGACGGCCTTCCCCTTTCCCTTATCGAGCTTCTGAGGGAAATTTTCAGAGCTCTCGGTTTGAACGAGACCAAAGCTAATAGCTCGCGCCCGCTTGGTAATGCTTTGCCCGCGCTTCCTAAGGCTGGTATACTTGGGCTTTTCGGGCTTGAGTCTAGGCTCGGACGGACCAGCCTCGGTCTCTTGCGGAGGCGGAGGATTGGAAGCTCGCTTGCCGTCGTAGGAGTGCCGAAGCGAAGCGGGAAGACTGATCCTCTTATCCCCACTTGCCCTACCTTCAAGAAGCGGGCTTGCTCGTGACGACTTGCCTGGGAGTGGGAGTAGTGGATAGTCGCCGGCTCCAAAACCGATGGCCTCGGTCGATTCCGATGAGACTTCGATGGCAGGATGCTTAACGGGTACGGAGGGAGGCGGAGGCGTGGATGGACGTCGTTTGCGAGACGGTCGAGATCGCTGCGGTTGGGAGGGGAATGATCTTGGAGTTGAATTAGTAGGATTCCAAAGACGACCAGGGCCAAATCGACGTGGCAGATGGTAAAAGGGGGTAGGGGCGGCGGCGGCGCGATTGCGGAAAGGCGATTGAAAAGCGTATTGGTATGGTGCGGGTGCGGGTGCGGGAGCCCCTGTCGCTAACGGATTCCTTTGGGAGCCGGATGGTGCTGGTGGTGGTCGAGGTTGCTGAGGTTGCTGAGGCTGTTGAGGCTGTTGTTCGATCGTTATAGCAGGACCTTGGGTCGCGGCGGTGGGATAATTAGGCTGCTGAGCAGGAGAATTGACGGGGACATTTGCTCGTTGTCGCTGTCGTTGTTCTTGTGCATCTAGGGCGGGCGGTGACGGGTTCGCAGAGTGGTTATCCGCGTGCGAAGCCGTTTGAAATGAAGATGCGAAATGGCCGCCTCGACGGCCGGACTCTCAATTGGAGAAGCTCGAGCAGCTCGAGATCGCCGACTACGAATTAATAGAGTTTTCTCCCCTTCTCCCTCCGCTTCAACCTTAATTCTATCGTACGGGGCCTCAGATGGCGAATTTGGACTTCGCGATGGAGGACGGCGCTGGGGTCGGGTATGACAAAGAGCGACGCGACCACCAGTTGGAATTGGAGCGAGTGAGGATTCTGCAGGTGACAAGGAGACGAGCCAAAGCGCTGTCGCGAGTGGCTGGTGCACCGGGCGCAGGTGTGGGTTCTGGCTTAGGCCCTGATTCGGGTTCTGGGTTTGGGTGTGGTCGTGGTTGTGGTTGCAGTTGTGGTTATGGTTATAGTAGCGCTGGCAATAACGCCAATAACGCCAGCAGCTAGGGCCTTCCAGCGCTAACAGAGGATTCTGCAGTGGGATGTGCATGCTGGCCCAGACTGGTTCTAGGCCAAGGGAAGCGCGCCGCCAGCTGGTGGACGAGCTCCCTGACGGGTGACACTGGGTGTCGGGGGGTTTGTGTCGGACGTGTTCGGGTATCGGGGCAGTGTCGTATTATTCCATGGGATCTTTTCAACTAGTGAGGTAGTAGTGGTAGTAGTAGTAATAGTACGTACTGAACTTCTTGCCCTTCTTTCTCGCAATCAACAACCGTCGACTGTTGATTTCTAGCGTCGTTAATAGTCCATGTCATTCTTCTGTCTTTGTCCAGGTCAACCCCCGTTATATAACCAACAAATACTCTTTTTTCCCCTTGGGGGCTACTGTCTTCCCATCTGAGTTGCGTGTCTGGCTTTTTCTTTTAATATCTTCGAAAGGGTGTCATATTCCTCTGACTGATGTTTAAATTTGGGTACTGTAACACTCGAGTCGCTGAGCCAGTCTGCCTCGCGGATGGATTATAGCGAATGTCTGCCTGAAGCGTGCCTCCGAATCGTCTGGCATATATTACCAACGAGGAAGGAATATCGACAGATGCAAACCTCAAGTAAATGATCAATTGGGTAAAGGGAGAGAGACTGCAGGCAAACTTAAAGGCCGTATATATGAGAATGATGGGTGCCTTCTTGTGGTTGTCCGCCCTGCCATACCGACCCTGCGAAGCCCCGAAGACCAGCGAGTCAGCTTCTAAGAAAACGGCAAGGCTTTAAATTACTTTATCTTACGGAACTTTTTTCTTCTTTCGAACCTGTCACGACCTATCAAAGCCCAGTTCAGCTAGAGGGCCAGGCTTGCAGTTGTTCAGGGGCATCCTCGTCAATCATCGTTCCACCCACGCTCCGGCGGAATGTCGCGGATTTCGTTGAGCTTAGACTGGGTCCTGGGTCGACCTGCGACCCGAGTGAGTGGGAGAGATGGATCGAAAAATTTTATCTCCAGCCCTATCTTGGAAGAGAACGGATTCCGGCTCTCACATCAGCGGCTCAAAAAAAAAGGAACATTCCTGCCCAGCCAGCGTAAGGAAAAATGTACATAGGTATGTAGAGTTACACATAAAGGTAACGGCATGGCGTATACCATGCAATGGTAATGCGATGACCACATGCATGTGAATGTAAAGAATTTATTCGGAGTTATTTCACCTAGGTGGTGTTGACCTATCAGTGCAATTTCACATTCTGTAGGATACGCCGGGATTGCCGTTCTGTTGTTACATCTGCTGTAATGGATGTTGTGGTCATTGCTCGGTCCTCGCTTGTTGCTACTCTACAAACGGAAATAGGAAAGAAAAAGTACGCGGACGTGATAGTTAGGTAACTATCACTGACCTTACCCTGGTAAAATACCAATTTAGCATAGTGGATAGACCGCTTGGCATCATCTCGAAATAGCATTAACACGAGATCAACACCGTAATAACTATAATGACTATGGTAACTACCTACATATAATAGGTAATGCGTCCTATATAATAAGCGCTTAGATGTTAATGGATTAGGCACATATCCATGGCTTTGGAAGACTGTTTTCTAGAAGAAGTTAATTCCAGCTTCGTCTGTTCTGTCCCATCTTTAGGGCTCGCATCCAATCCCCCCTTTTTCTTGATTCTTTTTTCTTCTCATTCCAGCCTCTTATTTAACTCCGGTAAGGGCTTCGGCGAGGCAGGGCAGCTGAATCGTATCCGGAACCCACACGGACCAGCTTTTGCTTGGAATTTACGTAGTAAACCCTTGTTATTGGTATTCTGGCTCTACGCCTAGTGCATGCGTAACCTTTGCAGCTGAGGGAGGGAGGTCGCCACAATCATCACTCGGATCTATGTGGATCTGGTTTTCTCCCCAGATTTCCGGTCTTAGTTCACGTCCATCTAGATCGAAGACGGACCTATGAGGCGAGTAGTCAGAGATTGACTTGACCCGACTCGAAGCATTAACTTATTTTGATATTTACCTACCTACGATATGTAGATTGGCGTGGAAACCTACCTAGGTAGTGAGGAATTCCATCGTCAGTCCTGCTGTTCGTCATCTCCCTCTTGATGGACGTGCGGAAGATGCCAGGGGTGCTTGACAGGTCATCGCATAATTTATTTACTATGACGACAGACTCATGCCATCGCTTAGTTGGAGAACTTAAGCCTTACATGCCTATTAGAAGAATACATTATGCAACACAGTTTTTTACGTATATGTTATATATAACACCACCATACTCACGTACATATTTCGTTCCCCATTCAGGTTAATAAAAGTATTAAAGGCTTAAGCAGTGAAATAATAGGGGGCAACCCGAATCGCAATGTATAAGTTATACGATATATACGATATGAAGGGATACGTATAGTTGGTGACGTAACAAGTGCTATGCGGTACGTACGAATCCGCACATCAATATTATCAGGTACATACCTCATACATACTAGTACTATGTAACTACATAGACCTACCTTGGTACCTACCTACCTATACAGCTGAATATTTAGCGTTTAGTTAGGAAGGCCCAACTAAGCCTAAGCTCGGCCCGTGCGTGCGTTACTGGCCCCAATAGCGCTGGGGGGAAAGGGTGACAGTGGGGGAGGGTGACCTCATCTCGCTGAGCTGGAAGATTATCCCTGTCTCTTTGTCGCATGTCCCTACCTTACGAGCTTATGGGCCGTATGCAACGCTCCATCTTCATCGCATCTCCTCCCCATCAACGAGGTATTCTGTCGCATAGCCCTAGGGGCTTAGTAGACATCGCTTTACTGCATCTCTCTCCGTCTGAAACAACGGTTGCTTAGTCGTACTGGGGATTTCCGATCTCATGTAGTCATATCTTATTCGAATCTCGTCATGACTGATGAAAGCTATGCTTCCGCTCCGACGACGGCAGCCAACACCACCGGGCGCTCATCTTCCATCTCCGGCCCCGGCAACGCTCCTCCGGGCTTCGGCCTGCGACGAGCTGCCACTGCTGGTCAATCCGCTTCTACACGCACTCGCCCCACCTCGAACGCCGGATCGCCGCCCGTCGAGAATGGCTTCGCCAATTTTCGAAGGCGCAGTTCTACATACTCTGACTACAGCCTGAGTGACGCTCGGAGGGATCTGGAGACAAGCGCAGATGAGCTCCTCAACCCGAGCAAGTCTGGTTCCAAACCGGGGGATAAATCTCTGTTCGCCTACATCCCACTTACACTAGCCCTGCTCCCCGCCGTGGCCGGCATATTCTTCGAAAACGGGAGCGCGTTCTTCACCGATTTAATATTGCTCAGCTTAGCCGCCGTTTTCCTCCACTGGTCGGTCACACAACCATGGGACTGGTACCAATCGGCGCAGGAGATCCGCATCGTAAGAGACGAGATTATGACCGAGCCCGTCTTCGAGTCTGATAGCGACGCCGACTCCCCTGCGACCGTCCTCGAAAAGGTACCCGAAGAGACAAATAAGCAGGACGGCATTAAGGAGGCGGTGGTCGTAGAGACACCCGACTCGAGAAGTAGACAATGGAAAGAGCGGCAGGCCGCAGCGCTCAGGGAGCTCTACTTTCACGAAATTCTTGCCTTAGCCTGGTGCTTCATTTTCCCCATGCTTGGCGCTTATCTTCTACATACTATCCGCGGGCAGTTAACTAGGCCTTCTGAAGGTCTAGTATCTGACTATAACCTTACCATTTTTCTTTGCGCCGCCGAAGTCCGCCCTGTTTCGCACTTAATCAAGATGCTTCAGGACCGAACCCTACGCGTGCAACAAATAGCGGCCAAGAACCCCTACGAAAAACCGGCCGTCACGGTGGAGCAGTTCCAAGCTCTCTCTGCTCGGCTCAACGAGCTGGAGGCACGTGGAGCTTCGGGTGATACCACGTCGAATGGCGGCGCACGACCTGATGTACCACAGCCGAAACTGATAGAGGCTGCAGTAGCTCAAGAGGTTCGCAGCAGCATACAGCCAGAACTGGATGCCCTGAACCGCGCCATGCGTCGGTATGAGAAGAAGCTTACAGTATTGGCGAGTCAAACCGATAATCGCATCGAGTACGTTGATTATAGACTCAACGATGCTATCGCACTCGCCGCCGTTGCGGCCAAGAATAGCAACGCCCAACGGGGCTTGGGCGGCTGGTTCATCGAGAAGATTGTCGCGCTGGTCGTGTTCCCATTTCAGAGTATAGTAGCGGTGCTCACCTTTCCTTTTCGGACGGCGTCGACTCTGCTTAGCCGCAAGAGCAGGTCTATGCCGGAGAGGGCACAGAGGCCAGTGCGGAGCGGGAAAGGACCGGCCCAGGGCAGAACCGGGTCAGATCGTATGCCTACGCGAGTGTCTAGGAGATAAGTAGGGCTATGTATTATGAATGGAATGAGTGTAAGATGGAAGGTATTAAGTAATAATCACGGATCGGCAGGTAAAGGAGAAGGATAGTGGGTAGCGGTTACGGCATGAGAAACGGATATCATATGGAGTTTCGGTAACCGCTCACGATTTAGGGTTAGCAGCGATAGGCATACGTTTTTTTAGATTCATCAAAGGCAACATCTCTCTCTAAGGGAGGGAAGATTTCACCTAGCAGTTCGATTACACAAATGTCCCCTCTCACGTAATCGCAATGCGAATATGCCGCTACCCACTTCTGATCCATGGCTGACCGGGTTAAAGCTGGCTTGCAGCTGTGGTGGAAGCTTTTCCGGGTCGGCCGAATACCAATATAGTATTAGTTCGGGCCCGTCCGTGCGTGTTGATTTATTTATTTATTTATTAATTAATATTTTCTTTCTCTTTTGTACGGCATAACCTGGTTGAAATATTGGAAGAACAGAACCACATCAGAATGCTCCAACCAACGAACGTCATCTTTCGCGGGACCATCCCATCTCTCCCAACATGAAGAAAGGGCTGGGAATGCTTCTTCTGCACATCGTAATCTTCCCCCCCCAATCTACGATGATGCTGGATCCGTGTGCTGGGCTAACCGAGCGTTGGAGCTCTAGCTCTGGCTGACTAAGTTCCTCAGTCTTAACGCCATGCATACCTCATACGACTGCAAGATGGTTAGCTGCTGTAGGTAGGTCCACTGGTTCCTGGCAGAATCCGGATATAAGATAATAGACCAGAGCTCCGGTAGGCCGGACCCGAACCTAAAATTGGGAGACCATCGACCTCTGCGTCGTCCTAGTCCTGGTGCTATTTCACCATCTACCTGTCTACTGGTAATCCATATCTGGAATGTGGTGGCGTATCCAATGTATGACCTGCGTACAAATAGACAGCCACAATAGGCTCTAAAGAACGCAGGCCGGTAGAGGCTACTATATGTTGCAGATGAATGCGAACTACATTA
Organism: Pyrenopolyporus hunteri; assembly: GCA_902806595.1. Taxonomy (NCBI): domain Eukaryota; kingdom Fungi; phylum Ascomycota; class Sordariomycetes; order Xylariales; family Hypoxylaceae; genus Pyrenopolyporus; species Pyrenopolyporus hunteri. Next base: position 845,561 of record CADCXC010000005.1, on the reverse strand, counting down.
TCGTCCCCTCCTCGCCCCTTCTCTTCGCACGTGCGGATTTATTCTACGCTGCTGGGTGTTGACGCCTACCCTTCCTATTGTCTTATCGATGCGTGTTTCCGGCGTTGCACCGGGTTATATAGTTGCACTGCTTTTTGGAAGCAAACCTCGTAAGGCGAGGAGGGAGCCCCCAAGTGTCGTTATGTAACTCATCTCGTGATGGGGAGGTGAAGTGAACACACGTTCCATCGACGTACGTTGCGAGATCCCGCCGCTGCTACCCTCCTTTTACATACCGCGCCATACATACCACACATACCATACATGGTACGTATGTCGCGGGAACGAATCGCCAAGGGGGGGGGGCGGGCGAGGCGTCTCGCTACCGCGACGTTCGCTTCCCTTATTAGCAGGTACCTTACATACCTACCTACCATACATACCTGCCTGCCGTGCCAGGCTTACCGGTCGATGCTAATGGTCCTTAAGCGCAGTGCGTAATTTAACTGCAGATTTAGCTTTTCGCTTCTTCGCTTCGCGTCGTTCCGGCTTTGCGTTCGCTGCATAGCGCATTACTTGACCTACATACCTACTTACCGCTCTAATCCCATAGAGGTACACCACCGACGACCTAGGTTACCTACTAACTTACATAGTGCCTTTCTCGCGTCTGTCGAAGGAGACCGCTAATTCTTGGGTCTGAACAATCGAGATGTTAAAGTCGGTGAGGTGGATGATCGTCAGTCAAAGTTGGGCAACCATTCGACACAGCCCGAAACCCGCGTGCGGTCGTGTTGTGTCCAGTATGTAGGTATGTAGGCGTGTAGGCGTATATGTATGTAGGTAGGAATGTATGTGACCTGTCCTGCCGCTTCCTGCTGTGCTGGTTCCTGTTGAGGATGTGTTGTACTGTCTTCATCCTTGCCGCTGCAGCGTTGCACGCAGCGCTGGCTGGATGCGGGATCAGCAGCCAATGCTAGATGAGCGATCGTGAACAGGGTGGCCGTGGCCTAGGTGGAATTTGGTGGACCGCTCGAGTTACTCCTTGGGGGGGATTCATAATCCAGGAACAAGTTGCTTTTTGCTTTTCTTTTTCCCCGGTCCACTCTTCTGGCAGAAAGCGATCTGATACCTCGCTACACATCCTAGACCGAAGTGGCTTCAGAACTTGACCAAATCTGACCCAGGACTATTGGATTAAATTGCACGTGTGTTGCCCCTCGACACCGAGATTTCATGAGACATCTCGGGGTTGGGGGGGAGGGGTTTATCTGCCTTTTTGCCTGCTTCTATCGTCTGCGACTTCGCGTATAAGGCATAACCGGGAATAAAGATGGGATGGTGCTGGCATAATACATGCTCGCATACCACCTACGTAATTCATCTTCTGTACTAGTACAATAGGTATATAGTACTATTATTATGAAGCAAACTAAGCTACTGCGAATTAGCCTCAAGCCGAAAGGACGGGTCGGATCTTGTTTGACTTCGAAATTTGAAGAACGCTAGAGGAGCCGGAAATGGTATAGAGCAGCTAATTAGCGCTGCATAGTACTACTAACTACGGTATATTCAAGTGGGTAGGGAAAGGAGTACAGGTCGCAGGGGTAGAAAGTAGTAGCGCGCTCCACAGTCCCATATTTTAACCCAACATAGTTAAAAGGTATCTTCTCATATAAATTTATATGTAAAGGTACAACAATTCGATGATTAGGTAGAAAATTGAAGCTTTATTATTGTTTTCTATTAAATTTAAAGTACGATCGAATTTTATTATATATTAAAAAAAATAAAATTTTTAAAAAGTTTTTTAATATTATTTTTTAAATTTTTTAAATAATTTTTTTTAATTATCGAATGTTTAATAATTTTAAATCGTAATTTAATTTTAATTAATTTTTTATTTATATTTATATATTTTCGATAAAATTTAAATTAAAATTATTCGACGATTATTCGATTATATAAATTTTTAAACGATTTAATTTTTTAAAAGTTTTTTTAACGATATAAAAAAAAATTTTATCGTATTAAAAAACGATTTATATAAATAAATTATTTAAAAATATTTTTATTTTTAATAAAATCGTTTTATAATATTATTTAATTATAATTTTATTTTAATTTTTAAATTACGTATAATAAAAATTTTTTATTTTATTTTAAAACGATTTTTAAAATATTTATTTATTATAATTTTAATCGCGAAAAAATTTAAAAAAATTTTTAAATTTTAATTAATATATCGTAATAAACTTTCGAAAATATAATTAATTTATATAATAAATTTTATCGTTAAATATAAAGTTTTTTTTAATTATATTTTCGATATAAATTAATATTTTAAAAATTTTTAATATAATTTAATACGATATTTTTTATTTTTAAAATTTAATAAAAATTTCGTATAATTTTTAATTTTTTTTTCGAATTTTAATTTTTTTAAAATATAATTAATTATTATAAAATTATATTAAAAAATTTTAAAAATTAAATATTAAAAATTTAATTAAAAAATTTAATAATTTAATCGATTTATATTTAAAAAAAATAATATAATTTCGATTTTTAAAAAATTTATTTATATATAACCGTTATATTTTTTTTTTTTCGACGTTAAAAATTTTATAAAAGTTTTTTAAATTTAAATACGATTAAAATTAATGATTTTTAATAATTATATATACGTAGTTTTGAAATTATATTTTTTATAATATTAAATTTCGTATTTTTAATTTTTTAAAAAATTTTTCGATATAATACGATTAAATTTTTAATTCGAATTCGTTAAAAATTTTTATAATAATTTTTAAATTATAAAATTACGTTATTTATATAATAATTTTTTTTAAATTTTTATTAACGATAAAATATTTATAAAACGTTATTTTTTTATATAATTAATTTAAATATTTAAATTTATTTTTTTTAATATAATTACGATTTAAATAATTTTAAAATTAAAAGTTTTATAATTAATTAAAAATTTTATATTATATATGTAATTCTTTAAAAAAAGATGATATTTAAAGGGGGGCGAATTTACCACCACATCGAAGGTTTGTATCTTTACATACAAATTTGTATGAGGGTATACCTTCTAGCTATGTTTGGTAGAAAATGGGGCTGTGGAGCGCGCTACTACTTTCTACCCCCGGGACCTATACTAAGGTTTACCGGTAGCCAGGGGCGTACAGGGCTGGCAGGGGACACGCTGCTTAATCACATCCCACATTGGCCAATCATCGGCTCGCTCAACCCGTTTCTTGCCTGACTGGGAATAAGCTCCCGTCCTGTACCTGCTTCGCCAGGTCTGGATTATAAGGCCGTCCTTGCTTGAAGTTGGTTGGAAGCTTGCAAGAACTTGGTTGGGGAAGTTGCAGGTCTTTTTATTTGCATTATTATTTAATATTTTTTTTTCGCATATTCCCGAAGTCCGAGCAGAAGTAAAAGAAGAGTAAAAGCAAAAGAAGAAAAAGCCTAGAGGTACATACGATACGATACGACGCTTGAACAGAGCTGCTTCAAGTTACTGGCCTTCACATCCACTCGTCTATGCTAATCTCCCGTCGTCAGCTTCCCACATTCACTCATTGGATGGTCATGTCATCGTCATACGCGCATCAATCACACGGCATGCGCCCCGGCAGCCCAGCTTTCTCTCACGAGAGACCTCCCCCGGAAACCTGTGTGCTGCCAAGGGGGTGTGGTCTGCTAGGCGCGAAAAGCAATTTCAAAGCTTTGCTCTCCAGCTGTGCGGACTGGCTGAGATGCGACCAAAGTCTTGCCCTACTGTAGGTATCTATTGTACCGTAGCCTTGGTCGGTGGGTAGGTCCTAGAGTGATGGGTAACCTATTATCCAAGCTCTCGTCACCATTTTTTTCTTCTTTCTTCTTGTTCCCGTCCGTTCGGACCGTTAGACCCCAATAGTCTCTTGCCCTCGATTCATGTCGGATACCATTGCATGAACGAGAAGGAGGCTCAGAGGTTGCTATCGAGGGCTTCGGTGTGATCGTGATTCCCTGATAAGTTTCATATTCTGGTACGTGCGCTCTACCGGAACGCTTGCGGATCGACCTAGAGCTTTTCAGTTGCCCCGGAGCTCGGTCTTCATTCCAGAAGTCGATGTTGTTCGTCATCAGTCGTCCTCGGCTTCGCACTCTCGTCTCGTCTAGTCTCGTTAAGTCTTGTGAGTCCTGAGAGCTCTGAGCCTTTACATTCTTCGTTATCGTTAATGCTACGCACTATCGAAACCCATTATTCTATCCTATAAGTGGTAGCGTCCTAGTTATCGCCAATTGCTAGCCATGTCTGTTAGCATATAGCAATACTAAACGAGAGAAGTGGTTTTCAGAGCGCTGTGCGACTTGATACATGTTTTCGATTTTCGGACGCCTTGAAAATTCTCACAATGCTTCCCAGGTGGTCGAGCATTTGCACTCTGCTATACCTAGTTGTATGCTTCAACATCGTGGCTGCGGGGCGACTGGGCCTGTATCAGAGACAAGATGCCACTCCCTCGATAACAGATTCCCCGAGTACGACGCAGGATGGAGACCGGGAGACAGCTACCGCTCCGCCGGACCGCTCGCAATCTTCTGCTAGTTCCTCGGCGGAGACTACGTCTGTCGAGGTTACGACTAGCGCAACTAGCAGTATAGAGGTTACTCCCATTCCATCCGCCATTAATGGGAATAACCCGAGTAACGATAGCTTCACTGAAGAGCGTGAGTCACTCCCTGTTACCCCTTACTTGGACCTTCCGGTTCTAATTCCAACCCTTGAATCACAGCGACGCTTACGAAGGGCGAATTACCTCTCCAGCCTCGACTTACACCTGGATGGGGCGTTTCTGGTGCGATTATGCTTGTTACTGGTATTGTGTACGCTTTGGTTGGCATTAAAAATCCGTGGTTACATACATTCTTATCTTCGGCATTTCTTGCTAGCCTCTGCGTAACGGTCTTGATCGTTTACGTTATGAACCCCCCCGTCTCGGATGCTATCCAGGGAGCATATGTCGTGGCAGGAGTGTGTACTGGTCTCATCCTTGGTGGAGCTGCGACCATCTTCAAGGAGCTCACCGAAGGCCTTGGATGTCTCCTCGGCGGCTTTTGCTTTTCCATGTGGCTCCTCACCCTTCACGAGGGCGGGCTGATCCCATCAACTGCCGGCAAAGTGGTTTTTATCGCTGCCTTCACGCTGGCAGGCTTTGCGTCTTACTTCAGCCATTACACGAGACCGTACGCTCTGATCGGATTGATGTCCTTCGCGGGCGCGACGGTTGCGGTTTTAGGTATTGATTGTTTTAGTAGAGCTGGTTTGAAGGAATTTTGGGCTTATATTTGGGAGCTAAACGACAAACTATTTCCTTTGAATGCCACTACCTATCCGTTGACTAGAGGCATAAAGGTGGAGGTCGCGGTAATCGTCGTACTTACCGCTCTTGGTTTAATATCCCAGCTCAAGTTATGGCGCGTAATCCAGGAGCACCGTGCGAGGCAATCCGAAGAACAGGCGGAATTCCAAAGGATGCGTGACGAAGAGGAGGCGAGTGTTGGGCGGCGGGTCGAGCAAGACAATGAGCGCGAAAGAATACAGTGGGAAACAACTTACGGGGACTTGCCACCACCAGCGAGTCCTACGGTCTCCCGGGACTCGGGCGTTGGAGAGGTGGATAATGAGAAGAAAGGCCAATTCAGTCAGACTACCGTTCAGCCAATATCGCCAAGCGAGACTGAGAACGAGAACGCAATCGAGATGGCGGAACTCCCATCGTCGGAAGATACCACACCTTCTGAGGTAACGAAACAACAAGATGACGGCCTTGTCATTGCAAGGCAGAGCGAAGATAATCGAGTAACTATTCGGGCCTCGCAGGATTATCGTCCTGAAAATGACGATTCAACGCCTATCCCCGAGCCTGATGAGAAAGCTTGGATGGCCAGAAGTGATGATAGGACACAACCAACAACTCCGACGTCGCCTGCCAACTCGCACAGATTTTCGAATTTAGCTGCCCCCGAAATAATCCCGCTGCCATTCATTATACCGGAGCTGCACGAAGACATGGACGATGAGGACCGCTCGTCGTTCGCAACGTTTGCCGATGAGGATGATCGGTCTATGACGCTAAGTAAGAGAGCCTCAAGGGCTTCCTTATCGCATAGGCTGTCCGTGGGTTCAGGCAATTTGCTTCGGAGCCTATCACAACGCTCTAATCAAAAATCCAAGCGGCAAACCGGGGAATTCGAATCACCACAACCGTCACCTAAATGGGGAGGAAGTGATCAGGATCTGGTATCTCCGAATCGAGGCCCGCCCGAAGATGTTGGTTCTATAATTGCCACTGCCGACGGCGCAAGCGGTGATGGCGAACGGGATATCGAGCCAAATCGCGGCGAGGTTCTGGGCTGGACAATAGAGATCAAAGCGGAATTAGCGGATAGGTTATCAAAAAGCGAGTCTATTTCCGGGGTCAAACCTCCTGTGCAACAAGATCCAACCGGTGCCGGAACCCATCTCCAGGCTCGACCCTACTCTACAGAAGAAACAGTCGCGACGGACATTTTAAACCCGTCATTTTTAGAAGAGGCCGCTGGGAATAGGTCGAAGAGAAGCAGCGCAACGAACGCCGCGGAGAAGGCAGATGCCAAAAAGGAGACTAACCCTACCGGTGTAGCGGAGATGAGGACTCCTGATGATGCTTCGAAAGTAGCCAAATCTATATCGCCGTCAACCCCATCCTCGGCTAGCTTGACGAAAGAACATCTTCCTCCCAGTCTATCCCGTGTTGCGCTATCGTATCGCACAAATGAGTGGGCAAAACATCTGAGTCTAGCAGAAAAGCCTCAGCCTGAGACATTACAGTTGAATGAATATCACGGGGACGAGGAGACACTGGAGCAACAAGAAGAAATCCCTGCCCCTGTTAATGTCGAGGAACTTCAACAAACGGCCGAGAATGGCATTCCAGCTGCGCCTATTCCAAGGTCTCCCTCTTCCCTATCGAATATCCAGTCAAATGGACCAGCTTATCGTTCTCCATCAAAAATGTCCGTAATGAGCACAGCAAACCTGATACAAGCCGCATCTACAGCCATGTCGACCGGCCAGGCGCAAGAAGCCAGCGTCAGAGCGGATCTCGCAAAGGCCACACAGCCTCACAATCTCCACGCGGGCCACAACACGCGGATGAAGGGCCGGCGGCAGTCCGGAGATGTTGTCATTCAACCAATTTTAGAGGAGAATGCCGACGAACAGCTCAGCATTCAAGTTAACACTCCACAGGAAGAACGCGATGGAACCGCCTCAAGATCAGGCCCCCCCTCGCCCTTAGGACCCGAACCGCAGGGCTTGAACCGGCCTCCTATTCCCGGTGTTGTGTCATACTCTAGTCCACAGACGCTCATTGGAAAGCGAGATATGTTCCTACGGACCAAATCTCAGTCAACACTATTACAATCGCCACAGATCCATGAAGCTACACAATATGCTCCCAGATCGGCTAGCCAAATGGAACATTCTTATAGTTATCCGGCCCTCTCGCCCTTCGCCGGTCAGGATGCTGACGAGCTTCCACTCAGCCAGCGAAAAGAACTGTTGCGTCAGGGCAGCATGCTTTCTGTCAATCTAATTCCCGCTAATCAAATGCCAAATTCCACTATGAAAACAGCTCATGTGACCGGTCCGAATCTAGGGGCAGTCTCGCCAGTTGTAGCCGAAAGCTCGCAGTTTGATTCTCACCAACCCCAGCGGCGATCAGCTATTCCATCCCAGGCGCATCGGGAAGCGCAACTCGCCAGTTTCCGGCAGTCTGTCGCTGCAGAGTTGCGAGCGGGTACACCTGTTACACCCGCTGGTAACAACGCAGTAGAAACCTCTCTTCTCCGCACTAGCTCTTCGACGACTCTGTTAGGAGTCATAGGATCACGGAACGGAAACAATGACGTTCAGAAGAATATCGATCACCAAAGAAGCGTACTACTCTCGCAGCGTGAGCAAGAGGCTCAGAGGAAAGAGCAGGAGCGCCGGGAGAAAGAACGTAACGAGAGAGCATTCGAGGAGATGATGCGCCGGGGCGACCTCATAGATGCTCATCGCGAGGCCATGAGGAGGATGCAAAGCAACGTCAAAGACCAGTGATGGGAGAATATCTACCTATCTCCTAGAAGCTGTGAGCCTTCGCGTAGAGAGAGCTGTAGTATCATATATACGGGTTTCTGGGTTATATCGGGTCAGGTTGGCAGCTTGGGGAACTTGATACCCTCTCTTTCGTTCATTTTTTACATATTTCTTCTCATATATCAAACCGCTAGCATCAAAGAGGAGTGGTGCACACATTATATGCCCTACCTCCTATATAGGTAGCTACCTCCGCGTCGTCTGCCTATTCCGGCACACACCAGCACACACCGGCGAACCCCTCGGGTCACCATCAACCTTCTGTCTACCTATTTTCTAATATTGTAATCGCTGGAACTGAAAAGCTGGTATCATGGAAATTGGGGGAGCTGGAACCGGCGATTAGAGAGGGTGCATGGAATGGAAACACAAAATATGCAAGTTACCGCCACGAACATTTAGTAGAAAAAAGAGAAAAAAAAAAATAGGAAGGAAACAAAAATACCTCATACATAGACGTGTCTACGGTGTACATACTACATAATGATGTTCGTAGATCTTGAATGCACACAAGTACATGAAAATAGAATCAAATCAGTTAGAGCTACATTTACGTTGACGTTGACATGTCCGTGTCTTTCTAGTGATACACGGATAGCCTTTAAGGGGCTTCGCCCACTAAGCGCTTAGAAAGTCTGTGAATGCTTTAGGATTAAATATACTCCAGGTCTCAAAAAGGATTGAATACCTACTAGACATTCAGTGCTGCTAATGGACTCACGCCAATACCTAGGTACAGGTAGTCATAACAATACGTAGAAACAGGTACCTATCGGGTAGGTCAACTGGAATTTGGGTTGTGATTGTGTCTATCCGTTTGACTTGTTATTTACTTTAATTAGGTAGGCACTTAGGTCGATAGGTCGTTTGTGGATGCTTAGGTAGGTACAGAACGGAAACGCCGATTACGCGCACGTATAGGTCCGAACTTCCATTCGGGCCCCCTAGGTTAAGTAATAGCTTCGAATACCTACATGTACCCAGCAATATAGGTACCTGCAGTTCATTACATAAAAACAATGGTAGAGACTGGAGTTGATAGGTACTTGATAGGTAAAGTCAATGGCGTTTGCCCACCAGGTACACTTTATGAATGGTGCCTACCTAATTTAAGGTAACGCCCTTTTCAGGTGCATGTAGCTACCTAGGTATCTGCCGCCTGGGTACTGTAAATAGGTACCTATCTTATCTCCATAAGTTCAATACATCGATACATCAGAATAAACTGCCCGGTGACCCAACTGACGTGCTAGGTACTACGGGGGTTGTGTGGTAGGCAACTACCTACATGTACCTACCTTAAGTATGTGCGCGCCGTTGCCTAGAAGGACCAAGCTGCGGCTAGGCACTTAAAGATCTAACTGCCACAAAATATAAATATGTAGGTGACTTTAGTGGTTCTTTGGACCTGCCTGCCTTCAATAGGGACGACTGTATGTATACGGTAGTAATAGTAATACCTAAGTACCTAGGTACCTATTTAAACACACCGCAACTATCCCAACTTTTAAGATTCTACCATCTCGCCAATAAGTTGCGCGACCACTTCTTTCGCATCATTCTCTCTACCTACGCACCTACGTGGGTAATCTCCATATTCATACGACACAACACCCTAGGTAAGTGAATGAGAGCCAGATACTGGTGCTAGGTACCATTGTCAATACTTGGCTTTAGCGCGGAGGAAGCGCGGAAGAAGCGTGGAAGGCGCGTTCCGGCGGCTTGCTCACTGACGGTTTCTACGTACATACATGTACCTTCCCACGGCACGCAGTCACTTTTTAAGGTGCGGGTGGCTTACCTAAACTATTTAACATTTGCCCCTCCACGCCTCAGTCCGTTCTTACCCACTGCAAGTTACCTAACACCCGTTGCCCGTTGCCCGTTGCCTCTCCATCCATCGTCCATCATCCGCAATCCATCCCTCTCTCAACTTCACATCTATTTCTTCTTCTTACTCATACCAAACCCGCACCGAGCAATCTACTTCCAGTGCGCATCTGCATTCTTCCGAATTATCCGCTGTTTCTGCTCACGTTACGATCGGGCTTCGCAAACGCATACTCATTTAATTTATAGTAACATCTACTTAACTCCAATCAATCAATCATCATCATGGTTGAGACGGAGGCGCCTCCCGCTATCAACTACATCCGACTTCAGTCAAATGATGGCGTCAAGATTGATGTTGGTAAGTTGGCTGTCCTCTGTCCACTGGGTGCCAAAGATTGCTCACATCTGCCACAGAGAAGGCCGTCGCGGAGCGCTCGCTCCTGATCAAGAACATGCTCGAGGATCTCGGTCCTAATGCTGAGGGACAGACTATCCCCATCCCCAACGTAAGTATTCCCCATCTGGAAAACATCGTGGATAACACCTATGACGAAGCCCCGACCCTAATCTCTTATCCATACTAGGTGACCGAGCCGGTCCTCCGCAAGGTCATCGAGTGGTGCGAGCATCACCGCCACGACCCACCTGCCTCGAACGACGACGAGTCTGACAACCGCAAGAAGACCACCGACATCGATGAGTGGGATCAGAAGTTCATGCAGGTCGACCAGGAAATGTTGTTCGAAATCATCCTCGTATGTTTCGCTCGATCTATCTATCCGATTTTCATTGTATAGTTGCTAACCTCTCCACACTCATAGGCCTCCAATTACCTTGATATTAAGGCACTGTTGGACGTAGGATGTAAGACCGTGGCCAACATGATCAAGGGAAAGTCCCCAGAGGAGATCCGAAAGACTTTCAATATTACGAATGATTTCACTCCGGAGGAGGAGGAGCAGATTCGCCGCGAGAATGAGTGGGCTGAGGACCGATAGATTTTGTAGTCCTCTCACCATATTCGCCCCGTTTTCCTTTTGGGAGGGGAGTTTCTCTCGTTCCGTGCACGTCACTTCATCCAGCCTTATTAGCGGTTGGTCCGCTTGCTATTTGATAGCGGATGAAAGCTTAGGGAATTCACGGGAGAACCTGTTTGATATTTGGTAGCTGCCCATTTATGCGTATCAGTGGTATGGAAAGGTGGATTCATATTTGGGATATGAACCACCACCACCCTCTGTTATCGTGACAAGCATGCGTAGCGGTTAGCGTAACGGGCACCGCATGGTTAGAGAGCATGCACAGGTACAATTGCTTAATTAGGAGTTAGGAATCGGCAGTTTACCAATATCTGATCACTTTGCCTTCTTATTAAAAGTTTCGTGACATGATTAATCGTCGTCGTTATTATCAGTGTTGCTGTTGTCGAGTGAGCAATCCTTCTATACCTCCTTTGTCGCGACACCGTAGCAACAACACTAGGTATGTCGCCGCCATCAAAAGTGTTTGCCATTCCGTCTATTTTGACGTGTCTCCGCCGCTTGGGGTTTTTTTTTTTATTGCTCTTTACACAAAGCAAATTCACGAACCTTCTTCGTACCCTCTATCGGCTGTTCTAAACCCCCAGCACCTCGCTCCTCGATACCATCACAGGTCGCAAACCCTGACTACCCCTACTCCCACGCATATCGACTTCACCAGACTCCCCTCAGGCGACGCCAGCCCTCCCCAAATACGATTTTTTCCGATAGATTTTGTTTCCAACGCCGCCACCATGAAATTCAGCACCCTGAACCTCACCGCCGACGCCAACATGGCCCTCGAACTCTCCGACATCAACGGGTGTATACCGCGCCTGCCGACGGCGCTCTGGGCCTGGTTCTTCACCCTCGTCAGCATCGTCGGCGTGCTGTGCGTCATGATGTTCGTTGTCGACTTCGTCGTCGTGACGTACCACGAGATCGAGGACGGACAGCCGTTCGATTGGCTGGAGGTTATGGGGGAGGAGAGGGAGTAGATACTTGGGAGGGTGTTGTTATACGGTATGAGGGCCTTTGAGATGGTATCGAGGCTGTATAAAGTATATCTACTCGGCCATACTCGACTCCAACTCTTCCTACGACTAGGGCTTGAAATAGTCCTGTGGGAGCAAGTCAACGTTGAACACATAGGTAAGCCCCCTCGTGTCTTGACACTTTGCATAGGGAGTCGTTACAGTTAGCTGATAATGACTAGATCAATGGCTCACACGGCTAGCCCTTTCTACTGAAGACTCATGGTTGCGGTAGAGGAAGATCGCAATATTATGAGGCACGGAGGGATAAAGAGTCATCGAGTGGAGGGAAATAGGGTAGAGAGAGACTTTCCTAGTGTTTACTGAGGCTTCAGGCATTAATCAACTCCCTCGCGGTCAAGGTTCCCACGTTCTCGTCCTCGATGGCCGAACATTCGTAAAATCAAAGTAAACAGTACGCGACCACTCGTACGTCCGAGGTTGTCAAATCACATATTTCGCAAACATGTTCGCCGGCAACGGCATCAGAGAAGAAACGCAATCGCCGCAGTTACTTTCTTTCGCAAACGAGTTTGTTCATTTCCCTATGACCCAGTACCATGCAAATCTTACTTGCCGAGCCCTGAAGATTAAAAAAGACGCGAATCGCCCGCACAATCATGCTTTTCCCCCTTCGCCGACACGGATACCGTTTCTCTTGCTCTTGCCCTGGAAGAAAGCTCCACCGAGATACATAATGCTAATTTCATATGCCCGACTGATCGTTCCACTGCGAGGCGCGTCCTCCGAAGACCGCCCAATCGCTCAATTCCGTGGTGGTGACATGTCGCGTTCGGTGGGTTCTCCCATGACAATTCGTAGCCGGTGTAGATTGGGGGGATGGAGGAGGGCATCTAGATGCCGAGACGGGTCTTGCGCCAGTGCCTTCGCTTGGCGTTGTATCTGTGTATTCAGTTAGCCTTCCATCGCCTCTCTCCATAATCTCTTCATTTGTCTTCGACCAGCTGCCTCGGGGGGGAGGAGGAGGGGGACGCCGTCGTCGCTCGGGTGGGTTTCCTCGTACCTGATGGTGTTACCAGTGCGTAGACGAATCCATTGCGGGATAGGCCTGTTCTGCTTCTGGGCCTTGGCGAGCTTCTGCTTCGTTCGGAAAGACTTGTGGCTCTGTAAATGGGATAATCTTCGTTAGTCATGCGAAGTCCCTGAAGGTGTACGTCGTCCCCGACACAAAAATTCCAGACGACCGTCACATTTGCTCCAAATCCGGGGGAAATGATACAAATAGACAGCTACGGGATATATCGCCGAAGGAAATAGTATCGGAGCGGAGGGAGATAACATACCGGCATTGTGACGGCTTGTGCTGATCAAAACGTCGAGGTTGTTCGTGATTGACTTGGTTGAAGGAGGTGGAGTTGTAGTCAAATCGCGAAGCGGGTTCGAATTTTTGGGTTGATGCGAGGGTTTTGCAGCCCCAAATTCAAATTGTGTGCGGAAGGGAAAGCGTGTACGTAAGCAGCGGGCAGGTACATATGTACCTACATAAGTCACTGGATTGCAAATTATGCACGTGACTTGAATATTATGTAATGGAGAGAATGGGAAGACTGGGAACGGAATTCTGTCTATTTCCGATAAGATAAAGCGCTATGACCACTTCCACGTTCCAACAAATCCAACTGTAAGATTTCTAGTAACTGACTGCCAGCTGCATCGGCACTTGGCATCCAAAAAAAGGACATCAGCGCCAAGTCGATTGGCGCATGCCTCCAGTGGCGGCCTCCCTAAACCTTGTAAGAAGAAGAAGGGAACCTTGCAAAGAGAAAGGGACCCTTGCTTTTCTAATACATACCACAAGGTACTGTATACCGCACTATACTCAGGGTTGCAAAATTATTCCATTAGTTTTTTAGTTTTTTAGTTAATCCTTAGTTAATATAGTTTTATTCCACCCCCGGACTGGAATAATTTTTTTTTAGTTAATCCGTAATTTTAAATTAGTTTAGTTAGTTAATCTTTAGTTAGTTTTTAGTAACTAAAAAACTAATTTTTTTTTTAATTTTTTTTTAAAAAAATTTTTTTTTTAAAAAAATAAAAAAAAAATTAAAAAAATAAAAAAAAAAATAAAAAGAAATAAAATAAAATTTAAAAAAAATTTAATATTATAAATAAAAATATAATTATTATTAATAAATTAATAAATAAATTTATATAATTTATTATATTAAAATATAAAATAAATAAATATTATTATTATTTATTTTTATATATTAAAATTATTTTTAATTATAAATAAATTATAAATATTATTATTATAAATTTATTTATTTATATTTTAAAATCGTATAATTTTTCGATTTTTTTTTATTTTTTAAAAATTATTTAAAAAAAATTATAAAGTAGTTATTTTTAACTATTATAAAATAAATTTACCCTAAAAAAAATTAAAATTTTTATATTTTTAAAAATATAAAATTAAATAAAATTCGGAAAAATATCGGATAAATTTTAATAAATATTAAATTTTAAATTATATTTAAAACGAATTTTTAAAAAAATATAAAATTAAATTTTAATATTTTTTTTATTTATAAAAATTTATTAAACGTTTTTAAATTTTTTTAATTTATAATATATTATAAAAATATTTTTTAAATTATAAATAAATAATAAAAATAAAATTAAATTTAAAAATAAATTTTAAATTTTTTTTTTATTTTTTTTATAAAATATAAAAAATTAAAAATAATTAATATAAAAATATAATAAAATAAAAATTTAAAAGCTTTTTATAATAAAAATTTATAAATATTTTTATATTAAAAATTATTTAATATATATTTTATATATATATTTTTTTTTAATTTTTTTAATTTTTTTTAATTTTTTTTTAATTTTTTTTTAATTTTTTTTTAATTTTTTTTTAATTTTTTTTATTTTTTAATTTTTTTTTTTAATTTTTTTTTATTTTTAAAAATTAATTTTTTAATTTTTTAGTTATTCCTTAATTAATCCTTAGTTAATATTAATCCAAAGGATTTTTTTTTTAATTAGTTTAGTTTTTTTTTAAATTTTTTTAATCCAGTCCTAGTCCGGGGGTGGACTGGATTAACTAACTAATTTTGCAACCCTGACTATACTACACGTATCATAGTACATACGGGTGGCCCTGCGCAAGATTTCAAATCGAACCCGAAAGCTTGAACACGACCCAGAAAAAACAAGCTCCTATTCCAACAATTCCAGCAATTCCAGCAAATAAACGACCGACTTCTGTGTTTTCCACGCGTTTATAACGAAGTCCCTTTTCTTCCCTTTCCTGACGACTGAACGCAACGTACTAGATTCCGCGATTGTCCCCGCCTTATTTAATTTCTCATACCTTTTGAACAGCTGTAATAAAGAACATCTACATACGCATTTAGCATACAGATCGCGTGGCCACTTTTCTTCACCCCTCGGAAAGGAACCGACCCCTCGAGTTGCCGCGTTGATAATACGTACATTACATTACATCACAATACACTACAATACGAGACGTGCAATACGTATACAAGATGGGCCAGAGCGTGTCGTGGCTGTCCAGCCTGCTGTGGGCAAAGAAGGAGATAAGAATTCTAATCCTAGGTCTTGTACGAGTCGAACGCCTCCCCCCTGGTTCGAGCTTCTCGATTCGGAGCAGTAGGAGCTGATTCATATTATTGCGCAGGATAACGCAGGAAAGACGACGTTATTATACAGATTAAAGGTCAGCCGTTTGTTCTTCCAATAGGCTTACTCGCCACCCGCGCTCTCTTTATGGAGTTGTTTAGACATGAGAGTCGAATACTGACTATCAGCCCTATAGATAGGAGAAGTAGTAACGACGATCCCCACGATCGGGTTCAACGTGGAATCCGTAACATACAAGAACCTAAATTTCAACGTATGGGACCTGGGCGGACAAACTTCCATTCGACCCTACTGGCGATGCTACTACGCGAACACGGCGGCCGTCATCTTCGTTGTCGACAGCACAGATATCGAGCGTCTACAGACCGCCGCTGAAGAGCTGGCTGCCATGCTCAACGAGGAGGAGCTGAGAGATGCGGCGCTCTTAGTATTTGCCAATAAGCAGGATCAACCCGGCGCTAAGGGCGCAGGCGAAATATCCGAGGCGCTGCGGCTGGGAGAGCTGAGGGATCGTAACTGGAGCATCGTCGCGTGCTCGGCGGTCGACGGAAGCGGTGTTAACGAGGGCATGGATTGGCTGGTGGTAAGTTCTCTTCGATATCCTACCTATATGTCGCCCCAAGAGTAGAGCGTAGCCTACATTCTGGCCCGGCCGCTACCCGATGCGAACCTCAGGGGTTATGGGCTCCCGGCTAATACATTACACAGCAAACCGTGTCACAAGACTAAGCGTCTTAAGCCGCGTAAAGCGTTTCTCTGTACAATACTCACCAACCATATCATAACATGGGCCTTCGTCGACAGGGCCCAGTTCAACATCTCGAACCACTTTTCATTGACATCGCATCCGTACGGTCTTGGGTAGACGGCTCCGGCAAGTGGTCCAATGGGGCTACATACCACCAAAGGGCTGCGGCCGCTGTGATTGGGGAGCATACGGCGTTCAACGGGCTTTTTGACGGAGGGGGGATAAAGAGGGTGCGGTAGCCGAGGTCGATGAATATCAAGTTCGATGAAGAATTTCCGAGACACGTGTGTATTCATTTCAGACGCGTATCGACGACGCCCGGGCTCTTTGGGTTTGTCCTGTTTCGGACCCGGTCTGGTATTCTCAGGTCACATATATATACAATGAACATACCCCCTACCCTAAGCTCCTCTAATTTGCTTTCTCGCGGAAGATAGATAGAAGGACAGGTGGA
Source organism: Pyrenopolyporus hunteri (assembly GCA_902806595.1). Classification (NCBI taxonomy): domain Eukaryota; kingdom Fungi; phylum Ascomycota; class Sordariomycetes; order Xylariales; family Hypoxylaceae; genus Pyrenopolyporus; species Pyrenopolyporus hunteri. The sequence continues at coordinate 828,676 of CADCXC010000005.1, read as the reverse complement.
TCCGACGATCCGGCAGCCCGGATCGCATAATACTAGGTTAGAGGGAGTCGGCTCTGTCCAGTCGTTACGTTAGATATATTACTATAATTATCATAGATACGCGTAGCTCGAAGTCTAATGACCCAAGTCGTAGCCGTTATCTACATAGGTGCTCTCTTGGATTAGACTGCGCCGTAGGGGCTACCCAAATAGAGGGAGATCGCCTTCTACTCTAATACCTTGAGTCCCGGTCACCGAGGTCAAGAAGTTGCTCAGTGCCGGCTGGAACTAGAACTACCGCGAGAGGGGAGTAACTACTACCAACGACGTCGTGTTAGGACTGGGATCATCAAAATAATGGCCGTTCCGATCCTTGTGTATGAATGTCGGCCTTGGTAGTCGGAATCGGGCTGGGCAGGTACCTAATAGTCGGGCATATCAGCGACTTTGGGTACAGTTCCTATCTTAGCGTTGTGCTGGCTTGACTGGCTGGTATTCTTAGATAGAGCAATTTGGGAAGACACTACTGTAAGCGTAGACGTGCGGCGCTATATTTGGAAGATGTCGCGTATATAGCGGCCAAGGGATATATGACATATACGACAAGCCACGAAGAGGCTAAAAGGCCGATATAGGAGGCCACTTTTCTCCGGCTATCCAGGTTTCTCTGGCACGTAATAATAACATGTGAAGTTCTTGGGCAATTATAAGTTGTTATGAGTTTGCATTTCCTCGGCTTTTCCTTATAGAAGCGAGAAACAGAGAGACTGTAGGACCCATCCTTCGGGAACGGATAACTCCTCGGAGTATGGGCTGACATTGAACGATGGACGAGACAGGTCACTTATATAAATGAATCTCCCTGTCCACATACCTTCATAGCGTACCTCCTATACAACTTAGAATGCTAACATATACCTACATACTTCTTACATGTAAGTAGCTATGTAACGCAAGATGCTACCGTTAAAGGCTAGCCCGCAGCTATTTTCGGCCAGGCTTGAACCTTACGAAGCTGCCGCAATTCTCGGCCCCACTTAGGTAATTGCCCGACCACGTCGCCACGAGACCAGCGGGGTCCCGGTTTTTGTGGGGGAGGGATGGAAATGTCGAAATGCACCTAATTGACAGTCTTGGCGTTGAATGGGGCAGACGGTTACCAACGTTACGAGATCTATGTGCATACCAAGTAAAGAGTTTGGGTTATTTGACATGTTTGGCCTGAATTTAGCATCATATACAATCAGAACTAGAACGCTTGAAAATTGACCGCTTCATTGTCTTACAATTATAAGAAACCGGTGAAGCTACCTAGGTACATACCTATGATATGCTTTTTTACGCCTAGTAAGGCAACTCCATGAGGTACCTACATATGTACCTACATAATATACGATACGATATATCCGCAACAAGAAAAGAGCTCACCCACATCCAAAAAGTAAAAAAATCTGGCCATAGCTATGTGTTACATGCACCCATCCGTATTAGATAAGAAGTCAAAGGGAAAAAAGCGCCATATGATGTCATGAATTCGTTCTAGGCTCTGCCGCGCTTCAAACAGTAAACCCCGAGGGAGCGTCGTCCGAGGACTCGTTCGGAATCCGGCGAGAGTTTCCCAAAGGGCCAGAGCGAGCAATAGTAAGCGGCACCCAAAAGAACTCACTTACCTCTAGGTACCTTACCTTATGGGCTACTCGATGCTAATGTAGGTTGATACCTAGGAAGGTAGGTAGACAGGTAAGTCAATTGGATTGCCGAGTATATCCATGCGGCACCATACTAGTGTCGTTGCTTGTCTGCTACATAATGGAGGGGTCGCAGATATATTGGCGGGCTCCGTGGTTCGACTAGCAACGACTTTTTTTGATAGCTCGCTAGTATCTGCCGGTAAAATGCACCAAGACGACCCGGGCGTGTCTGGGATCCGACGTTGTGTCGTTTTTTCTTTTCTTTTCTGGCGGTACCTAAGTGGTTCTGACACCGTGTATCACCGATTGTTCTTGTTCAATGAGAATGGCAGAGTTGCCACCAGGGTGCCTTTCGATTCTTTGATTACTTAATAGGTTAGGGAGAAAGGGAGGAAATCGGTGATGTGCTAGGCAATTGGTAAACTAGAATGCCCTAATTACTAATGAGAGAGCATCTGACAGGCAGAGTCTTTATGTGCTTAGCAACTAGGGATGTGGCGTTCTGAGTAACTCCGCATAACTTAGGCGTTGGTGCCCGCATGAGATGGGATTTTTCTGGACGCGTCGCGTAATATATATGCCTGGATAGTTAAGCCGTGCTACCTGTTTTGGGTTACGCAGAGCTGAGAAATCGCGGGAATTGCGAATGTCCGAAATAGACCGAGCTGCTGTTGAGTTCCCCTGTGATACGGATACTTGCTATATTACATCTTCGGGAAGAATTGGCAATCATTGGCGAGGCTATAACCAGAATCATCTTTGAATTGATGAGCGTGCTCTATAAAGCGTATATAGTAAAGTACCTGGGTAGGTAGGTAGGTAGGTAGGTAGGTACGCAGTGGTATAAGTCGAACAAAAAGCTACGGAGAGAAGCCGGCAAATGGCGGGGCAGAGCTTCGAAAGCTCACAATTAGCATTCGTCTAATTGGCCAACCCCATTCCCCAGCAGGCCTTTACCCCACTTTCCGCGCAAGTTACGTACTACCTTTTAGGTACTTGCCTGCTGCATTTAGTGCGCGTCAGTTGCGTTACCAGATGCAAGAACCCAATCCCAGACCAGTCCCAGGCCAATCCCAGGCCAATCCCAGGCCCAATCCCACAAATCCCATTGATCTCTTCCCATCTCTTCCCATCTCCTTCGCACATATCCCACATTATCTACTCTCCCATCTCTACCCATCTCCCGTCACTCGCCCATTATCCTCCTCTTTCCCCACCCGGAGCCTGGGCTCCTCCCCCCTTGGCCTGCCCCTTGGCTTTGGCTCTCTCCCCCCCATGTTCCTATCAAAAAAAGAATTACCCTTTTGTAACCATGCTGCTGCGAGCACGACAGCCAGACAACCCGCGCAGCCGGTCTGTAAGTGGTCAGATGGGTAGTTGGAGTCTTGCGTACTACGCGGAGAGCGAGAGGGGGGTTTTGATTAACGCTCTCGAAACGTTTTCCCTGTCGTCTGTATCTGCCTTGTATCTGCTAACATAACAAAGCCGAGTAAGACAAGGTTGGTTACCTGAAGGTATTTATATCTCCTCGTCTCCCCTCCTCCCCCTTCGATTGCAATCTTCCGTTCCCTCCGGTTTGCACCATCTTAGCTATCCATCTATACCCCTTACTACGTACACAGAAGCTCTCTTTTATAGACGAGCTTCTCTGGCCTACGTAGTAGCTCGACTTCGCTCTCATTGTAGCTTAGCCAGCCCCTGAGCTTAGACAGCTTGCTGTTTGATACCCGGAACCATATAGGTTTTATACCATCTTGCCCATTATAGTCGTTGTCCTCCATTTATATCAATCCAAACCCCAGCCGTCATCATGGTTGCCAACGACACCCCCGCGTCTACCTTCAGGTACAACGAGAAGCCTGTGTATACCACCTCCAATGGTTTCCCTGTCGACCACCCCTCCAAGTGGCAGCGAGTCGGCACACATGGTCCCCTTCTACTTCAGGACTTCCACCTGATTGACCTTCTCGCTCACTTCGACCGTGAACGAATCCCCGAGCGTGTTGTCCACGCTAAGGGAGCTGGCGCCTATGGCGAGTTCGAAGTTACCGACGACATCAGCGACATCACTTCCATTGATATGTTGACTGGTGTTGGCAAGAAGACTCCCTGCGTCGCTCGTTTCTCTACTGTCGGTGGTGAGAAGGGCTCGGCCGACAGCGCCAGAGACCCCCGAGGTATGATGACCGCCGATTACCAATGCCCTTATATATTAATGAAAACCCGTAGGATTTGCTATCAAATTCTACACGCAACAGGGTAACTGGGATTGGGTCTACAACAACACTCCCATCTTCTTCCTCCGGGATCCCTCCAACTTCCCACTCTTCATTCACACCCAGAAGCGTAACCCCCAGACCAACCTGAAGGATGCCACCATGTTCTGGGACTACCTAGTATGTATACCTCAGCTTTCCACAGCGCTGTCTTTTCATTGTAAACCGAAAACCATCCTCTGGGCCATAAAAAAATGGGTTATATTGTCCAATTTATAATTAAACGGTGGTACTCTCTTATAGAAGTAGTAAACGCTAATACTCCATTTCATAGTCTACCCACCAGGAGTCCATCCACCAGGTCATGCACCTCTTCTCCGACAGGGGGACGCCGTACTCCTACCGCTTCATGAACGGCTACTCCGGTCACACTCACAAGTGGACCAAGCCCGATGGCTCTTTTGTGTACGTTCAGGTACACTTGAAGACTGACCAAGGGAGCAAGACCCTCAACAACGCCGAGGCCGGCAAGTTGGCTTCTGAAAACCCCGACCATGCAACTCAGGACTTGTTTGAAGCCATCCAGAGGGGAGAATACCCGAGCTGGACTGTCTACGTGCAGACTCTTACCCCAGAGCAAGCCGAGAAGTTCAAGTGGAATATCTTCGACTTGACTAAGGTCTGGCCGCAAGCCGAGGTTCCCCTTCGCCGATTCGGCAAGTTCACTCTCAACAAGAACGTAGAAAACTACTTCGCCGAGATTGAGCAGGTCGCGTTCTCACCGTCGCACCTTGTTCCCGGCGTCGAGCCCTCGGCGGACCCCGTACTCCAGTCCCGCCTGTTCTCCTACCCAGATACCCACAGGCACAGACTTGGCGTCAACTACCAACAAATTCCTGTAAACGCACCCCTTCACGCCTTCAACCCCTTCCAGCGTGATGGTGCTATGTCGGTAAATGGAAACTACGGCGCCAACCCCAACTACCCAAGCAGCTACCGTGCCTTGACCTACCAGCCCATCAAGCCCACAAACGCTCATGAGACGTGGACCGGTGTCGCTGTAAGCGACCTGTTCGACGAGATTCAACCCCACGACTACGAGCAAGCCTACGGCCTATGGAAGGTCCTTGGCAGGACTCCGGGTCAACAGGAGAACTTCGTCAACAATGTAGCGGTCCACCTGTGCGATGCGCACGAGGATACCCGGGCGCGGACGTATGACATGTTCACCAAGGTCAACCCCGAACTCGGCTCCGCTATCAAGACTGCGACCGAGAAGAACGTCAAGAAATAAATGTGGGAATCTTAAAGAAACTAACTGGTGGATCGAATTGAGAATGGAAAAGTTCCTTCGAATGACATTAGAAAAGCTCACCCTACATAGTGTTAGTACTACCAGCCAATATAATTGGGGATTCGAACATACGGATTGGCCCTTTGATACTGTGTGCTACTCAGTATTGGGTCCTTCAAAATAAATATTCCTCGATATTTCGAGAGATCTCCAAAGACTTGTCTTTTCTTATAGGCTATAACTACCGCTTGCGTTGAAACCTTTCCTTGGGTAGGTACCTACGTATTCATCAAGCCTTGTATAAGAGTCTACATGTGTCTCAGAGCCTATGCCGACAAGACGTAAAGTCAAGTCAAGTAAAGTAAAGTGAATTACACTCGAGGGAACATAATAACATAAAGGGGAATTGGGCAGGATAGATACGTCGTATGCGTAGGTACCTAGGTTAGGCACGGTAGTCACATATAATTCGTTCACACCGACCAAAGTCATCTAATATCATTCATTCGACGCTCAGATATCCCAGTCCGTGATATCTCGATAAGAGTACAGAAAAACACCGTGCCGATGAAATGCGACACCCAGCCGCTGGTTCGAGAAAGCATTAAAACTACCTAACCTGACTTAACCTAACCTATCCAGACACCGCGCGGTGAGGACTCAAGCAGCAAAACCAGCGGAGGTAGACCCAACAAGTTTTCAAGAAGAAAAAAAAAGACCCCAAGGACCGGTCCACTTCGTCGGTAACCACTATCATCGGGATGGTCGGTTTTGCGTAGGCTTGTCCGCGCTGCCATATCTCATCGCTGTATAAAAAGCGCTCCGTTGCGCGGCGGCGGACCTCTAATCCTGCGCCGGCATCTGACCGGCCAAGTTCAAATGCATAAGGGCGTCGCGCTGCCACTCGTCGTCCTCCGTGGGCCGCTGGCCCTGGCTCAAACCTCGCTCGTGACCCCACGCACCGTCATTCGGTGCGTCGCGCCCGTCGCCACCCGATAGACGGATCTGTGGTGGTCGTTGCTGCTGCCTCAATGGCATATTGGCATATTTCTCGTTGCCGTCGGCTTGCTGAGGTAAGGCTGACATCTTATTCATTTGATGGTCTAGCTCTTCTTGTTCCAGGATCTGTGGCGCGTGTTCCATATTTCTTAACGAGCTAGCACCAGGCGCGTTGTTACTTCGAACGCTGCCTACGCTGGCGCGATGGTTATCCGCCGCACCGTCGCCGCCTTCCATACTACCGGAGTCTGGGTCGCGGATGGCGAACTGGGCGACTGTGCGCATCTTCCGAGTCACCCAGCTAGCTAATATCTTGCCGCGTTGCTTCTCGCCGAGCCGGCTACGGGGGAAATCGCCCTTATTTACAAAGGCGACTATATCGACGACTATCTGGTGGTCGTTCAAAATAGCGTTCACGATAACCGGGACTATAGAGGCTAGGTATGCCTTGCGTGATACCTCGACAAGGACAACCACGAGACCGCCTGCCTGGAAGATAGCGCTGACATCTGTGTTAGTAATATCCCAATCTCTTTGGTAAATCAGCGGGGACTTACCAGCCTCCAGGCACGATGTTTCGATGAGATCTCTCAACTGAGGCCTCTATGTCCATCGGAAAATGACTCAAACCGTTAATCTCAAAGGTCTCGCCGATATTGCCCAACACGAAGAGAACCTGCATGTCCACTTGAGCCCCACCCGGTCCGATGGGTCGGCTAACGCTATGCAAGAAGCCGAGATCGCCTGTTCGAACATAACTAATGTTAGGGTCGCCATCGATGGTACGGCCATCGAAACGTTCGGCGTCGAAGGGATCTCTGGACCCATAGAACGCTTTCACGCAGGCCTCCGAGTCAACCCAAATCTCACCATACTCCCCGTCGGTACAAAGCAGCCGACTTTCGGGGTTGACGATGGCTATTTGAGTCGACACCGGTACCATGCCAGAATCCTGGACCAACAAGGCCTTCGGGTCTGTGTCGGGATCGACCGGGACGATAAGTCCCCTGCGAAGAGCTCGCTGGTCCAGCCAAAGCTCAATTGGCTCAATGCACATATACGACCGTGACGCGATCATCGGGTTTAACACGTGCGAATATACCGTGTTTATAGCTGTCCTATCGAGGCCAGTAGCCGCGAAGTGGAGCCTAACTTTCTGGAATACGTCCACACGCGGCCTAGACTCCGCCGAGATCATCATGTTCTTCAACTCGTGCATAGTGAACCCCTTGCCAGGCATTGTATTCATAGCATGGTCTAGCATCTGGGGTGTCGCATACGTATCCTTTATCTTATAACGGCTTAGAGTCAGGAAGAGCGAGATAGGATTCTGTGCGAATTCCACCGGCGAGAGTAAGTAAGTAGGCGTGCCTATATATATACCCATTAGACACGAGTGAATGAAGCCTAAACCTGTGGTGCTCCTGACGCAACCGAGCACAGGCCTAGAGCTTGTCATCTGGCAAGTTTCCTTCTGTACCTTGCACATCCCTAGGATAGTGTCATGGCCGAGCTGTACCGAGATCCTGCGTTGGTCCGGCGTCCAATACGCCCATATGATAACTGGATATCCCGGTTGTATCCAGGCAGGATCGATGGTGATACCGAGATCTCGAAGCCCGCTATTCTGCTTCGGGGGCTTCGAAGTGTTAAATATGCTTGGGACGCTGATTTTGAGGACCTGGGCGGACTGCTTGATATGTTGGGAGACTGTCTTCGACTTCAGAAGGTGGTCTACTTCATTGTTGACGAGGACGGCCTTAATGCCATAGTCGTTGATGAGGTGAAGGAAGGCGGGAACGTCTTCGTTTAACCGCCGCTCGTCCATTGGCGCGGTTGGGATGACGACGGCGCCGAGGTTGATACACGCATGGACGGCGAAGACATAATCTTCCGAGTGTGTATACATGAGCATGACGTGGTCGCGCGGCCGTATCTTAGCCTTGTTGCGGAGATACAGGGCGACGGCAGCAACTCTAGTATCAAACTTCTTCCAAGTGATACCTTTCCCTTCCTTACCTCTACCATCGATAGTGCAATATGAGAGTTCTTCCGGTTGACGCGCTACTCGCCATTGGATGAGGTCCGTAATGCTAGAGAAGTTGTTCAACGGAGTAGATGTACGGTCATCAATAACAACTTCCCGCCTGTCGATCCCAGAATACTGCTTGTCCGCGGGCCCAAGGAAGTCAGCCCGGGCGTCCGACGCCGTGGGCGACCAAATACCGCCCATGGGGTCCACGCCGATAGGTAGATTTAATACCGCATGCTCGACGCCAAACTTCACATGAACACACGGTAGATTGCCAAGGTCGAACTCTCTACGGCATAGCATATTCCCTATTTCTCGCCTGCCATTTTTCGTCACACGAGGTAAGGAGTTTGGCGCTGTGATCATGACGCAGTAAACCCTTAGATGATGCTCTTGCATGAGGACTTCCATGCACCTTTCCGAGAGGGTATCTAGCAACGCGGTGTCTAGCTGCCTAGGCGGAGCACCCGACGTTGCCGGAGCCGTCGAAGCCGCCGATGACTCTAGTACCACTATCGGGAGGTGCTCATCGTTGACGAAGACGTCAAATGCAGAGCAGTCGAACACCTGCTTATTCAGATTTCGAAGTATGCTGACAACAATATGCTGCACAAAGAAATAACGATGTTCAGCGACCTCGTGGCCATGCTCAACCCACTCAACTTTCTGTCGGATGCGGTCTTCGTAGAGTCCAAGCACAAAGATTTTGCCTTCGATAATCGTTCCGAGAAGGCCGGTCCTAAGAAATTCGGGCTCCACCGGGGTGGGTGTGGGTTCCCCGGGTTCGAACTTGTAAGGCCTGGCGTGGAAAATCTGCTCCGTGTGTTTGGGCAACGCCCAGAAACCCCCAGATAAAGATGGAGAATCGACCCAGATCTCTCCTATCGAATGAGGCGAAGACAGCAATCCCGTTTCGGGATCAACGACGGCCAGAGTAGCGTCGGGAATTGGATACCCGAAGGCGCCGACCCGGACGGTACCGGGTTCGCTATTCGCCTTCTTCCGCGCATCTTCTCCTATGGCCACCACAACCACTTCGTTCGTCTTCAGCGCCTCCCGGTCTAGGAGCACTTCACTAAGCTCGTTCTTTGCGTCATTTTCTTTCGTGGTCGTCGTGCCGCCTCCCAGAAGGCTTCCGAAACCATTCGACGGCGTCGGTTTCTCCTTGTCCTTGTCCTTGTCCTTGTCCTTCTCTTCTTCCTTATCGGTCTCCTCCCCAGATTCGGCGTCAATGTCCAGTTTTAACGGACACCCCATGCGTTCCTCGCCGCCCAACCAGTCCCTGACGCTGATAACCATGCCTCCATGTTCGGGCAAGCAAAGCATCGGCGCAACAACCTCCCTGGCCCTGGGGTTACGTAGAGGCCGCAGCCACCTATCGGCCAGTACTTCGTGGAATTCGCTATCCACCGTTAGGGTGTCGATTAGACAAAGTTTTACGTGCTGAAAATTTGGCTCCATCCCCTTCTTGAAATTTCGCGTAGTCATGGGATCTTGTTGGTAATTGAAGGCAGCAGTTCTTAGGCCGGGGTAGTCGGCAATCATAAGAGTAGCTTTATACTTGGTAATGAGATGAGCGTAGAGGCCAGGGGAGTTTACTGCCTTATTCTCCACCCACACGGTTGTATGGCCGCTATAGACGTTGAGGAGGACGCCTAGGATCATACCTATACCTTGGCGAGGATCGAGGTAGGACAGAAGAATCTCGCTGCTGGCGCCCCCTCCGATGAGACGTCCGTTCTTGTCGCGAAGGGTACGGTTGAATGTGTCGCCGGACCCAGTAGGGACGGCCTGAACTATGGCGCTGAGGCAAGCCATCTGGTGCATTATCGTGCGATGGCTAAGCACCACACCTCGGAGATCTCCCGTCGGGGCCCGAGAAAATTCAATGTATGCTAGATCGGGAACGGATAAAGGGGGTATGTCGTCCTTCTTCTTCGGATGGTAACTCCCGAACTCGTTAGTTTTCCACCATTCTACTCCCTTGGGCCAGTTTAGCTTCTGCGTGGTGATATCTCGCTGGAAGGATTTCAGGTTGTTGTCGGTAGTCAGGGCCAGATGCGCCTGCGTAGAGGTCAAGATAAGGTTCAGCTTTGGGTAGTCTTGCAGGTCGTTAATAGGGACCGCCACAACGCCAGCAATGAAGCAGCCAAGGAGCGCAATTGCAAAATCGATGATCTCCGAGTCCCTGTAAATAAGGGCAACGCGGTCGCCGCGATACAGCGAACTCTTGTCCCGAATGACCTGTGCTACCTTCTCCGCTCGCGACGCGAGCTTGTCCCAGGTAATAGACGCTATCTCCTTCCCTTTACTATCAAGAACCCAGTAAGCTGGGAGTTTGCCGGTCGTGCGTCCCCTGTGTCTCAGAACCGCAGCAATATTGTCGAATGTGGACATGGCGGTGCTCTCGTCGTGCGGGTCGTAGATGGCGAACGGCACCTCACGCGGCTCTAGAGGCATCTGGTACTCCAGAGCCTCTGGGGGAGGTAAGTCGTTCGCAGTGAGCATGGGCGGAGCCATAGCAGCAGTAGGCGAGAAGGCGTCGCTAGAAGAATATCTATGGACCCCTCCACCGTATTCGCCGCCCGGTCCCTGATCGTACGACTGCTGGCCAGCAAAGTCCGAGAAGTACACTTGAGAATCCACCATAGTTCCGGTTCGGCTATCGTAAGGGTTCGGTGGCTGTGGTCCGTATCCTCCTTGATGCTCTGGCTTGAAAGCATAGTCCCCCGAAACCATGGTCCCCGACCGCGTGGGCGAGTCGGACACCATAGTTTGTGCATAACTAGCAACCGGGTTGAGGAATAGAGAGTCGCGTTGGTTCATCGTCGGACGCTGCTCGGCCATGGGACCGCCTGGCCGTAGCAACCCAGCCGGGTGTTCGGCGCCATAGGAAGGGCCCGGGCTGGGGACCCCCGATGATTGGGGCCGCCAGTCGACTGGAGACCTGATAGTCGAGGGAGAATATGTATCGTCCGGGTCGGGGTTAGCGGTATTTAGGGCGGCGTATGCTGCGTCCCTATGCCCTTCGCTGGTGGTGGATGTGTCATTTTCAGCCACATGTATTCGTAAACCACCGACGGCTTCGTTCAACGAACCAGGGCCGAGATATTGGGAGAGTAGTTGGGTCCGTCGTTTCTGAAAGCTGGTCAAGAAGCGCGAGGTGTTAGCATGGGGCGAGGGAGAAGCCGGATGCGAGGGCAGGTTAAGGGGACGGGAGCAATGGAAGGGGGTGTATCAATCGTAATATCAAAGATGAGGCCATACCCCTTTTCGGTGATATCGCCTTCCTGCACCAGGTCTCGTAATTAGTTTGCATTCAATGGACTCGCAGATTCACATGTTGGACGGCGTACCCCGCCGCCGCTTGGGGGGGCGTTACGGGCATCGCGAGCCGAAAAATTGGAAGAATCAAATGATACTTGCTCACCTCCAGTTCTCTCTCTAATTCGTCTAGCTTCGCCTGCAGGTCCGGGTTCAATTGCGCCATGTTGACTTCTTGTGGGCTGACACGGGAGCGAAGAGACGCGCGCGCAAGATTGGGAACGGTCCCGTCTACCGGATCACCCGATTCAAAAGCAGCGAGGAGAAGAGGCCCGTGACGTCAAATCGGTTCTGGGTGGGTGAGAATGATATTGGGTCTTGTCTTTTTCCTTTCTGCGACTCATCAAAACAACAAAAATATGCCAACCAATAATACCTCGGTCAGGAATAAGAATAGGGTATCATGGCCATGCAGCACAGTCGCGGACTGCAATTTGAGCCGAATATGTACTCGGAAAATAACTAAATCGTCGGAGAGGTTAAATGGGATCAATGGAACAACTAAAATCAAACTGTTAGAAGTATTCAGAACCCTCAAATTGTTCTACTGTGGCTTTAGGGTGGTACCTCCTAAGGTACCTAAAGTAAAGTTCCAGTTCTCAGTTAGGTACCACCTACCCTCTAATATTTATATGTACAATACAATACCTAAGGTAGGTACATGTAGGCATCTAATGCGCGGGGTCCAAACTTCCGTGGTAGGCGGTACCTGGCGATTGGTTGCGACACGGGAAGCTTATGAGGTGCACGCCACGGGGATACCTATACGAACTTTCAGGTTTCGACCCATCCACCTGGACGGCGCTTGCACGAGAGAAAACTTAGGTAGGTAGGTACCTATGTACTTATACGGCCCGCTTTTATATGGGTACCTACCTAGGTACCTATATGTACTGTAGGTATGGAGCACGGTAAAAAAAGACTATTAAGCCGCAAATTACCCGGGTACCGTACCTGGGTACCTACCTATGTACATGTACCTAACACATCAATCATCTAATCATTGAGGGCTATTAAATATTTTTTTCTTCCCTTTCAAAATTTACGAGAATTCTTTCTTTAGTCAATCCATTTCATATGATGGTATTCACATCTATGTCCCGTCTCAATGGCCTTCAATATCACACGGCACATTTACATGCGATGCTCACAAGTCGCTTCAGGATTCCTCAAATAGCATAAACGTGGCTCCTCTCAATATCGAACGTCTTTTCATGCCGGGACCATTGTTCCCAAATGCTTCAAAACAGACAGAAGAGGCATCGGCCTATAGAAGGTCTCGCGGAGGGACTGCTAACAACTGTTTAGCATCCACATATGAACTACGTCAGGCGTTCACTAAGCCCTTGTTCACTTCAACAAACCTCTACTGTGTTGATCGTCTACGCTAGATCACGTTCACCATGCTGTTACAGATGTTAAGCGCGAATATAATAGCATCGATGTCCCACCTCGTAAGTCCGTCCACATTTTCTATCCAAGTATCCTTAACAACTTCTCTCCTTGATGAAAGCAACGCATTCACAGACCTGTTCTGAACTTTTCTTGTTGAAAAAATGCATTGAGCTCTACTGATTATAAAATTCCCAAAGCGGGACTTACATTTTCTCACCTAACACATATATCTACCTACCTATACCCCTACTAACTGGAGCCGCATTAGGGATTTCGATATGGGCCGTGATGCCGACATGGTGTCGACTCCGCCAGAACTGACCCTTGGTGGTATTCTTTGCTATTGTTCATTATCTAACAAAACTTTGTTAACAGCCAGTTCCTCTTTCATATCTCCTCCCTGTTGTGTTTATCCACACCCTATTGTGTCTTTGTGACGAACAATGCCGTTGTTACAAGGCAGTCCTTCGAGATAGTCACACCTTGGCCGCGTGTGAACAATGTCCTTTGCTAGAGCACGATGAAGAAAGTGCTCTGTTTCAAACCGTATATGTATATTCGATAAGCGCCGTCGAAAATCCAATTATTGTGCATTCTTGACTCAGCAATCGAACAGCCTACCTGGTAGCCTATTACAGCTGGCTACCTCATGTAAAAGCTGATTTAAGATAGATTGTATACGGTTTAGTGGAATAGAGACCAGCAATGAACCCCGAAGAACAGCAGTATGCTGGCCTGGAGCCTACAGACAACTACACTCCTTCATTAGATGCTCTTGACGATCTTGACTTCGATTCATCGGAGTATACATCGACACTATTCACCGTACCGGAATTCCTTGAGCCGCCCGCTTTCCCAGCCGGGGGTATTCCTACAAGTGAACCTGCCGCCTATGTTCCTCCAGCTCCAATTGTCGGATCGACACCCGTACTGCCTGAACCGGTACCTGCGGCACCGCTCCAGTTCATAGATCCAAGGGTACTGAACCCCGGCGGGAACGTTATAGATAATACCGTACAGGGAGATGCTTACAATATGAACTACCCTCCTATGGACTACCCTACCATGAACTACCCCACCAATAATAGTCTCACTGCCTTCCCCAACCCTTTTCCGGCTGAGATCCCCGGCTATCCCAGCGATCCTATCCAGTATCCCTATCCAGAGCTAAAGCTTCCACAACCCCGAGCACAAAATAGACCCCAACTCAATTATACGAACACTCCGGATTCGGGGGACACAGGATACAGCGACGTAAAGTCGAATCAAATGATCCCAATTCGGAGGAGTAAGATACCCAGCCCCAAACTCATCTACAGGGGCCCTCCGTTGAAACGGCCCGACAAAGGGCCCAATGGTGAATCGCTGAGAAACGGCCAGATTCCTCGGGTTACAAGGAAGAAAGACGCCAAACCGAACCCTCGGGAGTGGTACGGGCCTCCGCTACCACCACCCGAGAGCTGGGGTCCGAGGGACAAGAATGGCCGTCATCTCTTTAAGTACACGGAGTGCGGGGAGCTTGAGAGAGGGAAGACGTACACGATCAGCGAGATACGCAGATACCTCTACGGTCCCAAGTTGGGCGAACCGTTTCTGGCGCCAGAGGTACCAGAGTATGTGCCTTTGGTAGAGGGAAAGGTCCGCCAGGGCCTCACGTTATGGATTGGCTGGGTGGCGCCCCAGTCCAATGAGCGGTACCCTTTTGGAGCCCAGTCCCAGAGATGTAGGTTTGAAAACTGCATAGACGAGAAGAATACCATCCGCACCGGATTCCCTCGTATTATTTTTGATGAACGGATGAATGAAGACGGTGAGGCCATCGACGTCTTCTACAATGCTGGTTACGTACACTTGTTCTGCTTCGAGCGGCACTTCGATCTAGTCGAGGCGATATGCCATATTGACATCCGCCCTGACGAGCGGAATTTCAAACGTGAGGAAAACCTTAACAAGTTATCAAGGCACTACCCTGAGATTCAAAACGAAGTCGACGAGTGGTGGAACGAGCAATACAATATGTATATTGACGCCCGGGCAAGGGGCCAGAAGAGAGACCGCAATTACAAGAACTCCTTAAGTTACCGACTCATTAACTATGCGCTCGAACACAGTCCCGATACTCGCGTTAAGATGCGAGAAAGCCGAGGAGGCGTCGATCTGTCGAAGCATAGAGGCGACCTCCTTTTACAAAGGTTCTTGAAGGACTGTAAAGCGAACGGTTTGATGAATGACGATGGCCGCCTAGCTGGGGATGCACAAGAACAGTTAGCAGACCGCATAAGGAAAAAAGGCAAGGGGAACAAGTCAGAGGCGGCAGAAACCGATAGCCAGGATTTGCCGGTGCAGGTAGAACAACGCCCACCGGGCGATCCCGGCGGCAGTCTTCCCTACCACGCAGGGCTTGCATCGATGCCTTATGGTAGCTCACCCGACCCCTATATGATGGCTCAACGCATGGTTCAACCCGCGGTTCAGCCTATGGCTCAGCCCTTGGTTCAGCCCTACGTCCATAACTATCCACCCCAGCTAGTAGCGGGTTTCAATCAGCCAGCAATGCCTCCTTATTATCAGCCAACTACGGAGAACCCGACACTGAAACGCGACAGGGACGTGGCGTTACACGAAGACAAGGCGATCGAGAAGCAGAGGCAGAACAGCCCTGAAGAACCGAGCGAAGAGAACTCGACCAAGAAGCGGCGGCAAGAATCGCCAAAACCACATGACCGTACGCCGTCGGCCGGAAACCGGCCAACCCTCGACGCCGCTAATCAGCAAGCACATGCCGTTAACGAGCCTCGTGAGCCATCGAATGCAAAGGCGGATACCCAAGTAGGGACATTACCAAGCTCTTCGGGGGTCCCGATCTCGAATCCAGGTAAGGAATTAGACCGTGGCAGCATAGCTTACATAGTCCTCCCCAACGACGAGGCCGAGCCTGGGCCTGAACCGGCCAAAGTCCAAGAAGGCTCAGGACTCGGCGAGACCAACGAGGCCAGCGATGATGATGATGATGATCTTTTTGGTGACGCTCTTTCTTACATCGGGGACTCCGAACACTTAGATATTGAAGAGCTCGACGTTCAGCAAGTCGATATCGATGCTGAGATAGCTGCCCTGGAGGCAGAAGCCACGAAAGAGCCCGAAGACTAAGGGTAATCCATGCTGCTAAACTTCTTTAAATCGCGGTAGGTTCCTTACATAGGTGAGTCAGGCGTTACAAGGGAAAAAGGGGGGAAGACGCTTCACGACTTATGTACCTAGGTAGGGATGCATTAAACGAGGAGTTTCGTGAATGGTTCCATATAACTGTAAGGAAGATAGGTAGGTATTCTCTAGTAGGCGTAGCTACCTACATGTACCGACAAATGTCGGTGCCACTGTAAAAATAAAAGAAAGTTAAAAAGAAAAAGAAACACGTTGATCTTCGGTTTTGCCCCAAATGTGACGAGGAGTGATCTGCTTAGAGCTCAAGTCGTAAGAGCGAGAGGCGTGCGGTTCGCATAACACGTAGCCGGTTGTGGAGCATGTACACATACGTAGGTACGTAAGTAGGTAGGCTATCGTCGAATGCGGTTTCGATTAAATATGAAGCGAATGAGGATATTGACGTTTAGATGTAAACCGAAGGAATTGATGTATTTTAGAGGTAACCGTACTATGTACCTAGGTAGGTAGATAGTGTGTGAGAATAGCAAGATGGACGGTACCGAGACCGAGGGTAGGATCGGAGGAAGAAGGTCTGAGTTTCAAATCTCGGGCAGAAAGGAACTTTGCAGCTTAGCGATAGAACTCAGGGTGAGCGGTACCTACGCAGTAAGTGGTTCCCGTTGTGTTATAATTGTACCTAGGTAACGGCGAGCCCGAGAGGAGCAGAAGACACTACGTTGAACAGGGGTTGGCTGTCAGGGTTTGTATTGTACAATACATAGTAGGTACGGCTCCAATATTATCTCCAAGTCTATCTGCCAGTTCTGTTCCCACCGCGCCTAATAGGTACTTAGGTAGCTAGGTATTTAGCTGAACGCTAAACTGGAAAAACCGAGGATGAAAAGTCGCCCTTGCTTGGCCCTACGTACCTACCTACCATATTGGAACCCGATGCGCTAGGTACATGGCCTGTGGAGTTTCTGATCAGCTGCGCCGCTCTGTGTCCACTGTAGCGCTAGAGCTGAACTGGGGAAAAAAGAAGAAGGTGCTGCACCGCAATCCAAGGGGTTCAAGGTTCCAGGTCGAAGCTGGCGCTGGTTTGCGTTGTACAATACAATACAACATGTATCACCTACCTACCCGTATAGGTACAGATCCGTATACCCTCTGCCCTCTTTTGATTTGTTCTGCCGCCAACCTTAAAACCAGAAATTCCCCAGATTGTAAGGATTGTAAGGATTAGTTAGCTTGTGTGTAATCGAGGCCTTTGAACTATCTCTGTCTTCCTTTATCTATTGTGTTTTTTACCCATTATTTTCTGTTTTTCTGCGTTTTCCCTTCCTACCGATAACAGCCCATCAGGACCTAGCGAAAAGTATAAAAAAAGAGCCGGGAAAGGCGAAGAGGTGCGCCAGGGGCCCGGCGAAGAGACTGGAGGCGCTGGAATTCCTGGTCACGTGTTTAACAGCAGGGTCAGGATTGATAACCAGCCCCAAAAGACCGAGTGCTATAGCGGCGGACTCTTCTAAGGAACGACTATTAACGACCTCGAGGACATCGCGCAATCGCCCGAGCCGCGTTCTCCAAAATCTTCATTTCGCGTACATATTTGGCGGGAGGGAATTGACATTTTCGGAAGACGTCATCCTCGCTTTTCTGTTTTTCGTCCAGACCACAACAGAAAACCCTCCTTTTAGTTATCGGCACTACTTAAACGAGTCAAGTGCTGCACAACCTGTCACATCTCACTACAGGCCATCGCGGAGAGATGGCCAAACAGGACGGCGTGAGAAATGCAGGTCAGCCCGCCTTGCAGGTAATTGTTCTGGTAAGTAAACTCGTTTCATCTCAATATCTGTTTTATGACGAAATGCGACGAAATGCGACCTACTTGGACCAACGACATTTGATTCGCCCTGTAAGCCGACTCGAACTCGGCTGCTTACAACACGGGGGGTCTCGACCACTTGGATGCAACCGCACGTGAGATATCTGGCCCGGACTCCGAGATTTTGAAGTTAACCTGGACGCCCGGATACCTACGTCCAGAATGGATGGGCTAGATGCTGAATTCGCCCACGGTCGGGGCCGACCAATACGAGAACAGGTGACGAGAATTCTAATTAGTTCAGCTTCTATCCCGCGGCCAATCCGATAAAGAGGGGACCTTTTTTCTACACGAACAAAATCGAGACTTTTCCGAGTTGCGGAATTTCCATTGGCTGGATTTACGGTCGTTTGAACAAGTTGATTTTTCGTTTGCTTTGTCCCCGAGGACCAGCTG
Organism: Pyrenopolyporus hunteri; assembly: GCA_902806595.1. Taxonomy (NCBI): domain Eukaryota; kingdom Fungi; phylum Ascomycota; class Sordariomycetes; order Xylariales; family Hypoxylaceae; genus Pyrenopolyporus; species Pyrenopolyporus hunteri. The sequence continues at coordinate 810,315 of CADCXC010000005.1, read as the reverse complement.
AGGAGAGACAGGACGTCACCGTTCGTGGCCCATCCCGGCGGAGTCGGACGGCCGAACAAAGCAAACGCAAAAAAGGAAACTAACGTCGCAAATTCGAACCTAAAATAGACACCGAACGTCAGGGAGAAAAGACAGGAAGAAATAAATTATTTCAGGTCACGTGTGTTTGCTTGTCGATAACCCTTTTATCGGGTTCTATCATCCCGCCGGGAAACAGTGACGTCACGGAAGCCGTCGTTATCCGCCTTGTTGGTAGTGTGGACCTCAATGTCGTTAACAACCTCGTCAACCAAGATCAAGACGGAAGCGATACCTACCTCCTGGACGGTCTTGACTCGGAAGATGTTGGTTGCAATTCCACCTGAATGCCGGGATCGCCGCGTTCTTGGCATTTGCACCTCACACCCAGGACCTCGGGAGTTCCACCTCGGATTAGCCTTACACTGACTTTCAGATATTGATCAAGATCTAGATACTAACATATGCTTCGCGTGTTTTAGGGCTCGGGCGGCGGACCTCAAGAACACAATGTCACCGCCCTTCTCGTAAGGTCGGTCAGATCCGGTTGGGCTCGGGGTTCGATAATCGCCCTCGACGCCGGCGTCCATCTGTCCGCCATTACTCGAATTCTCGAAGAGACTCAGCCACCGGGGCTTGGAACCGAAGTTCCATTGCCTCATGTCCTCAAGTCGGGCCCATTTGCCGGCATGGAGATCCAGTCTATTTCCGCCGAGGCTAATGCGGCTTACATTACAAAACATCTCATCGACGCATACTTAATTACTCATCCTCACCTTGACCATATCAGCGGATTTGTCATCAACACCGCAGGCCTCTCAGGAGCGAGGCCAAAACGAATCGCAGGATTGCCCTCCACTATCTCTGCATTCAAGACCCACATCTTTAACAATGTTATCTGGCCGAACCTATCGGATGAGAATAACGGCGCCGGGCTCGTCACCTACACACGTCTCGTCGAGGGCGGTAGTCCGGCCCTCGGCGAAGGCGAAGGCAGAGGATACCTAGAAGTCAGCGACGACCTCACAGTTAAAGTCTTCAGCGTCAGCCACGGACATTGCATGGAAAAGCACACGCATCGGGGGTCGACATCTTCCTCACGTCACGGCAGCACAGATGGCTCATCTCTAGCATCGCCAAGGACGCCCTTCATCACCAGCAACGGTACCGCTTCAGGACCGTCGTCACTTTTCAAACCCGCCGCCGCCAGACATCCGTCAATAGTAGAAGAACGAGAATCGATATGCGTCTATGACTCTAGTGCATACTTTATCCGGGATGCACTCAGCGGCCGCGAAGTTCTCATGTTCGGTGATGTGGAGCCCGACAGCATCTCACTATCGCCGAGGAATTTCGGGGTCTGGCAAGAAGCAGCGCCTCGAATCGCAAACGGAAGCCTCGCAGCGATTTTCATCGAATGCTCATTCGATGACAGCCAGACGGATGATAGACTCTTCGGCCACCTAACCCCGCGGTACATCATCCAGGAGATGAAGACCCTCGCCGCGGAAGTCGAGGCGGTACGCCACGCCCCAGTCAAGCTCGAGCAGACTAAGAAACGCAAGAGGGACTGGGACGGTACGGCTAGGAGAACGAATCGAGCCCTCGCTAGGTCCGGCGGAGACGACGCGCCCGTATCGCCGAAATCGTCACGACCGCAGAGGAATGCGAACTCGGTACTGGCGCCAATTGAAAATGGCTATGCGTCTGCGCATATTGCGATCCCGACGGCCGAAATAAAAGTGAAGGACGCTGAAGGGAATTCCGTGTTACCAATATGCGCCTCGCCGAAGAAGTCTAACGCCCTAAAAGGGCTAAAGATCGTTATTATCCATGTTAAGGAGACCTTTAACGACGCGGAGCCGGTGCGAAACACGATTCTAAACGAGTTACTCAAACACGAAAAGGAGGCTAAACTAGGCTGCGAGTTCATCGTATCAAACAAGGGGCAAAGCTTCATGTTCTAATACTTTTCTTTTCTTTTGTTCGGTTGCATATACGGCTAGGGGGCGTTAACGAATATATCACGAGGCACGGGGGGGTGTCGGCGGGGCATGTGGCGCTCGTAGGTCTGATTCATATGCGGCCTATCTAGAACAAGGGCTTTTGCTTTTTTCTTCAAGTTATCCTCACATCTGGCTAGGGCTAGAGGGATTGGCGTTTCAAGGGCTCGCTGCCTGCAAAAAGGGGGCGGTCGGACTTTGTGCTTTTGATAGGCGTCAGGGGGTCCCGCGATACCGGCATGAGGATAGGGAGGGAGGGAGGGGGGCGTCATCATAGCGGTCCACGGACTTATGTACGAATATAATCAGACGAGATGATGATGATGATTGGCGCCTATTACGCATATGCTGTTATTCTAATCCGTTATGCTCACTGGGCTTGTATAATCCGACTACGATTTAATGTGATATGAATTAGAAAGACCGCAAATTATTAGTTAAAACCAACGGTGAGAATCGTCATTTTAATAAGCCACTCCGACGCAAGGTATCACCCATGGGCTCGGTGTACCCCAATAGTCCCCGGGTACTTGCATGCTAATCTGAGCAACGTGAAAAGCATCAAAACATGCAACCGTATTAGACCACAATCCAGGAATACACCTACCTACCAAGGTAATGATAGCGAATGTTCAAACAGGTACCTATACATTAATCAGGGCCCTTATATGTTTAGTAAGACTAACTGCTTCGGTATAACTTAATAACCCGCCAACATAGCGCCGTCTCTTATCTCGGTAGGTATAGGTATCTATCTACCTAAGGTAACTAACTCCACGGGCAATCGGCTTTATAGCGGCATTAGACCGCATCTCGCACCCCACGCACAGCGCATACATCCGTGTGTAACCGCCCTTCCGGATTTATAACGACGCCTTCATGTCGCTCTTCCAGCCACCACGACACGTAAGCCCCTCACTTCGCGCACTAGGAAGAGCAATACCCCGCATCGTCATACCCGGCCTCTGCTCAACCTTCTCCAACATGTCCGTCTCAACCCAGCGGGAGGCCGAGATCAAGCGGAATCCGCACCCGGACTTCAAGGCCGTCGAGGCCTCGCGGCCCGACTGGGACAAGGAGTCCAAGTTCCGCTACACCAAGACCGCCGAGCCCTCCTGGTCCTTCGGCTCCGGCGCCAACAACCTGCGCGACGCCGCCGCCGGTGGGGAGAAGAAACACGTCTGCATCGACCCGTACGCGCCCGGGCGTCCCGCGCCGTTCAACTACAAGCTGCTGATCAGCGGGATCGTGCCCCGCCCCATCGGCTTCGTCTCGACGCAGTCCGGGGACGGCGCGGCGCGGAACCTGGCGCCCTTCTCGTACTTCAACCTCGTCAACCACGACCCGCCGCTGTTCGTCCTCGGCGTCGCGGCCTCGCTCGCCCGCCCGAAGGACACGCTGCGCAACCTCGTCGAGTCGCGCGAGTGCGTCGTGAGCGTCGTCGGCGAGGACTTCCTCGAGGCCGCCAACGCGGCGAGCGTCGACGCGCCCTACGGCGCGCCCGAGTGGGCCGTCAGCGGCCTGACGCCCGCGGCCGACTGCGTCGACGTGCGCGCGCCGCGCGTCCGCGAGGCCGTGTTCAGCGTCGAGTGCAGGCTCGAGAGCGTCCGGGAGTTCGAGAGCCGCGCGCGCCCGGGCGACGTGTCCGGGTGCCTGGTCGTGCTGGAGGGCACCCGGTTCTGGGTCCGCGAGGACGCGCTGAACGAGGAGCAGAACCTCATCGACCCCGCGGTGCTGAGGCCCGTGAGCAGGCTGGGGGGCATCACGTACGCCCGCGTCACGGAGGCGGTGGAGATACCCAGGCCGAGGTTTACGGAGGATGTTGGCGGCGCGGAGGGGTTTGAGAAGTTGAAGGGGAAGAAGGATGCTGCTGGTGCTTCTGGGGAGTAATTGGACTTCCTTGATACCCTGTGTGCCGAAAAAGGCTACTCGCAGCCTGCGCTACTGATTTTGCTTCGATTTTCGAAGACTGTTGTCTAACTTAGACCATTAGACTACTACTACCTGTGTAGACCGATACTACGAGACGAACCTGCCTACGCATTAGGCGAGTACCTACTCTTGATAGCGTAGACTTGTTATATAGAGTTATCTGACACCAAGAATAAAATAGATTCATATACATAGTATCAGCCCTATTACCCGAGATGCCAGAGGGTCCAACAAATTCCAGATATGTCCCCTAATAAGAATCAATCAATACTTAGAATAAGAAGAATAGCTGGATCAGTCCTCTGCGCTCTCGAGGTAAGGAGCTAGAGCCTCAATGTTCCACGTGTCGAAGAGACTTACCTATATGGCCTTTCATATTGCCTGCCCTAGCGCCGCGATTCCTGAATAATACGCCTAGGCACTCACCTAAGCCGGAGTTATATTATGTCGTGAAGTCACAACCCTAGCTGCTTCCCCGGATTATGCGGGGAATAGTCCGGGGCAACAGGAGCGGGGGGTAGGATTTAGACTTGCTGGAATTTGATTTAACATAGGAAGACCTGTCGAATTATTCTATTACAGAGTCTTACCCCCCTGATGCCAAGTAGGGCCTACTCTTACATTCGGGAATCCCAATGAAGACTACCTAATCATTTAACTAGCTAGCACCGCTGTGATGTCGACCGACCAACCGAGATATACAGGGACTTACAACAAACCCCACAGATCATCCACCTATCGCCGTGTTACATCCCCCGGGGTCTTGGAGCTGTCCCTTGACCTCGTGCCCTTCTAAGTCCGACATTGCAACGCCCCCAACTTTATATTAGTCCTGTTTATGAAATATGTAAACATCAAATAAAGGCTCAGTTTCATTTTCCGTGTACCTAGAGGATGGTTGTAATCTGAACAGTTGCGAAACGGTTTAATAACCTTGACCCAGTTGATCATACAACACTCCAAGAATGTGGCTCAAACCACTAAGCCCAGGAGCGGCCGCTCTTGCTCTATTTACCACGGCATTAGCAAAGGAGCACTCTAAGATCCCACCTCGACCCGATGTCGTACCGGGCCCTTATACCGCCGGCAGAGCCATGCCGCCGTCTCCTCCGCGTGACGAAGGACGGTACTGTCATGTGAAACAAGGATGCACCACAAACCGCGATGACGCTCCATATATCCTACAAGCCCTACAGGAGTGCAACGACGGCGGCACAGTCGTCTTTGACAAGTCGTATCTGATCGGCTCGCCCTTGGATCTCAGATTCCTCAAGCACGTAGACATCGTCATCACCGGCTCCATCGCCTTCGACGACTCCGACGTGTACTATTGGGAAAACAACAGCTTCAAGTACGCGTTCCAGAACCAGAGCGTTTTCTGGAAGCTCGGCGGAGAGGATGTAAATATTTACGGTGATCTGACTTTGGAGGAGGGCAAGAGCGTCATCGACGGCAGAGGTCAGGCGTATTGGGAAGAACTCCAGGCTAATAACGCGGTAAGTCGAGTCGGAACACAGAGGATGTAGTAAAGTCCTTAAAGTAAACGAGGGTTTAAGCTAACGTTATGAGATTCGTAGCTATACAGACCAATGCTCTTCGCATTTGACGGGATGAAAGGGGCTACTATGTCGAATCTGCGAATGCGTAACCCGCCAAATGTAAGTAGCATCTTGGGCGACCCCTAATTTCTGTTACTATGGAGCATTAGTTGACGTAGTCGAAGTGGTTTAATATCATTGCAAACAGTTCCGATATCATTGTAAGCAACATGGATCTTCGTGCCGAGGTGAGCCGCTCCACTCTACGAAGGGGGTTGAATACCTAGGTAGTTACTTACGGTCATATAGTCACTTAATAACGTAAAAATTGCCAACTCGGACGGCTGGGACACATATCGTTCTGACCGAGTGGTGATACAAGATTCATTCATCCTCAATACCGACGGTATGTATAATCCGCCCCTAACCTTTCAAATTAGTTACCAGCTAACTGTTGAAGATTGCGTATCCTTCAAACCCAACAGCACCAACGTCGTTATCCAAAATCTAGAGTGCATCGGTTCACACGGGATCAGCATCGGCTCTCTCGGCCAATACGTAAACGAAACTGACATAGTCGAGAACCTACACATCTACAACATCTCCATGACCAATGCCAGCGACTTCGCAAGGATAAAGGTGTGGCCGGGCGTGCAGACAAACTTCGAGACTCACCTTGTCGGTGGTGGCGGATCCGGCCACGTTCGAAACGTCACGTACGATCTCCTCCACAGCATCAATAACGACAGGGCGATCACGATCACCCAGTGCTATGGGCAGAGCAACAAGACGCTATGCAACGAGTTCCCAGTAAGTGCGACAACGCCTAAGCTAGGGATTACTAACTTGGGATTCGGGGCTGATACTGACCTCCTAAATATCAGGCCAACTTGACAATCGAAGATATCACCATGAAGAACATCTACGGAACTACTTCTGCAAAGCTAGACCCACAAGCAGGCACCCTCGTATGTAGTGCGCCGGACGTAAGTTTCAAAGGCCCCGAACATTCAAGTAGTACAGCCATGCTAAAGAGCCCCTTTAAAACAGCGATGTACCGATATCAGAGTCGAGAATATCACAGTTACAGTACCAAGCGGCAAGCCCCCTGTCTATGAATGTAGGAATATGGACAACAGCCTGCTACAACTTACCTGCGTTGAGGAGTCCGAAGAAGACCGAGATACTTCCCAAGGATAAGGGGGGACTCATTGTCGGGACGCCTATCTACTCCTGAAAATAGTACGAGGGAAGAAGCTGGACGAATAACTCCTGAGCTACATTTCTCTTTCATGCATAAAGGAGCTACCCAAATCTATAACATAATAGTTATAAAATAAGAATCCTGATAACTGAATAATATAAGGTGCGTTATTCGAGGTAGTAGGTTGAAGTTAATACCAATCGCCCATTCGAGCGACGATAGGAGTTCAACCCACTAAGGTTCAAGCTCCTACAGAACGCAACGAATTTAATCTAATTGATCCACTATACGATCTCTTGGCTTACATTCAGGCGTCGACGCACAGTGAACCAATCTCGTGTCGGATCCGAGATGAGCTGATCAAGACGAACCCATATAAACCGACCACTCTTCGACCGGCTTCACCCCTTCTGACATGTTGGTCTTAGACGTGGGCTCACATGCAGCGACCCCTCACGGGCTCGGGTGCACGAAATATTCGAGCCCCGTATATTCCGATATACCTACTCCGCGATCCCTTGCATACCTAGCGACATAAACGAGAAACCTCAGCCGTCGTGGAACATACCTACCTAGATACCTACCTAGGTAATCTCCGCGGAAACCGAGCGTTACACTTCCCTTCGCTCCTGCGACGATGGCGCCACCTATCACCCTAAGCACCGAGTCGGACAAGCTGCTTCCTCCGAGCCAGGATCCCTGGTACACGGCGCCGCCCGACTTCGAAGCGTCTGCGCCGGGGACCGTGCTCCGGGTTCGAACCGTGCCCGGCGGGCCGGCGTTCTTCATCAATGCCTCCGCCGCCTATCATATCTTGTACCGGACCACCGGCTCGCGGTACCAGCCGGCCTGGGCAGTGACGCAAGTGCTCCGAATCTTCCATTGTACCTCGTTTACTGTAGGCCATCCGCCTCTATTGAAGTGTCTGACCATTTAGCCATCGATTAGATCATTAATCATTCCCAACAAACCCTCGGTCTCGTCTTCCGGGTTCAATTCCCTGCTTTCTTACCAGATCGCCTACAACTCGCCGAGCATGGACTGGGGGCCATCATACCGCATCTTCCAGCCCGCGCTCGAGAACTTATACGGCATCCCCACCGACCATACGAAGTTCGATATCATGCTCGGCCGAGGCTGGTTCGTTGCTATCCCCGACTTCGAGGGGCCCCGCGCCGCCTTCGGAGCCACCGTCCTAGCCGGCCACGCCACCCTCGACGGCATCCGCGCCGTGCTCTCCCTAACCGGCACCTCCGAGATCCCGTTACCCAGTAGCGCCGACAAGTTCAAGTACGCGATGTGGGGGTACAGCGGCGGCTCGCTCGCATCCGAGAAAGCCGCGGAGCTGCAAGTCCAATACGCCCCCGAGCTGTCGGCGGGTTTCGTGGGCGCCGCGCTAGGCGGGCTAGTGAGCAACTTCGGGGCCGTGTACAGCGTCACGAACAAGACGCCCTACGCGGGGAACCTGATCCTGGCCCTGCTGGGCATCATGAACGAATACCCCGAGGCCGACGCCTACATACGCAGCCGCCTCAGGACCGAGGGCCCCCAGGACGCCGCCGCCTTCCTCAAGGGCCGGGACCTGGATTCGCTGCGGGCGTTCCACGAGTACAGCGGGCAGGACGTCTACGGGTATTTCGTCGGCGGCCGGGCGGACCTCGAGGAGTCGAGGGTCTTGCGCAGGATCGCGAGGGTCGAGTGGATGCTCGGATACCACGGGGCGCCCGAGATCCCGCTGTTCGTGTACAAGGCCATCGGGGACGAGATGACGCCCATTTCCGACACGGACGAGCACATCGAGCATTACAAGAGGTTCGGTGTGTCTGTGCTGTATGAGCGTAACTTGGCTGGTGGACATATTCCCGAGATCGTGAACGGCCAGGAGCGGGCGATAGAGTGGTTGGCTGGCGCCTTTAGTGGCGCGCACGACGATGAGGCGTACCAGGGTGTCAGGGTCCGTGATGTTACTGTGGACATCTACAAGCCCCCTATTGCTTGAACCTACCGAGCTTTCAAGTCCGGTTGCTTATAACCATGCTCTTGAAGAGAAGGTAGCCGAGTTAGGATGTTTACAATGACAGAGATGTTAAGAATGTAAACTCGTAGTAGTATCCTACCTACCTGGGCACTCGCTACTCCTGAGCCCTTGATGGTTGCATCACACAGTATTCGGTTCATATAGCATAACATATTGCTACCTAGTTACTCTCGCATCGTAGGAGCTTGGAGTCAGCGGGCCATGTTCTTTGTTTCTGTTCTTAGCGCTAGAACTCAGGTAAGACGTTTTTGAGAAGTCTATTAGCTGAGGCGACGATAAGTCTAGAGATGCACCAATAATACATACACCATCATGTCGTAGCTTGACTAATGTTAAAGACTACATCGAAAAAGAGCCCCTAGCCGCACCAATGATACGCTGGTTCTTAAGGACAGGGGTGAACGACCGCTGATCAGGGCACTCAGCATGGTACCTTAGCGGACGAATGTCGACGGAAGTCCATCAATCCCCTCACCATATCGTCGCCTCTTGTTGTTATTCAAGGTTACTGTTGGGTAGTATTGTCCTAGCGACTGCCTACCCAGGAAGTCACTGGAACACTGCGCATGATTTTGGCCCATTAAATGCTCCAATGAAGTATTTGTCCGGCTAAATGGTCGACTGCGGCTATATCACACCGGATCTGTATGGGGTGATTGTAAGGCCTTTCAGCTAGCTACCTGCTAATATAGGCTTTATCAGCATTGTTCTTGAAACAATTTGGGCCTAATTTAACCCCGAGTATATCGAGAGTCTAGAATGGACGGAGAAGGGATATTTATTCTACTGTTTCGCACGTAGTAGGAGACTTTTTGGGCTCGGTCCCGACACTCAAACACACTCCAAGCTGCGTATCCGTTTCTGGTCACGATGCATTTCCCCGAGACATGTTTGCTTTTCCTAGCCGCTGTGGCTTGCAGCGAGGCGGTCCGGACAATGATCCCTAAGACAAGCTTCAACTCTCAGGCGGACTTCGACGCCGATTGGTCCTACAACTATCCGTGGGGAACCGACCACAACGGTGGCGCACGAATGGACAAGAGCCAAGTGAAGTTCTCGAACGGCATGTTGACCTTGACAGCCAAGAAGGTGTCCGGCCAGAAAGACGCTACCCACGGCGGCAAGCAGATCAAGATCAACTACCTGTCCGGCGCAATCGGGGCCAAGGAGCATTTTAACGTCTCGCGTGGCGGGGGCTATGATTTCTCGGGCGAGTTCAAGGCCACGACGACGAAGGGCACGTGGCCGGCGTTCTGGCTGACTGGCGTGGATAGCTGGCCACCAGAGATCGACATGGCGGAGTGGAAGGGATCGGGCAAGATCTCCTTCAACACCTTCAACACTTCCTCCGTTCTTTCCTGGAAGGACGTGACGTATTCGAATCCGGACCAGTTTCACAAGATCAAGGTTGAGGTCCGCGATATCAACCAGCGAGATGTGTCTGTGAAGTTCTACATGGACGACTCTCTTGTCACGACCCAAGTAGGAGGTGGTTTCTTCGGGAAGCCGATGTACCTGTAAGCGACCCGTCCTTTACCACGTAATATACTTGAAACCAGGCTTGGATACCATTGCTGATATCGTCGACACGCAGTATTATCAACTTGCAAATGGAAGGCTCCTCTGGATCGCCGGGACCGTCAAGTGGTAAGCAGAGGACCTTCGGTAGTATTCTTCTCGTTACTGACAGCGAGCAAATAGACACGCTATACCAGGTGCGAAACTTGGAAGTGCTGAGCTACAACCCATAATACAAAGACGAAGCCGCGAGGGGGGATAAAATAGGTAGTTGTAAGACTGTTAAGATTACCCACGGGTTCACATCTGGGAAGGGCGGTTTATTGGCATATTGGCATGTAGGGAATTTGCAAAGCCCGCGAATGTTAAATTTCCAGTAGAATACCCCAATTACCTAAGTAACCCCTCGCAGGACCTGGGCGTATAGGTGGTACCTACGTAGATGTTCGATACGTACCTATTTAGGGGCATTGATGTATTTTACATACCTACCCAGATACATACCGCGTATTAATGTTTATACTTCGTAATTGCCCTAGTAACGCGGCTCACGTGCTCGCGTAGAAGAAAGGTGAGTTACCTTTGTCCCCCCCCTAGAATTGCATCTTAAGGTTCAACAATTTGCCTTGATATCATGGAAATCATCCTCTTGTAGGATACCCGGGTACGCTAACGGGAACGCGCCTACCCGTAAAGGCTATACGTACCTAGGTACACTCCTTGGGGTTACCTAGGTACCTACCTAGGTATCTACCTAGGTAAGTAGGTACTATATGAGCCATTTTAGTTACCCCACTGCCATGCGACATCCGCTTGCAACACCTAACACACTCAATCTATTAGATCCATCCCATTGACGTCATCCCGTGCTCCGGCTCCATTCTGCTCGGGATCATGACGGAGACGGACGGCGTGTGGCATCCGAGCCCACCGTTTGACAAGAACAAGATCCAATGGCCGCTTTCCTACTCCATCACCACCCCGACCCCGGACCGCCCTCCTCGCCGCTGGTGGAACCACCACTACTACCGCGGGCCTCGGGGCCAATCGGTCCGGATATTATATAGTTCCTCGAAATCTCAGTCTGAGCTCATCGCGCAGGAGTTCCTTAACGAGCCTGTGCTGGGATTCGATATGGAATGGCCCTGGGACGCGCACAAACGCACGGAATCCAAAGTTTCCCTCATACAGCTTGCCTGCGAGCATAAAGTCGCCCTCTTCCATATCGCTCTCCACGACGGCCAGACGACTGAAGACCTGATCGCACCGTCTTTGCGCCGCATCATCGAATCCGCGAGCATTCTCAAGACGGGCGTCGCTATAATGAGTGCAGATTTCAGAAGGCTCAGAGACGACTTCCAGCTAGAACCTCGGGGCGCCTTCGAACTAAGTCATATACATCACTTAGTAACCTTCGGGCAGTCCGATCCTAAGAGAGTCATAAGCAAACTATGCGCATTATCCACACAAACCGAAGCTCACCTCGGGTTGCCTCTCTACAAAGGAAGCGTACGGACGAGCGACTGGAGCTTACCTTTAAGTAATGACCAGAAATTCTATGCCGCCAATGACGCTTATGCGGCCTACATGCTGTTTCATGTACGTGAATCAAAACTCCTATTTTCCTTCACATCACCTCCTTAGCAGACCCCCAAGAGCCGGGTAGTTCTCGTTGATCAGAGAAAAAGGACTGAATACTAACATCCCCTTCTCAAGTGCATGAACGCGAAGCGTCTAAAGATGACGCCAGTTCCGCCGCTCCCAAAACTAGCCGAGTCCTACCTTCCTTTTGCTATGGCGAAGATCATCCCCGTCCAGCTTGAGTGCCTGGTAGATGGATCCAAGCCTGCGGTCCTGACGGCTGAGGACTTCTACAGAGTTAACAGACCAGAGGGTGCCCAGGGCGTCCCCGCCAATGTGGTTGCTACAAACCTAATCCGAGAATTACTAGCCAGGAGACGCGGACTAAATAAAAGCCAACTCTCGGAGCCGCAAGATGTATGCAAACAAAAGGAAGATGCGTGCGGCGACGGACGGTTAGACGTCGCCGCACAATGCGCCACCGAGCATGTTGAGAAGAAGCCCCACAAGGAGGCTCTAAATCTACGGCCCACGGCTCCGCACTTAGATTCCAACCACGTAGGGAGCGGCTCGCGGGAACTTTCGAACTCCGCCCTATCCGAGGAACTGTATAAGCGACTGGTAGAGCATCGAAAGTCCCAGGCCGCCGCAAAGGGCTTATCCGCATTTATGATAGCTCATAACTCACTCTTGAAAACCCTCGTTCGAGAACGCCCCTCAAACCGACGAGAGCTTCTTCGCGTCCGAGGCGTAGGCGAAGGAAAAGCGACCGAATACGGGCCTGACTGGCTCCGGATAATTGCAGACTTCGAGTCCGAACATGGAATCAAGTCTTCGGAACCGTTGATTCCAGACATACCTAAGATGTCCTACCCCACAGAAAACATTCAGCAGCCACAGCCAAGTGATATGCCCTCGAAACGTAGGATGATTAGGAGCGTAGGAAATTCGAAAGAGATAGTCTTAGCGAAGCCTTCACTGAGTACCGGCCTCTCCTTCACATTTTCCGAGACGCGACTCGATGTCGACGAAGCAGCAGTAGAGGGAAATGATGAGAATCAGGATCAGCCGGGTGATTTATTAGCACCCGAAGAACTCATCGCTCCGGGGACATCGCCGCATCGAAAACGCAAACGAGCCGATAGTTTCTTAGACCCTCGCGAAGAGATACGTCCTCAGTCTCCTCCTAAGACCGACCTAATGTCCGCCCCTTTACCGGTGGAAGATGCTCAACCACCCAAACCGTTGAGTTGGGAGCAGAAATTACTACGGAAAAAGTTGGACGCGTATGTCAAGAGCGTGATCTGGGCGATGGACCCGAAACCCGCCGAGCCGATAGTTTCCGACCAGACTCTCCAATCCCTTGTCGAGACGCTGCCGCAGACGCTCGACGAGCTCCACCAAGTCCCGGGCGTCCAGGAGTTCGTCCAAGTTTGCGAGAGTGTGAAGAAGGACCTCTGGCTGACCTTCTATACATGGACGCGGGTTCCGGGGCTTACGCGGAGCTCATAGGTCGAGTAGAAGGAAGCGAGTAGATTCTATGGATATTATCTTAGGATAGAGATGTCCATATTGCAACGGAAGTTCGAGTCACCACTTTGGTGTTGATGGCGCCGCGGTTATGATATACTTTGGGGGCGTCCGATGCTTGATGGCCCTGGAATGGTTCTCTAGATGCAAGTTGCACCATGCGATTATGAGGGTTACTCAAGACAAGAATCCCGAATATAGGGACCTATGTACCAGTGGCGAATGGAGCCATTGGTTGTACATGTAACGTAGAATTCTCCTCCATGAAGACGGATGAGTATCAAATAGATGTAAATGATAAAGGGAGTTGAAAAGAATAAAAAAGAATGACTGGAAGTTGTGTAAAGTGGCTGGACGTGTAACAACTGGCACGCGTACTTCTGTCGTTCTTTCCATACCTACCTAGGTAGGTATATAATCCGTACGTGTAGTACAATGGGTAGGTACGCATAGGCTGGACGAAGTCCCAGATAACGGGAAATGGCGATAAGATAAGATACTGATAAGAAATATGTAGAAAAAGTTCGTCGACTCGTTGATTGGTATCGATTACGGGCCTATTCCTGCACCACCCGCATATACATTTTTTTCAGGTGTATACTGAGGCAACGGGAGTCGTTCCTTATTGGCTCTTCCGACGTAAAACTCGATGAGAAGCCGTCATGTTCTCGCCAAAACGCTGAGTCGGCGTCCTGTTCCTTTGAAGGCAAACCCGAATCTCATATCCTCGTCGATCCGCCCCGGTTGGCTTGAAGAATCCGTCTTCGACAGCGCACCGCTCCCAAAGGATCTGTTCAAAGACCCTGCTGTTTCGATCCTGCGCGCGACTCCCGGCGACCGGCAATTCAACGCCCAATTTCTGCTCTTCCGACGCCCCCGGCTCAAGTCCCCGCCGCCGCCGCCAACCGATTACTCCGGCCAGGCATTCAAGAACAGGATGTTGAACTGGGTTCAGATCGTCGCAACTCCCACGGCCGATACCCACGGCACGTGCTTGTTGCTTCACTTCGACAACAAGCGTTACTTCTTCGGGAATATTTCCGAGGGAACCCAGCGCACCGCTATCCAGAGAGGCTTTGGCGTAAACAAGATCGAGGACCTCTTCCTGACCGGTGTGGTCAATTGGCACAATGTCGGCGGAGTGCTCGGCACCATCCTCGTTCTTGCTGATACACTTGCAACCAGGATAGAGGCTCTTCGAGCTAGGCTCGAGGAACGCAAGAAGAAAGGCCAAGCTATCTACGAAGTTGACGTGACCAAAGGACTCTCCATGCCGAGACTCAATATCCACGGCGGCAAGAATCTAGCGTATCTCCTCGCCACGGCCCGCAGATTCGTCTTCCGGAAAGGCCTTCCACTCAATCCCCTTGAGATTCGCGACGACCCTCGCTTAAATGCGGAACGGGCAGCCAAGCCGGATTGGCAAGATATCAATATCAACGTGTGGTACATGCCGGTCCAGCCAACTACGACGCCCTCAGCCAGCCCCCGAAAACGGACGCACGAGGAGTTTACAGAGGCGTCCGACGCGCATAAGCGACAACCCGCGCCGTCACCGACGTCCTCCTCGGCTGATGACGAGGACAAAAAGCTGGTCGATACCGTGGTTGCTCAGATGTTTGACTCAGACTGGACCATGGACGCGTTGGTAGAGACGACTCTATATAAAGCGGTGCTGCCCGCGAAACTGTTCGTCCGGGATAACAAAGGCCACATTCAAGAATACATGGGCCCCTTACCGGGGAAGGGGCAGGAAGTCCCGGATATACCGGTCCTAGTACGCCAACCCTGGCCCGGGGCGATGGTCGCGTCGCTACCACGCACGAAACCCTCAAACCAGTCAATATGTTACATAGTTAAGACCCACGATCGACGGGGGAAGTTCAACCGCCAAGCAGCCGAAAGCTATGGCGTGGCCATACCAGATTATAAGCATCTCGCTAGCGGACAGAGCGTCACGGGCAAAGATGGGGTTCTGGTGACCCCGGACATGGTCCTGGAATCGACCGTACCCGGAAATGGATTTGCCGTCGTCGATTTACCGGATGCTTCTTATATTGACGCGCTCGTCAATCGGACGGAGTGGTCGAACGACACCATAATGAATGGTATCCACGTCATCTTCTGGTTCTTAGGCAGCGGAGTCGCGAACGAGCCCCGGTTGCAAGAGTTTATGCGAAAGATGTCGGCGATGAAGCATATCGTGACTTCGGCAGACAGTTGTCCGAATAGGATTGCATTCGAATCCGCCGCCGCTCAAACGTTTAAGCTACGGTGTATTGACCCCGACCGATTTTCCTTGCCGACCTATAACAACGAAGTCTCGATCTTGAATACTCCAACAACAGACATCAAACATATCTACGAGGTTGGCCAGCTTGGGAAGACGGTGCAGTTCGCACCACAGTACCTACACAAAGATGACAAGATCGTCCCGTTCCCGGATATCGAAAAGCTAGCTAGGGAGGGCTTGACTGACGAAATTCTTGAGATGGCTAAAAAAGCGAGAGCGAAGGCTTCAGATCCCGATTTTCTTGCCAAGGTCGAGAAAGTCGAATCTGATATTCCACATCGAGATGCAGAAGTCATCACTCTAGGAACCGGCTCCGCCCTACCGTCCAAGTATCGCAACGTCTCTGCTACGCTCATCCGTGTCCCAGGATGTGGGAATTACCTGTTCGACTGCGGCGAGAACACCCTAGGTCAGCTTCACCGGGTTCTCGGCAACGAAACGCCCGAGGTCTTGAGAGATCTCAAAGGAATATGGATTAGCCACCTGCATGCGGACCACCACCTAGGCACGGCTTCCATTATTAAAGCATGGCACGAAGAGACGAGCCGATCAAACCCCTCCGCCACGCTGCTCATCGCGTCTCACGGCCATATGATTGATTGGCTACGAGAGTATTCGGATGTCGAGAACTACGGGTTCGACCGTCTTAAAACTATGACCTTTAACGGCCCAGACCCTAGCATACCAGGGGGGAAGACCTGCAACCCGCGGATATTTACAGAAGAAGACAGGAGCACCTTCGGTATAGAGCGGATCGATGCCTGCTTCGTACGTCATTGTTTCGGGGCACTTGCAACGGTTTTCACTTTCCCGTCAGGACTCAAGATCGCGTATTCCGGTGATTGTAGACCCAGCGAAGATTTTGTCAAGATTGGGAAGGGAGTAACCCTGCTGATTCACGAGAGCACGTTCGAGGACGAGCTTCGTGGCGACGCCAACGCGAAGAAGCACTCGACCATGTCGGAAGCTATCGGCGTCGGCCGGCGTATGGAGGCAAGGAGGATTTTGTTGACGCACTTCTCCCAGCGGTATCAGAAGGTGCCCATAATAGAGGACAACCTGGAGGTGCCGGTGGATGCCGAAGGTCGGAAGGCCGGTCCAGACGAGGTGATCCTGGTGGCGTTCGATTATATGCGCATCAAGATCGGGGACTTTAGAAAGGCACAAGTCTTCCTGCCTACCATACAGAAGCTATTCGAGGGCGAGGAAGACAACCAATGATAAGACAGGGGTGACCTACAGGGGCGACGGTCTCCTAGAACTATGGTTCGGGAAAGCATCAGTCGCCTCGGTTCCCATTAGAAGGAATAAGGCCGCTGCTTATGTTTAGACGCCAGTCAGTCTCTACTCCTATTAGCAA
The DNA here is from genome assembly GCA_902806595.1 of Pyrenopolyporus hunteri. Lineage (NCBI taxonomy): Eukaryota > Fungi > Ascomycota > Sordariomycetes > Xylariales > Hypoxylaceae > Pyrenopolyporus > Pyrenopolyporus hunteri. Next base: position 793,300 of record CADCXC010000005.1, on the reverse strand, counting down.
CCGACCTTGTTGTATAAGCAAGCCCGCTAGGAGCCGATGAGGAGGTACGATTGATTAGATAGAGTCGCAATATCATTATACATCGCAAGCTTGGCTTGCTGAGGATCGGTCATCATATAAAGAGGAGCGCAAGCAATAAAAAAAATATTGAATTCAACTCTACTCCCACACGTCTGAAGAATCAAGACTCTCGGCCATTAAGGATATTCATAAACATGAATTATCTGTATATAGGAGGACAAGAACCAAGTGAGTAGATGCTATCCTATACGATACATAATGTACAAGGTCTATATCATAACTTACCTACATAGGACATGCATATATCCTGAGAACCTTGAAGCTACCTAGGTGTACAAATCATACAAGCCCAAGGTACGACCTAAAGATCCCATATAGTCTGAACTATATTCGACACTGGAAACGACGGTATGTAATATATTGATAAAGAAACAATCTCAGCGTAACGATAGCGAATATACAGCCCCCAAGTACCCATACACCACAACCGACATCCTCCCCTCCTCTTCCCCTTCCCCTTCCCCTTCCCCTTCTCTCCCGCGACACCAATCCTCCCATGCGCCACGCATCATCACCAAGGAGCGCACCTCTTCGTGCCCGGGTTGCACTTGCGGCACTGGTAGTTGTACGGCGAGATGTACCCCCAGCAGTCCTCGTCGACGCCGCAGACGTAGTCGGCGCACCACACCTCCTCGCGCGCCGCCAGCTCCGCCTCCAGGCTGCTCCGCGCCGCCGTCGTCCCCAGCCGCCGCCGCACCGCCGCCGCCTTGTCCCCCGCCACCGCCCGCTCCCCCGTCACCCGCCCCCCCGCGTCCACGCCCGTGAGCACGTTCCGCCCCCGCATCTCGTAGTGGCCCCCTCCGGCACCGGCACCGAGCGCGCGATCGCGGATATGTACGATTCGAGCGCGCGCTGGGAGGAGGATGTTAGTTTGGGTTGGGAGTTGGGGGAAGGGGGAAGGGACTTACGGCGGAGTTCTTGTCCTGCTCGTTTTGGCCGGTTGGTGTTGCGCTGGTGAAGGCCGCGAGGACCGTGAGCGTGGTGGCGAGGGAGAACTTCATGGTGGTGGATGGGTGTATTGGTCTAGTAAGCGGGTTATGGCTGATAGCTGTGATGTACGTGAAGAATACTTCAAGGCTGGTATAGTAAGAGTGCTATTCAAATATTTGTTCTTGGAAAGGTTTGCGGTGATATACACTTCTATCTCGCTCTGTATCGTGCTTATTATATAGCTTTACAAGACTCCACCAGAGCTCTCAATAGTATATTTATAACTGATCAGCTGTGTTGTTAGCTACAGCCAAGTCTTTTAACTTCCGCTCGAAGCGGTTATTGACGTAGTTAATAGTGTTCAAATTTATGTTGTGAGCTGTGCCATCTGCCCGTTACTCATGTGCTTGCAAGGTATAGCATAGAGTAGTTCGTCATTAAGGCGAGAAGTTTGGGTAGAGGTTACCGATCAACACGGCGGTGGAGGAAGTAATAGACCCTGGTTAAGATAGCTGAGGTGCATCCTAACATTGCTATAAAGGCTATGTTAGTGATATCATAAAATTCGAGATACAATAACTACCAGGGCAATACCTTGAATAAGGAAGCCTTGAACAGCAGTATTGTTATTACTTTATGCTGCGTTTGGGATGAACAGCGAGATTCAGAGTCGACGTCACAAAGAATGTCCAGCTCTTCCCGGCGGCGTCTAACATATAACATACCCTTACCTAATTACATGAGGCGAAGGGATCTATCGCCGATCGTAGGGGGTAGATCTACGGCTGATAACTTAATTTGGACTCAACTAAATATAAACGTTTGTTAGTTCGATACGGACGTCTATCACTCAGGGGTATCTATCACCGATTGTTGGTATGCACAACCTTGTGGTGTAGTTTAACATAAGGTATGATCCAATCGCAAGGTAAATTATTTACTTAAGGCGATAGAGTTATCCTGAAAAGCCAAGATCTAAATGTCGTTGGTCCCTTCTCACCACAGAAGAAGATCGTCTAGTGTTAGATCATCCTTCGAACTTAAGCTCAAACCAACAGAAAATGATATTCACGGATCGTCGTCATTCGGAAAGGCACAAATCTTCATTACGGTACGTATATAGTATTATAAGTATTAATTATTGGGCTGGCGGAGGATTGTTAGGCCCCGGCGTGGATATTCTATTCTTGGTGGCTATGACGTAGACCCGTCGGTGTTGTTGTGATCAGCGGCCTGAGCCTCCTTATATAGCACATAATACCCAACGTTCTTCCGCACCCCCAGCAACAAACAGTTGGCACCGCCAACCCTAAATTATACAGAAAATATCGCCAATATAGTTCGGTTCGATTCGACGACTCGCGGCGAAACGTACCTACCCGACAATCACCGCCCGTGCCGCCAAGCAGCGTGGGATATCGAGTCCTCCGGTCGGAGGCTTGGGGCGTGGCTCCAGGTGTCTCTAGTTGGGTGTGCGGCGGCGTTGTGGCGCGAGGAAGGGGGACGTCTCTGGCTCGATGTGCCGGCGTTTCTCGCGGGTGCCGATGCCGACCTGTGGAGCGCGCTTCCGGAGCGAGTAGGCCCGGGTTCGTATCCGGGCTGATCAGAATATACCGAAGATGCGATGACGGTTGGCCTCCTACCTTCGTTACGCTTATTACCATCCTGCCTGTACTTCGAGGGGACCCTCGGTACGGGCGGCGAGCCTTGATTACCCATGGCATACGTGTATACCGTAGCGTCGGTCCAGGCGCTGTCTGTAGCAGGACGTATTGTGGCACTTTCGCGATCTCTCCTAAGGTTTAGGGGCGTAGGTGCAGCCGACTTAGGGCTGAGCGGTTCGAGCGGTTCCGCCGGTTGAAAGGCCGGGTGCATCGTAGACAGGACCGACCTGGTGGCCTCCGATCTTCGACTTGTACCGGCTGATGACAACCTCTCACTGTACCAGTCCGTTACCTTTATCCTACTTCTTTCTTCTTCCTCGAAGTCTCGCTCGAGGTCCGGATCCCCATCCGCTTCATAGTCATCGTCCAGATCATAGACCCCGTAGTAGTCTTGTTCCTGTTCATCTATCGGGTCAAGATTGACCCCGGGCGCCAGCCCGCCGGCTTGCGAAGTATAACCGTTCAGGCTGTCGGGCCTATAAACGCTCTTGCCATTTTTCATCATGCTATTATGCATCGCCGCCCTCCTCTGATCTTCCGCTCCATCCCGATCGGCCATGGCCACGGGGATCCCATCCCTCGTCCTCCTCTGATGCCGTGCTTCGCGAGGTATGTTGCTGAACTGATGTCCGGAGGGCGACTTCTTTAGCTCGGTGTAAACCGGTCGCTTACCGATCTCTTTCCTCCGCTCAACTCGCCACTTGGCGAGTTGAGACCGCTTAGCCCTAAGCTCAGAGAGCACCTCCTCGCTCATGCCTTCGCACATCGCCGCTCTTTCCGTCCCGAAATGGTTGATCCATTCTTCGATATAACGAAGAAGCCTCGGCTTTCTGGCTGGACGGTTACCCCGGCGCGGCGGGCGCCTCTCGATACGGTCGATAAGAATCGCACGTAGGTCCGCAAGGATACGGGCGTTAGCACCCACCGCGCTCAGGATACAAGCTTCGCAGCTGGAGGAAACAAAGATCGTGTGGCTATCGAAGGGCGGGACTCCGTAGCATTCGCGGTACAACTCAGGCTCCGTCCAAAGGGCGGCAATAGAATCCACTCGTCCGACAAAAGTGGAGAGAACAGGGGAATCTATTCTGCCCTTCCACGAACGCAGCACGTCTGTATAGACTGTGACCTCGTAAGCGACGGCCAGGAATAGACGGCGAATTAGCCAGGGATTGAGGGGTGTGTGGACTTGGCACAGCACGGCTCTCGGGTCCACCGCGGTAGGGTCCAGCTTGTCGGCGAGTCTGATGATGAGACGCTTCAGCAAGCTGGATGATCGGAGCAACTCGCTGGGTAAAGTACCAATCTTATCCGTTTGCCTGCAAAGCCATCTCCTCGACGGGGTAGCGATTCCATATTCCGGCCGACGGGAAAGAAGCCCCGTGAGACGCGTGACGCCGAGGTCGTCTATGTCTCGAATGTCGATACTCATTCGCCTGGTTTCTTCCCTAAGTCCTTAAGGGGCCAAGATATTCCGATATCGTCTGGTTTAGTTAATAGGACCAAATTGTTTGTACCTGTCAGCAGTTTGAATTAATTTTTCCATGGCAGATTTGATGGCGGAGCAGCGACGCTATGTAGGGCTCGAATCCGTTGTATTGTTTCCTAACATTGGGAACAAGGGATGCATATTCGAATGGCCGAGTAGGTAGTTCATATACAATCAACCGGCGGTGGCGAACAAGGGCCTCTTTAATCACTTCTTCCTGCTATGATTGATGACCGATCGCTTCCCAGACAAAGATATTGTTCTAGACGCTGCTCGACCTTGAGCGGCACAATGCTCAAAGAAAGCGGCCTTGTCCTTGGGCTTCGCGTAGTCAATGCCGGGTTTCTAGAAAGTGAGAGTAAGGAGACTTACAACAAATAGCTACTATATCGCCAATCGTTCAGCTGCCGAGGTGGTTTTCAGTTCCTTTCAGGCGCCTTAGACGGGGAACACGTTCGGTGAATGAGGCGTGGATCTCAGATTTCCCACCAGCTAGAATGCCACTCAGAGTCGGGCTCTATATTGAGAAAACGTCGTAAGTCGTCCCGTCTACGAAAGCGTAGAGGTTATAGACTACTTTTAGGTAACGTATGCTCAATGCCATGAAAACTAATCGCACAAAATGCTGGCCACAAAACGCCCGAGTCCCCCCTATCCGATGCCTAAGCCTAGTGAATTGCAAATTGGGTCTGCAACATCTGTATGCTAGGCCTAAATTCATCACAAATATACAGGATCGCCTTGGTATCACCGCCGTGTCATTGTTATACGATAATTGATATTCCATTAGCCCACCGCCGAGCCTCGAGTAGGGTGATACTCGGGCTCCCTCATACGCTCTAGCCGAATCTTAGCAGCCTCGGTACCATCGTCAGGTATGGCCGGCTCTCGGAACCACTCGTGGTCGAGAGCTTGCCGAGCAGTGATTCTCTTTGCCGGGTCGTAAACGAATATCTTTTGTAGAAGATCCAGAAACGATCGGAGGAAGGGGCTCGATGCGGGTATAATATCCTAGATTTAGGTCAGAAAGGGAATTCGGCCGACAGGTAGAAGTATCACTTACACTCAGCCTTTTCATGTTCTTGACGAAGCGTCTGGACGCTCGCGTGGTTTCTGCGGTGGGATAGTCCAACCTTAATCGTTTGAAATATCTGTTATTACAGTTAGTGAAATTTCAGAAACAATAATAGGCGGATGTCCGTACTTGGAAGCTGCGTTACCGGTCGTTCGTGTTGCCATCTTGTTAACGGATTGGACAAGATGTGTATCTATGCGGCTATCGCAAACGTTCTCCATCATAGCCAAGTGCTCAAGATTGTCGTGGGTCTGGAAAAGAGCATCGCCGGTAAAGAATTCGACCAATATACAACCAATACTCCAGATATCACAGGGGAAAGACCAGCCTAATCCGAGAATGATTTCGGGCGCTCTGTAGTGTCGAGTCGAAACCACAGACGAGTGGTACTCGTCTTGGAAGGTCGCTGATCCGAAATCAATCAAGCGGATCTCGGTATCTAGCAGGACTTTTCTTTGAGTAGCCTGCCGGCTGACACCGGTAGAAGAAGAAGGTATCCTGCGGTTGTAGGTAAACGTCTGATAGGCGCTATCACAGAGAAGGATATTCTCCGGTTTCAGGTCGGTATGGATGAGGTTTAGATCATGAAGGACTAGGAGGTGTTAGTAAAAGTTTCAAGAACACGTTCGAGGGGACGAATTACAGGCTACGCTCGTGAATAGCTGCCGGGCAAAACTTTGAATCTGGCTGTTCGGGAAAGGGACGAAGTTGTTGCTCTTCAGGAAGTCGAATACGCTTGAGCCAAGTAGGTCCATGACGATACAAATGTGCCCACGGTAGTCGAAACAATCCCTTAAATGTATGCATCGATTTCGATTTTCCTCGTCGTTTGCCTTCAGAGTTTGAAGCACACGTAACTCTATCCTCGATGCGTCTCGATACTTCTGTACAGCTCGGATAATTTTGATGGCGACCAATCTACCCTTTCTGCGGTCACGAGCCTGAACAACTTTCCCGAAGGTGCCTTGGCCAAGGAGTTTTATGATTTGATCTGGACAACGTTAGACAGAGAATTGAACGTACAATAGTTATTGAAAAACGTACACTGGGATGTAAGATCGGCATCGGGGACCACGATATAGTGACCGTCATCGTCGTCCACCCTTACGCCGCTTTGGTGGGAACGCTAGCGTTTAATCAGCAAACAATCCTTAGGGGGAGCCGAAGCGAGCACTTACATCGTTAACAACTCGAACAGCAACATCGCCGGCTTTCTTGACTGGCTTCTGGGGGGGGCGGTAAGTGACGAAAGCGTCTCCGAGCACTTCGACTTCCCTCCTCTTCGCTTCTTGTGCGATTTGTTGGCGGGTTCTCTTCCTCTTCTGGCCGCTATGATTTGCATCGAAGTCATATTGACTGTTGGACGACAAAGAGCCCAGCGACGTGGCGGCTGTTGTGTTGTGGGCCGACGTCGTGCGATCGGTGGAAGTAGAGCTGCTGTTAGAAGTATGTTTGTAAGATGAACCATTCAAGCTGCGCTCGTAACGTTCGTCATTGTGGGCGTTGTCATCCTTCCTTCGTCTCTTCGCAGTATGACGGGTTGATTCAGACGTCGCGCTACCATTTGCGTAGGTTCGTGACGGAGCGGCGACCGTATACTTCGGCTCTGGCTCGGGTGTGTCGTGTATGACAATTACTTCCTTAGGCAGGCCGTTTTTATAGAAACTCTTCCAATCGGGCTCCTTAGATCTTCTACGTTTTCTCGGCTGGGCGTCGGTATAGGTCTGGGTTGTGGAGGCGGCGGAGGCGACCGAGGGAGGCATGTTGACGTGACTTGAATCCAACTTGGGAGTAGAATTGGCTCTCGGTGAATCTTGAGTTGTTCTCGTATTGGCGATCGACGCAGTTACTCCATTTGAAGACGCTTGCGAAGTTTGGCTGGCGGTGAAGGCCGAATTGGCAGTAGTATACGCAGAGGAAGAAGGGGCGTGATTCCGACTGGAAACCGTTGCTGTCGAGGCCGTCGACGTTGAGGTGGGGATGATAGGGTTTGCAGCAGCTGCACTAGCGACAGAGCGATAAGACGAGGTGCCGGCTGGCAAATTTGGGTAAGGCGGATAATGATGTGCCGAGTGATGATGGTGACGATAATGAGGAGGAAGTGTGGCCGTGGCAGTAGTCGGCGTTGACATTTTACTCCAGTGTCAAGGAATTGCGAGAAAAGAGGTGGAAGATCCAAAACCAGAGCCAGAGCCAGAGCCAGCGGAGGGTTATGGGATGGGGACCGTTGGGTTAATTGTTTCGTGGGCGCTTTCCTAGTGGATAGGCAGGTACCTAAACCCAGTGTAGGTACGGTCTTTTCCGTCGCGGCAGCTGAGGCGTTTGAGGTTACTTGCTTTTCTTAGTGGGATCCTCCAGGCGAAAAAGAAGGTCGTTGAATGCGCTGTAAATTAGCGGCTGTTAACGGATGCCAGTGGATTTACTGGTACTCCTGGGGGTTCGCAAGCCGCTACAAGCAAGCGTTATAGGCTGTGTCCCTCGCACCAGTAAAGTGGGACGCGGTCGCTCTTTTAAGGGACCTGGTTTTCTGGCGTCGGCCGGTGCGGACTGGAAGCAAAAGCAGGTACTTGAAGTTGGCAATTTGAAAAGCAGGAAAGAGTTCTACAAGGCTCTTCCCACGAATTTCTAATATTCCTCTCCCTTATTTCCTCCTCGATTGTTTAACCTGGTATTTGACATAAGAAGGTCTCGAGAGTTGGGGGGTTCGGCAACCAAGGAATGTAGGGGTACGTAGATTGCAGTGTCCGAGTGAATGGGTGGTAGGCTTAAGTATAGGTTCCGTGACAGCGCCAGAGAGCTAAGTAGGGTTCTGCTCGTTGGTAAGTTCGTCTACTTGGTACGACAAAGTATCTGAGCTCAGAGCTTGAGTTTTCGCTAAGCCGTTATGTCTGATCGTAGCTCTCGGGCTTGCATTAGAGTGGTGGCCGAAATTTGTCAGGTCGAGTAGTGTTAAGCGTTTCGCTCTCACAGGTCGAACGACAAATTGAGCCAGCGTAGAAAGGACTTGTTAGAAGGACTTGTTACGGGTAGCAGAAGCAGGACATTGTTTTCGCAGTGACAAGCGTTCAGAAGGGCCACCAAGAGAAAACAGTACTTGTTTCGATCCAGCAGAAAAAGGACAAGCAATACCACTTCTGATGTTCCGATAGACTTCCAAGGCGAAGAAAAAGAAGAGAGGAATTCAAGCCAAGAGCGTGAATGAACTCTTGCGTTGCCGCAATGCAGGATGAGGTGGTGGTGGTAGTTTACTCGTCGGGTCTCATAGCGCCCCGGGCTATGCGATGACAGCTGTGAACAGAACAGGCCGTACCGACCATACCTGGTAAGTACCTTGTATGTGTACCTAACCGTATACATACCATATATACATACATACCTACATGTAGGCAACCAACTGTATACATGTATGCGGTACCTGATCTGCTAATGAGGTAAGTACATTGCATGTACGTACATGTATGTATGTACGGATTCACGGGTCTACCGCTTGTTTCGGACTTCGCCCATGCTATCTGGCTCTGTGGTGAGAATGAAGTAATCGGTGGGCCTTTTTTTCTTCGTTCTGGTAATTTGCCCCAGGAATTACCCATTACCACTGGCGCTAGCAGGTATGTACCTACCTAAACTGCCCTGCCTGCCCAGTTCCCATAGGCACCCGTACCATACTACATGTAGGTACCGCGGATATTACTCAAATGTGTATCACTACCAAAAATACCCTAATACATGCGACAATAATAATAATAATAATAGATTAATAAACCCCCGCACGGTATGGGGAAGGACGCTAACGGGTTGATGTTCTCAGATTCCAGAGGAAACCAGGCCTACAAGTGTGAAGCCAACACAGTACAGCATTCAAAAGCTTCTACTGTATTCGCCATTTCATCATCCGACACCGAGTCCCAACTTACCTAAGAAGGTACTAAAAACAATTCCGCGATACCTGAGTACCTAGGCAACGGGATATTATCCTGGGGTATAGGTAGTATGAGTACCTATATACATCCACATTCGCTATCGCTTAAAAGTAAAAAAGATGTCGTCTGAACCTTTGCTTCACTTACACGTACAACTCACATCTCACATCTCACGACCTTACATGTATGTAGCTATCTCTGCTCCATTCCATTTCCAACGCTGGCCTGCCATATTATCTTTATACCAATCTAATGTTATATATGTCCCATGCTGTCCTTGGCTAATTTCGCAGGTATTGTCCTCTCTAAATAGTACAATGCCACTCATTACCCACGTCTTCCCACCATTCGTCTATTCGTCCATCCCATCCCGTTTTGAATACCTCGTCGAGGACTATCAACCTTGAACAACGCTCGATAACACTCCCCATCGAATATTTAGGTATCCATCTTCCTCTCCTCGTTCCGATTTCTTCTCTCGCATCCAAAGTCGGGTCTTTTCCCAGACAGGAAGGGATAACGCTGGGGATGATTGATTGGTCGGTCAGCGGACCCTTCAGGAATACTACATTACATAGAATTCCCATCAGGCCCAGTCGAGGACCCCTAATCTTGTGCCAGCAACACCGAACATCGTCGGCCACGCTCCCGAGGCGCAGGCGGCAAATATCGCCACACTTCTATTGGTACTAGACATCTGGGTCACCCAAGTTTGTCTACCCTCACTAAGTCTCGTCTATGCATCTCTTGCAGCATTAGCTTTCCCCTCACCACCAGTACAGAACAGCCGGGTCGCCTGGCGTTGCCTCCACCATTATCACGATTTTTCACTTGCAGCCTTATCGATTTCAATGGGTCGGCACCCTGCTCTCCCCCCAGCTGACTTTGTTGAAAGGGAACAGGCCCCGCCAGAAGGAAGGGCTCTCTCTCTCTCATCCGGTAATAAGTAAGCGAATTTCTTTATTTTTTATTTTTAATAATTTTTTTTTTTTTTTGTGAATTTTCTTATCCTCTTCGCGTGGCAGTCAGTCCATGATCTCCGTCGAGGTGTGTGTTATATGTAGCCCATAACCCAGCACATTACAAATCCAGTCTAGGAATTACCGGCCCTTTTAGTAGGTACCTACCTGGGTATCCCAAAGAACTTCTCAAAAGCAGCCGATAATCCGCGTCCAAGCCCAAACCCTTCTTGCAGTTAGATTCGCCAGTTGAGATAGGTTCATACATGTATGTGTATTCCATTGGTGGTACCTACGTATATGCATGTGTATATACATGGTGAGGCACTATTTATATTTACGTTTCTCCCCAATACCAAGACCAAGACCAAAGAATTATGGTATTATATATACCTACCTAGATATATATATGCCCTCGATTCGCATTGCGAGCTTTTTATAATCATTACACCCCCGGTATAAACGTCAGATTCGCCGGTCCAGCTAGACTTACTTATCTGTCTCCCCTTTCCAGATGCCGTGCTGCAATCCGAGTCGGGACAACGGGCCAACGCCCATCTGACAAGGAACTAAATTAATATCGTCCCTTGTCCCATTGCCTGCACGGCTTACACCAGGCGTGCAACGAGAACGCGCAACTTTACTATAACGGCCAAACCAATGATTAATTACATGTATCGAAATATAGGCACTCAAGGTTTCAAACGAAGAGGCGCTCTGATTTCCTTGTTATCCTATTCCTAAGATCAGGGCTTAGTTAGTCCAGAGCTTATTGCCCACCAGCTTCCGAGCCCAGAACACTCCAGCCGATGGAGATTCCTAGGTGGCAAATCTCATGTATTGTATGTATATTGCACATGTATTGTACATCCATCCGTACATGCCCATACATGCCCATACATTACATGTCCTCCCTAACATACATACCCGCATACATGTAGGAAAAGCATCATGACTTGCGGGGCTGGTTGATACTATCCACACCTGGTTCGAACCATTATTACGTTGCCCGACATTCCTTTCCGCAGTAGTGCTGAGTATGTAGGTACTTACGCACTCTCCTTTGCATGGCTGAGTATGTCCGCATCCGAATGAAATCATCCTCTCCTCTCTCTCCTGAGCGAAATTCGTTAGCTGGATCTCGGAGTTGTTTCGCTTCTTACTCCCAGTGGGCAGTCTTCAGCTGCTCGGTATTAGGCAGTTCCCACTTCCTATGTCAACCTATTTCCCCCGAACCAATGCTGCCCATATGACAGCGAATCCCTTGACGAAATAATATCCGCACCCCTAGGAGAACTTGACGTAGTATATACTCTTTTGCCAAAGCAACCCGAGTTTTAACTACCTCTCCATGTCACAGTTTCAGCAATTTTCGAGCAGATAAATCGCGCTTATAAAAATTTATCTGTCTGGATAGTATTTACTGTTTCGTTATCGAAAAAAGCACGTCGGCTTTTTACCCGCGCCTACGGCGAACCGAACACGCTCAGCCATACAATACAATTCCACATCGATACTAACCGCTCAACAAGTATGTACTCGGAGCAGCAGTGCCGCTCCTCAGCCCTCGCTGAGCAAATCCTTCCTCCATGAGGCTCCATCAATACCTTCGTATTGAAATCCCCTTCCATTTTCAAACTGGTCTAACGTTTGAAGGTCCATAAGTGAGATATTAATCACCTAGAAGCTCGACATCCCTGTCTTCTACAAGACCTAGGATCTTTCCTTAACCCTTCGTCTATTACTGTGTAAATTAGGTGTGATGTAAGAGGTACCTTTACCCAGGTAGCAGCTGTATCCCGCTCAGACCGCCCAGTCAAATGAGATCTCTAAAGGATCTCTAGCACGCGCTAGGCCCCTGTATAAACGCTATTCCCACGCATCAGACACATGTTTTGACACATATTAGGCACCATGTTCAGGACAAGGCCCCCCCGAGGTTAAAATTATTATACGTTCCCAACCATTCGACATCGGAAGTATGCCCCTCCTGAAGCTCAGCCCCGGACAAGTGACTAACCGGATCGTCACCACGGACGCTATACCCCAGACACGCGTCAGGAGAGTCTGTTCTCGTGGTAAGGCAGTTTGACGATCGAAACTGAGACTTTGAGGACAAGCTTCCTTTTTGCATCCTGAAATAGGAAATCGCCCATGAGTTGAGTTATAATAAGGTTCAATATTCCATTTACTCATACCGTCCCCTTACTTATCTTCCGTCGCCTTGCATGATTCCTATGTACGCCGAGGCAGCTCAGTCTTCGCCTTCCGCCGAGACGCGACCTTTAAGCCTTGCACAGAGGTAGGTAGGTTCCTACTTAAGGTAGTAAGGTAGGTATACATGCCGGACCAGATCAAGCCATCTAATAAATACTACGTTGAATTTTGTTTCTTTTGAATGATACCCCCTTTCTCCCCGAAACCCAATTGTCAAGATCATGTCAAAGGTGTAACCGTGATTCCCCCTTCTCGGTTTCTCCTCAGTAACGCCTAGCGTGACTACTCAAGTTCTTACCGCCAACGCCGCCTAACGATGCAACTCTCCGTCTCTTTCTCTCTATCTGTCTAAATACCGCGATTAAACACGACCATACCCCCCTCGCCTCCACGGCCGTGGAACTCCTCCTCCAAGCGGTCGGCGCTGATCTTCTGGCGCTGCGGGAAGGCCGCGAGCGCGAACGGCAGCGCGATGTAGCTCATGCCGAGGATCAGGCCGAGGTTGATGGGCAGGGTGTAGCGGGGGTTCTTCTTGAGCCACTCGGTGCGCTGGAGGCGGACGAGGATGAGCGGGGGCACGACCATGATGGGGCTGCTGTTGAAGACGCGGCTGAGGGCGGTCTCGGCGACGGCCAGCGTGGCCGCCTTCCGGCTCTTGCCCAGGCTCGGCACGTCCTTCTCCGCCTTGCCCTCGCGCGCGAGCCGCGCCTTGTCCGCCTCCGACAGCACGGGGAACACGTCGATGCCCGTGCGCATCTCCTCCCCGCGCATCAGGAACACGTTCAGCGCGCCCGCCGACGCCACCGCCGCGAACGGCACCAGCCGCCCCAGGATCAGCCGCGTCGACGGCGAGAACCGCTTCAGCCGCGGCACGAGCGAGTTCAGGCCCACGGCTACGGAGCACGACGCGCCCACGGCGAGGAAGTAAGATTGGGCGATCTTCGAGGTGGACAGCGGCGAGGACTTGTTCGCGTTCGCGTAGTTGATGGCTACGTTGAGGGATTGGTTCGTGATCTGCCAGAGGATCGTGCCGGTAGTCTGTTGTTATCGCGCCATAGGTAAGTTTCTCTCCGAATTGATATCATTGCAAGCTATACATAATACGAGACGACACCCATACCTTCAACCCCGGTGTAAGCATGCCAGCCGTGACGACCAGGTTCGACAGCGCGAAGCAGGACATGCGGAAGGGGAGGAGGACCGGCTCTCCGGTTTCTAGAGAGCCCGATTAACCCAACAATTCGAAGTCGCGGCGTAGGGCCGGGCTCATCGTGCTACCATACCAGGATGTAACGTAGAGTCGACAATCTTCTTAGCCTTCCATAGCTCCGGCGTCATGTCCTTGATCTCGCCCTGCTTGTACGCTACCAGCAACCGTTTCGCTTGCTCGAGACCTTGTTTTCCCACGAAGAGAGTTCTACCGTCAACGAAAATATGTGTTAGAGGAGCTCGTTACAGGGGTCCCTGAGAATTTGCGCGCGACTCGCAAAGAATATTGGAAGCTGGTGATCGTCCTCGTACCTCGGGTCTGTGATCGTGGCCGTTTGCTTGACGCGGCCCCAGTACGTGCTCAAGTCGTATTGCGACTCGGGCAGCTCTCGGCTGCCTGGCAGGGAAGCAGACATCGTGAAAGACGGAATACGGCCTATTCGGTCTCTTTACTAGACTACACGGCTAATTGCGAAAGAAAATAAAAAGATACTCGAAAGGAGCGGACAGCTGGTCTACTTGTCCAGCCAACGTACAAAGGCGTCCGGTAGGGATAATTGGTAGCACCTAAGCCCAGCAAAGGACTGTATTGCAAGAAACTGGAGGCGCACAGTCCTGCGCTATCATAGCGTTTGTAAATCGTCCCCAGCGGTGTGAATAGGGCTTTCCTCTCGGCGCTGGAGTCACTTTACAGGGCAGGCATGACTCTATTCCACAGAGGAATTTATTTAGTGGGCCGATCTCGGTCATGACATTGCTAAAAGCACGTACCCGGGTACTCGTGGAGGTACACGCATGCAGGTTGTACCTACCTAGGTATGTACGGGCAGCATGCCTAAGGCGGGGCACGAAAGGAAGAACCGACACGAGGAGAATGCCTGTTGAGTAACTGGCCAAGAGGTACCTTACTCGGTGGTAAGCAACGGGAATAGAACCGGAAGCCCCTTCCATCATAGCATCAGAGGACGAGGCAGACCAAAATTCCCTCTAGGGAGCAAAGTATAAGTTTTAAGCATTTCAGCATATTCTGAAGAAAGTATACAATAGAAAAAAAAAAAGATGAAAAAACGGTCTCAGCAAAAAGTAAAATGATACCCCAAATGCGGGGAATAGGTGAAAAAAATTTAAGCGAGCACAGCAGGGATCGAACCTGCAATCTTCAGAGGTCGACATGGCAACCGAAATCTGACGCCTTACCATTAGGCCATGCGCCCGTTGAAACTTTGCACGATTATTTCTCGCTATAGCCCAAAGAGATTTTAGGCTACGGTATCCCTCCAGACGCTGTCGTCCAATCGCTTTCGCATGTGGAGACCGTGCCAAAGTTACCTAGGTACGTTTCGCCTTCAGTGGCTTTCACGACTTCTCATAAACATCACCTGCTACGTCCATAGAGTTACTTAGAGCCAACGCATTACAAGTTGTAACAATAGTCCATGCATCACTCTAGTCACGGAGTTAGCAGTTTCACGCTGTAAGACGGAGATAACGCTAATCTTGTTGTAAGATCTTTCTTTCCCTTATGTGAGTATCATATTCCAACCCACCCAACCGAAGAACTATTTTAGACACGCCCATACCGTAAATGGTTCAAAGACCAGATTCTTTCTCCCATCGGCCTTCTCGTTGTAGAACCGACCTCATCTAAGCCATAAAAATACACAGTTACACCAATAGACCCAACCAAACAGAAAACATATACTGAACCGCAGAATGTGCCTACCCGGGCTTCCCACCCATAGCCTCGGATATTTCCATTGCTTTATGGCTCTACTAAACTGGGGAGAGAATAAGGAACCACAAGCTAAGGGTTCCGAGAGATGGGATCCCGGCTGCCGACGGTTTCACTACCAGAGACAACTTGTTCTAAAACTTCCTATGAACTGAGAATATGCTAGCTTAACATGCTTTTACACATCGGTCGTAGAGATCAAGAGACACACATATATCTACTTGTCTTATTCCATATGTACTTCCTAGCATTCCCACTATTTCCAACACCGAGACCTCACAAGCATAAGAGGCCGAGCGTAGTAAAAGGTCGAATTAGTGATAGTCCAGGGGGTACTTCCTAGATACGGGGTTAGCCTGCGTCAGTACGAGACATGTCTTCCAAAGCGTGAACATGTATCACCACCTCCAATGACGATCTATTCACAGTGTGGAACGTCTAAAGGGATCTATCTAGGAACCCGTATTGCCCGCCTCATTACAAGACACTCAAGCCCAGTCTAGGAGCCACCTACAAGCCACCCCGCATACACGCCCTCCCTACTCCCCCCTCCCCTTCTTTCCCTTCCACTCCCCAAACCCCCTCAGCCACCTCCTCACCGTCCTGACCTCCCACCTATGCGCCTCGCGGATGAACTGGGGCTCGGCCTCGACGTCCAGGATCCCGGAGGAGTCCCAGTGGTGGCCGGCGCCGGTGACCAGGAGCTCGGGGCGCAGGTCGGGCGACGCCGCGCGCGGCGGCGCGAGCGGCGAGTGGTAGCACAGGCCGTTCCACACGTCCTGGTCCCCGTCGACGAACGCGAGCCGGTCCGCGCCGAGGCCGAACCCCCCGAACCCGTTGTACGCCTCGACGTCGGGCGTCGGCGGGATCGCGTTGTGCTGCCCCGGGGGGAAGGCCCACCGGCACCATTGCTGTTCGTACGTCGTGTCTATCACGCGGGATAGCAGGGCCGGGCCTTCCTTCGGGGCGTCGATGTATGCGCCCTTGATGTGCTGGTTTAGTTCATGCTCGGGAATGGTGTGCTGCCTTGCTATGGTGCTCTTACCTGCTCTATACAGCTCGTGTAGAGATACGAGCGTGTGGCGGTGTTCGCCGTGCTGGCCCAGGCTGACGCGTTTTGGGTTCCCTGTGGCGGAGGGGTTAGTCGTTCGTGAGCCCAAGGAAATCCAAGCGTGGGGGATGATAGGATTCTCCCTTAAAGCGAAACATCTCGACGACGGCGAGATAGTATGATGATGTAAGATGTTTTGAGTTAGGGGTTCGCCATATTAGATATGGTGGTTTTGCTTTCAGGGGAGCTCTCCTGGCACGCTAAGTGACCTCGGGGATGAGATAAAATGTATACTCACAAAGCAATCATTGCTATTATAGTCCCCGGAAGGACATAGCGGGAGCGTGTAACGCTTCACGTAGTTGGCATAATTACCAAGGCCACTACATAGACAAATGGTGTTAGTCCACATTCAGGCTTAGAGTGGCATTAACCAAGCAACTATGGATAAGTCTTCAGGTTCCAACATGAGTTAAAGGCCCCCAATAAAAACGTAGCGAGCAGAGTAGTTGAAGGAGATAGTCCAGGAAAAGTCTTACACCCAAGGTTCGCCGTTGGTATGCTTTG
This sequence comes from Pyrenopolyporus hunteri, assembly GCA_902806595.1. NCBI lineage: Eukaryota > Fungi > Ascomycota > Sordariomycetes > Xylariales > Hypoxylaceae > Pyrenopolyporus > Pyrenopolyporus hunteri. The sequence goes on along the minus strand of CADCXC010000005.1, from coordinate 776,409 downwards.
CCAACGCATAGTCAATCTGGGTGATCTCTTCAGGGGCATCGATGTCGGACACGTTTCCACAGAAATAGAAGAAGTCCCTCGATCCGTACGTGGAATTCCAGTTCAATTCCTGCCACGTATTCGAATGGTAGAATCCTGGGTTTCCGATAGGGTCCTACACACCGAGTAAGCAGCTAGCCACGCCGGAAACCACAAGAATTCATGAATTAGGTGGCCGAGAGTTATAAATGTATTCTTCAGTAGCCTTGAGGAGAGTAAACTCACCGCAATAGCAGCCGCAAAGTCTCTATTATCCGTCAAGACTTCCAGACCAAAGAGGGCTTTGAATTGCTTGATCGCACCTGTTAAGTTCTTGGCTACGAGCAGATCGAAGTTATCCACGATCCTGTTGATTCGCGTGACACAGTCCTGGGGAGCGTACTTCTGGATAGGGTTATACCATTCGGGATAGCCCACATCCACTTTGATCGGAGCCGAGGAAGCTATTCCGCCGTAGAGGATGTCTCCGTACACCTTAATCGACAAGGCTGTCTGCGCGCCCGCTAAGCTGCCTCCGTACAGGATCCACGGGGTTCCGGGCGCGGTCAGGTCGTCGTCAATCCCGGGGAAGACGGCGTTTTGAGCGAAGTATGCATTGTCAGCTATGGTCTGGTTCGTGGTTAGGAAGAGCAGCTCGTCCGTGGTGCTGGTTTTGAAGGGGTATGAATTTCCATAGTAGCGGTTCTCGAGAATGACACCTTCAAGCGCGTCAGTCTTGATTCTTTCCAATATATCTCTCTATTTCTTCTCATTCATGTTAGACGCCGTACCTAGGCCATTCGTAGCCTGCATCAAAATCTGGATAATCCCAGTCTGCAGGTTAGAGAATCTACTGGGCCCGCTCGTTTCTCCTGAGATATATAGGTATACTGGCCCGCCTGTATCGAGGTTAGCATGGCTAGAATGAACATGTAGAGCTTCATGAGGACTAACCGGGCTTATAATATGAGCTATCGAAGTAATATCGCTGCTTAAAGGTGCCATTGCTTAACTTCGACCTGGTGAAAAGCTCGGAGTCGGGGAAATGATTGATCTTCTGGGTGAAGTAATGGACATCATATTGAAGCTCATCTCGAGGCGTGTCCCGCTTTATCTGCAGCGCCCCAGCATCTTGGGAAAGGAGAGCCAAAAGGCATGTCGAGGTCCACCGCAGCTTCATGTCCTTAGACTTGGCGATGCGATCAATTCCAGTAAACGGGTACCTGGATAGAAAAAAGCAGCCAAGGCCCCTATGTGCCTAATATAGGAACAATCGGAAGAGCTAGATAGTCGAAAATCGACCGATGCAGTAATCAGGTGGTGAACTTTCGTGTCTAGCACGTCAACTCGCTTGTGTAGTTCTAATCGAACTCGCCAATCGGGTTATGAGCAGCGCGAACACTCCCCGAATCAGGAAAGTTGCTCGACGTGGCATTGCATGCTGACTAGATACTATCCAACTAAGCTTGTCATTGGAGGTGTAACTTCAAACCCGGCCGGATTCCGGGGATTTTTGAGGAAATAAATTTTATCTGAGCTCTCATAGCGTAGCCGTGCTTTCTTTCAACTCTCCATAATCATTTCGTCATAGGAAACCGGAAGTTGAAGAAGTCTCGAACTGGAATGTTGCATTGTTTAGGTATCCAGGCTAGAATGAAATCTATAGCTTCGTAACCGCCAAAGTTAGTGTCACTCCGATGCAGATCTACATATCTTAAGCGGGGTTTTCTATTCCCCCCCTCCAACGACTATGTATCCAAGGAGCTATGGTATCTTGCGGGCAAGATATCAAATCCACCGAATAGAACATAGCATATAATAAGAGGGGAAAATGTCGTAAGTTAGTTGTATACGATTCTGGAATACCGCTAGCTCACGTATCCCGGTTGGCAATAAAATGTGAGCTTTTATTTAGTAGTATAACCCCGTTCGATCTACTTAAAACTACATGTTACTAACTTGACTCATAAACAGGTAGGGTAGGTAACGGTATCATACTTACTTTAACGACTGCTCAATATATCGGTCTATATCATCGGATAATCTATTAGCGCTTCTAGTTATTTTTATATATGTGCATTCTTGTACTACCATCGATCTTATTGTGTCCGTTCTTCCTGCGGCACATATTCAGTGACCATATAGAACGATAGAGTAAGATTCTCGGGCAACTTCTTGGTTCTCGGGCACCTAAGAAGTTGCTAAATTGAGGATTGCTTATCCGGAGCCGAGTCCCTCGCGCTTCTTCACAGGGGAGTAGGTATATAATAGGATCAATATCAAACGGAGGTTGTCTAAACACATTATCACGGGACCGAAGGTGTCGCATCGCGCGGAGGAGGATCGAAGATACGCACGTGGTGTTGGTTCAGCCTGGAAGCAGAACCATGTCGCGCTATTCCGCATAAGTAATCCTCCTCTCCACACCGAGCGCGACAGGATGCCTAATAATATAATATATTCAAGGAGACCGGGCGTGTGGCGCGGAGGCGCAGGGCTTTCATAACTCCGGCATTTCCACTTTATGTCCACCCCCCCAGAGAAGTGTGAAGCTGTTACTCACCTGCATTAAATTTCTATCAGTTATATCTTTCCTGCCTCCCAAGCGGCTGAAGAGGAAAAGTCTCCGGCGGACAAAGCTAACGGATTGGGCAGCCCACCTTGGAACGCTCGAGTCGTAGCGTTTCGGCGGTCCGTGTTACGCGGCCTGGGGTCGAGATAAAAGCAGATTGAACTCAGGGGGTGGTTTCGCCACTTTTCGTATTAAACCAACCCGCATCGTCGTCGAGGGCCCCCCGCATCGTAGATATATCTTCGTCGCTATAGAAGTCCGGTCTCTCGAAGGCCTAGCGCCGCCGTTGCTTACTACATACATACATAGGAGAGCACAGATTCGTGAACTGCCGCAAGTTAGATATGACCGCCCCATCTGTACCTCGCATACGGGCTCGTAAGCCCAAAGTTCGCTCGGGTAAGGGTCCCCATCTTTTAACTTATACATAATAACTACCTAGGCTTAAGTAAGTTTGGGTTCGTCCTCGCTCTTGCGGCTGGGATCTCTTTCGTTGACTTTTAGTCAAAGGCTGCACCACATGTAAATCGCGACGGGTCAAATGCGATGAGGGCCGGCCACGATGTAGACGCTGTCAGAAGGGCGACCTGCCCTGCCAATACGGTTCGCCTGGGCCGAAACAAGGCGGAAATCAGTCTGAACAAGGCGTCGTACCAAAATCTCAAACCGACGATAATAATATGACGCGACTGCTTCTAGGGATTGGGTGCAACCAGTTCCGGGGAGACGAAGTTTTCTATTTCGATTTATTCCGGAACATCGTCGTGCGCAACCTCTGCTTAAACGGGTACGAGAACCTCTGGTCTCGGACGATCTTGTGCGAAAGCTTCAGGGACGAGTGTGTTAGGGACAGCGTGCTTGGCACCGGCGCGTTGTGCCGCGCCCTGATGGAGCAGGTCTACCAGTCCAAGCGCCCCGGCCCCGGACCGGCCCCCCTCTGGACATTTCCGGCGGCTGCTATCAGTCCATTGTCCAGTAAATATCATCGGGCCGCGCTACAGTTCTACACGAAAGCAATTTCAAAGTTTCGATCGCGGATGTTCCTTGAGGGCGCGTCCATCCCGCCACGAACCATCCTGATCGTGAGCGTTTTATTCATTATTTTCGAGTCGATGCAGGGAAACATGGAGGCCATCGACCGGCTCATGCACTCTACTATCCTCACTCTAGAGAGTTCCATGTCCAGTTTAAATAGTGGTTCCAAGGTATCAACCGCCTTAGATGACGAGGGCGTCCGGGAAGCCGACTACTTTGTCGCGCGCATGTCCGGGTTCAACTCTCTGCTATCTCCTTTCTACCCATCGCTACTAAAGAGCGAAGTCTACCAAAAAGATTGGCTGCTCCGGGACGCCGTCCCCAACTGGTCGGAAACGCCGCAGGAGATAGAGCAGCGGTTCGAACGATACACGACATCGATCATGCTATGGTGCTTCCGCGCCATCCAGAACAACCAGTTCCACCGCCCGGTGGATCTCGCAAAGTTCGAGGAGGAACAGCAGTTCGCCATAGCTCAAGCGAGCCGATGGTGCGAATTCATAGCGGGGAAACTGAAGCAGGAAACAGATCCCGCCCAGACCCGGACCTGGAAGATTAGGCTGGTCGAGGCGAAGATGTATAGCATCTACGTCTCCTACCGCCAAGACTTGGACGAACAGGAGCGCCGGTGGGACGCGCGCCTCGACGAGTGCCGAGAAGCAGTTAATCTCGCGGAATCCGTGTTGGAAACTCCTACCTCGCCGGATGGCACTTTACCGCCACTGTTCGAGGACAAACTACTACCGGTGCTACGTTCCTTAGTATGTAAGTGCCGCGACTACGAAACACGGTCGAGGGCGCTGGGTCTCTGCCAGCGGATTTCCGGGCCGTGGTTCGAGAACAAGGCGATGCTGGTCGGCCTACGAGCCTTGGTAGAGCTAGAGGAACGCTATCGGGACGCTTCTGGACATATACCCATACAGTCGAGATATAGATGGAGCTCTTCGTCGTGGGACGACGGCCGTACGGAGCTACGGATGGTGCTGACCGGAATTAAGACGGGTACCAAGAAAGAGCTAACGATTCGTCGAGAAGAAAATATCGATGATCTAATTAAAACCGTCGCGACATTATCACTCTAACTATTATAACGCTATAGCAGGTGGTGAAAGGTGGGCAGTCTAGGGCGAAGAAAGACTCGCCATATTCGATATTAGGGAGGCGTTTAACGGACAGGTCGGAGGTTTCTTCCCTGGAGTTATCAGGCTGGGGAGTTTATACTATTTTTCTGCTTAGTTATCGTACCGTATTAGGTATGATAGAGAAGCAGAAAGATAGAGGAGTAAGGCACGGGGAAACAGATATCTAATACCCAGGATAACTTTATTAAAAGCTGTTTATCATACCTCTCCGACAGAGATCACATCTAACGGTTTTATTCACAAAGTCATAGCGGCGAGTAGCACGGGAGGGTCGCAGAGGACCTACCTTTAGTTAGGTACCACGTAGCCCCAAGCGAAGAGGAGGACGATGAGGCGGTCAGAGTAATTCCAGAACCTCTTGTTCCTTGTCTTCCTCATCCGGCTCGACCTCATGGCCGTCGCTGCATTCCCTGTATTCTTCGTCTTCATCTTCGTCTTCTTCCCATTCAAATTCCCATTCGTCGTCGTCGCCGTCGTTGTCCCAATCCGTATAGAAACCAGACGACGAGGTTGAGAAAATCGAATCATAGTCGGAGGAATCGTCCTTGCCATCACCGTCCTCGTTATAATGGCCCCTATTATCGCCACCCTCGCCATCGCTCCCGTCATCCTCAAATACGATTTCGACGCCCCCGTCCATGTCGTCCTCGTAGTCCTCGTCATCGCCCTTCTTGTTCTTCACATCGACCTCCTCCTCGTCGCTATCGTCGTCGCTATCGTCGTCTTTATCGTCGTCGCTGTCGTCGTCGTTTCCGTCGACGTTTTCATCGTCGTCATCGTCGCGTTCGTCATCTGCGCCATCCGCATCCGTCTCGTACTCGTTCTCCGCGTACTTCTCCTTCTCGTCCTCCTTCTCATCATCCTTCTCATCATCCTTCTCCCCCTCTCCCAGCGCGCGTTTAGGCCCAAGCAGAATCTGAAGTCTCTTCCTCCTCTCCTCCTTCCTCTTCCTTCTCTCCTCAGCCTTCTCCGTAGAATCCGTAAGACACTTCCTCGCGGCCTCCAGCGCCCTGAAAAGCTCCACCATCCGCGCGGCCCTGCGCTTCTTGACGATGTCGAGGTACTCGGCGCGGGTCTTCGTGGAGGGGGGCACGACCTCGCCCGTCTGCAGGTCGCGCGCGACGTAGGTGTCGAAGACGACGTGGAGCACCGTGGCGGCGAGTTTCTCGTTTTCGCACTCGCTACTGTCGCATGTTGCTTTCTTCAAGATGCCTTTGGGGCAGGCCGCGGGGGCTTTGCAGGTGGTGCAATCGCCCATATCGCACTTTTTTCTGTAGACGAATACTGTTACCAGGACCGGCTTGCATAAACTCTTCGGTACGTCGAACATATCGCTTCCTTTTTAGCTAATAACGTGGATATAAATAATTCACAATCGAATCGAACCAATTCACAATGCCGAATGACTGGGTACTTATATTCCTTTGCGGTTCGGAGAAAGGATTTAGTGATTTAGTATGTCTTCGCACTCGTTCGTTGTTGAACTTCTCACGCGTTGTTTTCTTGGTAGCGTTGTCATGAACAAAGAAACACCACGATACTAGGTATAGGTACCTAGGTAGGTAGGTAGGTAGTCAACGGACTTGCTTAACAACAATGAATTGTTATCCGTCTCTTCCAGTCCCTACAAGCATAAGGCAAGGTAAACGTAGTCACATCACGTTGTCATCTAAAAACAAGAGTGACGCTGAGCCATGCGTGACGCCCGCTACACGGAGGAACTTTTACATTAGATAGCTTTCGTACTTTAATTTTTAATTGATACATTACGTGCCCCTATGATTCACGCCAATGCCGTTATTATGTACAGAAGCCTAGACACCACCTCCTTCTACAGAATCTCTCTTCCACCCGTCTCCACGAACACCCCTAATCAAGAGACTGCAGAACGGTAAGCATCCACGCCACTTCACTGTTGGTGAGATGTGGGAAAACACAGCAGACCCCGCAGCAATTATTGAGATTAACTTAGGATCATTGCCTTATGGGGGTGAGCAGAAGAGAAATCCCAAAGGTACCAAACTTCATAGGGCAGTATTGAACAAGTCTAAAGTCCTCCCAAGCCGTCCAAACTCGTGGAAGTGGGAAATAGATACGGCAATTGCTGCCGGAATGAAAAGGAGTCGTCAGACTGTATGAATCTGATAGTACAAAAGGAAATGCAGAGGATGCGTTTTATCGGCACGATGGCGGAAAAGAGGATCGGGTATCTGTCGTAATCAAGAAAATTTTCGGCGTTTGGAAGCAGAGTAATAGGGTAAGTTTCCAAGAAGCCTTACTGCCCGAAAGAGCTATGGCTTTGATGCGCATCTTGAAGAGCTACGAATCAACGTTAGTAGACCGGTCAACGAAGAATAGGAATTGAACGAGCAGGGCTCGAGTTACTTACCGTGTAGTACGTTTAGCTGACCGGCTCGATCTTCACAGGCGATTTGAAGGCAAGAGCCCTCCAGAAGATCCAGGACGACACTATTGGGAAGCTCTTGAACCTCGACGTCTGGGATATAGGGGGTGCGGAAGTCGCTTAGATGGTAACGTTTGCCGCCGACAGCAGCGGCCTTGTCCTTTCCACTCGCAGCACCTTGGATGGGATTCAGGAATAAGAACCCCTGGGTGTCCAGGCACATACTGCGGCGCTTCCACAGCAAATTGTCTGGGAACTGAACGTTTACGTCTCCCATATACGCCACTACAGCCGGTTGGGAAGACTGAGATGCGCTGGTCATCGAAGCGGCAAGCTGATCCGCATCTTCCTCGGCGACGGTTGGGGATATGTGCGGGCTCGCGTTCTTACGGTTGCCGCTTAGAGAGTTCGACAAGCGCCTCATGAATCGAGAAGCTCGTGTCGTGGACTTCTTCTCACCCTTGTCCTCCTCTCCAGAACCGCTGTCGCTGAGGACGGCGGGCGAGGCCATGGGCGTTGACGAAGAATTATCACGTTCACGGCTTAGGGACGAGCGACGGCTTGAGATTGATAGGCGTCGCGCGAGGTTGCTGGTGTTCTGGTGAGCCGAAGGCGGCCTGTTCGGAGACTTTGCTCCATTCGGGGACATTATTGCCAGGTTATCAGTCGACTTGCTAGCAACAGACGTTCGACGATCTTTGATGAAATCCCTAACTATACTCAAGGATGATCGCCGACCTTTCTTTTCGCCGTCGTCGGATATCGACTTTCTGTCTCGTCTCTCTTGAATCGTCTCCTTGGGAACCTTAACCAATGGGGTTTGCACTGGTTCAGGGACAGGCTGAGATGGGTCTGCTCTCTGCAAATCGACAACGAGTGGCGATTGCTTTAGTTCGAGTTGAGGATAGTCGCCGGGGCTTGGGTTCGCTTCAGGTTTCCTCGGAAGACTTTCGCTAGGATCGCGGACAATCCTGGCTGTGACCTGGATCGATTCCGGCCGCCCGCGAGCGATATTTTGTGGCTCGAACATAGAAAGTCGGCTAGCCACCGATAGAGATCTTTCGCGTCTTTCACGTCCACTACGTCTCTCTGCACCGGGAGTCTCAGGCGTCGCCTCCCTAGACTGTTCAGGCGTAGTCTGTCCCGTTACTGAATCGCCATGATCCACAACGGAAGGAGACCTCGACGGCTCTCGAATGCTCTGCCTACGAACACTGAAGAAAGCCGAAGATGGTGCCGCGGTTCTCGGGCGAGCATCTTCCGTGGTGGGAGTACTGGACAGCTTCTCTAGAGCCTTGATCCTCTGTGAAATACTTGATCCGAGATTGTTTTTCTTGGCTTGCAAACCAGCGTTCGACGACTGTCGAGTAATGTTGTGCAATAAGGCCGCACCGCCCGCCGATACACTTCGGGCGCTGCTTTGCGATACATCGCTGGGGGCTAGAAGAGGTCCGCGCATGGGGTTTGAAACCGCACGAGATAATTGCGGTGCTTGTTTGATAGGACTGGAATTGGGAAAGACAGGATTGATGGGTGATTTCGATACGAGCATAGGCTTAGCCTCTTGAAGCGTTGCCGACTGTAACTCGTCCATTAAATCGTCGTCGAGGAGAGGGTCGGAGGTTTCGGAACGAGGAGTAGTCTTCGTCAAATCAGTCCGAATAGTTCCGACGACGGTTCTGCGCTTGGCCGACTTCTGGGGAATCCTGATCTCCGAAGTTGTGTTTGGAGATGCTTCGCCTCTAGGCTGTTCGTTATCTTGCCCAAACGGCGCTATCGACGCGCCCGGTAACGCAGGAACGGGTTCCTTAGGGATGGAGATGTCTGGTATAGAGAACTTTGATCTTAGGCGAGGAGTCGTTGGCGATTTCTGCTCGGCTGGACTTTTCTGCTCGTTGGATGAGAATTTCGAAATAGGCAAGCCCCAAGGAGATTTCGGCGTATCCTCCTCGTGTATAGACTGTTCGGTATCTTTTGTTTGTGAAGGGTGATTGGGCTCTGGAATCTCATGGGATTCCCCGGCAAGTTGTTCGTTTTTCACGTCCGAGACATCGCCCATTTCTGGGGGGTGTTTAGCTTCCTCTTGCGACGCCTCTCCTCCGGGGCCCGCGCTCGTGTCCTTCGCTTCCTGGATAGTCTCGTCGGTCGACTCGGACAAGGATGACGCTTTCGTGGACGCTCCTACTTCCGACGACGTTGCGGCGGTGGGTGAATTGGGGCGTGAGTCGGATGTGTCCTCGGTGTTGACTGTCATCGGTGTCGGCGGGTCAATAGCGATGCCAGAATCCGCATTGGATACAGCACGATGGCCAGCATCACTCTTGATTAGCAGGCAATCTTTAGATTCAAGGTCGGATCCCTCCTTGTCGTCAGTTGTGAGCGGAACCGAGGGTGCGGTTTGCTCTGGTGTGGTAGTATTCATCATTTTCTTTTCTCTCAGTTTCATAGCCTTCATGAGCCGTGCTTTTTCAGGGGTTATCTTCACCTCCTTTGTTGGTGGGGGCGCTAGTGGCTGCGGAGCCGATTTAATGGAAGCTCCAGAGCTTGTTGCGGGCCGCTGTGGAAGCTGAAGGTTGGTATCCTGTGGAACTTCAGGGATGGGTTTAGATTTTATAGGAGCGCTGTCCGAAGTGTCCCGTTCAATTTCTTCAGCCTTCTCAATCGGCTCCTGTTCGTGAGACTGCCCTTTCTTACTCCCCTTGGAGGACAACTTAAATCCTGCCGGCAAGGCTGCGGTGGGGCGATAATTTCCTGCTGTTGAAGGCCTCTTGTTGACATCCATAGACGGCCGAGGCCCGAGCTTCACCTTTGGCTTACCATACGTGTACGTTGAATAGCTGTATAATTCAGGGCGCGTAGACTGTGAGGATAGGCGCGGAGCAGCCTCAGACCTCGAGGAAGATGTCGGTCTGTCAGCTCCTGTAAATTCTGGTACGGTTGTTGTTGAGGCAAAGCTGGTTTCTTGCGGGGCGGAGATCTGCTGGCTATCAAGAACCGTAGGGCGTTCAGGCGGCGGTGAGCGAGCGGGTCCAGAGTACACGGATGATGCGCGTTTCTCCTCCTCCTTGACCGTAGATTGTCTTTTCCTCTCTCTTTCCTCTTCTTCCTCTTCCTCGGCTATTTCGTTCAATCTCCGTCGTCGTAACGAACTTGTGGATGACGATGCGGACCCTGAGGCTGCATGCAACGAACAAGCCGCAGAAAGTTTACTATCTTTCAGATCTTTGGCTACTGAGATTTCGAAGGTAATGTCGTAAGGCGCAAACCGCTCACAAAACGCATTGAAATGGACTGCTGCCCGAGCTACAAACGGCAAGATTCGCGTCAAATTAGCAATTCCTCCTATCCCCTTTTTCCCATTTTACTACGAGGAGCTAAAGAGATACAATACGATTGTAGGCGCGGAATAAAACAAACGGGGTCGCTCACCTTGAACAAGCCTTGAACAATCTTCAGGTTGATATTTTAACAAGACGGTTCTCCGCCTATACCTCAACAAGCCGTATAGAGGTGAAGTTTCTTCGTATTTTGCGATTGCGCCCCGGGTGTCGACTATGCCACCATTCCCACGGTCAAGAAGCTCGACTTCGTCACGATTAGAGTATTTGAGAAGGAACCTGCGTCAAACAGATCAAGTTTGGATTAGCGGTACGAGCGCGAAGACGGTTGGAGGTGGGATGAAGGAGTGGAAAAAAATAATAATCATGAAATTGCTGATGTGATCTACAGCTCGACTATCTCAACACAAAACGAAATTAGCTTAAAAAGGGGGACTTGTCATACCATCCTCCAGGTTCGGTAGCAGCGGCTTCGTGAGCTTCTATAACCTTGGTATCATCTAAACCATTTAACGACATTATTCTGGGGAAAGGTTGTCCAGGGCGACCGGCAGCGCGGTTGGATTCAGAGCGGCACGCCAGAAAATCTGTCGAGTTGGATCTCCGTAGGCGGATCGGGGTGTTGCTGGTCTACAACCGGCTTGTTGGTAGTCGAGATACAGGTAAGTTTAGGATGGTCGTCCGGAACCAGAACCAGAACCAATTCAAGGGACCGGCAATCTGGCTCGGCATTGAGACATCACCATTCGTGAACGATGATGGATTTACAAAGATGTCACCATGGGTTAACGTTGGCGACGATGCTGAACAAAGCACAAACCGAGTTTCTGGGCAGGTGAAGCAAAGTTGAGGCGGCCGAAACGAAAAAAGGCGGGATAGTAGTATGGGGTTCGACCGGGGGGCGGGAAATTTCGATTTCGATAGGGGGTCGAAGGATAATAATACCGTTCGTGGGCAAGTAGCTAATAACTACATAATACTATGTAGGTAGGTAGATAGGCCAGGGATCAGGGGGTGTTGCCGGTGTGGAAGCCCGAGCGCTAGTAAGACATCTACAGTTCGGGCAGACTTCTGTAATATAATGACGGGATACTATCGACGATGACCGCAGAGGTAGCGAAAGAGATAGAAAGTGAGAAAGGGGAAACGGGTCTATGACAAGGAACGACTTGAGAAAGCTGACGAACAGAATACGATCGTCAAAAGGCGTATGAATGTAAGTAAAGGATACCAAATAAGGCAAATAAAAGAGCGACAATAATAGTAGAGTGAAAGATAGACGGCTCTACCCTCAATCTTTCCACTGTTAGTAATGTGTATTGTTGTAATTACAACACAGCAAGAAAAGGAAGACAAATATGACTGAGGTATGTATGTCTAAGTTGGTAGAAGAAAAGATTCGACCAGGATGGGAATGAAGATGGTAAGCTAAGACCGTGAGCCAACGATGGTTGGTTAGAAGCAGGTCAAGAAAAAAAGGGGATATCGGAAGCGTGCATATGAGATTATGTAGGTAGGTACCTATTCTGTGGTAGTACCTACCTAGCAGGAGATTAGCCTGTCCAGATTCGGCCCCATCTCGAAGGTACGGTACGTACGTTAATTACCTCTTAGGCCAGGAATGTACTTGCGTGTAAAAGAAATACATATAGCATTATCGTCTGTTAAGTCAATACATCCATGAATGTAGAACCCTAATCCTAGGGTAAAGTTGGCGGACGTCTGACTCCTAATTGGTAAAACAATCTTGAACACTTTTCCGAGCTGGCCTTCAACATATGTTGGCTGAAGACAGAGAATGTGTATATGCCTATGTACTACGTACCTACCTATGTACACGTATATCAACCTACAAATGGAATTAGCAGCTCAGGATCTTAGGTTATCTCGGTCAATATTAGTCCAAATCTGTAACGACGGAAGAGCGCTAACCTCAACCACCTGCAGTAGATTGAATGTCGTGCCTGCTGTACGAAGTACGCGCATAAGGTACCTATACCTAAGGCATTCCGTACATCATAGGTCCATACCACACATAACATACATACATGTACATATAGAGAGCATCCTCAGTTGTGTCAGTTTCAGGTAATTAGCGGCTTCAAGCCCCCGCCCTGCAGCGCACAGACCTGGCGCAATCTTCGTGGCTTCCATAGCTGCATTTGTCCATTCTACATATTAGTAGACATCTCTCAAAAGGCGACCAATCCGCTCTCTTCAATCCATTAATGCTAATGAATCTGCTTTACACAGTACTATGCGTTGTCGCTGATACGGTGTGATCTGCTTTTTCAGGGGCTCTCGGGGTTCAATATCGCCTCTTTAGTGTCTACATTGATCCTCTTTTTATATTTCTCTCGACCTTTTCTCGACCTCTCAGAGTGGACTATTCTCCTCATTATCAGGCTTCTATCGAATACGCCAGAGACACAACACAGGACAATTCCATTTAAAATTAGGAAAACAACGTACTACGCCCAGGTAAGTTAGAGATGATATCAAATCCCAAGTCTCACGTGTTTATACACCACATCAGAAATAATGGGGGCCATCTCCCGCGTGGCAGTCCCCATAAACATATTACAAGGTGACATCGTCGCGACTCGGGAGCCCACTCATATTATTACATAAACATCCAGCTCGACAGATGAGATGTCTTGCATATCAATATTCGGACGGCCGAAACTTTCGTGCGCCTGCACGTCATCGACGTCTCTTAAACGAGAGGCGCTCTAGCCGAACAGATCCCGAGCTAAACTCGTCCAAATGTCCCAATTTATACGGCAAGACAACCCGTATCTATCCATTAAATCAATATTCACCAGATCCTCTTGAGAGTATGTCTAAATAGGGGAACCAAAACTCCGACCCGTTCGTAATACGCATGATGAATCCCCTCACATGCATGCAAAACATGTGCGGGCGGCACAGGAACTACAACCCTTCCATGTGCTTGAGAACTTGAGTGGACAGGAACTTTCCCATGTTCTCGCCGTCCACATAAGGAGAAACGAAACGAAGAGGTCACATAATACCTACCTACCTAAATCTCCCGTCACAGCCTTAAATAATAACACCGCGAGATCAGCAATCCGGCACCGCTGCCGTTAGTTCTATATGCATTACATATGTACCTCAGATACTTTATCAACCTGCAGCCCAGTAAGTACCTACCTCTAGAAGGTGAACTCTCGGACGGCAAGGATCTTCCGTAAGTCGTCCATCGAGATTTCCCACGCTTTGACCCCTTCGCCCGGATCGTCCCTCGCGATCAAGAGCCGGAGAATTTCAACGCGCATTTATTTGCACGAGACACGCCTACACAGATGGACTTATACCACCGCGCCGTACATAATAAACAAGACCGGTTTGGGCTTTTTCTTCATGCGTGTTTATTTGCTGGGTAAGGCAATTTTATTTATGCCGGCGGTGGCATAGGTAGGTAAGCAAGGATGGGCTACCAACCGCGCCTTTGGGGTTTTGATAGTGCGTCTCACGACGAGCCCAGCAAGCTTGCGGCGCGGAAATAAGTAGGCACATATCAGAAGGGATGTTGACGTTATTGCGCTGGGGACTGGCTGGCTTGAACAACAAGGATCGGACTACCTACCTTACATAGGTACACCACATACCCATATATACATTTATACATGTGTCATAAGTTCAACGGGGAAGTAATCGACCCCTGGAGTAGTTGACCCCTAGTAAAAGGGGACCAATTAAAAAGCAGCGTTTTACAGGGGCCACTTATTTTTATTATATATTCGATGTAGCTTTTATTCCAGTCTCTTTTAAACCCTTTTTATTCCGCGAAGCGATGAGAGCCAATCAAATTTGCGAGCTACACCCGTTTCGGCTAGTTCTACCGCACCTGGGCCTTTTGATTGGTTGACTACCCCCAAAAAGTCTGCTGACGTCATGGAGGCTGCGCAAAAACTTTTTCAAATCGAATCTAGGGAGCCAATCAAATGGTTCCTTTTTGAAAAGATAGGAAAGTTAATTGACTTAATTGCGCTGCGATTGGCTGCCGTTGAAGCTGAACGCGATGGCCTAAAAGAGCTAGCTACCTAATAAGGGAAAGTCGAATAAACGCGCTAAAGTTATTCCTAATCCGAATCTTCTTTTTTGTCGAATTGAAGATATAATGCGCGCTAAACTACAAATGGAGAAAGGACTTAACCCGGTTAGGACTAGTGAAAGTGTGGCAGCGGCGAATTTTGAAGACTTATGCTTAGAATGGCAATTAGAAAGCTTTTCGACCAATTAGAAGCTAGTAATTTATCTTTAATTCTCGAATGTACCGCGTTAAACCTAAAAGGGCTAAGCTCGCATAAATCTTACTAGGGGGGTCAACTATATGTCCGCAGGATTTCTATTGTTCAAAGTGGGTCGCCAAGACGCCAGGCATCGAGCTTTACTAAAAAAAGCTAGTAGGTACTCTCTCATATGAATTAGTATGCGAAGGTACAAAGTAAGGCCTTGAAAATACCACTCTAGATTCGGAAGAAATAATACTACTAGTACGTCACCATATACTATTAAAGCTTTCGAAAAGCTTTTAAATACGAATACAATATACCGTCCTAAAAGAACCTGATTTGACGAAAGACGAAAGAAAGTTCGTACAATCGATCTATAAGCATTTTCCCGAATTAAGTCACGATTATAACTGCATACGTTGTCTCTATCGATAGGTATAATAGAATTAGGGGGTGCCGCGATACTGGCGGCCAGCGGTTGTAATTAGGTAGTATAGGTAAGTATCCTTAATATTAATTTGTATGGGATAGTACATACTAACCTTTTATAGTAAAGTTTGATGCCTTGGTGCCTTACGCCCCACTTTGAACAATAGAAATCCTGCGGACATATACTCCAGGGGTCGATTACTTCCCCGTTGAACTTACACCCATCACCAAAACAACAAGAGCTGGAGAGGATGATCCCGATCTATCACATATCAACTACTAGCCAGTTCGATATGCCGAATGTGCATACCTAATATGTATATCTAAAATGTAAGAACCTTATATATTGCCTCCGCCCGAGGCCCGGCTTGTAACCGCCGAGAGGGCTTCCTCCATGCGGGCCTACATGTAGGTAACGAGAAGACCTTTCAGGACATGTATCAGATAACCCTTCTGGCACCGAAATTTCTTGGTAACTCATATTCATGATATTTCTTGGGATATTAAGTAGATATCTCCATCCTGTAGTGAATCCCGCTCATTACCTACGGGTGGGGGAGTTCGCCAGACTTCGCTGGTGTCGGTGGTAAAAGATTATAGTCTACTACATACATACATAGGTACCTTACCTCTTACCAGGTCTCGACACCTACTCTCCACAAACCCCGGGGATAACAACCTTCTCGGGCCACACGAACCAAGCGAATACGCATTTATCCCAGACAGTAGAGTTTCCCACGCCAAGAAGACACCCGGAAGGATAAGACGATACTAGGATATGCCTTGAAGTCTGATGTCTAAGATACCCAGATCACGAGAAGTTACACGACCCTTATAGGATTCCCGCACGTTCAGTTCAGTCTAACCAATCCGACGGTGAGGCCGCATGGGTGTTGTCCTCGATGCTATAATTTCATTCGTTTCTGTACCCGCAAGTAACGTACACCTTTTCATAAGTCCATGCAAAGCTAAACCATCATTATCACCGGTAGGCTTTAACGGTCCACACCCATACGCCTTTATTCCCCGATGTGGCTGGGTGTTCGTTTACTCCATGACCATGTCGTCTCTCCTTAGTAGAAATATGAAATGACCAACAGAACCAGATCATTTCCCGTAAGTCATCATCTCGATCGTGATGGTGTCACGGCCATTTATTAGTAGGCCGATAATTTGCCTGAAATATGTACATCATGCCAAAGACGTGCGGCGTGGTCGCTTGTCGTCACCTAACAACAAAAATGCTAATACATCATATGTGCTGAGCCCCAGCAGCAACATTCGGGAACTACGATGTAAGATGACTTGTAACTGTTGGTGGGAAGAGGATGGGGGAGCAGCACACCGATTTCGTGTGTGGGGGATGTTATGATCGGGTTTCCGATGGAGACTCAGCAGTCTTCGGAGACGTCGAGTCTGGCGTCACCAAGCCGCCTGGATTCGGTATCGCGTCCGCGGTGACTTCCGGTGCGTCGCTGTCGTCTAAAGAGGAGGGTTCTTCCTCGACAGGGCCTTCGATAAGGGTCGGTTTAAAGCTATCACCGTCGTCGATGGGTACAAGATCATGACCTCGACCGCTATTACTAGCCGATATGCCGATGGCCGGGGTGTCACCTTCGGCTATCTTCTGCTTCGTGGAGCTCACAATCTTATCCGCTTCGCTCACTTTACCACTTGCACCGGTACTATCCCCTTCTACGCCGATCGGATTGTCCTTGTTGTGATGATGCTCCAGTAGGGCCGCCTTATCGAATCGAACGATCATACACGATAAGTTATCCGTGCTGAAGCGAGCTAAAGCATGGTCCACGAGCTTCTTGGAAGCGATAACGGGGTCCTGTTCGTCGCGGACAAGATCAACAGCATCCTGATCATTACAGACGTCCCAAAGCTAAGTGCCTGTTAGCAGAGCTTATCTCATTAGAATTAGAACATCTCGGGAACTTACGCCGTCGCAGGCAATAATGATGAACTCGTCTATTTCAGGTTGGATAACGGTTTCGGTGGTGTAAGGATGTCCCGTCACGAGGTCTTTCATGTATGTATCTCCAAGAGCTCGGGTGACGGCTAACACCCCGTTCACACGGTTATTGAGGATCAGTCCTCCGGCGTTCGCGATCCGCTTTCCCTCATTCTCATCGCTCCCCTTATGGTCGTATGAGAGACGCAAAGCTTTACCAGCTCTACATAAAATAATACGGGCGTCGCCGACGTTGGCGGTATACAAAACCCGTTGCCGCACCGCAGTACCTTTCAATCTCGCGTGGGCCGATTCAGCGATAGCATTATTACCACCATCACCGTCGAGCTTAGCGTCTCTAGGTTTTAGTGTATCTGCTCCTTTCGAGGCTGCTGCCGCCGCCGGGGCGATAGCTTGTGATCCAGTTGCAGAATTTGAACTAGGGACTCGATCCTCCCAACGCAAGACGGCGATCGCTGCGGTACAGCCACTATTCTTAAGAGGCAGCTTCTCGAGCTGTGCATCAACATTGGTGAAAGTCTGGTCTAGAAGTTCAGGAATAGGGACGTTAGGATTTCGGCGTATGGTATCCTCGAGGATGAGATGCAGCTTCTTGCCACACCAATCCGCGGCGAAGGTGCCAGCATGCCCGTCGAATATCGCAAAGTAGCCGTTATCAGTCTCGAGCATGTCTTGCGCGTTTGGCTCAGGAGCGGGGTCGCAGTCGTCCGATGCGGACTTCTGGGACTTCAGGCTCTTGTTACCCGAGTCCGCAGCGAGATGGGGAGCTGGGGTATGTAAGAAGTTATAGAGGAATGCATGCGTGTCTTCCATTGTACGACGGCACTTCTTGTTCCTATCTTCCCAGACGCCAACACGGAAGGTGGATCGTGGTCCGGGGACGGACTCGCCGGCCGAGTTGTTATGCTGACCTTGAGGCACGGCAAGCGATTGATCTTGCCTGCCTAGCTTCTGTAGAGGGGTGTGGGCACTGGCATCACTGCTCGACCTGCTAACTTGACCAAAATTTAGGGAGTTCTTAGCGCTGGCTATAAGACTGCTGGCTTTGCTCCCAACGCCGGAACTTCTGCGCTTCTTCTCCGAGCCACCCGTGTCGGGATTTTGCCGGCCAGGAGGACTACCATTTCCGCTACGCTTTTCGCCGCTTGCAGCCCGATCAGGAGATTTCGTTGGCGTTGCGCCCGAAGGAGAGTCGTGCTTTCGGTCCGGCGATGGGGATTTCTTGTCCGACTTGCCCGAGTCGGCAACAACGGTATCGGGTTTGGCCGCAGCTGAACTAGACCCGCCGCCAAACATTCTATTAAGCAGACCTCCCTGGGAAGAGAGACTGCGCCGCTTATTTCCTGCCAGGTTTTCGAGGGGTTGAAGTCGTCGATAAATGGGAAGGGCAGTATTGGATTAATATGTAGGGATGCGCCGAAGTTGTTAACCGATGCGGAGAAATGCGCAGATCTCCCAGTTTTGGGTACTTCGACAGAGGGTGCGGTGCGGCAGGCGAGATACCGTACAAAGGATGTTGTAGATTACTGTGACAAAATCGGACAGGCTAGATACTTGGGCCAGGGCAGAGTAGTTGTCGTCATATATGAGGCGTTTGGGGTTACGGGTCTTGTGATGGCGGGACACTAAAGAGAGACTGGGTTAGACGCCTGTAAGTCCGGTTCGACTATGTGGTGCTGTACGTCGCCTCTATCATAGGAACTCTCGAGCTCCGAGGGGCAAGGGTCTAAGGTATTAGCCGTAAGGGAGTGATGAAGGGACCTGAAGAGGGAATGACAAGCGCCACTGGGACGAGGTGACGGTACTAAATATAACCAAGTGAGGTGGGGGGGTGGAGGGACCAGAAGGAAGACGAGGGCGAAGACAATGAATGGGAGACGAACGAGCTGGGCTGTGCAATACCCAAACAGCCCGCGCAAGAAAATATAAAATAATATTTTATTAGGTAGGGCGGGAGGTAGGGCAAGCTAAGGTTAGATCAGGTAGACATAGACAAACGGGAACTAGACAGGGATCGAGGAGTCTGATACATGGTAGGTAGTAGAGTAGGTAGTATATAATGTATGCATGCATAATATGTAGGTAGGTATGTAGGTATGTATGTATGTATGTATGTCGAGATCGAGGCCGTGCTAGTTGCTGATGAGATGATAGGTACGGTGATATATGGGATGGATATATATGTGGGATATAATGGAGATGGTGATAGGAGATTTGATGTAGTTACCTGCCAATCAAATTTCTACGCCCGGTTTCTCAACGGTCGTGTAGACTGAGAGAGCGTCTGAAATATTCACAATGTGGGCAACGTGGTACATGTATTGTACAATGCAAGAGTTGTCGCGAACTTGGATGGTAGACTTATTGTGGTGTCGTAGGTTGACTACACCCAGAGATGCCCAGGTGCCCAGGTGCCCAGGTCGACTGGTTGGCTGGCTGATAAATCGTGGGGTGCGATGTAACGGGAATGGGAGCGACATGAAGGGAGGGGGAGTGAAGGAATTGGGACCTAACCTGCTAACCGTGCTGCTAAACTGCCCGCGCAGCTGCGTAACGCAGTTCCACCACCACCCCTACCTTACGTACCTTCCACAGGCGCTTCCCAGGGGTACCGAGTATATTCAATTGGTCTGTGCACGTAATAAAAGCCCGCGCTTCAGAGATGGAAGCAGTGAGTCGGCGCTTCGGAGCTACGATAGCGGACGTGGAACGCAATTGCAATCACAGTCGCAATCACCTCGAAGGGGGTTGCAGAATTTGTTTAACCACGGAGGCATCTAAATAACACAATGGTACCTATTGGTCTCAGGCAGGAGCTAGGTACCTACCTACCTAGGTAGTATATACAATGTAGGTGCGCATTAGGGAAATCCTGCTGCGAAACCAGAAGGCCGCTGTTGGGCCACATAGCTCCCTTACCACATTACGTATATGAGACATGTACTCCTAGTATTTAATCTTACCTCAAGTACATTCAAGTTCCCACGGAGCATGCCCAGGAATGTGTGGTGTACGCTCATGATATCATTTTACCCACAAACGTGACAAGGTACCTCACGTTAAGGCTCTAGTCTGGGACTACATAGGTACGGCTAGGAGCAGCAGGACCTGCAAAAGCCACCTCCCGAGTCGCCCCCCTGGCCCTGCCATGACGATTCATCCATCCACTAGCGTAGCACAGAACCCTCTTCCTCTTACTTAAAGCGGCTTTTAGTATAGTACATCCTCGATATACTCTTGACTCTGTGTTGTAGATCTTTAGGTCATAGCAATCCGCACAAGTATATAAGACGGGATATAATATACTCATAGAATATTGATCTAAGCACAATACCTACCTAAGGTAAATATGTATCCAGATGCCTTCACTTTGTCAGGACCACGTGGAGACACACTTGCTGGTTAAAGCATCCGAATGTGCCGCTACCTGGGTATCAATGGATTAATAATAGTGCTACTCTACTGTGATGTTTATAATAGCTGGTATAGTAAGCTTCTATACTTGGGCAGCCCATCTAGCTACTAATTACATGTATCTATCACGTCTTTTAAACTGGTATAAAAATAGAATTTGGCTATAAGCGCTCGATCATCTTCCGTTTAACCCTTATTCCCCATAGGGAGTAAGGAGTAGTAAAGTTGAGTTATAGCCGCGAAATCTAGGATTAGTTCTACGCCGCCGCCCGACATGACGGAGACCTTCGGTCCAGCGTTCACAGGCCGGGAACGGCCGCTTCTAAGCTACGGCCTACCGCACGCCGAAGCGCTCCTTAAACATGCGGATGATACATTTAATGCATCTCGGATCTACATCATCTGCTCCGGGTCCCTTGCGAGGAATACAAAGTACCTCGACAAGCTCAAGGGGGCGTTGGGTGCTAAAGTTGCTGGTGTCAGGGTTGGCATGAAGCAGCATTCTCTCTGGTCCGAGATACTCCAGGTTGTGGCCGATGTCAAGAAATGCGGTGCAGACCTGATCGTCACACTAGGTGCGGGAAGTTTGACGGACTCGGCCAAGATAGTATCGTTCGTATGTGATCACCGGACAACCAACAAATTATGGGTAAAGGCTAAATATATGCCGTACTAGGCCCTAGCGAATAACGTCTCAACACACGCCGAGCTGGACGCTCTCTGCCAAGCAAGCCAACAAAGACGAGATGATATCGAGCAGTCTAAGATACCGGTGGTGTTTATCCCTACGTCACTGTCAGGTGGCGAATATTCATCCTTCGCCGGCGCAACGAACGACGAGACCGGGCGGAAACACGCCTTCTCCGGGGCTCTGGAGGGCCCCGTTTTAGTCATTCTCGATCCGGAGCTCACCACGACGACTCCCGAGAAAGTCTGGCTGAGCACCGGTATCAAGGCTGTCGACCATTGCGTGGAGACCCTCTGCTCCTTGAAGAGCGACGATGCGGCGGACCAAGATGCCAGAAACGGTCTAGCCAAGCTTATACCGGGTTTAATCAAGAGTAAACGGGACCCGAAAGATCTCGAGGCACGATTGCAGTGTCAACTCGGTGCTAGAGATGCTATGAGCGCGTGTGCCCGGGGTGTACCGCTAGGAGCAAGTCGTATGTAGATCCAAAGCTGTCTTCCGTCCCCTCTTCCGCAGATACCTCTTTTCGTCCTCTGCCAGTCTTTATGAGGGCATTTTAGGATCCAGCAAGTTAGAAAGAAGCCATGCTAACTCGAGATATCAGACGGTATAGGTCATCAGCTCGGCCCAGCCGGCGTGAGCCACGGCGAAACAAGCTGTATTCTTAATCCTGCTGTATGCAAATACAACTACAAGAAGGGGGCGAACGTTGAGCGACAGAATGCCATTGTTCAACTCCTCTGGGAGGACCCTAACGCCCGTGATATCTTTAGCCAGAAGGGTTTGGAAAAGGAGACAGCTGATCTGGGCGACCTCATGGACGCTATTATACGTGCCCTCGAACTACCGAGGACGCTTAGTGAATTTGGTATTGGAGAAGACAAA
This sequence comes from Pyrenopolyporus hunteri, assembly GCA_902806595.1. Taxonomy (NCBI): domain Eukaryota; kingdom Fungi; phylum Ascomycota; class Sordariomycetes; order Xylariales; family Hypoxylaceae; genus Pyrenopolyporus; species Pyrenopolyporus hunteri. Next base: position 754,244 of record CADCXC010000005.1, on the reverse strand, counting down.
CTCGAGAGTATCGCCGAGCACAGTTTGCTAGACCGGTGGGTAAAGACGAACCCAGCTCCCTTGGATAAGGAGGGTGTACTCGAAATCCTCAGGATGGTACTCAAATGAGCTGTGTTCAAAATATGATTACCCCATAAATAGGACAATTGTCCATAAAACAAGAACTCAAAACCTCCCTGCGCTCTACGCTCAGAACCACACGTATTAGCTCCGTCATAAGTTCAGTCTCAAGTGGATCCTTCACCGTCGCACGTGTAACCCCTACGTCTAGCTCACGGCGCTCTACTTTCTTAAGCTGTCGAGACGAGCTTGGAGGTCATCGTCTCCGGGGTCGCCGCCACCGCCGCTCGGGCCGCCGATAGCTTGGGCGATCCGACCATCGGGGACCTTCTCGGACTGTAGACCCGTCGGGGTCTCTCCAAACTATTCGGTGTTAGATAACACAGCTCACGCTCTACGCCGGATGGCCCACTTACGGCTTGGTTAAGATCAACGCCTATCTCCTCCAAAACTTGTTCGACGACTTCGTCGCCCTCCTCTTCTATGCCAACATCCATAGCATCATCGATCGCGTCGTCCATCATCTCCTGTCTTTCGTCCATGATCGCGGTCTCTCGTTCGAATTCCATGGCGATGCGTTGTAATGCGGGTAGGTTCATCGATCTGTTCATGCTGCCGAGAGCCACCGTAGCTCCCTTCATAGCTTGCATCATCTGCTCGTTGGTTCTATGGGTCTACAGCGCGTTTCTTGTTAATGTGGTACTAATGATGGGTGGATGGTCGGAAACGACGAACCTGTAGTCGTAAAGATATCTTCTGCAGCTGACTTCGCATGCCATAGAACTTCTCAACATATCTGGGGAATAGCACCTGGTGTTAGTCTCGAGCTGCGTCTGGTCCTTTCGCAGCCATAGGGGTTATATATTTACCTCCTCGTACGCACAAGATCCTTTGCCTGGATCTTAGCTGCTCCCATCTGCCCCTTCTGTGCGCTCTGCTTAATCTGACCGACGAGGGTCTTCTCCTGCTTCTCCAGTTTAACTCGTACTTGGTCTAGTTCGCGGATTGCTTTGTCGATCATGCGTTGGTTCTTGCGCAGACGCTCGGCGGGCGTCATACGCTTACCGAAAGCCCATTCGAGGATCTAGCCATAGATTGTCTATTAGTCGTCTGCTGCTGTCTCTCCATTTTGAAGACTGAGACGGTTTGATGGGCTTACATTCATCGTAGTCGAGGTCGGAGCGGTTCACACAGGATGGTTGAGGGTTGTACCGCGGCAAAAGAGCGGCTGGAGTCCGTCGAGCCCGTAGAATGCGAGATGTGACAATGTTTCCCAACGAATAAGTTCGAGTATTTCCAGCGACTCTGATAGGTCAAGGTAGAAGCTGCGTGTCGTTACGTCGATGGGGGCCTGCAGGTACGAATCTTCTTTTTATTCTTAATATTCCGCGGCGGTGGTGAGCGATGTATGCTGCCTGGCGAATGGAGGTACCGATGGATAAGAATCTTGAGTGTTAGATCGACTTCACATGCAGCGACGATAAGGAGGTGGTACGTATTCTTTCGTAGCGCACCCAGCACCCATATAATCTACCGTGGTCTACCTGGCAACTGCCCGCAGGCTGGTGGTAGATAGTGGAAGCTAGGCGGGTTAGGTACCTAGGTAGGTACCTACCTATGTACCTGTACGATACGATCTACCACCAGCCCAAGCGCCCCGGTATGAACGTACGTGTAGTACCCAAGGTACCTACTGTTGGGCGGGTGGGGAGACTCTTACGTGGATATATGCACATAATAGTGAATGATATCAGCAATCCCGCACCAAGGGTTTGTGGGCCGATGAACAAAGACCCACTATTAAGCTTGAAGATCCAATCAGAGTTTCTTCTCAATCCTCAATATACCGTGATTTCGCCTCTTTTTTCTCGGAAGCGAAAAAGTATCACCGCCATCTAATAGGTACCTTACCTTACCCGAACCTAAGATATTTGCCAATTTTCAACACCACCCTACCGCTTACCACGCGCGCCAATCGACCGATATTCGACAACGACCTTCGACCCCAGTGATGTCCACGAGTCTTGGACTCTGACGACCGCGATGAGCCAAGACTATTTCGCCTCCAAGGGCAAAGGGAAGGGCAAATCCCGCGGCCGAAATCGCGATCAAGAAAACACACCGCCGCCGCCGTCTGCTTCCGGAAGGCCGGGTTATATGACGGTCGGGAACGGCCAAGCTCCACAGTATGCCGCGCATCTGCAGTCACTCATAGATGACGATTCGGGCTATGGCGGTAGTACGACAGGAGAAGATGCTGGTTCATCTAAACGTCCCGTCGGCTCTCCCCGGGGCGGTCCGTCCTTATCGGGGGACATGCCACTGCAGCGCCGATCCAGCAGCAGCCCCGAAAGCGACCACCACAACCAAGCAGCGGCTGTTAGCCAGCTATGGTACAACCAGCATCGAGCGTCTCTGAACCGCGCCATTAGTAAAGTCATCGACCTCCTCAAGACCCTCCAGGAAATGAACGTTACTTGGCCTGCACATTATCCCTCGGTTCAGCGAGCGGAGAGGTCGTCTCCCGACCGCTCACCACGGCCTGGTATACATCACACCTCCTCTATGGCCCCGGACTGGGGTTCTACCCACCACTCCCGACCGTTGCGACGATCGATGACGACCGTCGAAGACCATGAAACCGCCGAATCCAGTAGGGATGCCGAGAACAAGAATGCCACAGACATACCCCGCCTAGTCACGCCGCAGATTGCCCAGGAGTTTTCGATTCTTAAGTTAGACCTCAAGCTAGGCGCTTTACATCAGACTGAACTCGTCCACTCGCTCGAGAAAAGCTCCATCGCCGCGTTACTCGATGGTAAAATCAGCTCTAGCATTAAGCACCTCCTCTTACTTCGTGAGAGAATCGAGGACACCTCTAGCAAGGTTTTGGTGACCGGAGATCTGAACGCCGGGAAGTCTACGTTCTGTAATGCGCTGCTGCGGCGCAAGGTCCTCCCAGAAGATCAGCAACCGTGTACGAGTATTTTCTGCGAGGTCCTGGATGCGAGGGAGAACGCCGGTATTGAAGAGGTCCATGCTGTCCACAAAGATGCAATCTACAATCGACACGATGAATCAACCTACGACGTCTTCCCCTTACGCGACCTAGAACAAATTGTCCTCGACAATGCTACGTACATGCAGTGCAAAGTCTACATCAAAGATGTACGAAGCATTGACGAGTCCCTGCTCAATAATGGGGTAGTCGATATTGCTTTGATCGACGCTCCGGGGCTCAATTCCGATACCACGAAGACGACGGCTGTATTCGCGCGACAGGAAGAGATTGATGTCGTCGTCTTTGTCGTCTCTGCCGCAAACCACTTTACCCAGTCTGCGAAGGAGTTCATTTGGGCCGCCGCAGCCGAAAAAGCGTACATCTTCATGGTGGTCAATGGCTACGACCTGATCAGAGATAAGGAGCGATGCCAGAAGATGATTCTAGATCAGGTATACGGCTTGAGTCCCCGTACGTTCAAGGAATCCACCGAGCTTGTACACTTCGTATCTAGCAATGCCATTCCGACATTGCCCTCGCCTCCTGGCGGCCCGGATGGAGGGGGCAGTGGCAGCTCAAGTGGAGGTGGAGACGACCCTGGCGACGATCCTAAAGGGAAAGGCAAAGAGAAGGAGAAGGTCCGGGACTTCGAGAAGCTGGAACAATCCCTGAGGAGGTTCGTCTTAGAGAAGCGAGCACGGTCCAAGCTTGCTCCCGCCAAAACCTATCTCCTCAACATCCTCAATGATGTGAATGTCCTCGCAACCGTCAACTCTGATATGGCCATGTCCGAACTCGAGAGGGTGACAAGCGATCTAGAAGAGATCGAGCCTCTGCTCGAGGCTTCTTTGAAAGCACAAGCCGAGGTTGGTGATCAGATAGACCAGACGATCGAAGAGACATGCAAGGAAATATATAACCACACCCGATCCACCCTTAACTCGGCCATCGCCCATGCTGGCGATGACAATCACGGCGTGCCTTACCCTGGTATATTCCATGTCTTCCAGTACGCCGAAGAGTTGAAGGAAGCGATGCTGTCTCAAGTCTCCGCGGCGGTCACGGCTTGTGAGGATCATGCGCGGAAGAAGACTGTTAGTGGTGTAAACGTTATCAAGCAGCTCGGCTTACTCCATCTCGGTGACGAGTATCGCGACCTCAACTTCCGCTCCGACGTCATGTTCCGAAGGAGGCGCGATGTTATAGCAAAACAGATCGACGTGACGACGGAGTTCTGGGATCTCGTCGACTGGTCTACGATTCTACAGCGCCAAGAGAAAGTAGCTGGTACTGGAATGGCTTTAACCGTTGCTACCGCCATCGGTGGACGTGTGATGGGTGGCATGGGATGGATGGATCACACGATGAACCTTGTCAAGATCATTGGGAACGACAACCTCCGAAAGCTGATAATCCCTGGTTTACTTCTAGCAGGTATGTGGCGCAACTTATTTGGCCTTTGTTCAAAGCTAACTTTATCACCCAGTCGCCTCAGCTACGGTTTATGTCGTACAGCAGATACCAAACTCGCTCCCTCACCGTCTATCTGAAAAGATCTCGACACAGCTAGCAGCAATCGACTATGTCCACAACAACAGTACTCGCATCGCCGATTCTGTGCGCAAGGTCCTCCGCTTCCCCGCAGACAACCTTCGAGTCGCCTTGACACGTTCTGCCGAGAAACTTGGTGCGCGCCGGGAAGAGACCTTGAAGGTCCGCGGCGAAAGCGAAGTAGCACTCAAGTACTTCGGGAACCTGGTAAGAGAAAGTGCCCACCAACGTAGCTTGGTCGAGGAGATAGATCTCGACGCGCATCCCCAGCCGACCGTGATTGCGTGAAACAAGACATATCCTTCTACGTACGGCATGGGATGGCGTTGAGGTAGCGCATTGCACATTACCAGCATGACATTTCGTTTGTTCCGAAGCTCGCCCGCGTTGTTACGCTTCGTTCTTTACTATTACTCTTCGGTGGATGGCGAGAGGGGACACCAAAAAAATTGACGAGCGACGTAGAATGGAATATGGCTTTGGGCGTCCAGATTCAGCCGTCGTAGGCTGTGGTCTGGACGAGTATGAGAACTCTACTCTCTCATGCAATTCGTTAACTGCCCCTTTGATCCACATGTACGTACGCACTAGTCTAACTAGATTACATTGGAATTCAGGGTTACGAGTTCAGAACTTACGATATGCTAGGCCATAGAATGAACTGCGTAATTTTCGTACCTCACTAGGTAGTATAATGATAATGAATACCACGCCCCTTGCAGTATAATAGCGGGAGTCGCCATATTATAGATAAGGTACTTAGGTTATATGGCTAAGCAGTCCATATGGATCGTAAGAAAACGTGGCCGCCCACTTCTTGTAAGCTTGACTTGTGGGTTATATAGCCTTTCGTGATAATATGTTTGTTAAAGTCAGGACTAGGATTGGTCATCCCCAGACCTTAAAGCCGTTGAGAAAGGCTGGCGAACGTGAGATTGCCCGCTTTTCTTATGGCCCGTGGCAACCTGGTATTTACGCCATTTCCATCGCGTGTTCTCCAGGAACTTATCTTTGGGGTAGTGTTGAGAAAAAGAACTGTCAACTTGAATATGTCTCAACGGAAAGTTATGTTAAGATCGGAGGGTTTTTCTGACAAATTTCCCTCATGAACGCCCGGAATTTATAGTATCCTATTATGGTAGATTTAGGCAAGTCCGAAACTATTCATTGCTAAAGCGGTAACCGAGTTGGACTTTTTACGGCGGATCAGCTCGATACCTACCTAGGACTCAGCAAACAAGCTGGCCGCTAACCATGTTATACTCTATACATGGTTGCAGCTATATAGCGGGATTCTCAGCTATAGCAGACTAGGATAAGTGCGGGAACGACTGCAAGCCATATCACTGTCGTCACAAACTATGCAGGTCATGGTGGTTACGGTTGCGTTTGCTTCCGAAGCCATGTCTCATTCTCCATAGGGTACCTACCTGATCTTTATGACGCCACGATGGCCGTAGATTTTGTAAGGACTACAAATACCACTCAGGAAGGGCGAAAACACTGGAGAGTCTGCGCCCGTACTACCCCGACGGCGCGGTTGTGCTTTTTACTTGGACAGAATGTGTCGTGTACATAGTAAATGGGCTAACGCGGATTTTAGGGATTTGTGGATCGTCTTCTATCCGTCGTCCTGTCTCGATTAGTTGACGAGACCATACATAACCCTCGTGCCAACAACGTCCGATGTACAACACAGTACGGCCGAAGTCGAAACAGTGTTGACCAACCGCGTGTTCTCTCCTCCCTGAGGGGGGTCGACCAATGTGTCCCACTCGAACCAAGTGGAAGACGTGCGTTGGTCACATTGGGAACCCGGAATGGGCGGTAGCGGCAAGGGGCTTTTTTGACACCAACGCATAAGCCCTCGTTGATAGTCCAGTGATTAACGTGACATCCCCTCTCATGCATGCGACCCGGCTTTACCAATATCGGACGAGTCCGGCTCGGGCCGGATTACTCAACTTCAAAATCGGCTGCTCGATTGGCAATTGGGCAGGAGGCTGATATGTTGCTGTGCCGTAGCATAAGCCTCAGGGGTTCGGTAGTACTTGGCGTTTTCGTACCCGTAATATCATCCCCAGGCCGTAATATTATATTAAAAACCTCAGCCCCCCGCTTCTTCGAGGAGCAATCACGGCGCTGTATTTGATTCCCAAAAATTTTATTCCTCCGGCTCCGCAAGATCGGTTGACAGGCCTTCTGCATCCGGCGTGAGCAGTGAGATTAGGTACATACCGATCCGCACCTCGGGGAAGCCATCCAAGACCACCCTGGCCCAGACATGCAGCAAGGAGTAAGAAAAAGCTACCAACACCTCGAAAAAGTAGGGATGCTCGGCTTGAATAGCTTCCCTCGGTTGAATCAGAACTTACACCGCTCTGCTAGAGCAGGCGAAGAACGTATGAAAAGAAAAACGTTGACCATCAACTCGGGATTTGCACGACGAATGGCTATGATAAAATAATAATAAATGAAAATAATGGATAATAAATCCTTTAGTGAGTTATCGAAATTTTACTCGCAAACGACATGCCAAATATAGCAGATCCTCAAAATTGTAACCAAACTTTCTATGCGATTCCATTACTGAATTGGTATTATACGAAACGCTGTAGCTTGGGCCCCCTTGAAGCAACTGGGTATATACCAAGCGAACCACTTCTCGGCAGTCTGTTTTACTACATAGTATACCGAGCCCGCTCGAGATTGTCGTGGTATCCCTGTGTTGAAATAGAGACGTTATTCATCAAGGTCTGAATATATTTACATATTTGAGAATGATAGGAGACGATCTCGCTTTAAGACGATGTGGCGTTTTGCAACTATAGGAGTATATTTTAAAATAATGGGATGCCGCGTCAAGAGTATGCTTTCCGGAATATTGATAAACAACTACCCTTGCGCCGAATAATTAGCTAATAGTTAATAGTGGTTATCTATAACTCTAATAGGTTGTGATACAGTTTACTATTTCTTTCTAAGCGGAGTTATACCTACATCATTCGGGATTTGGTATGCATGTGATAACCACCTTTTCCCAGGTGCCTTTAATGCAGTATATTCCATAAGAGGCTCGGGGGGACTAATTCGGATGCATGCAACTATATAGAGAAATTGTATGTACGTAAGCAACCCACCTCGTGGTGTCTAGTCTCCTTGGTCCCAACGCGTCGATTAAGTTAACCCGAAGACCGGCAGATCCATATTATCTCCCTATGTATATGTATATGTACGTATTCTTCGGTTCTCGGGATGGCACGTAGGGCCGAGCTCTTGGGAAAAGGCTCGCGTCCTGCCGGACCGGCATGCCACGTGCGCCACGCCACGGCCAACAGCAAATAAGGCCAGATTGGGACACCTGCTTCTGGTCCGCTCTGCTGTGGTCGAGGCCTGGGAGGAACAGGAGGAGGCGGTGGCAAGAGGGTTTCCAGTAATACGTCCGGGCGAGCGCCTCCTCGTTCCACTCGAAGATCCACACAAAGGGAGTGTGCGGTGGCTCTCTGCAGCTCAGACCATTATGCGCCGGTATACCAGCTGGGCGGTCGGACTAAAATCAGATAGGCCTGGCAGGGCTTCTAAGGCCGTGGATTGGCTGCTTACAGGGAGGTGAGACTGCTGAGATTTGCCTCCCTGAAGGCAAAGTGAGTTTCTCGTTGCTAATTTGGCGGTTCGGCCTCGAATCAGGAGACGATTTATCTGCTCTGCTTGTTGGTTCGCAGCCATTAGAGTATCCAAAGACACTTGCTCAAAGGTCTGGGGTGGCGGAAAATCTTCCCATAGAGTTGAGAAACAAGCAGTAATCCTTCGGTACGGGGGATAGATGTAAGCCTCCTCCTCCTGGAAACCCAATCTAAAACGTGACTATTTGTTGGAACGCTGGAATATCTGATAAACAGAATGGCAATGCTAGAGGGTATTAGCGAATCCCAGTAATGAAGGCCACATGTTGCCGTAGCATGATGTGGTGTTACATTTGGAAATGGTATGATGGTATGTAACTCCTGAGGCTCGAATATCTGGGAGGCCTTATTAGCTGCCTTGTAGGCATTCAAGCCGCATAAGAGACTTACAAAGCTGGACTCCACATACGTGGTAACCGCAGGATATAATATGGGGTAGAACTCCTGAATGATATTCTTAAAATACTACACGGTTGGTGATATATAGCCCAGCTAGAATCCCGCTGTGACATAGTCCCACGAGGAGAACCCCTACTCTTTTGCTCGAGCCAATAAATCCCTCCAGCTTTCAACGGGGCCTATCCCATAGACGCCCAGGACCTTGAGGGGCGAAACTCTTAATGTGAAAGTATTGACTAGGAAGAGCGTGATGACATACAGTGCTGTAAGGATTAAGCGTAAAGCTGGCCACAAGCAGGAAACCATTCGGTGGGTCTGAGAACTCAATGTAATACAGAACCGACATTATGTAGACCTTGCGTTCCCCAAGCCCACGTTCACCTTGGGTATGGCAAATGACGAGATCATCCACTTCCATGTGGTTCACGTGGCATTTTTCCTCTAGGACGCGGGGTCTGCTCGGCCGCCATCGGGGGGAAAATTAAGAATATGCTAGAGTGTCTACCTAGTTAAGGGATGCCCCGGGCTAGATGGTTAAGATGGTGTATATGGTCCCCTATTCATGGGTAACATACATAATATATTATGAGACAAGAAAAAACAAAAACATACGTAATTGACGAAGCGTTCAAACTTTCGTACGTTGATCGGTTTAATTACTTTTAGTTTACGGCTTGTCTAAGTCTATCTAATCGGATAATGGTAATAAGGCGCGGGAATACATAATACTTACAACTCAGAGGCCACTCAGGTCACAACTGAGATAGTAAATAGTTCACGTACACTGAACAATCTTGGCGTTTCATAGTGTCATATGTCTTCTCCTTTGGGTAGGTCGTTTCGCGGGATGTTTGCTTAATTCACAAAGTAAGCTGCACTGACTATTACTTGTATGCATACGAAGCGGCCTCTTAACCCGGCAAGAAGACGACCCAGACGTGAAAATTAAATAATAACTGGGGCCAATGTTCCAACAGGGGGGTCGATCCCAAAATTTACGCTACTGTTCTTACATGGGTTGTGGTCGGCAACGCTATACTAGACAATATACATACGCAGCATAATCCATACTTACCTACCTACTGTTTGCCTGATGTGTCGGTACGCGTTCGCTACGAAACTATTATCACATTCGGATCTCCGAGGTGTATCTAGGAATAGTATGCATCACCAAGTTACCAGTCAGTTATAATATTCTCCCTCCTCGCCTGGCGCGCTCCCGAGAAACTTGAAGCCGACGCCCCCTTGGCATCGGGGAGAAGAAATTAGAAACGCTATGTACGCAGGTATTATGCTCGGTTCCCCAATGCACGTGTGAGACACCTAGCGGGTTCGATGGAAGGCTCTGGGGGCTACTAGTGCTCTGGTAGTGATGATTTTCGGGACCTTACCAGGGACGGACCCGATATCACGGAAGCGAATCCGGATTTCGCATCCCTGGTACATGTACATTACTCGCCTACCTCCTTTACATATCATGGTATGTGACTCGTCAAGTAGGCAGAGATAAATGTGAACGCCTCATACAGCATATACCCACTTAGTTCATGTGTCTAGGTGAACTTGCTGTATGAATACCTAGTTATAATCACATACTGGGTAGTCATTTGATTGGATATCTATGGGATCGTATTATGTATATCACATATCTACCTAGGCACTGGGTGAGGTTGAGGTTGAAAAAGAAAGACACAGGGAAAAGGGGCAACGCGCAATTTCAGCCCTACTTTGAATGTTACATCGTAGGTAACATATGTTTACACCTCCACCGGTATGGTAATAATTAGCGGCTCCACCGTACCATACTTTAACCCAGCATTGGGGCTATGTAACTAGCCACCTAATTCTATATGTAAAAGTACAAATAATCAATGGCCACCTAATAGTCCGGATTTGAATCCTATTGAAAACGTATGGGCTTGGATGAAGGACTGGCTAGAGTTAAATTACGATCTAAAAAGCCTTCGAAGTCGGGATCTAAAAGACGTTATCTATAGGGCATGGCTAGCGGTGCTTGAAGATCTATTAGTTTCTTTATCTTTGTCTATGTATAATAGAATGCGTGATGTACGAGATAATGGCGGTAGACAATAAAACTCTTAATTCTACTTTTTGTTGCATTACGCTTTTGTACTTTTCTATACAAATTTGTATGGAATGATACTTCGCCATTATGCTGGGTTAAAGTATGGTACGGTGGAGCCGCTAATTATTACCATACCGGTGGAGGTGTATAGAACGCGAATATAAAGCTTTGACTTTAGAGTCAAGACACCCAATCTACCTTACCCACTTAATCCTAATCTTCGAGTCCTCCCTTTCCTCGGAACGCACAAAATCAAATAGTGTTTACATTAGGTATGAAATATTACACGGCGGATGAAACGCGACTTGCAGACTTTTTTCCCAGGTAGCGAAGAAGATCCAGACAGCACGAGCACCCGGTTGCCAAGAGATAATGGGTAATGTTGGGAAAGAAAATGGGGCCGGAAGGAGAAAACAGGGGTCATCGTAACGTGTGTTTTTTTGTTCGCTATCATTTTTTGCAGCTCCGCAGGGTTCACGGATCCCAGCTGGGTGCGTGTTCCTAGGCCTGCGTGGCCCATTTTGCCTTGCCTGTTTACTCCCAGTCTGGCAACTTTGCCATGTTAGTCCCGCGGCTCCAACGGCAAGCTTCCGGGAGCTAAATGATGGACCCGGCACGGATCGTTGTCGTCTAACCTGGACTCCATGTTAGTCAAAATGCAACTAAAAGTCCTACCTTGCCGTTTCGACCTGCTCAAACTTCACCATTTCATCTGCCCTATCTGCCGACGAAAAAAAAAAAAAAATCGAACCTCCCTTGACCATGCTCGGCGAGGGGGACGATACTAACGAACAATGAATAGGATCAAGGAGACGTTAGCTAGAATCACTCGTGCGGCTCGCGGGTCGCGTGAGCCCTTGAATTCGTCTAGCTTACGGCTAGATCGCGTAGGGAGGTCCAGCAGCTCGACTCTCGACTCTCGGGAGAAAGTTTTAATCCGCCCAGATGGCCGGGGCCCTCTAATCCTCTTCGACAGCACGAAAAATGGCGACGACGGGCTCGATATCGTCTTCGTCCACGGCCTGTTTGGCGGACGCTGCGGTAGCTGGACTAAAGGCGGTGTGTGCTTTCCGCGTGATTTTCTCGGGCAGGATATCCCGGGCGTCCGTATTATCGCGTGGGGATGGGTCGGCACTCTAAGTCCCAGCGGCACCTTTTCTGAGCAAGCCGAGAGTCTCTTAACTGACATCTCTCGGGTTCGGGCGGGGACAAACCGGCCTATCATCTTCGTAGGCCACGGTATTGGGGGTCTCGTCATCAAAGAGGCCTTAGTCGCAGCGGCGGTATCCCGAATTTACGGCGCACACCAGGAACTCGGCAATGTATACCCGCGAACTATCGGGTGCGTATTCTTGGGGACGCCTCACGTACGAAGCGGAAAGCGTACTTTGGGGGACTGCATCGCCGCAACCGCACTCCTGTCGCCCGTGGCGCCGACTCCCCAGCTCCTACGGGCGTTTAAGGACAGCGACAAAGCCTTCGAGGCCCTGCACAGCTCGTTTATTATGATTTCCAGAGATATCCGGGTTATTTGTGTGAGGGAAAAATTACCGTCGACGACAACGGCTTCGGCCGACCTGGCAAGAGAATTCGATGGAATGGAGCTGGGGCAGGGGATGACGCAGATGATGGTCCCGAAAGACTCGGCCGGTTACGAGAGCTTCAACGTTTCGAGACTCGACGTCATGGTGAACCATCAGGATCTTGCGAGATGTAAGAGCAGAGACGAGCCGAGTTATTCGCAAATGGTTTCCTACCTTGTCAAAGCAGCGGCAGGACCAACGCCCGCCGAGGCCGCAGAGAGAGAGCCTCGAAACCAAGGTACGTTATCCCGATGTTTTTCTGCGTTGGTAATTCTTGGCTGCTAACTTTCAGAATCTAGAAATCCTTAACGCTTTATATTTTGATACTTTGTCTGAACGTGAATCTCGTATAGAACCGGCCTATGGCGAAACATGCGACTGGATCCTCAATCCCGCTCAATCTCCCCTTCCCAGATTCCTTCGATCTGATGAATCAATCCTAGTAAGTATTTCAACATCACTTATAGCCCTATAGTGTTAGCTCGGGGTTGTGTAGTTTTCGATCCTACCTCACGTGACGGATTCAGGATTCGACTGAATATTGTCATATTCTATTACTTTCTGTATGGTTTGTCGGAGCTGGTATTAACTTTTATTTTTCTAGTGGATTAGCGGCAACGCTGGTTCTGGCAAGTCGACATTGATGAAATATCTCTGTAGATCCGAAGAAGTAAAGCAACAACTCCTCGACAGCTGGGCAAGGGAAGGGGATCTCCACATCACCTACTTCTTCATGTTCGAAGGCGGTAACCGAATTCAAAAGTCCTGCGAGGGCTTGCTTCGCGGTATCTTATACCAGATCCTATCGACGAGGCGGGACCTCATTAAAGTCGCCTTCCCTAGCTTCTTCGACGTTCCTTGGCCACCCCCGGTACTGTTTACAAGCGTCGGCAACCTTAACCAGGCCATCTACTCGATCTTCGCTCGTATGTCCCAGGAACTCCGTCTAGTCGTCTTTATCGACGGGCTCGACGAATACCGCATTATGGAACGAAAAGATCACTACGAGCCGGGCGGGTTTGATATCACTTACAAAGATTCAGGTGACGAGTCTTGGGGCCAGAGCAAATGGGCTATAGATTCGCAAGCCGAGATAACCAAGCTCATTAAGAGTTTGGCTCCCAAAGATAATGTCAAGTTCATCGTCACGTCCCGTGAGCTCCCAATATTCGAAGAGGGATTTAGCGAGTTTCCGCGGGTCAGGCTCCAGGAGCATACGGAACGTTCGATTACGCAATACGTGGCGGGCCGACTCGAAAATGAGGCTCCTGGGTTACCTGATAGCAAGAGCCTCTGTAGGGAGATATCGCAAAAGAGTCGCGGTGATATACTCTGGGCAAGGCTAGCTATCGACATGCTCGTCGGTTGCAGCCTACGCGAGCTAAGGGGCATGTTGGATTCTTTACCGGCGCATCTTGGTGGACTCGACGGTTTATACATGCGTATGTTGCAAAATCTGAGCCACGAAAACCAGCAACGCGCATCCAGGATTTTCAACCTCGTCATCAGGGCGCAACAGCCGCCCAGCTTGATCACTCTTGCGCTCGCTGAGGAGGGCTATATACACCCTACAACGGGTGAGTTGATGATCACTTACGATAACAAGAACCCCTACGACAACGCCGCTCTCCAGCGCCTGTCCGACGATATGCAACGACGATTACACACCTGCTGTGCCGGCCTCTTAGTTGCGGAGAAGGGGAGGTCAATCCACGCCAACTCGACCGAAACGGGACAACGAGTCGTCTTTGTGCACCAGACTGCCAAGGAATTCATACGCCGTAGAGATATATGGTCAAGATTACCCGGCTGCAAACCAATAAGCGACTTCGAACTCGATATCTCGCTAGCCAGTGGATTCGCAAGGCACGTCAAAGCCTTTGATGCTCTTCGACCCCCCATCCTGGCATGGCCCAGCTGGCGATTCCGACCCGACGCTTGGCTGCTGATTTCTAACGCGCTGCGGTATGCCGCGAGTGCCGAGAGCAAGGTTACGGACCTGCCGAAATACTGCGATATGTTGGACGAGCTCGACAGAACCTGCCAACAGGCCTGGGTCACAGCCCTGAAAAACCACAAACCCCTCCACGAGGACCCTGACTGGTACGAAAGCAGGCTCCCGCACCTCTGCCGGAAGCACTGGGCCAGTTACGAGCCGATGGACACCGGGAAACCGCCCAAGAGAAAGGACTTCTTGACACTCGCTGTCCAGGCTAGTCTGGTTCGGTATACCCAGGTCAAGTTGAACAAGTTAGAAGGGGAAGCAAAGAGAAAGAAGGCCCAGGAGCTATTAGCCCACGTAGTCAGCCCCAGGCCCGACGGTTTCAGCGCTTGCGCCAGCATCAGCGGAGATTATTGGGATTTCCACCAGGACATGCCAGACTCGCGTCTGCTAGATATCGTGTTCGACGCCGGGGCGAACGCGCGCGAAGACGAGAGAGTGTGGACGAAGGCGCTGAAGGCGGGGAGGAACTACTTCTCTCGAGTAAGCACGACCATGACGCATCTGCTAGACTCGGCGGCGAGCGCGAGGTTGATGGAGAACCGGGAGAGATGGGTTGCGGCCGTCAAGGCAATGATCCAACACGGTGCCGACCCGAATATGGAGATCGAGATCACGACCGGCGAGGGCGAGAACGAGTCCACGACCACAGTAACGGCTCTGGAACTAATACGCGAAACACTAGAGGGCGAGCCCGAGTACGCCTTCGAGCTGGTCGAGCTCGAAGTGTTAATGGGCAGGAGAGAAAGTGTCGGTATCGCGAGATGAGAACGACGTCGACGTGTCACAAAATGCTTCCACTAGTTAATTTAGGGGGGCAAGGGGCACAGCATAGGACGGTGTAATAACAGCAAGGGGAGTCCGGACACGATCGGGGCCGGATTATAGAGCGAGTCAGAAGGAACTTGCGGACCTACGCTTGTAGGAATACCACGACGACTACAGTATCCGTCAGCTTACCGGCGAAGCTCTCGACTACATACTACGATGCCAACTGCCCGCCATACTAGCATGGAAGCAGAGCAACAGAGACATCGTCTCCATCAGCGCATAGATACCAGGAAGGAATTGGAGGAAAGGAAACAAATCTAGAATAGGGTACGGGAAATCATGAAGTCTGTATCATGTGCATTCTTATCGAACATCATAACATGGTAAAACTACCATCGTTTTGCTTTCGAGCTTTTAAGAGGTGGACTATACTATACACATGTGGCTATGATTATGACGGCGAAATTGTAACGTAGATAGGTTAGGTACTTTTATCTCCCCTAATGTCCTGTACATGACAAATACACCCTTTTAATTTCTTGTTACTATGTAGAGTAATGTTGCTTCATGAAGGCCAGTGCTAAGACTATCACACTGCAGTTTGCCGAGATTTTTGTAAGACTTTTCACGGTAATGGCACATTGCCATAGCCGTATATACCATCTTAGGATACGGTGTGCTAACCATTGTATTCTAAACCCCCTTCGGGGGAGTGGCCTAGCCGATAGATGGTAGCAAAAGTCAACTATATCGCAAGGCTTGCGAAGACACAAGAATTCGGATAAGTTGCGGGTAGTGGAGAGGGCGGGAAGCCGGACTCAGCACCCTAGAAATCGGTATGGGCAACTATTGGCTACAGCCGGGAAAAGAAAAGAGACTAATGAAACACAAAAAGCATGCCTCGTAATAGCAATCATCAGGGCTCTCTTTGATCCACATGTGGCCCCATCAGGGGGGCAGACAGTTCGGAACGCTCTCCGGCAAGGACCAGGCACGGTTATTGTCAGGAGTTAGCAAAAACACAGTGGCCCTAGTCCAGACCGCGCGTCAAAAAGATCTCATCATATGATTGCAAGGGGGTGGTGCTCTGGAGTAAGGAAAAAGAAAGGTCTACACTACCCAGGTATGTACTTACCCCTTAGAGAGGCCGATGAAGGGGGAGGCGTGCATGCTCCCCCTCTCTCGGCTGGGTGTTCGGACGCGTAGCTCGGGTAGGTAAGTAGGTAGTTGGTTGTATAGGGACCGAAAAGCACGTTTACATCGTCGTCGGTAACCAACCTACAGATAGGTAATGCATACACCATACACCGAGAAGCGGGATGAGATCTTCATTCCGATTGGAGCTCTATGTCTACTTGTTCTTTCTAGAGCTAGTAGCTACTAAGCGCTTTTTGAGATGTTTCGGCATCTTTTCTTTTCTCTTCTCGGCCTTCGCTTCCTTAGCGGCTTGTTTGCGTTGCTACATTTTGTTAGTGTGATCGGCGTGTGCAGGTCTATGGGGTGTGAAGGGATGCAAGGGGTAACTTCACTATCACATCAAGATGTAGCTTACCTTTTTCTCATCCTTGTCTTCGAACCGCTTTCCTCGAGGAGGGCCCTTCGAGAACTTGCTTTCGTCGTCACTCCCGACATCGCTGTCGAGGGCTGCTCCCTCATCCGACTCGTCTTCCGAGCTCACATCGTCCGCATCCGGTTTCGATACTACCTGGTCTGCGAGGAGATTTCGATAGACGAGTTTGTCTCCCTCACCCTCTCCAATGGCGTGCGCGTCCTTCTCGATATCATAGACCTGTTCCAAAGTTTGGGGAATATATTGATTTCGGAAGACCTCATTATCGACCTCTCGCTCGGCGGCAGCTGCCTCGTCGTTGGCGGACGGTGCTCTTGAAGCATACAGCTTTTCTATCGCCTCTGACAAGCCCGGCTCTTCTACCGCACCCTCGGGGTTCGTGATAAAATCAAAGATGGTCCGGTCGGACAGCGTATCGACTCCTTGCCTACGGAAGAAGTCGCCGGTGTTCTTGATATCCATCCGAAGAAACTCGAGCGACCGAGGATGGTCGTGCTCGACGCTCTGAGATACGTCGATGATATAGAGCTGTCTGTCGTGGTATAGAATATTATATTCGCTTAGATCTGCATGTACCAGCTTGCATACTTGGTACATGCGCCTCATGACGCCTAATAGTTGAATGTAGAGCTGTCTCCACAGCTGGTCCGCATCGTCGCCGGCAATGTTAGCGTCGCGTAACCGTGGGTAAGCATAGCCCTTCCTGTCTCCTAAAAAGCCCATCACAAGAACATGAAGCTTGAGTTGTATGGGTTCGGGGCAAGGAATGGCGGCTGAGTGTATTCTCCGTAAGTTGCGGAACTCCTTTTCCGCCCATAGCTTCACCATCTTCCGACTGTTACCCTTCTCCGCGCCAGACTTAAATCGATGCTCGCCAGTAATGTATCTCTCTCGGTCTTTGAAGCTCAATATCGCTGTCTTGTAGACTTTAACAGCTCGTTGAACGGGTGGCCCGTTGATATCCGGGTACGCGACGGCACCGTAAACATTGGCCTCCTTTCCCGTGCTGATCGCGCCGTGTATCTCGCTGACAATACCGCGATTGATCATCTGGTAGAGTATCATACGTGTTCTCTTGTCGAGAACCTGCTCGCTTGTAGCCCTGTCGGCCTTGTCCTTCTCGCGATCTTGCCCTTCCTTGACATCGTCCAGCCGTATTTTGGCAGCATGTCTCGACAGGATCGCAATCTGATCGTCTACGCTAGAGGAAGTATTGGCGGCGGGTTTCTGTTGGTTGGAATGTAGAGGCCGTTGTCGATTGAAGTTTCTCGCTCCGTCCGCTGCTCCATCTAGACCAAGGTCATCAACTATGCCCTCGTCCTCGTCGAAAACGGAGTCTAAATCGGATTCATCGTTTTCGACTGCATCCGTACTTTCTGGAGCAGTATCCACGAGGCTTCTGGGTGTTTCGCGGTCTCCTGAATTTCGATCATCATTGTTCGGTGGGTGAGGCGACAACCGGGAAGGCAACGCCGTTGGTGCGTCCGTCGCCATGATGAGTATATGGGTATTTACCCTCGAACAATGCTGTTCGGAAGGGTAAGTGATTTTTGTTGCTTGGTGATGTCGGTTGAATAAGGATAGAATGCTTGGGTATGTTTATTTTAAAACGCTGGCCGTGTTAATTAGAACGCTTATTTGCGTCTTTCGCCACCTATGTAGTGCCTTAGAACGGCGTGAATGTCGAGTTTGGTTAAAAGATGAAGTCATTTGCAATGGGAAATAACGTCAATGCGAGTAACAATTTTGGTGGTAACCTCGAGGACCCCACCATTCCCGATAAGCTCAAGATAAGGTCCAGGAGCTCGTTTGTGCACGTTACCTAAGACACGGATATTTTAATATAATGTATTAATTCGTATAATAGTATAACTATAACCATCATTCTTAGATAGAGGGGGTCAAGGCGTATTATGGCACTACTCCGCATTGCCCAGACCTGAACCTCGTTGCTAAGGATTCCCAACCTCAACCGGAAGCAGGGTTAAGCAGTAACATACCTACCTATATAGGCGTGTCATTGCTACCCTACCCATAGATCGACGGGATTTATCCCCAGAATTTCGGTCCCCCCAGATCTTTAAAGTATAAGTCTTATCTGACCCCCTCTCCAGGGTTACATGACCCTTCGAGTAATCGTCAAAGCCAAGGTACCTCGACAGCTCGACGACAATATGATTCGCTCATCGTCCGAGATGGCGGAGGCCGGGGAGGCAAGCTTCGCCGCATACTATATTGAATACCAAGACCATGGATAGTGGGTAGATATAATATCAGGCTTACCACCGCCATTTCTGGTGGTTCAGATATAATTAACCCATTACCCGTGCGATGTCTAATGGGCTTCGACTTATGTGTTCGGAGGTATAGCCACTGAATAGAGGCATCTAATTGACAGGATGAAGTTCGTTCGTCCATCTTATGTGTGGTTAGCCACATTATCTAATGGTCTGTGAATGCTACCTACGCTATTGTCTGGACCATATCAAGAACTAACCTTGTTCCAGCCATCTCTGTAACTTCGAGACTCGTGGGAATACCAACAACCTCATTCACGGCATCTAGTGATGGGGATTATTCAATCACGTCCCTCAAGTCGCTGGTAGTGGATTCAAAATTCGCTGAAAGCCGTGATGAGACGGGCGAGACTCTGATTCCGCCTAGTTTACACGAATTTGCCAAGACTTTTGCGGATGACTTGCAAAGCATCGCGGACCTCGATATTGATGTTACTCTTGCCAACGAGCCCGCACCAGATGGTATATTCCTTACATTAGGAGACCCTAGCAAGTATGTCGATGCAAGTGGTTGCCAGACGTCCGAAGGCTACACGCTTTCCATCAATTCTTCAGGAATCGTTATATCCGGAGCCAGCCCCTTAGGCGTATGGTGGGGTACCCGAACCGTTTTGCAGCAGGCAATCCTCTCAAACGGCTCGTTGCCATATGGAGAGGGAGACGACGCGCCTGGGTGGAAGACTCGAGGTATGATGCTCGACGCTGCTCGGCATTATTACCCACCAGAGGTATGTGGATTCCTATATATATTTATTATACCTAGACTGGTTCTTGCGCGATCTGTCAACATATATCTTGCTCTTTCCATAGCGAGTTTTTTACTTACTTTAGACTTCGATGGCTGAAGCTAACGACTAAAATTTAACAGTTTATTATAGAATTGTGCTCGTACATGAGCTTCTTCAAACAGAACACATTCCAGATTCACCTAAGTGATAATCTGTTCAATAATCGCGACCTTTATACGAGAGAGCAATCCTTGCAATTATACGCCCGGTTCCGCCTCTGGTCCGATTCCGAGGACCTAGCTGGGTTGAATAAGTATAAGAACGAATCTTACACGAGAGAGGAGTTTGAAGAAATTCAGTCGGCTTGCGTTTCTCGAGGAGTAACCATCATTCCGGAGATTGAAGCCCCAGGACACGCGCTAGTTATCATACAATGGAAACCGGAACTGGCGTTGGGTGACCAGTTAACCTTATTAAACATCTCGCATCCGGACGCAATCCCTACGATGAAAACTATCTGGAGCACTTTCCTTGATTGGTTCCATTCGAAGACCGTCCACATTGGCGCGGATGAGTACACCGGCGACCCCAATGAATATAATCGGTTCGTCAACGAGATGGCGGGCTACATATATCAAGAATCCGGAAAAGCCATCCGCATTTGGGGCACTTTCCCTCCTAAACCCGAATACGATAACGTCGACCGGAACGTCTCCGTACAACATTGGGCGTTCTTCGAGGATGATCCGTATCACGATTATATCTTGAACAACTACTCGGTCCTGAATTCCGACGATACTTATTATACCGTTAATAAATATTCCAGAAGCTACCCGCAGGTAGTCAACGTTGCCAAAACATTCAACGGAAATCCAGCAACGGGTGGAATATGGCAACCTTATATCTTCGACACGAAGGTCGCCGCCAACAACCCAGAGAAGTCTAACCCCCTCGTGCTCGGTGCCGTTACACCTCTATGGAACGACTACGGCGCCAACGCATCCGTGTATTCCGAGGCTTATTATGCCTGGAAAGACGGGATCCCAGCCTTGGCAGACAAACAATGGGGAGGCGACCTCTTAGAGCCAGAATTCTCTTCGGCGTTTTCAACTCTTCTCCCCTTCATACCAGCCCAGAACCTAGACCGAGCAATCCCGTCTGCTTCTTCGACAATCTTCAACTACACGTCTACATCCGTGTCAAGCCGAGATGAGTTCACAGCCATGATCGCACGGCAAGAAACAACCGTGACCGACCAATCCGGCAACGGCTACGACGCCACGGCCAACTGTCCGCTGACCGCGGACTCCACCCTGAGCATCAACTCCACCTGCTCGCTGTCCACGCCCCTGTCCTCCAAGGGCCGGGACTACACGCTCTCGCTGCGTCTGCGCATCGACGAGCTCAGCCCCGACGCAACCCTCGTCTCCGGCCGCGACTCCTCGCTCATGCTGACGCCCAACATCACGCTGTTCGCGTCGGGCAACTACTACAGGCTGAACTCGACGCTGCCGACTGCCCAGTGGATCGACCTCGATATCGTGGCCCGCGGCAACCGCACGTTCGCCCGCGTCCAGGAGACGAGTCTCGATCGGCCGCTGCCCACGCCCGCGGGTGCGTCGGCGGAAGGGGAGGAGGAGGAGTTCCTGGCTATACTGGGCGTCAATGGCGTGTCGCTCGTGTGGACGCCGATTGCGATCGAGGCCCCGCTGGAGAAGGTCGGTGGCGAGGGAGCCGGTTGGTCCGGGCAGTTGGCGGCGATGAGCTTGAGTTCGGAGGCTTGAATGTGGCTCTAGTCTTAGCGAGTCGCCGAATCTTATACTAGATATCTTAATTTGTCTACCTAGGTATATATTAAGCTTGTGATGAAATAAACTGCAACGGGAACCACCCTTCAAATACAGTAATTCATGAATTACTCCGTACTGTATTTCTAACCACTACAACTGCTTCCTTCAGTATAAGTTCTAGCGCACACGCTACTACGCTACAGCGCTATTTACAGTGGTTTACTACACTATTTACGGCGGTTGGTTTCCATTTATTATGCGAGCCTTCTAATCAAACCTTAGCTAAGACTCAGTAACGGTTCGGCGATAGTCTACATATTACTAGTTAAAAACCTGATAATATTGTTATTCGTGTGAAATGGTTTAAAATCAAAACGAGTCAATTATCGGAACGTTGTGAATCATGGAACTATTCAGATTGAATTGAACGCATCTTATCGGTGGCGCGCTACCGCCCATATTGGAATGATTCCATGGAGCGACGAAGCCCTGATACTGCGGGCAGCTCTTATCTAATTGTCCACTGTAGATAGCGCTGTAATGTAATGGGGCATACGCTAAAACTTATAAATACAGTGGCTAGAATACAGTATACCTAAACGCATGGTGTACTGTATTTTGAGAGAAAGCTGAACGACAAGTCTGGCGGCTTTTAGGATATCGACAAGTCTAAAACGAAATCTTGCGAGGTGTCTTTTGAGGAAAACCTTAGTTTAGTGAGGACAACGATTGTCTTACTCAGTTCTAACTTCGACTACATAGCACTGAAAAGCATCTATAACGAGCCAGCTTTCAGACTGAGGCACACCCGTCGCTGTAAGCTTCTAAGTTCATCTCAGGGGCATCCCTTCCGCTCAAGTGCCAAGCCGAACGACACACATCGAAGCCAACTCGGTAGCCAACCTTGCTAATGGCCTAGTAGTAGTAACACCTGCCTTACACACGCGTTGCTCGAAGCCGTATAGTAGGTAGTAGTAGGTGTAGGTAACATTCATTAGCATCCCTCACGGCATAAGATACATCATACAGCGGATAAAACGAACAGCGTCAGTCCCCCCATGGTATACAAACAAGCACGATAAGGTATGAAGTATAAAAACCCCCCTGCCTATCTCCATATACACGCAATCCCCTATCCTCATCGGCGCCGTCGACTACCTAGGTGCCTGGCCCTCGACGAAATCCAAGGCCTGGTCCCTGCTCACGCAGTTGATGGTACTGTTCTTGTTCCTAAACAGAACGCCGTAACACCTGTCCGCGACGTGGACGATTTCGGGCCGGAAGGTGGTGCAGATGAACTGCGTGCCGGCCTCGGCCGAGATAGACTGGAGGAGTCCGGCCACCGCCGTCCTGTACTGAGCATCCAGGTTGGCGTCGACCTCGTCGAAGATGACCATAGGGCTGGACTCCGTCTGTTGGAGGGCGAAGATCAGGCAGAGAGCGCAAAGACCTAATCGTGCACGTTAGTTTAGAAGAACGAGAAAGTAGGGATATAGGCTTATTGTACTCACTCTTCTGACCACCCGAGAGCTGCTGGATGCGCTGCTGCTCATCCGCGGTCTTGGAGTTGAAAGACACGCTGATACCAACGCCCGTATAGTTCTCTACGCTGGTCCGTTGTTCCTCGTCAGAGTCATCCGGATCGGCTCGTCGGTCGGCTCTACGTTGGATGACTAGACGGCCGTGGCCGGCGGGCACTAGGCGCTGGAAGATCGTAGCAAACTCCTTCGAGACCTGCTTGAACGTTCGCTCAATGGCCTCGTCCTTACGCTGATCGAGATGAGCAACTAGCTCCTCGATCGACGCTTGCGACTGATCCAGCTCCTTGCGACGCTTCAAGAGCTGCTCCTGCTGGTTGGTGAAGCTGTTGTATTGCTCAAAAGCTTTCTTATTAACATGCTTGTACTTTTTGAGCGCGTCGTTGACTTTCTTAAGCCGTGAAACAACCTGTGATATGATATTAGCTGGGTTCGGAAATCGCATTGCCACTCGAGATTGGACATACAGTCTTGTGCTCGAGCCTCTCGTATTTCTCGAAGGCCTCTTCTGGCAACACGCCGAGGTCGCGAATGTTCTTAGCCAATTCCGTCGCCCTCGCCGTTAATAAAGCCTTCATCTGCCTATTCTTATCCATTCTCTTCTCCTGCTTCTTGATTTCTCTTGCGATCTCCTGCTGCTCTGCTTCTTTTTCTGCCTTCTGCTTTTCTAGGCTTGCTATCTTAGACTCGGCAGCCTCGATCTGTTCGTCGTTGGCCTGGATCTTGCTGTTGACCGATGCTAGTGTTGTCTGTGCTTTCTTGAGCTCTCGCCTAGCTTCTTTCAAGTTGCTGGTGCCACTGGAAGCGGTTTCGAACCCTTGGCTTGTGAGTTGATCGAGCTTGAGCTGGAGGTTCGTCCGTAGATCTAGCTCTAGTTTCCGTTTGCGACTCTCGAGCTCCCTCCGCCTATTACTGACCTCGTTCCACTCTTTTTGCAGCTCTTGCACTGTGGCACCCAGGCTCTCGAGTTGTTTCTCCTCATTCGCTGTCAGGACCTTCTTAAAATCCGAAGCCAGCTCAGCTTCGTGGGCGCTTAGGTTGTCTTGGAACTGCTTCATGTTCCTTTCGACAAGATCTCGTCGCTTGATTGCAGCCTCGAGCCGATCTCTTTCACGATCTGCCTGATTATTCTTAGCATTTAATTCTGCTCGGAGTGGCCCATAACCATCTTCCATTTGTCGCAGTTTCTGCGTTAACCTGCGCTCCTCGCCCAATGCGTTGGTAATCTCCTGGTCTTTTTGTTCTATTTGCCTCCGTATATCCGCTGCCCGAGACCTTAGCTGCTCATATTCTTCCCTCCATTTATTCACGGCTCGGACGGCTTCTAAGCGCGATTTTCGAGTATCAATATATCCACCCGTCATCGCACCGCGCTTATTTGAGGTATCTCCGTCCGGGGTGACACCGTGTACACCATGGCTTCGCGCGTATTGGCTGGCGATGGTAAGGTTGGGGCAAATGATAGTGTTACCAAAAACTTGCTGGAATGCCTTCTCATACTCAGGGTCATACTGGATTTTGCTGAGTAGTGGGACCGCATCGTTGGCTCTCGGAAGGTTTGCGTTTCGCGGTTTTAACCTAGAGAGCGGCATGAACGTAATTCTGCCTCCGTATATTCTCTGGAGCTCGCTAGCTAGTTTCGTTGCTGTGTCGTCGTTGTCTACTACGTAGTGGAACAAACTGGCGCCGGCGACCTGCTCTACCGGTAACCGGTATGCCTCGCTAACGTCTAAAAGCTCAGCCAGCGTTCCGTAGGCACCGGTAATATTCTTCTCGCGTTTTAGTCGCTGTATATTCGCTAGGCCTCGAGAGGTGGCTCGGTCCATAGTGTGCGACAATTCTCGTTCGGCATTGTCTAGTTCGCCTCGAGCATTGGCAATGATGGTCTCTAGCTTATCGTCTTCTCGACGGAGTAGCTTTCGTTCCTCATTGAGCTTGTCTAAGACATCTTTCGCGCTGGTAACTTGTTCAGCAAGAGCTAGCCGGTCGCCGCCAAATGCCTCGTTCCTCTGCCGCAGCTCCGCAATCTCGTTCTCGAGCTGTTCGATGGCGCCCTGAACAGCCTTGACTTCCTCGTCAGCATCAAGACGATTTGCTCTCTGCTGACTTAGGGTTATGTTGAGCTCATCTATTTCTTTGCGTAACCATGCGTCCCGTTCTGCTTTGCTTTTAAACTGACTTCCTCTAGTCTGCTTCGTAAAGAGGCGCTGCCGTCCAGCTTCCGCTGTATCGAGAGCCTGTTTGATGTCTGCTTCTTTCTTTTTTGCCTTCTCAAAATCAGGGGCTAACTTCTTAAGCTCGGCCTGCTTCTGCGCTATTGCAGTCTTCACCTCATCTAGCTCTGCCTCGTGTTGTTGCCTGGCTTGCTCCTGTACCGACATGCTCTCTGACAGGCTCTTAACTACCAACTCGGCGTTCGCCATCGCCTTTGCGCTCTCTCGGCGGTCCTCATCGAGCTGCCGACGATCTATACGCAGCAGTTCCATTTGCTGTTGAAGTTTGTGGATTTCGGCGTCCAACGCGGCAATGACTTTCAGGCCTGCGTTATAGGCTTCACGATTCTCGTCCGTATCCTCGATGCCGCCCTGACGGGATTCCTCTAAATCTTCCAGGGCCTCCTGAGTGGCGACCTGATCCTTATGATAATACGCGTATTCCAAGCATCTACGCTCCCGATCCTTGTCCTGATAGTCCCGCAATTCCTCCTTCTCTTCCTCCAGCTCACTAAGGCGTTCCTTGATGTAATCTAACAGCTCGTCAATTTTCTCTCGTTTATTATTAGTCTCCGTCATGATTTTGAGCGATTCGGCGCGACGAGATTCGTAGACCTGGGTTCCTGCGACCTCCTTCAGCAGGTTCAGACGGTCCGACTCCTTCATATTGGTGAGGGCCGTGACTCGTCCTTGTGGGACGATGTAGTATGGGTTGGACCTGGAGAATCCGGCAGCCTCGAGAAGGTTTGCGACGTCTGCTTTGGTAGAAACCTTCTTATCAACCGAGTACTCGTCTTTCTTTAACCCGATTGTACGGCGTAGCACAACCTCCTTGTTTCCGGTCGGAAATCGGTCGTCGCTGTTGTCGAAGATAACCTCGACGTAGGCGGACATGACGGCGGACCCTGAGCCTTCGTGTAATAGCGCCTGACGCTCCTCGCGACTCATCTGGGTATATGCATCACTCAACACGAATCGTATCGCGGCGAAAAAGTTACTCTTCCCGGAACCATTGCGACCGACAATGACATTCGTACCGGGCGAAAAGGGCTCCATGACCGTCTGGTCCTTGTAGCTACTTGGGTGTTAGCACGACAGAGCTCGGATTTCTCGTGGCATGAGAGGCCTGTCAATACATACCTCTTAAAGCCCTGGATAATGATCTGCTTGATATACATGGTCGCGGTGGGCGCTGCCGATCGGGCAGCTCGAATTTAGTGTCAGAATATTTGTCGCGCCGAAGCCGTACGCTTAGAGATGATGTTTGGGAATGTTGCGATAATGTGGAATAGGAAGGGTTCGTCAATCCTTTGAATCAACACGTAAATGTGCTACCGACGCGTTTTCAGGCGCGGTGATTTTTTGGGGGTGGGGGGAATAAATCCGGGCGGGAATTCGTCCTTTACAGCTGGCCCAGTCCGCCCGGTACCTGGGTACCTGTGTAGATACTTTATATCAATGTAGGAGGTGAAGCACGCACTTGTGTCGGTCTAAGTAGCATCTGCTTAGGTAAGGTTATACCCCTGTCTCACTACGGATAGCCACAATATAAGGAGGTACCCATTCTTGTTTTCCGCTGTGGCTCGGCGCAATCTATTATCGGTCACGCCCCTATTAGAGTACCTATGTTGCTATCCCCGCAATCTACACTAAACCATAGGTACATGTACCTACCTACCTACCTATCTCAAACAACGACAACACCTATAAGGCGCCGTCCCTTTCATCTTTCATTTCTGTCAGAGTTAAGGCCAGCTCCGACTTTCTAAGGGCTGGCCTAAAATAATACCCAGATTACGAATAACCTATAGAGTGTTCGACTTGGATGACAGATTACTATCGCGGAAAGCACTATTACCCGCCAGATTTAATCGTGAAGGTCGTATCCATGTAACTACTATTATCACGATATAAAACGGCGTCTTGACGGCGGTTCTAATACAAACTAGGCCAAGGAAGGCCTATCTTAACAAGAGCGCTGGAACATGCGATCGATCGCCCTAAGTGCCACCAACCAACCGGAATTTGCCCTAAGCAGGCGACCTAGCGCTACAGAGCCGGCAAGCGCCCTATGAAGAAAGTACTAAACTGGGCTAACTCCAGATGAGTGTCCGCGCGCGAAGAATATAACCGGCTTCTCATAATCGTCATCGTCAATGCCGTGATATGCTAGAGGATCTTCCAGCTATGAAACTAATTTTACCTTCTCCAGCGTAGCAGTCCAACCCTCGAGTCTTGGAAGACAACTTTGGTTGTGAATCAAGTTCTAAATGGTCAACGAGTTCGACGCCTTGAGACCGCACCTAACTCCTACGTTTCCTTTCCGGCACGTACAATGCCCCAGTGAGATTCTGGGATCTGGATTCAGATAAGTCTGACCTGTGATCTCTGTGTTTCCTTAAGAGCCTAGGAACACAAAACTCCAAAACAAGGGTAGCTATATTTTGGTATTGTCTTGGGCCTGTTCGCCGGACTTTTCCCGATTATCGGATCGCGACCTTGGCTATAGACTCCAGCTCATTCAAGAAATCGGCTACGGCGATACCGAGATTAAGAGAACAAACAAGGAGGTAGCCTGGTTAGCGAAGTTAAAAACATCAAGACTTAAAGTTCCTACGGAATCGAAATATTTGATACACATAGCTCTGGGATTTATTAGTATTATATGTCCCCCAGGCGCTAGCTGTCTACCTACACATATATCTATCCCGCGGACACCGCGCATTAATTGATGAAATAGCTGGGTAGTACTCGGGTGGTGACTCGGGTCGATAGGGCGTCGATAGAGCCTCAAAAAACACCGTAAAGAGGGACGAGTGTCCGTGACTGCCCAAGAAAACCCTTTTATTACTGCCCAGTGTGTGGCGGCCGCGGATACGTGTTAGGAGCCTAAGTTTTAGCTCTACGGAAGGCTATACATGTACGTTCTCTGCTAGACGTAACGAAATCCGATTGTGGAGTTGTGGCGTCTGTGGCTTTGCGGCCACGTAGATATTTCGGAGATTAGGCATAGAAGGCAGTCGAAGGAGGTTGAACCTTAACTTCTTCCAGGCACATTCACATCCCCCCAAATCGTAGAGGGAAAGACCTTTTCTCTGTTTCATCCGAAGCGTACTTGCCTTGTGTTGATAACACTTATATTTCGCTAGCTGAGGCTATTTGACTTAGTTCTACTGCATTTAGCGCACGGCCTGTCACTATTGTGCGGTCACGTTGAATGCGGTAGGTACTGTTAGCGGACGTATGCTGGCGCGGATTATGGAGCCTCTGCAAGCACGACGGTTTGTCCCGGCTATGGTTACCCTTTGGACCTACGAAGCCTTGTGTGCATGGGAACACGCATTAGTAGGTCGATGCAGAAAACTCCGATTCATAGAATGTTTCAATGTTATATGCGAGGTCCGCCACGCGGGCTGTGATAGTCGTACTATCGTACTATGTAGGTATGTAAGCACGCACATAATTGGAGAGAGTATGGCATCTCTTCTGTGGTCACAGATTGAATGTTTCATCAAGCCGTGACCGTTGTCAGGCTGGTTAGATGGACATCGTGATGTGCGGATTACTAGCTCCAAAATATGCAAGTCGACTTCCATATTGGTATCTTGATCTACCCCGTTGCTACCCCCGGGCAATTTGGGCGATCGCGCCAAGCTTGCGGCACAGACACCACAGACTACCGGGCCTGTCAATACCGGCCGTAGGGTTGCTAGGGTGTAAGATGAAGGAGAACCGTATGCCTGTTGTGAATGACGGCGACAAGTACTGAGAAGCAGGGCTAACGGTGGCTGCTGACTGCGCTACCAGACGAGTTGAGGTGTTTTTGTGTTGTGTCTCCCTCTATCCAGGCGCCCTTTAAACATTAAGTGTAATAGAACGCAGGTACCTATTTGAAATCAATAATTATAGGAGTTTTAAGGCCAAGAAACTCGTCATTCCAACAAGCCACCTTATTTTTTTTTCTGAGGGTGGGCCTCCACGGCTTTAGCCTCTAGCGCGTTGAATTGGTTTGCGCTAAGGAATTAAGCGAGAAAGCACGCACTTGGGCCGGCGGAGTACGAAGGTACAAGGTACGGGAGAAAGAACATTGCGGAAACAACTAAATTGACCTCCCTACCTATCAGATATTACAGGATAACCCTTCGTATTCTGCTAGGAATTGACTACTAAAAAGGTCGGATGAGGATCGATGCAATGTAAAATCCTAAATCACGTCCCCCTGAGGAACATTTTGGGAGACCAGAGCACTTGTAGCCGTCATGATGTTGTTATACAACTCGATGGTTGGTAGAGTTATATGTCTCCCTAGGTGGAAAGGTTCAACTCGTGGACTTGAGCTTATTCAAGGCTCCTAGGCCTGACTCAAGCCTCCCAGGCGGTTGCCAGCTGTTGCTAGGTACCAAATTAGGAAAGGTGGCATCCTGACGGTTGGAGCTCAGACCAACAAGGATCCCCAAGGCGGATCAAAACGTGTATAAAAGTATCCATACGTACAGGAATATTAAGGAAGCCGGTGCCCTCATCTGCGACGACTTGCTGCTGCGCATCCCGCCTTATTTCTTTCTGACAGGCACGACAGACCCCGGCCCCCCAAACCTGCCCAACCTAAGCAATCAAGGTCAATCAATCAAGCGCGCGCACGCGCCACCAGAGAGAGCGATTGCCAAAAGATGATAATTCCAGCATCCACCCTTTCGATGCCTATGATTTGAGAGAGAAGGGCCTACCGTTCCGAGGGACTACTCTTATTTTAGGTAACTATTTTCACTGCCGATTCTCAGCTAGAGCCGCGCCCGGCTCCAACAACATTTAAAATCGTTAACTGTTTGCGCCAATAAACAGTTAATTTCTCACAACGCACTATATCCATTTCTTGCCCGACCCGACATTCTTCTGGGGTTTATATTTCCTGTTAATTACCTAATTTAACTTCTCGAGGTGTATTAACTTGAATCTCTTTTCCGACTTCTCTTCAGCCGTTCGCCTATCTCGTTGCAACGAACCAACCAACCAACCAACCATCTTAGTTGCCGCATCGCTGATCGTTAGCATCGCGATACCACCTGCAGGGTATGTATGTGCTTTTCCTTCTTGACCCATATATTCTTTCAATTCCAGCCTCTGATCCCGCGCCGCCGTTACACACAACCTTGTACACTTTTCTGCGTGTGCACATCTCCCGTCGGGCTTTAGTCTATCATTGTGCATCCCGGTCATTCGTGTTTCTACACCACGTACCACGATTGCTGTCGCATATGGAAGAGTTGGCTGGCTGGCTGGGCCTCAGTTCCCTCGTCATTTCCAGTATGATAGCCTTCAACCAATAGGAACAAGTGTTTGCTTCTAATTCAGTTTCCTCGAAGGGGGACACATGGATTTGTTTTGAGAGGCTTAGTCATGCTTGGAAACAACTGACGCTATGTTGAGTCTTGAGGGCTTTACAAGCAGCAAGATCCAATCACAATAGCCTCTCGACGTGCAACTGTGTGTGTGCGTGTTTAAGACACAGAAACCCATGTCGACAACCCGCTGCCTCATTTACAATTCATTCACCTTTCTACGCATTAGTAGTCTATGTTTAATATTTATCAAAGGGTATTAAATGCTGACTGGCCCTTGCAGACCGTTATGAGATGAAGTTCAGCCAAGTATTGGCCCTGTAGCCTCGGTGTGACTCGTAAAAATGACGTCCAGGTAAGTTTTAGCTACCCTCTCACAATGTGAGTCAAGAGACCTAGGCTGACGCATGAACCGTATCACAGGCTCGATCGTCTTGTCACGTAAGTCATTATTAGTTTATTACCTACCTTTCCCCTGTCCCGCCAATGGAAGACGGCTGTATTTGGAGTTTTTGAGTGCTTCTGGAGCGCTTATCGGCTAGCACTTTGAGGGCACTATGTATTTTGGCGCCAATTCTGTACAGTCTAATGTTTGATGGGATTGGCGCGAGTCTACGAGTTTTGTCAGCATTTTCCTATAATTTACCTATTAACTCTGGTCTAGGATCCTTGAGACGGGGAGCACGAAATTGATCAAAGATACTGCCGTAAATCAACTAGCAGATTGGCAAAAACAGCACCCCGAAGAACTCTTTAACTTACTATCCAGAGTTGTACCTTACCTTCGACATAAGGACTGGGATACTCGAGTCACCGCGGCCAAAGCCCTTGGAAAGATCATTGAAAATGCTCCTTTTTATGACCCCAATGAGGACGAGGATCCTACTTCAAAAGAAGAAGTTGGCGAAGAGGTCAACTTAGTAAAAAAGGAGGATGGTGATGAACCGCCGTTGTCCTCGGACGAGTATTTTAGACCCGAGACGTTAGACGTCTCGACCATACTCAAATATGGTCGAGAGCTACTAAGAACCGGCAATGTGGACTACGGTGTTGCGAGTCTCGAGCCGCAGGCACGGCTCGCTCACCAAAAGAAGACCCTCACGGGTCGACTGGGACTTCTGGGTAGGCGGTTCGAAGACGAAGAAGTCCCCATCGCTGCTGAGAAGTCAGCTAGTCCCTTTACGCCGCAAGAACCCCACCATAGTAATGGTATAGCTCGTCAGGATAGCGTCAGCAGCCATGCGCCTAACCAACCAGCTGAAGAGACCGGCCTAAGCGCTCGACAGCTCAACGTCCTAAAACGAAAGCGAAAAAGGGATGCGCAGAAAGCCGCGCAAGGAAAGGGTGGTTTTGGTGACCTGTCCATACGTCGATCTTACACCGCGGGGTCTGAAGGATTTGATGATACTCCTATGCCGGATGCCGATTCCAAGAAAAGTGGAAAGGCAGATTACTTCAGCCTCGATCGCCCCGCCGACGTCGATGAAGATACTAAGATCGTTTCCGAGTTCAAAGGTCCAGTTGTCCCCATCAAAACCGAAATCGAGACAGAAGATGAGCTTTCAGGATCGGAGTGGCCGTACGAACGTCTGTGCGAATTTCTCAAGATTGATATTTTCGACGTGCAATGGGAGACGCGCCACGGCGCGGCGCTGGGCCTCCGAGAGATACTTCGAGTGCACGGCGCCGGCGCTGGTCGGCTAAGGGGGAAGTCGAGGGCGGAAAATAACGCGCTCAATAGAAAGTGGCTTGATGATATGGCTTGCCGACTTTGTTGCGTGCTCATGCTGGACAGATTTACCGACTACGCCTCTGATACCTCCGTCGCACCGATTCGAGAAACAGTCGGCCAGACCTTGGGCTCGTTCCTAAAACACCTTCCGCCGCAGTCTGTCTATAGTATCTACCGAATCTTGCTCAGAATGGTGATGCAACAGGACCTCGACCTAGACAGGCCGATTTGGGCTGTCTGCCATGGCGGTATGGTAGGTTTACGGTATGTCGTCGCCGTGAGAAAAGACCTGCTATTGCAGCACAACGACATGATCGATGGCGTTGTTCAGGCGGTTATGAAGGGTCTCGGCGATAGCGATGATGATGTTCGATCCGTTAGTGCGGCTACCTTGATTCCCATGGCTAGGGAATTCGTCAGCCTTCGACCAGCAGCGCTTGATGAACTAATCAACATCGTATGGGAAAGCCTATCCAGTTTGGGCGATGACTTAAGTGCGAGCACCGGTAGAATCATGGACCTCCTAGCTACCCTCTGTGGCTTCCCAGAAGTCCTCGAGGCAATGAAGAACTCCGCCCAGCAGGATGAAGAGAGATCCTTCACGCTGTTAGTACCGCGACTCTACCCATTCCTGCGGCATACCATAACTTCGGTTCGTCTTGCCGTGCTGAAAGCTCTCATGACGTTCGTCAACCTCGGCGTAGAGTCCCAAGGCTGGCTCGACGGGAAGATCCTTCGCTTGATTTTCCAGAACATACTCGTGGAGCGTGACCAGGAGACTCTTAGCATGTCCATGGAACTGTGGAATGCTCTGGTGAGATGCCTGGCAAAGAACCCGGATAATCTCGCCCGCGAGTTTGCACCCCATATTGATGCTCTTATGCAGCTTACTCTACATCCGGTAGGGGTGGCTCGAAATCCTATACCCATGAATGGCGCGCTCTTCCTCAAGCCTTCCGGTGGTACTTATTCTGTACCTGGCTTTTCCCCTCCGTCGGCTCACAAGAACCCTGAACCAGAGGGCGAGCGAGCTACAAAGAGGCGGAAGAAATCTACTAAGGTCGACGACCCAACCCCAACGGTTCACTCTCACGATCTCGACGGCCATATGATGCAAGGAGATGTGGAATTAGTAGGCGTCGATACTCTTATCCGCTCTCGTGTTTCAGCCGCTACAGCCATGGGCTTGATCATGTCCCTTGTGCCTGCGCAGTACTTAGAGTCTTATGATGCTACGCTCGTGCCAGGGCTAACATCATCGTATTCGTCCACTCAACTCACCGCATGCATTGTGATTGATGAGTACGCGAAAAACTCCGTTGCTTCTCAAGTCGAAACATCAAGATATGTGGACGAGCTGCAAAAGATAATTGACTCCGACCGGCCCTCCCAATATCGTGACTTAGTGAGCTATGTGCAACGAGCTCGTTCACAATGCCAACAACTTATGAACCTATTCAGAGATCACGGGAAGTTACCTCAGCACAAGCTTCCGAATCTTGCTGTCGTCGTACAAGGCGAGGCAGAAGCAGGGCCGGGCGCTTTCTCTCTCGCCACAGCAGACAAATGCGTCAACGAAGATTACGAACGGCTCAAGAGGATCATGGCGCCGGCGCAACGCCTGATTGCTAGTCAACAGCTCAGCGAAGTTCGAGCAACCGCCGTTTCGGCAATCGAAGAGGCTAGGTCTATCAAAGAGACGCGCGATGTCCGTATCAGAGCCGCGGCGGCCTGCGCCCTCATAGCAATGAAGGTGATGCCAAAGAAACCCAGCCCTCTGATCAAGGCGATCATGGACAGTATTAAGCTCGAGGAGAACCAGCAACTCCAAACCCGCTCCGCCGATACAATCGCCCGATTGGTCCAGCTGTTTACCGAGAAAGGCCGCCGGGCTCCTGCAGATAAAGTTGTTGCCAATCTAGTTAAGTTCTCCTGCGTTGAGGTCGCCGAAACCCCCGAGTTCCCAGTCCACGCGGCGAAGACCAACGTCATCCTCTCCATGCAGAAGGAGGAAGACAGGGTCGAACATGGCTCTGAGCCAGACGCCGCTAAGTTCGCGCGGGAGGCCAAAGGAGCGCGAATAACCAGAAGGGGAGCAAAAGAAGCTCTCGAAATTCTTGCCCGCACTTTCGGTGCAGATCTTTTTACCGTAGTGCCAAGTTTAAGGTCTTTCATGGAAGAGCCCCTGGTGAAAGCGTTCTCGGGTGACCTACCCGCTGAGGCCAAGGATGCCGAGAATGTCTTCGGGCAAGAGATCGTGGATGCTATGTCAGTTATCCGGACCTTGACTCCGACATTAGATAAGGCACTTCACCCATTCGTCCTACAACAGGTTTCGCTTGTTATTAGATCCCTCCATTCGGAGCTATCTGTGTTCCGGTACATGGCCGCGAAATGCTTAGCTACTATCTGCAGCGTCATCACTGTGGAGGGTATGACGGCCCTCGTGGAAAAGGTGCTGCCCTCTATCAACAACCCTGTGGATCTACACTTCCGCCAGGGTGCAATAGAAGCCATCTACCATCTAATTGCCGTCATGGGCGATGGCATTCTGCCCTACGTCATCTTCCTCATCGTGCCCGTTCTGGGCCGTATGAGCGACTCGGACAACGATATCCGCCTGATCGCAACAACTTCGTTTGCTACATTGGTCAAACTGGTACCCCTAGAAGCTGGCATCCCTGACCCGCCCGGCCTCTCGGAAGAGCTGCTGAAAGGAAGGGACCGCGAACGAACATTTATCGCACAGCTTCTTGATCCGAAGAAAGTAGAGCCGTTCAAGATACCTGTCGCGATCAATGCCGAGCTCCGTTCATATCAGCAAGAAGGGGTCAACTGGCTTCATTTCCTCAATAAGTATCACCTCCACGGTATCCTTTGCGACGACATGGGGCTTGGAAAGACTCTCCAGACCCTTTGCATCGTCGCAAGTGACCATTACAACCGAGCGGAAGAGTTCAAAAGAACAGGCGCTCCTGACGTGCGAAAGCTCCCATCCCTCATCGTCTGCCCACCAACGCTTTCAGGACATTGGCAACAAGAGCTAAAGACATTCGCGCCGTTCTTGAGTGTCACAGCATTCGTTGGCCCCCCGGCGGAGAGAAGGGCCAAAGCTACCCAGTTCGCATCGACCGATGTTGTCATTACCTCGTACGAAGTCTGCCGTAATGACACCGAATATCTCGAGAAGCAGAGCTGGAATTACATCGTCCTTGACGAAGGTCATCTGATTAAAAACCCCAAGGCTAAAATCACTCTCGCAGTGAAGAAATTAGCTAGCAATCACCGATTAATCTTAACCGGCACGCCGATCCAAAACAACGTCTTGGAGCTCTGGTCGCTCTTCGATTTCTTAATGCCGGGGTTCCTCGGAGCCGAGAAGGTCTTCTTGGACCGATTCGCAAAGCCAATTGCCGCTAGCCGCTTCAGCAAAGCTTCATCGAAGGAGCAAGAAGCTGGCGCCTTAGCAATTGAGGCTCTACACAAGCAGGTCCTCCCGTTCTTGCTCCGCCGTTTGAAAGAAGAGGTGCTTGACGACCTACCCCCCAAGATCCTCCAGAACTACTATTGCGATCTTAGCGAGTTACAAAGGAAGCTTTTCGAGGATTTCACCAAGAGGCAGAGCAAGAAGCTCACAGAGGAAGCCGGTCGAGACGACAAGGAAGCCAAGCAACACATCTTCCAAGCTCTGCAATACATGCGGAAGCTATGTAACTCTCCGGCACTTGTTATGACACCGAGCAACAAGCTATACGACGAGACCCAGCGCTTCCTTGCGAAACAAGGAACTAGCATAGAGGATCCGGTCCATGCTCCCAAGTTAACCGCTCTCAAGGATCTGTTAGTCGATTGCGGTATTGGAATCGAAGGCACCGATTCGAACGATCCACTCTACCAGCCGATCAAGCCACACCGCGCATTAATCTTCTGTCAGATGAAAGAAATGCTTGATATGGTCCAGAACACGGTATTAAAACGCATGCTCCCTTCCGTATCGTACCTACGACTAGACGGCTCGGTCGAGGCAAATAAGAGACAAGACATCGTGAACAAGTTCAACAAGGATCCCTCCTACGACTGTCTACTCCTCACAACTAGCGTCGGCGGTCTAGGTCTCAACCTCACAGGAGCAGATACCGTCATCTTCGTCGAACACGACTGGAACCCTCAGCGAGATCTGCAAGCCATGGACCGTGCACATCGAATCGGGCAGAAGAAAGTTGTCAACGTCTATCGATTAATCACGAGGGGCACGTTAGAAGAGAAGATTCTAAGGTGAGAGTGTGTGTATTAACGTTAGCCTAAATCTTAACTGACTTGCGGATGTAGCCTCCAAGCATTCAAGATAGACGTCGCGTCTACGGTGGTAAACCAACAGAACGCTGGCTTGGTAAGTGTTATCTCTTTTCCGGCGTATCGGGATTGAATGCTAACTCGCAACAAAAGGGAACCATGGATACGGATCAAATATTAGACCTCTTTAATCTGGGTGACTCGGGGCCGAATCTGATATCCGATAAGCCTCAAGGTACCATTGAGGGACGAGAGGAGGACATGGTGGATGTGGAAACCGGTGATGTGAGAGCTCCAGGCAAAAAGGCATGGGCGGACGATTTAGGAGAGCTCTGGGATAATCGCCAGTACGAGGAGAGCTTCGACTTGGACGGTTTCCTCAAGACGATGCAGTAATGACCGAGGGCAGAGACTCTATGAGTCTGAATAGGGCTTATCATTGAGAGCGGCTCTAAAAAATAATTTACGACATGCCTATAGACGAGACGAATAAGCCCTGTATTGTGTATAATTGTATTATAGAGGGACAAATCCGGGGGAACGACGCATCCTTAGACCCGTTAGCAGGTCTTGGCCGAATAGGTATATTGCGATAAGTATACAAAGAGATGCACTTCTCTACTGAATTCGGAACAAATGAAGCCCCGTTCATCTTTCAATCTAAATCTATCATTTTCTTCTTCGAGGGGAAAATGTGAAGACGACTACCTACCTAGGTAGTTCTTCTTGACCTAATAGATGTGTACTGGGGTACTATGTGAATGGCGACTTGTGCAATCATAGACCTGTGATCACTAGATCAATGCTTCCTGCTAGGGCATTCACGGGAAATAACGAACCAGCATATCAGATAGGTCTGGTCGTGATCTTGCCGGTTATCTGTGATTGGCCTCCTAAATACCTAATATACCTAGGTACCTCGCTCATGTAATAAAACGCATTGACCGGTGAAAAGTCTGATCAGAAGTTAGAACACAAACTTGCTTATCCGGTTGCCTGGGCACCCGTACCGGATTTCGGATCTGGTCCCGCATCCGCATTAGGGAAAAATGCCGGCGCCCCGCCCCGCATGTCCAGCCAATCCAACCCTAACCCTAACCCCAACCCCAACCCCAACCCCAGGAGGCCGGCTCTATGTTACAAGCTAGGCTACGTTCCCCTCTGAAATATTTACATGCGATCCAACGACACTCTAACTTACGATCCTGGAATCCATGGGATCGCTGGGTGCTTTTTCCCGGGCCCACAGGGGCGGGGAGGTAGAGTGAAATCACCGCGTATTAAAAGGTACTGTACTCTAATCCGTACTGGGGTTCAAATAGAAGCAGCATTGGGTCTAATAAGCTACCCCACCATAGATTATCGCGGACTTCATCATCGCTCCGAAATTGATCTTCCATGCCATAAGACCGTAACCCCACCCACTCCCATCCCCTCCCAGCCCTCTATCCCCGCCCCGTAATATAGCGTAAAACAGCAAGAATCAAGCGCCATAGGCACCTTACTAGTCACTCACCCAGCGAGCCACCCGTAGAACGTAGACCATACCTAGGTACCTAAGTAGATAGGTAAGTAAGTAGGCAAACCTACCCATCAAATATTCAGCGGGCCCACGACATCCTCAACCGCGTGCACCGCGACGCGGACCCAGTCGTACCCCAAGCGGGTGTTCATATCCATCGTATACAGCTCCGCGACGTAGAGCGGCTGATCATCATCCTCCTCTTCTCCCCTATCTCCCTTGCCCTTTCCCTCCTCCTTCTCCTTCTCTGCTACTGCGACCAGCCTGTCCGCCTCCCGGTGCGCCGCCACCGCGTTGTTCACCCACCAGAAGTCGTCCAGCGGGCCCCGGATCGCCTCGCGCACCGCCGTGTGCCGCAGGAATAGCGCGCCGGCGTGCTCGTTGGCGAGGCCGCGGTCGGTGAAGGTGGTGAGGGGGAGGCGGGTGAGTTCGATGTCGGTGGTGGGTGTGGGGGGTGTGAGGTTGGAGGGGGTAGTAGTGTTATTGGTGTTGGTGTTGGTGTTGGTCTTTTTGGTCTTCTCATGCTTATTGGAATTACGATTGTCGCTATTGTCGTAGTCAGCATCAGTATCGGAATCAGAATCAGTATCACCGTCGTCGTCATCGCTATCATCTGCAACTTGCTCGCTAGCCGGGTACATAGACACAGGTACTTCCGCAATCTTGCGGGTCATGAATTCACATTCTACGATATAATGCGGCAGCTTCGGCCGCTTGTCGGACCATTTCTTTAGGCTGCGCTCCCTCTTCGTTAGGGTGTCGAGGTTTACGAGGCGGCGCTCGACCCAGAGGACGCGCTGCTCGCCGGTGGCTAGGGTGAGCTCGACCTTGAGCAGCTTGGAGGGCGTGTGCTCGTAGGCGTGTCTACGCGACACGGCGGCCATGCCGCCGTCAAACTGGTCGTACCGGGTTAGTTCGTCTAGTCTAGCGTTGGCTTGCTCGCGGTTTACGAAGGATCCCGGGAGCTGCGTGGCAGCGTCGCGGGTGTTAGTGTAGGAGCGGGACATGTGTGTGTTATTCAGTGCAAGTATGACATATTCCCACTTCTGTTTTGTGACAGTTCCCTCCGTGTCTTTCAAATTCCTCTCATTCCATCCGTTCAGCGCCGTGCTTTCACTGTTTTCCGGGGGTGGGTTGGTAAGATGGTTGGTTCTAGGTTCGTTAGTATGTTGATGTTTCTGAGTAACGAAGTCGATTAGATCCTTACAGTTAGCTCCGGGGGACTTGAAGTCGAATTTGGGGAGGGAGCTGAGATTCTTGAAGTAATACTCCTTCATGAAGGCCTCGTTCTTGTCATTGCTGATCTTGTTCGTCATCTCAAGGGCCATGAGGTGAGTCGCCGCGTTTTGGATGTTCGCTTTAGTCTCGGAATCGGTGACAACCGCGGCGACGGCGTCGTATAGAGCCTTAAACTTAGATGCGCGAACGATCGTATGGTAACGATCGAGGACCGTCGCTCGGGCCTCGTCCTGAAAAGAAAGTTAATAAGCGGTCATGTGTAATGGTTGGTATGCTAAGTATTTCTAGCATAAACTTAGAGGGTACTACTTACAACGCGTTTGTCGTCCGAATGAGGGAGGAGGGTCACTAAGCGAGTATACCGTAAGCATAGGTCCAAGTCATAAGCAAAGTTAGGGATGATAGATAATACTTACGCTTCTTGGCCGGCGGAGCAGCGGCGCTGGAGGCAGAGCTAGGTTGCTTGCGCTTCGGGCGACCCGTGGGCGTAGCCTGGGCGGAGGCCTGAGGAGCCGCCTGAGGAGCCGCCTGAGGGACGACCTGAGAGACGACCTGAGGGACGACCTGAAGCGCAGCTTGGGCAACGGCCTGGGCAGAAACCTCAGCAGGGCTCTTGGGAGCGGGAGAGTCTTCCTGTTGAGAAGTCATTTTCTCGTGGAGCTGATGGAAGTTAATTGGTGTTCTACTCTGCAACTTTGTGACAATAGAAAGTTTCTGTACTGACTTTGCAATGCTGAGATATGATTTTGTCTTGAGTAGATGTAGACTTGGTGGTTCACCAGTGTTGTTGGAGTCTGCAGAGAAACCAAGATTTGTTTTGTGGGAGAGAAAACTGAGAGCAGGATTTTGTGTGGGAGGGGGGCCCGCATAAGTATTATTTTTCGAAGGCTGATTGTGTGCTTTGGCATCGTCCTTGGATACGTGTTTGGACTCAGATCGTCTTGACCGACTTTGTGGGGAATACGTGACCGATCCTCGAGCAGTCGAAGATGGCTCCCTAAGTTCACGATACCCCTCCACGCCATGTCTTTCTGAGCCGTCGTGTCCATTGTTTCTTTGCCCGGACTCGAGACAATTGCTGGCCTTCCCCCCATGGGCTACCTCTGCTGTTCCACCCTTGTCAATGGGGAGGTTAGGTCTTCGAATAGACGAGTCTATGGAGCCGTATCGGCTATGTCTGCCTATTTCCATCTCCTTTCCCGTCGACTGATTCGCCCCCATTATGTTCTGCTCACGTCACCCTGAATAGGTGGTTATGCCTGGTGTACCAGGGAGAAATTGGACACCTCAAGCCCAGAAGGGAGTACTTCCAAGGACGTTGTAGTATAATCTAAGAGAGCGAAGGGTATATTTTCTCAGAACAAGCGTATATCTCCTATGAGCTAGCATTAGTTTAGTTATATAAAACTCCAAGAGAGTTACTACGAGGGAATTGAATGGGAAGAAGCAAAGGGAATAATATGAGGTTAGGGGGAGATTGGATATGAAGGAAGGGTGTCGAGTTGGAAGAATCGACTAACCAATGGCCGGCCCCTAATCGTTAAAGGTAACTAGGAGCAATTATATGGCACTCGCTCAAAGAGCCGTAGATGAGGTAATGGACGTGTTGATGTTCATCAGCAGCTTTATTACAGCCGTACACTAGAGTACCGAGCACCTAGCAGGTAGAATATCAGGGGGGTTTGAGACGTAAGGAAGTGCCCCCTGCAAGATCCAGGAAGACAATGGCTTGTCCTGGAAGGATAGGAATAGAATGATCCCAGACGGGCTTAACCCAGATATGAATTAGCCTATGAGAAATAACGAGGATGGGTGATTAGATAACTTACGGTTCTAGGCCACTGCTTGAAACTTGGCTACGTACTCGAAGTCGAATACGAATGAGAATGGCGACTACCCGGGTATTTGGTCAAATACCATATAGATAATACGCCGACACGAGATCGGCGTCGCTTTCCGTTCCTCGAGTACGATGGGTCGGTGTAAGAAAGAGCATCTTCTTTAGGAGCCGCTTATTCAACGAGCGTAGCCGATATCGTACTAGATAACGACGGATAACCGAAAGGTTAGGGACGTGGAGCGTGCTTTTCTGATCCGATGGTTTCCCTTTCGAGAATGTACAATAACGGACGGCACTGCTGCTGGGCCCGATTATCGTATGAGAGAAGAATGGGAGGCCGACGAAAGTAGAGATAGGTAGAAGGGTCCCTCTTCGATGTGTACCCTCCGTGGTAAAGATGGAAACCGCTCGATATGGATGGTTAGAAGGAAGGGCTGGGTATCTAGGTGGTTTTAGGTAGGACACAGAGGATAGGACTAGAGTGGATTTTCATGGAGATTTGAATTATTCGCTGAGGTAGGTGGTGGTTAGAAATAGTCCCCGTACGTAGGCCGTAAAAGGAGATGACGGTAGAAGGAGGACAGCTCAGATGGGCAGGCGTGTGTATTAGTCAAACACGCCGGATATTTCAATCATATCGTATACGGGCGAATAGTACTGTAGGCACGTCTGGTTGACGTTGCTAGACATTTATCCGAATTGTGGGTATCAACTGTATAAGCGTAAGACTACATACATCTAGCTGAAAAGTGATGAGATAAACGAAACGTTCCTCATCTATTATAAAGTAGCAGGAACTACTTAGCTTTGGACCTAGCCTTGAACGACTTCAAGGGGTCGTTTTTCCGTCCGCCTACCCTCCTACCCCTGCCCTTAGAAATACGGCTTTTCCTTCCCTTCCCATCCAATACCTTTTTAAACGGCACGAATCCAACTTCATTTGGAGTGATTGCCTTTTTCCCGTCCTTCGGTAATAAATAATCAGGCACGTGCTTGAGATGAGGTTGGCTTCTCGTTGTTCGAAGTTCGGCGTCGTGCCGGAGATGGCGGACTTCCAGGGGATTTTCCTCGAAGTGCCGCTTCAGACTTTCGCTCTTGAGTAACTCTTGTTTCAGCTCTCGTAGCCGCGCCTCTCGGATCGCGACCTTCGTAACGGCTCTTAGGGCATCATTCATTCGGTAGCGGAAGGCCTCTACCGCTTTCATGTCGAATTTGTAAGGTTTGACCTCATGACCCATCTTAGCTTGCTGCTTGATGATCCTGGCTAACACCTTCTCGTCATTTTCCGCCGACTCGATGCTGGTGGGTATATGTTTCCGGAACTTCTCCTTGGGGATAACGAAAGATAAGGCCATGCCTGTTTGACCAGCACGTGCGGT
Organism: Pyrenopolyporus hunteri; assembly: GCA_902806595.1. Classification (NCBI taxonomy): domain Eukaryota; kingdom Fungi; phylum Ascomycota; class Sordariomycetes; order Xylariales; family Hypoxylaceae; genus Pyrenopolyporus; species Pyrenopolyporus hunteri. The sequence goes on along the minus strand of CADCXC010000005.1, from coordinate 711,628 downwards.
GCGCCCGATCCTATGCAGATACGAGCGGGAAGAAAGTGGAAGGTCGAAATTGATAACCACTGCGACATTCTTAAAATCGATTCCGCGAGATACTCCATAGTTCTTATCGCGGCGTGAAGATTTACGCTTCTTCCCTAGCGAAGCATTCATTAAGCTCTTCTCGTTGTTATCCAACGCCTCGCTGGCCTTGTTCGCTCGGTCAGCATTAGCAGCCTCTTCGCCGTCCAACTCAAGCTGGTCCTTTTCGTCGCCTATCACTTCATTCTCATCTGAGGCGATGATAATGTTATAGACCCCTCTGTTGAATTCCTCGACCGCATGGATTCGACAATTAACTGGCAATTCGGAGTTTAATAGACAGCTCCGTATTCCGAATTGCTCGAAGAATAGCTTGAGACGATAGCATCGATCAACATCGCTGACGAATATAATTGCCTTTCCTTTGATTAATTCAAGTTTTACCATGCAATAAATCAAGAGGAATTTTTCATCCTCGCCGCACCTAAGTTTTTGTTAATACCGGCCATATTACTGGGGGGTGGGTATTCATACTTCACGACGTATTGCGACACGCCTCCCTTGTCGTCATCGGGTTCTTCCAGATCCAAGACTGTAGGGTTTCGACAGAAGAGTCCTTTCAGGGTGTTCACTTCTGGGGTCAGAGTCGCGCTCATAAGCGTTGTCTGCAACCCTTTTGGTAGCGATGAGGCGACGTTCTGTAAGTCTTCGTCATAGCCGTATGACAGGACGAGATCGGCCTCATCCAAGACTAAGTGTGTGAGTTTGTCTAACGACAGAGCGGAATTTTTTATATTGTGCCACGCTCTCGCAGGTGTTGCGACAACTACGTCGGGGGAATCGGAGAGGACAGCGCGCTGAGCAGCGTCGGAGAGTTTGTCGGAGAGCTTAGAGACCTTGATCTCTCGAGAACAGAACGAAGTAAGGGATTCGAGCACCTTGGTAACTTGAGTTACCAACTCGTTCGTTGGGACAAGGATTAGGGCCGCCGTGTAGGAATCCGATGATGTCTAGCTGGGGATTAGCTCATGTCCTCTGGTATCTGGCATATAGTTCGAAATAGACCCGGTTCGTACCTGTTTCCGTTTGAGAATGGCTTGGAGTATGGGTAGGGTGTAAGCGGCAGTCTTCCCCGAGCCGGTCCTAGCCTTTGCCAACACATCGCAACCGTCAATGGCTAGGGGTATAGCCTTGCTCTGGACCAAAGTCGGCGTATGCCAATTCTGGTGGGCTGTGGCTTGAAGGAGTCTGCTGTCGAGGCCGAGGTCTGCGAAGGTGGTAGGCGTTGTTCCGGCGCCCAGAGTTTCCGCCTTGGGCTCTGATACTGGCGTATCGTTCTCATCTAGCTTGCGCTTCATGGTACAATGCGGTGTAGTGGTGGATGATGCGCAATGGCAATATTGGGAATGGGTTTTTTTCTTGTCGGCGATGATCGCCCACTTTGTTGCGCCTGTGTTCCGGCGGTTCTGGCGGGCAGGTTCAAAAAAATAATTCCTTATCTTATCTATCCTACGGAGCTTGGAACAACTATTTCACCTGATAGGTACAGCCGCAGATTACCTAAGCGAGCACACGCCGGGTACCTACCTAGGTACATAGCCGATGTACCTCCATGTTACTTAATCCACTTAGTCAGAACCGGAATACGTCTTCCGCCCCCTATCTACCTAGGTACCTACCAGGTATGTTCCTAGGTACTTCCGTACATGGCGATATATGCAAGGCTTGCTTAAATCAGATATGTGAATATGAATGAATGGGATATTTAGGGAGGTAGTTTCGTTAAACCTTCGTTCGTGGCTGGCTGGCTCCTTTTCCCCCTTGCACAGAGCGGAATAAGCCGTAGTACGTCAGCATCTCAATCGGCAATCCGGTAGTTAGAACCCGCTAAGGGGCTCGATACCACCTAATCTCTACCATGATTCAGTGGACATGCAAATTTCCGCGTGCCCCCCGACACGCCCGTGTTCGATTCGAGGCATTCCATGTTCATCTTTTAACGCACCAACTTAATTATTATTATTACTGTAATAGCACACGCACACGCACACGCATGCATTGTATGAGTTTGAATGGCTGGACCAAGCTTTTCCGGCTGAGGCTGCTGCTACTCTTGGTATTCTTGGCTCCGGCAGGCGACGAGGTAATCCTGTTGGTTGATTGGTCGATATCGTTGCGCCGCACCACCAAGGCCAAGAGTTTTGGCCAAGAGTTGAACCCCCTTCGACAAACCTACAACACCCATCACCGTATTGTACAACCTCTGGCTTTGATATAACTGGCGCGACGATCACTTTGAACCCCCAAGCTTCTGTTTCTTCTTCTGCAATTGAAGTCATGAGAATCAGACATTCGCAATATTCCTTCTGCGAGGTCGTAGAACAGTTAACCATTTGACATCCTCGTGTTTCATCAACCCAGCCGAAAGATCCAACAGCCCGTATAGCATCTATTCCGCTCTAGTCGCGGATATCTATCGCTATGTGGTTAGCCTGATATGATGGGCGCTATCACTATATACCTCATAAACTGCCATCGTAATATCCTTGCTGGGTCCCTAATCTCGAGTAACTCCCACGCTTAAGAGTCGAGGTGCCACAGCAATTTCTTTCCGATTGGATATATCTCACAATCTAAGGCGAACTAAATATTGTGAGGCAATCGCTTTCCCACGGGGTTCAGGGACCCCGATATAGATCTCCGTATATTATAGTGAGATGCTTAGCTGGCTGGGGTATGCTCGTTATCATGAATGATTTCTTGGCCTTCGCGTGTGGCCATATACATAGAGATAACACCGACAATCATTTCGGGAAGGCCTGGCGGCTCATTTAGTCGCTAGCTCGAAGCTTCGCTGTATATTGTCTAGCATGTGTTTGAAAGCTTAGCACTTGATGCTTGTTGAGCCCCTTTACGACCTATTGCGTAAGTCAACATACCGGCTATGAAGCATCGCGAGAATGAAAAATGCAGGAAACAAAACGCCAAGTGCATAACTATTAATAGTATAGCGATTATTGTTGTTTCCGTCTTGTCTTAGCTATTTCCAGAAGCGATGATCATCGATTGCCTTCCTCTCGGCGGCTGCTTCTTCTCCAGAACCGAGACGGGCATCCCGGGAGACGATACCCGGGCAGCTTGGCTACAGTTTGTTTTCGTTTCAACGTCTTGTTTATGAGTTCCGCGTCGGGACCGCGGATGCATACGAGAGAACTCGTCACGTGCCGCACTTCCAAGTCCATCAAGCGGCGGTTTCATATTTGATCAGTGCTGAAACCGCAGCCGGGGAACTACGAATGTACGTCTATGATACCCCGGACCCGTGTATGAGATCGATCAAATTCGTCAAACGGCGTTTGGTGAGGCATTTTCATGACCGTAGTCTCTCGACGTAGTAGCCGCAATGGTCGACCCGAAACGGATCGACATTATATCACGGGCCTTTTTGTCGGAGAGACCCCTAACACTAACACTACACTTAGCCGGCCTCTGATAGGTCAATTCATCTGATATCAGAGCTTCGTTATGGGTGAAAATCTTAGTAGCTATCTTCACGACAAGCTCTACGTCGACGCCCTGGACTAAAAAAAGTAGCTCTGATAATTTACCTAGCTTACCTTGTGGGGTATCTTCTCTTGCGAGATGACTTCTCCAGGGATGCTTCAAAGCAACCAGCCAAGAGTTTCGCGATGGACGGTATCAACTGCTCACCTCCTATCTCGCCTATCGGCATGTTGTACGCAGTATAAGTAGGGCCGTCGTCCTCTAGCTTTTCGTGATTAGAGGTTCGAGCTGGTCTGTCACTCCTACCACCACGCCTTCCTCCCTCACTTTCCGCATATCTCTTTTCCTTGCACCTTATCCCTTTTTCTTCTTTTTTCTACAGCTGGCCTGTATCAAGGGTTTTAATGGCACCTAGTTTTAAGAGGATTAGGGCTTTCAGTCACCAGAAAGACATGGCTCCGCCTAATTACAGCGACACTACGATGGAGGACTCCTCCGATCAGGACCTCGAGGCGGGCAGTTTCTTGACGGAGAACCAAAGGAATAATACGGTTGACAGTAACAATCACGGCGACAACCCATACTTGGATGAGTATAGAGCGTAAGTGCCCCAGGGAAGACGTGAAGGGACTCGATATCAGCTAACACGGGTGTTAGCTTGATCCGTTATGTCGATACGTATAGAGATCCAAATGCGGAAGCGGGGGAGGAAGACTTCACACAACAAGACCAGAAGAGGCCGTGGTGGGCCTTCTGGCGTGGTGGCAAGAGCGGTTACGCCCGCGCGTCATTGAGTGACTTTGAGACGCCGAGCGACTGGTTGAACACAGATATCAGAGAGGGTCTCTCATCGATGGAAGTTGAGCGGAGGCGGAAGTTCTCTGGATGGAACGAGCTATCGACTGAGAAGGAGAATATGTTGCTCAAGTTCATCGGTTTCTTCCGCGGCCCTGTCTTATACGGTATGTTCTCTACATTAGCTGCCGTAACACGTCCCTAAGCTGACACGTACAACAGTAATGGAGGTCGCTGTTATCATTGCCCTGGCCATGGAAGATTGGCTGGATGCCGGTATTATTATTGGTATTCTGCTGCTGAACGCTGTTGTCGGTTGGTACCAAGAGAAGCAAGCTGCCGATGTCGTTGCAAGTCTAAAGGGAGACATTGCTATGAAGGCTCGTGTCGTCCGTGACGGCCGAGAGACGGAGATCAAGGCTAGGGAATTGGTGCCGGGCGATATCGTGAGTTCTATTTTGCTTTATCCTTGCGAGTTTAACCCGATTGCTAATTGGACCAGATAATCATCGAGGAAGGCCACGTCGTTGCGGGTGACGCCCGTCTAATTTGCGAGTATGACAACCCTAGCGGACAAGCCCAGTACCAGGCGGAGCTCACGGCCCAAGATATCACGTCGCCACGCCGGGAGAAATTCGAGGAATCGGATGAAGAGGGAACCCCTCACATCGGCCACGCGATCGTTGCTATTGATCAGAGCGCTATCACGGGAGAATCGCTCGCGGTCGACAAATACATGACGGATACTGTTTACTACACAACTGGTTGCAAGCGTGGCAAGGCCTACGCCGTGGTCACCGCCGGTGCCCAAGCATCTTTCGTGGGGAAGACCGCTAGTCTCGTCCAGGGTGCTAAGGACTCTGGTCACTTCAAGGCTATCATGGACTCGATTGGTACTACTCTGCTGGTTCTCGTTGTCTTCTGGATCCTTACTGCATGGATTGGCGGGTTTTACCGTAACCTCTCCATCGTGTCGCCGGATGAGGAGAGCTCGAGGGACCTGCTGACTTACGCACTTATCCTACTGATTATTGGTGTCCCTGTCGGTCTGCCAGTTGTTACAACCACCACCTTAGCCGTCGGCGCTGCGTATCTCGCTAAAGAGAAGGCTATCGTGCAGAAGTTGACAGCTATCGAGTCGCTTGCTGGTGTTGACATCCTTTGTTCCGATAAAACTGGTACTCTGACTGCCAATCAACTTTCTGTCAGGGAACCTTTCGTTATGGAAGGCGTGGATATTAACTGGATGATGGCTGTTGCGGCTCTGGCTTCTTCCCACAACATTAAGGCCCTCGACCCTATCGATAAAATCACCATCCTTACTCTTAAGCGATACCCCAAGGCCAAGGAAATGATTAGCGAAGGCTGGAAGACCGAGAAGTTCACTCCTTTCGACCCCGTCTCTAAACGAATCACTGCCGTATGCACCCACAACGGTGTCCGATACACATGTGCCAAGGGAGCTCCCAAAGCCGTGCTCGCTTTGACGAACTGCAACGAGGAGCAATCCGCTCTCTTCAGGGAGAAGGCTACGGAATTCGCGCGCCGTGGTTTCCGTTCTCTCGCCGTCGCTGTTCAGGAGGAAGACGGCCCATGGGAAAGTATGTTGACCCCTAAATGTTCTCTCATTCTGAACTGTCTTGGGGTTGGAGGTTCCTATTCGTGTTAAAAGGAATTTTCATCCCAGAGGCGTGTTTGAAGCCCCCTGTACTTGCAAAGTAAACGATTACTAACTTTTACTGTGTGCTAGTGCTCGGCATGATCTCTCTCTTCGACCCTCCCCGTTCCGATACGGCTCAGACCATTGCTGAGGCTCAGGCGCTCGGTCTCTCTGTTAAGATGTTGACTGGTGACGCCATTGCCATTGCCAAGGAGACGTGCAGGATGCTGGCTTTAGGAACCAAGGTGTACAACTCCGACAAACTACTTCATAGCGATATGGCCGGCACTGCTATCCACGATCTCTGCGAGAGGGCCGATGGGTTCGCTGAGGTTTTCCCTGAACACAAATACCAGGTCGTTGAAATGCTTCAACAGCGAGGCCATCTGACAGCTATGACCGGTGACGGCGTCAACGACGCCCCGTCCCTGAAAAAGTCCGACTGTGGTATCGCTGTTGAAGGTGCCACAGAGGCTGCCCAAGCTGCAGCTGATATCGTATTCCTTGCGCCAGGTCTCAGCACTATCGTCTCGGCAATCAAGATCTCCCGCCAGATCTTCCAGCGCATGAAGGCCTACATCCAATACCGCATTGCTCTCTGCCTGCATCTCGAGATTTACCTGGTTACCTCCATGATCATCATCAACGAGACGATCCGCGCAGACCTAATTGTTTTCTTGGCTCTATTTGCCGATTTGGCTACCATTGCTGTCGCTTACGATACCGCTCACTACGAGAAGCGACCTGTGGAATGGCAGCTTCCTAAGATTTGGATCATCAGTGTTGTCCTCGGTGCCCTTCTCGCTCTCGGGACCTGGATCCTTCGCGGGACTCTCTGGTTACCTGGTGGCGTTATCCAGGATTACGGGTCTGTTCAAGAGATCATTTTCCTGCAAGTCTCGCTTACGGAGAACTGGCTTATTTTCGTCACACGTGGCTTCGAAACATACCCCTCATGGCAACTTGTCAGCGCGATTTTCGGTGTTGATATCCTCGCCTCTCTCTTTGCCGGCTTCGGCTGGTTCTCGGGCGGCCAGGGTGAGCCCTCAAGCCCAGTATCGCTCTCTTCCAAATTATCTCAGAACGGCGCCACGGATATCTTGACCATCGTCGTTGTCTGGATCTACTCAATTGCCTGTGTCATCGTTATTGCAATTATCTACCAGATGATGACTCGCATGCAGAGCCTCAACGATTTGGGCCGCAAGAAGAGATCGGCGCAGGATACGATGATGGAGAACATCCTGACCCATCTGAGCAAGGTTGCGCTGGAACACGAGCGTGACGAGAAGGGTGGTGACCGCTTTTACATCGCCCAGAAGCAAGTGGTGGAAGAGGAGGAATGAGAGTGGGAGTGGGTTGGAAAAGCCTGAGAAAGGCGATTTAATCTTTGCATATTTTGTATTTGTATATTAATCTTTAGTGTGCGTTACGGCGTCTTTTGCGGGTGCATATGATACCAACCGGTCTTTACGGGGAGAACAAATACAAAGTCAAGCTTCTTTTTCAATCTTGATGCTGCCGATGCCTTGTAACTGTACTGTGTAGAGTCGGTCTAGTTTTTAGTGATTGATCACCTGAGATACAGTTGAGCCGATGCGCTGTCGTTTGAACTTAGGTACCACCTAACAGGAGGCCCATACCGCCATTTCCAAAAGGTTAGGCACCTTGCATGGGTACCTCATGTACCTAATAATGGGCCTTGAACCGTTCCATGGACGCAGCAAGAGCAACTGGAACATCTAGCCAATAGGAATTACCCAATTGAGATCGCAGCTTATGTACATCTTGATACGTACCGTAGCGGAAATGGGTGGGGAGAAATAACGGTTATTTACCTAGCAACTGTCCGGCTGTATCACAACCATAATTCAGAATTCTACGGTTACTTAAAAAATAACGGTTACTCCAGTAGTAAGGGCCAAGAAATAAATGATTCTAATTGGTCAAATTTTTGATTGTGGGGCTACAAAAAAAGATTATTTGAAAATTTTAAAAAGCGTGGGCTTCGAACCCATAGCTTCGGTACGTATACTTTGTACATGTAACGATTGAGCTAATCTAGGATTGGGTGGCCAGCCCAAGCTTCGATTGTGAAAGTTTAATGTTCTTATGCTATATATGTGCAAAGTCAAAATTTTCACAATCCACTTTTTTCGGCCAATCAAATTGAAGGTACGTACCCACCCGTAACATCTCGCAACTTTAACAACGCTTTCCTCTAAGCAACCGTCGCTTACGTTATATAACGTTTTTTAAAATCGAAAAACCCACCAATAGCAACGGTTACCCACTATTAAAACCGTTACTCCAAACCACCCAATCCCGCTGCGGTACCCATCCTGCCCGGGTACATTGCATCCATCTGCACATATCAAAATCTGAGGTTGCCTCCTATTGATACGTCCATATACCCGGCCCAGATAAATGTATGTAGGCCTTCGATTCTAGGTCCTTGACTTACATGTACAGATATCCACTCGGTGTGTTCGTCCATTGATAGGGCCGGGCATTATTCCACATATGTATATGTAAATGCAGGCTGTTCCCGTTTGCCGTCGATTAAAAAAGAATCATGTACCAACAGGAGCATTTATATAAGTGGACAGTGGACAGTATAAATGCCGTCATGGGATCAATTTAAGAAATACCTGATAAGAGCACTGATCTGAACTTAGAACTCTTCTAGAGACGTACCTAACCTTGGAAGCTAGCGCCTTTTGCATAATAGCCCAAGCTTAGCGCGCATAAAGGATATCGATACCTAATCCAACTTTTGAGACAAGCATGCGATAACCGCAGGGCCAATTTATGATCCGTGCACGACAGGGTTGACCGGGTAACGGCGACGGTAAGAAAGCCTGGAAAGAGCGGCCTGAATTGCTTCGATTTAGCGGCGGGCACTTGTGCGTTTGGTGGGGGATAACGCTTGGATAAAGGCTTGGCCTGCTATCCCCCACTCCCCACTGTCCCATGTCTGTTTACATCCGCCCGCCATCCAAATAACCTCCTACAACCTTTTTGACCAGAGAAACGTCGGGTCGTTGCCATTACCATCATCACCGCCACTTGTTCACCTTTCTTTCCCTTCCCTCACCAAAGAAGAGTCCAACTTTTGATTGGTGATGATACTAATAATTGGTATCGCCTTTCGTCTTTTCTTCACCTCGCAACGACGCATTTGTTTTCTTACCTTACTTTCGCAACTGTCTCAACCTGGGCTCAGCCGCATGTAAACATTGCTGCGCTGACTGACTGGGACTGATTGGTCTAGCAAACCAACAATACTCGACCCTATAACCTGCCAAAACATTTCTTGGGCGCCCTCTTCCTACTGTGCATTGTCCTAGGTTGCAAACTACATTTTCGGCACCACCACAGCCGCCACATACCTGAACATATCTTCTCTGTACTCTTTTATTTACTCCCCTCCGGGAGACATGAATTGGCGATAAAGAATTGACATTGCCACTCTAACCTACATCTGCCAAACATGGCCTCCGACGAGCAGCCCGTGAGTACAACTAAAACAGACCGAAAGGGAAAAACATTGCATCTCAAGTTCACGGGTATTGACCAGTCTCTCGATCTCCAGGTCACGCAGCCTCTGCGAATCGCTAAGAACAGCACGCCTTCCTCGTCTCCAATTAAGAGTAGCATTCCTCGTCCGTTGTCTGAGATTTCGGCCACTGAGCAGCGACGAAACTCTCCGAGCTGGAACCCGTCTCCCAAGGTGAGTCTATTCTGGATTTAACCCAATTCACACATGAACCAACTCGATTAACGCTCGTGGCGTAGAAGATGGGTCTTAACACCGACTCATCTCCATTCCAGTCATCGCCTCTAGACGGTACCACTTCGCCGCGCCTATTCTGGCAGAACCGTAATGTCAACAATAATCGCATCGAAAATGACTTGTATGGTGGCCGTACTGGCTCCCCGTCGCCTAACAGGCGCTCTTCTATTGAGCGTTTGCAGAAAGCATCTCGCGTGAAAAACAGTACCATGTTTGCTCGTGAGCAAAAACAAGAATACGATCCGACGCGTATACCAGCAATTGAGCGTCCCCTTGCAAAGGTCCAAGGTAATGCTTTTCCTGGCACATTTCGACCAGCCCACGGCCGCGCAGAGAGCCTAAACAGTATCTCGCCATACACACCTACAAAAACCAGCTCCCGTCTGGTACCTGGCCCTACCGGCCCCCCAACCCCAAGCAGGGACCAGACTTCTCCTATCAAATCGTCACTTTCTTCAAATCGCCTTAATCGCAGTCAAGACTCGGAAATCACCGACGTCTTCACAGACCCGCCCTATGAAGACCATGAACTTCCTAGCGGCAGATCGCTCCACCGACATGCTAAATCCGTCACCTTCGATGCGGCACCACCCCAGGTCAACGAATACGAGATGGCAACTCCCGACATGTCCTCTATTGGCACCAACTCTCGAGAAGGTAGCTATGATGACGATGAGGATGATGACGACTACATTTATGGCCATTATCCCGGAGAAGATGGTGAAATTCAGGACGACAGTTTTGACGCGACACTAGAAGACACGGACAAGACTCCTGTTGTCGGGCCTGACGACTGGCGCCAGGACAGAGACGATCGTTTTGATAGCAGCCCTATGCCCGAAGGTGTCATATCCCAAGCGACGTCTCCCCGTTCAGAGCATGCCCGTACAGATTCATCTACCTCTAGCGGCGACCACAGACCACTTCCCCCCCTCCCAGGTATGGGTCACGCTCGATCCCAGTCTGCTTCCTCAAATGGACTGTCTGCTACGGCGGAGCGCATGCTAGGCACCCCTCGGGGTCTCCCCTCTCCACCGCCCGCTTCGGTGAGCAAAGCAGAGATTCAGAATATTGGCAATGGTAGCATGTCTTTAGAAGAGCGACTTAAGCTCATGATGCTGTCCGACGAGACTAGCCCTAAGTCAACTGACAGTTCTGCAAAGACCTTTGCTGAACAACAGCGAGAACGTCGCATGCGACGAGCTGGTGCTCGTGATAGAGTCGCAAGCCCCACTCCAGAGCATGAAGACCATGAAGACCATGAGGACCATGAGGACCACGACGATGCAGCTAATGAAGAAGACGACACTGTTGGCGATCTCTCAGGCTTAGACATGGATTATCAGCTTCCTAGTATTTCTCGGCAATCCATCCTGCGTCGTGTTAATGGCAACAGGGCACTTGATCGAGAATCTGACTTCACCTTCAATTCTCCGGGTGCAGAGCACGACTCAAGCCTTAACCGCAGCGTCCCTTATGACCCCGATGTCCCCATAGCTAGTATCGAGGACTCGATTCTTGACGACGTTGAAGATGAAGCTCAGAATGAGGACAGTGTTGTTATTCACGAGAGCGAGGACGATAAAGGTGATGTTTACGACCTATATCAGCGATCTGAAGAAGATGATAGCTCATCCGACAAGGATGATGATGACAACGATACAGAGAGTCAATACTCTGACGAAGCTGAGAAACCCCAGCCTGCAGTCGCGCAAGCTGAAGAAGGGTCTGTTATGACTCCCCGAGCAGCCACCCCTACTGCACTTGAGGGTGCTATTACGAACTTCAGCGCTACTCTTCCTCAAGTAAACAGCCCATCCAAGGACGTAGATTTCACTCGCAGTCTACAATCTCACATGCTCCCGAAGCCTAAAGAGGCGGGCGCTCTCACACACTCAGAGAGCCGCATAGTATCCGATGCACAAGAATATTTCCCACGGCCGACCACCCCAGAGAAGCGACTTTCAAAGCCTCTTTCAAAGCCAGAATACGACGGTTCTGGCTGGGGTGAGCCGGAAGAGGAGGAGGAAGAGGAGCCTGGTACTCCCGAATCCGTTATTCACCACCCCATCTCTGATGACGATGACGATGATGAGGAAGAGGAAGAGGAGGAGGAAGAAGAAGAAGAGGAAGAGGAACGAAGAGAGGAAGAGAAAGAAGGTGAAGAAGGTCAAGCTGAAGAAGAGGTTCTCATCGAGTCTCCAGCCATTCCCGAGCGTGAAGCGACCATAAAGGCTTCTTCTGGCTCCAAGCTGAAGACCCGTGCCTCTGCGACTCCCTCCGACATTGTGGCCATGCGCGAGGCTCGCAGACAAGTAAGCCGAGAAGTGGCACCAGATGTCCCCCCGATTCCCGATCGACATCGAAACCGTCTGTCTCGAGAGATAGCACCGGAACATCTCGAGGTCCCATCCGGAGATGACTTCCTGGAGCGCCACCCAAGCTTTAAAGAGCGAAGTTTGACTCTAGATCTCGATTTGGGCCTCAGCCTTGATCAAGATTTTGAGCGAGTTATTGAAGCACAAAAGGTTGAACCCCTTCCCCACGCCTACAACTTCCCCCCTTCAACCAATAAATCAACCGGCAGCCAAGTTTCTGGCACGGATTCCCAAACCACCACTGCTACCTCCCAGCACCCCCAGGCAACGCTTGAGGCTAACACCAAATCTTTTAAACAGCGAGGTTATCTCATGCGACAGAACACAAAGCTCGTAACTGCCAGCGACAAGGATACCGAAGAAGTTCGAGCCGGTACTCGGTCCGCGGGTAACTCCCCCGTTAAGCAGCAACGCCCGCAGTCGTGGACTGTGGAGCCGTGGAATGGTAAGCATCGGAAGAGCATCAAGAAGCGACACGGTCCTAGTATTGGCGGTCAGGCGCCACCGCTACCAGGTCGAGAAAGCAATTCTACAGCGATGAGTTCTTTGCCCGAGGAGGATGGCCCCGAGCTAGCCACCGAAGAGTGTGGCGAAAGAGGCAGACTCTTCGTAAAGGTGATGGGTGTGAAGGATCTCGATCTCCCCTTGCCTAAGAGTAAGTCTTTCGTCCAAATCGGCGTAGCCTCATTATGGAAATATACTAACGTCCTATCAGATGAACGAACATGGTTTAGCCTCACTCTCGACAACGGAGTGCACTGCGTGACTACTTCTTGGCTCGAGTTAGCCCGCAATGCTCCGATCGGCCAAGAGTTTGAGCTGGTTGTCCCGAACGAGTTGGAATTCCAGCTTACTCTTAACGTGAAGCTAGAGAAGCCCGAGCCTCAGCGCGTGACGGTTGCGCCGACGAAAGCGTCGAAGCCCAAGACGTCTACATTTTCGCGCGTTTTCGCTAGCCCAAAGAAGCGCAAGGAGATGGAAGCTCGTCAACGCGCAGAGGAAGAAGCCTATGCTCAGGCCCAGCGGGATGCTGCTACGAAGCAGAGGAGTGTTGTACCCACCGCGTGGGATCTGTTGTCCCCTCTCGCGGCAGAAGACGGAACCTTCGCGCGCGCTTACGTCTGCCTTAAGGAGCACGAATCTCGCTGCTACGGTCGCCCGTATATGGTAGAGATAGCATGCTTCAATGAATGGGCTACCGAAGAGGCCAACTTCGCCAGCAGCGTCAAGAGCAAGCGCGCCGGAGTTCCCAGCAACTCTGTGGTACGCCGAGCACCTTACAAGATCGGCAAGCTCGAAGTACAACTCCTCTTCGTGCCGCGACCCAAGGGATCATCGAATGATGACATGCCTAAGAGTATGAACATGTGTATCCGAGAGCTTAAGGCGGCTGAAGAGAGGTCAAGCAGGAACTGGGAGGGCCATTTAAGTCAACAAGGCGGTGATTGTCCCGTAAGTCCCCATTTTAACGCGGAAGCCCGAAGTAATTAATCACTAACCGATGAATGTATAGTACTGGCGTCGCCGTTACTTCAAGCTCGTCGGCACCAAGCTTACCGCTTATCACGAAACAACGCGTCAGCCTCGCGCTACTATTAACCTTTCCAATGCCAAGCGACTCATCGATGACCGACGACAATTGACGGACCCTGAGACCACAGGTCGCAACGGCAGGAGACGTCGCTCCGCCTTCGCGGAGGAGGAAGAAGGCTATATGTTTGTCGAAGAGGGTTTCCGCATCCGCTTCAACAATGGCGAGATTATTGATTTCTACGCCGACACTCGAGAAGACAAGCAAGACTGGATGAAGGTCCTTGGCGACGTTATCGGCCGAGCAGGTGAAGAAGATGACGGCGCCAGTTCGCCCAGCGGCCGGCGCAAGTGGTGCGAGCTCGTCCTTAAGAGGGAGGAGATGCTTCGAAAGCGGGCCGAGAATAGACGAGTTCATTCGAGAACTAAGAGCATGATCGTCTAGGATGGTCACTCCAAGCCTTCCTTCCCATCATTCATGATCAATATTTGGCAACAGAAAACGAGGAGACGAAAATAACGCCCGGTATGATCTCGGATCTGTTGATGTGCTTACGAATTCACGATCAGAGAGCCAGCTATGACATATTTCGACCTTCCGTCTTGCCTTGCCTGACCTGACCTTACCCTACCCTACCCTACGCCTTACATTTGGTTTTTGTCCATTGGAGATACCTCCTCCACTCGGTTCTTTGACAAACACGGCATACCCACCAATTTGGCCTAAACCCCGAATTTCATTCCATCGTCTTGTCCCGACTCCGGAAGTACAGGATTTCGTTTCATAAGGGCCGGTTCGTTTGTAAACAAGGTTTCTCCCACTAATCCTCGTTTGGCGGGTGCTTAATTCATTTGTTTTTATCTCTTCCGCTTCTTGTTCCCTTTTTTTTCAAAAGCACGCCTGGTCGCTGTCACATACGTCGCAAGTCGCAAATTACAAGTCGCGCAGGAGAGGGGGAGAAGACACAGAGAGAGGGAATGGGAAGGAGAAGGAGGGGGCCGAGTGAAGCAGAGAGACACGAGAGAGAATAAGAGAATTACACGTACACGGAAGTAGTACTCCCGCAGAGAAGAGAGAGAAAGCCTGGAGCTGTGAAGTCTGGTCAACAAACAACTCCTTCAGAGGGAGTGATGCGATGGCATGCATGGTTGCCCGGCGGGGAGTTTACAGGGGACGGATTGACAAGTTTTCTAGTTAGGCATTGCGCGCGTCCTTTTTACTCCCTTTTTTTGCTAGCTGGTCGTACCGAGGTTGTATTCGTTGTAATAAATTCGCTTACTCCCATCTCCCTGACTCAAGTTCGCACTTTCATTTTCGTGCTAAGCCTGTAGCTACATAGCGTAGGTGGAGGTTGACATGCGCTAATATAAAAGAATAATAATGTAGATGACGGAATAATGCCAACAAGCTCTCTCAACTAATATTCATAGTAAACTTAGCTATATGAGCAAGCATACATCTCGACCGCACACATCCATCCATCCATCATGATTCATCCAAGTCATCATTGCCCATCCGCCCTGCACATGTACTTAACTTCTAGGGGATATCGAATACAAATTCGGACCAGCTCCGCCGCATCTAGCATACTCCACGGGGGATCGGGAAGCCCTTTTTAGCACGAGAAAAGAGAAACTGATTAGGTATAGGTATATTAATCCTTGAAAGCTTTCCTCGCCTTCCCTCCTCCATCCTACGCGAAGTACGCGGGAGAACTTTCAACCTAGGGTCCACACGGGGGCCTTTACCAAAACCTGTCGTCCTCGCACGTCGACCGCCACGAAGCCTGCGAACCGAACCTTGCTAGAGTCTTTGGGGGGTGCTGCCACCACTGCTGTCGATGATGCCGCGTCAGTAATAACCGAAGTCGTGCTGCCTTTCCTGCTCCCGGGATACGGTGTCCCGCTGAGCATTGTCAACATACCACTTTTTGTCTTTTCTCTTTTGGCTGCGCTAGCCGCCGAGGCCTTCTCGCTCTCCTTGTCATTGCTTTCGTCCGTGGCATCTCCTGGATCTGGTAGTGGAGGCAGCCCCGTCTTTTCCGGTTCCATGAAGTCGGGTTGTATAGGGTCTCCGGGTAGGGGGTATATGATAGTAACGTCTCGGCTTTCTAGCGGTAGGTTGGCTGCAATACCCACAGCCAACTCGACGATCATCGACGCGCTTCCGTCTACACCGGCTGGTGGTGGTTCCGATAAATATTGGAACAACGTTCCTGTGAGGTTGCTACTCGCCATCTTGGTAAAATCCGCTCGGTATTCGCTGCTCTCGGGTGCCTGGAGCTGATGTTGGAGACCTTCCAGAGTAGCCATCCGCCAGTTCACAACCTTCGCCGTTAGTGCATCCTCCTCCTCCTGGCTGTTCAGCGTATACGAAAACCGGCGGATATTCTGCTCTATTTGTTTGAGGTGAGAGCTGAGTTGGACGTCAAGGGCGGGGTGAAAACACTTGTTAAAAATCTCATCCACGATCCATCGAACGATTACGGCTCGCCCAACAGCTGTCATCTCCTGCTTGCCTGTCCTAATCGCTTCCGGGCTGACATACCTCTCTATCCAACCAGGTAGCGATCGCCAATCCTTGCGGATGTTGAACGATAGGTTGTTTATCGCGCCGTTTAATCGATTGAACCGCGTTGAGTACTCATTGTCGTCCAGCGATGTCCGGGATTGCGACATTCTCTGATTCGCAACCGCATTCTGTAACTGTTCGACTTGAGAAGTCAATTGTTCAATCTGAGCCTTGCCCTCGAAATAGAGTCGCTTGACATTCTTATATTTGGTCACTAGGGTACGGGATTAGTAATCTGGTTAGGTAAATTCCTAGGGATACCTCCTACATAAGTCTTTGAATTGTTTGTCAGGATCAGGAGTCTCTCGCCCCGCATTCGTCGACGGTGGGGGGCTATTCCGGCCGCCTTCGGCAGGAGGCCCATCATATTGCGATCGTTCTTGGACGCCACTGGTACGGTAGTTCTGTGGGACACCAGATACGCCTGGTGTAGGTGGAAGAGGGTTCATGGCATTCATAGGCCCTTGGCTATGTCTATATCCCGGTGGGGGGCCTGGCGGAGGCTCAATAGAGCGCATCTGCTTTTCGTGGTCACCTGATTTACGGCTCTGTGCAGTTCCCCCAGGAGGCGGTGCCATATTCTGGGCCTGTCCCGTTATCGCCGAAGCTTGCTGCTGGTTCTGTGAACTCTGCAGTTCTTGTTGTGCGTAGTTCACGGCGGATGAATTCTGTGCAGCCTGGGAGTTGTTCTGCGGTTGTTGCTGCTGTTGTTGCTGCTGCTCTGATTCAGAATCAGGAGACTCATGTGACACCTGCGAGATGGTTTCCGGGTTGGGCGGTTGCGAGCTCGCCGTACCGAGATGCCCAGTAAAAAGAGACGGTCGACGCCCCGCCTGGTGCTGCTCGTAAGGAGGTGCGTATTGCTGATACTGGTTTTGCACCGCTTCAACCACAACTTGGCCGCCGTATAAATGTTGCTCTGCTTGGGCCTGCGCCCGTGCCTGCGCCTGAGCGTGTGCTTGTGCCTGGGCTTGGGCTTGGGCTTGAGCCTGAGCTTGGGCCTGAGCCTGCGCTTGTAGTTGGGCTTGATGTTGAGCGAAAGCCTGCTGTTGATGGTAGGCAAAGTCTTCTCGGGTATATGGTGAATTATCGGTGTCGAGGTCGGAGTCGGCAGGAACTTGTCTTATAGTTGTCTGAGACGGCTCCGTGTGGTTCTGTGAAAGCATTTCTTGGTTAGAACGGGCGGTAAAGTAGGGGTCCTCAAGGTCGCGTACAGGTTGAATAGGTGAGTGGTGGCTACGCGAACTGCTTTGGGGCGGGACCCAGTCGGGATGGTCGACCGGTCGCGACAACAAGGGGGTGGTTCTAATAACTGGGGTGTTGCTCGCCCGCTTCGAGGGTCGACGATTCAGACCAGAGCCGTTGTCGTAAGAGGCGTCTTGGTAGTGATCCGAAGTGGGCCGACTTAAGGAAGAGGAACCGGAAAGGATATTCTTGATCAACTTTCGAGTTGATCGCTTTTGCTCGGTGGGGGCGGCCTGAGTATGTTGTATAGAAGGCTGGTTAGGCGGGAGGGTAGGGGACGAGATGGTCTGGGATAGGTTGTCGACCGAGCTCGAGGCAATACTAAATGGTTGTTGTGTCTGTAGTGGGTTTAATTGGGAATATCTCGCAGACTGAGAGCGTGAGACCAATTCGGCGAAATTATCGTGGGGCTGCTGTCGCGCGGTGTAAGCAGCGGGGGCTTGGTTGAGGGGTACGGTATTAGTGGGTAAATTATTTGGATTGTTTCCGAACGCCTCCAAAGGCTGCGCCGGCTGGTTTTGTTGCTGGCCACTTAACTGATGGTGGTGGTGCGGGTGGTGGTGCTGGCGCGGTGAGGTGTGCGGAGTTTGCTGCTGCAGCAGTTGTTGACCGACCCTTGTATCGACCTGCTGTTGTTGTTGCTGTTGCTGCTGCTGCTGCTGTTGTTGTGATGGTGGTTGTTGTTGCTGTTGAAAAGACTCACTAGAGCTAAGGCCGGCCGACGAGGCTGAAGGAGGTGTGGTATTAGGATCGTTAACGGACACTGGCACGGGCACGGAGCTAGTCACGGGAGCGGTAACGGGAACACCAGCGGCAGATACTCGCCGACCTCCAGAATTTAAAAGATTAGGTCCTGAGGGAGAAGGAGAAATGGGAGTAGTACCGGCTTGTTGTTGGTGAAGGTGGTGCGGCGGTGCAGCAGCTCCACTGCCCGCCACCTGCTGATGATACTGTTGCTGTTGTTGCTGCTGTTGCTGCTGCTGCTGCTGCTGTTGCTGCTGTTGTTGTTGAAGATGATGGTGATGCTGCTGCTGCTGCTGTTGCTCAACCAGATTATGCTGGGAACGATTACTGTGCTTGCCAATGCGACCGAAGGAGGGCATAATGGTATTATTGTGTCAGTCTTTTCTCCGTAACCGAACGGACGTATCAGGCCCTTTGTCGCGCTCTCTCTATCTTGCCTCTTTCGTCTTTCCCACAGCCCACAAGTCCCTAGGAGGGTCAGGACAGACAAGGAGAAGGTAGCGAGGCAAAGTACAGCCAGGAATAAGCCAAAATTAACTGTTTCGTACAGACAGAAAGTTGACGGCCACCCAGGTAGGTTGAAGCGACCTGGCTTATTCTTCTGCTTGAGGTGTGCCGTCGGATTCCCACATGCACCCCTCTAAACCTACAGGGATTCCCGTTTCTTTGCGGGGGCTGTGCTTGAAGATGTTTCCTTTCCCGTTCTGCTCTATTACTTCTTCGTACTCGTTCTGCTGGCTGTCTGTCTAAGGTCCAGCTAATCAAAATCCTTTGGATGGATAAATATATAGACGAGCGAACTTGTGAATTTGTAGTTTCGATGTAATTAGGTATAGTTCCAGGTAGTGAACAGGTACAGGTCAGGTTTCAAAAATATAATTGACCTCACCCGCGTCTTTTTTTTTTTTTTCTTCTTTACTTTCCCTAGGACGGCGCAAACGACTGAGCGGCTCCGGCTCCCAATAGGCTGTAGGAATCGCGATCGACGTCAAAAAATGCGCGTCGAGAGGAGGAACCAGGCCAAGGTAAATGACAGGCACTCCGACGGCCGAGACGGGGTCGAATAACAAAGAAAGGGACACAGGGCCGAGCATTTATTAGCGACACAAAGACGGATTGGATGACCTAGGGAGATGGGTATACACAAAGCGCCGATAAGAAGCTTAGCTAGGGTGGGAAGAGCCAGACAGTGAGCATTGACGAGACAGCAGGCACTGAAGGAAGGATGTTGAATGAAAAGATTGGGAGGAGAAAAATGATGAGGATCGCGTCGTTCAGCCAGTCAATCAAGAAGTCAGATGGGAAAGTACATTACATGGTAGGTAGGTAGCAGGCGACAGCACTTGCTGTCTTCCGCAATAGGCAGTTTCCACTCCTAAAACCCAGCCTCTATCCCCAAATGATAACAACCTAGGATACACCTAGGATACTAGGATACAACCGAAGAAGCCGTATGGGGTACCTAAGATCGCTTAACCTAGGTACCGCATTGTACCTATCTAGACCTACATATAGGCTACCATCTAGGTATCTAGGCCAGTATAGTTTGCTGCATAGGCGGTGTTGTTCGTGCATTCCTCCTATTGTAGATGGCCTTAAAATTTGCTTTTTTTTTCCCTTTTTTACTTTGGACCTACCTAGCCCACCTAACTATAAGTGGATAGACATGGTTACCCAAGATTACCTAAGGCAAGCACAAATGTGTAAGGAGGTACATGCAAGGAAAGGTAGGTAGGTACCTATTTTACCATCTAAGTCTAGTGCTACCAGAATTTATTTCACGGCTTACTCATTACCTGGGCACCTATAATATGAATGGCGATACAACTGCATAAACGGGCACCTTAGGGCTGCTAGGGCTAGGTGACAATACTTGCCTGTTAGGTACCTACATTGCCCTTTACCCCTCTGTTGATCCATCCGAGGCGACATGAAGGGAAAAGCCCGCACGCAGACAGCAGCATACAGGTAATATACATACTGCACTAGCCCCAATTAACATCGTCATCTCTGGCTTTCGCATAAGAACAGGCGTAAGACGAGAGAGACTATTGCCACTTAATTGGCGACTTCAGGGTATATCTCTCCTTTTCTCTCATTTTCTCACATCAGACCAAACCCACAGACCCTCATTCAGCGCGTTTCCGATCCCCAAGCCACTCTCCCAAGTTGTAATAGGTTAGGTGTGTATGCGGTCGCATTCGGGGACACTGTCGAGACTCAAACGTTTGGTTTATCGTGTTTATTCGCATCGTTACACTACCTGCGACCTTATACCGAGATGCATTCTGTAACTTTATTCTCTGCATAAGGCCCCCAAGTCGCGTCGGCGTCGGCGTCGTCGTCGGACAAACAAACCGAAGGCAAGAACTAGAATCTTGTCAATCTGAGAATCTAGCTGCGAGCGGGACCCCTTTTTCTTCCTGGTAGACTCTGGGCTGCTTGGCTTCTGTAGGACAAGTTGTGAGTGGGGGTCATTCAGCGCTACATACGTATTGTATGTACTCATATGCTGGCTGTGGTTGTATTATATTATAGCGACGCCTCTTCGGCATGGCGCTAGGCATTGCTATTAATAGACCAGGTTTTTTATGTATGCGTATGTAAGACACCACCAGGTTCACATTCATTCGCTGTCGAAGTAGGATACGTCATTATGTAGGAAGCTGGCTGCCCAAGACAATAATTTACCAATATTCAGGTCTGTTGGAAAACCTACTTCATGGCTCGCATCGGGCCGTCTTAGGACCGCCCAAAGCAGTTAAATAGATCTTGAGAGTTAACGTTACCTGTGTAGTCGACTCAAAGTTACAGAAACCGGTCGCGTGTCTCGGCCGGGTGTGTACGAAGATAGGAGCTTCGAGACACCTCAGTGCCATGAATAAAGAATTCCGAAGACGTACACCGATCGCGCCCTCGCGCATATGTAAAATAAGACTGCCAGAACCTATTTACAAGCACTTTTTGGCGATCACTAGCTTCCGCAGCAAGAAATTAGGTAATTCCCTTTCTGAGCCACCGAGTATCTACGGCCCCGGCATCTCGACCAGTCGAGACCAGAGCTTCCATTGGTCGTTTACAAGTCGGCCCTTCCTATAAGACAGGTGCTTAAAAGGAATATCCTTATGGATAGAGACCTTGGAGGCGAAACGAATTCCCAAGATCTATTCAAAACATAGATATCACCACTAATTTAAGTTACTAGACGATGGGTAATGGTAGTCACGTGATCACCATCAGGTTCAACTAACCCCTTACTTAACAACTTTAGGATATTACAACATTATAGAATAGAAGAGCCCCAATCTACTTAACCAACCTTCGAATAACTTATAATTATTCCGGAGTTAGTACCTACATCAAGGACCTCCATATAAAAGCTACTTTAATACCATCACGTCGGTTGTACCTAAGGTAGCCATACAAGTAATGAAACCGAAGATGAAAAATGCATACGCTCGCATTAAGAGAGCCTTATGCTCATTGTACTATCTCTGAAGCCTCGCCATACTTTTTGATTCATACATCTCGTGCGTATCAACCCACATTCTGTTCTTAACACCGGGGGGGCTAACATAGCCTCCTCCTTTATCGTAGCTACCTTTCCAAGTGTCCTATCCCCAATTACCTGACGTTGAAAGGTGGCAAGGGGGATGAATAGTGAAAGACCAATTTGTTATCCTTCAATTATAATGCCGATCCTAAGCAGCTACCAGAGTTTCTCGTAGCCAACCAAGGAGCCAAGTAGATCATGGCTATCCTCCAAAACTCGCGCCGGATGCGCAGCTCGCGGGACAAGAGGTCGTAGCATTACACCTCTCTGATAAGTCATTGGGAGCCCAGTTCTATAAATTATTAGGCCTAGGTGCTTGCTCCAATTGTCTCACTCCTTTTATTACCTACTCACAACTTTTTGGCGGCAGGTGGCCCCTATTCAGAGGCATAATACTATGGACAAGTGAAGTGACCACGCTATGTTATAATACCTAGAGCTTATTGAAAGTATGAAGCGCTAAAATTGAATTGGCTTTACTTTTACGTATAAAGCTATGTAAATCTACCCCATACCATCCCTTTAAACTCAACTAGTCCTTCATATAGGGGGGTAAAACGGATCGGCCCTATACCTTAGGCTCTAAGGCGTGTATGGACCTTTAATACATCGATTATTATAAATATAGAACCTCGAATCTCACGTCTAAGACAACGCTCTTTGGGTCTGTTTAATGTCGGGGCATCCTCGGACTTGTGTACCAGGTAAAGTTTACTCGTTATATAATCAAAAAGGGGGGCGAAGACATTGTAAAATAATGGCAAATAACTATCGACGAACCTAGTCGCGATGAATCTCAGCCCATGTAGCTTCAGCTTCTTCGATATTTTCTATATCTGTTTCGGGTTCAGGAATATTGAAAGGGTAGTCGCATCGATCCCGTGTGATACAATATAGCCGCATGTCTGAAGGGGGCACAGACCAGAGCTGATGGCTTCTTCCCGTTGCCTAATTGGTACCGAGAGCAGAGCGGAAAAGGGAATGGCTCACCGATGGCTCACCGCTTCGGTAAAAATAGAGATCTTGGGTTACGCAAAGCAACGTCCGCCGGTGGCCAGCCGAACTTACGTGTTGCTGGAGACACAAGCGTGCGGCAGCTTGCTTCCCCGAATGGGCCAACTCATATTCACTAGTATACACCTCTATGATAGTAAGACAGCCATATAATATATTTAGGTTGGGTACTTAGGGGTTCATATGAAAGCGACTTGCTCCTATTCGAAACTAGACTTTATAGGGGCTAGATAGGGGTAATTCTCCCGAGTGGTCACTCCACGCATGTCAAATAGCGCTTTCAATACCATTCCATCAACCAAGCTCAAATACATCACTGATGGCTACTTAAAAGCCACTCACCGCCATATATCCCTATTCCATTCCATGAAGCCAACGCCTGTACCCCTGAGAGCGGCCACGAGCTGCCCCTTACCAAAACATCTTCGACCATCCATGTAGCTAACACTCGTACAAGCGTAATCGTAGCCTCTTAGCAACATGCGGTATTACCGTCCCTGATCCAAGTCTCAGACGTTTTGGAGTAGTACTCGAACGACTAACCATACAGATATAACGTGTTCTTAGTCCCGACACAGATCTAGAACTCGTAAACAGGGAAGACCTTGGCTGGCTTACCGTCCTCCCATGCACAAGCCGTCAGGATAACAGTTACCCGCGTGCAGATCTCGTGGCTCTAGAACCAAAAACTTTGTGCAAGGCCTCTTGTTAGGCGAGGTATCCTAATGTGTGACGGTATCGACACCCCCGCCGGCGCTGTTCGGATAGGGGTCAGAGAAGGTGGATGGCCTACTCACTACTATTAAACAATTCGAGTCCCAGGTCACTATCCAGATGCTTAAGTATATATTTATTAATGTTTCAACTCTCGAAATATGTTCTTCTAGCTCAGTTACGGAATCGCTTATCCAGGATGCGTTTTATGGTTGTTCTCACACTAGTTCTCGGGTCGGCACTTGCACGTCCCCCATTCCATAGAGGAGGCAACCTCCACGGAAAAGGGAGTGCGGTTAATAAATCCTGGGAGTTAGCTCAATTCCACCTCGAGCCTTTCAGCCTAACAGACATGCACATTGATTGTCGAAAAGAGGCCGACGGCTTTCCATTATTCGGGTGTTCAATCAAGTGTAAGTCTACACCACCGCCCCCTATTTCCGTTTCTCTTTGGAAACATCCTAACATACCATCATTCACAGTCAACTGGGCAGACCCCAACGCCAACCAATCCTGCACCTGCGAAGACTACTGGCGATGGGACGGGGTGACACTGACGCAGGGGCCCATGAACAACTACAGCGCGGACTATTTCGCGTGCTCGAACGGCAAGGCCGGGGTGTTCCAGTTCAAGTTCGTCCACATATTCGACCTGTCGAACTTCAGCCTCTCGCTCACGCACATGTACAAGGATATAAAGTACGTACGAATGAATAAAGCAGGGTAGTAATAGTTATCTGGGGATATATTTCGGGCCAAGCTGACGGGGATTTTGTTATTAAAAACACTTAGAAATTTCCCGACCCCCACGACTACGAATATGTTCGCCCAGCCGAATATCACGCTCCAGATGATCGAGACGTCGAGTACCACGATGACGTATTCGTACGCATGTGATTGCCCAATAGAGGCGAATATCACCGGCATGACCATCTAGGGCCCTTGCAGAAGTTTTGAGTGTTCGGTAGTAGTAGCTTAGACTTTGGGGTTTGGAGCTTGGAGCTTAATGGGTTCGCATCCTCTCGCCTCGCAAGGCGAATAGGGGCATCATTAGCTAATCACTGCGGTAATTCGGTCAGGCGGAGGAAGGTCTATCATGGTAATTGTTTTTCTATACCTATAATGCAAACCACCATCGGAACGGCTTTACGGGGCTTAGAAAGTTCATTCTCTTAGGTGGTGAAGATTGGTAGGGGCTATGATGGTTGGATACACGTGTCTGTGAGCGATATCCCTTCTCTTTAAGATATCAACACCTTGTTACGGTAAGTAAGGATAACCAAGATTGGTCATCGTGAGCAATCCTAATGCTAATATTTACCGCCAACCACGCCTCATTTTCGAAGAACCCTGCATTATGGCCTCCATAAGCGTGTTTTATATTTCTTTCTGCAGCTTTATAGGCCAACTTCCTTGGTCAAATGATAAATCTTGGAAAACCAGCGCATTAGAGTTCGGTACGGCTATGTTCACTGCGTAATGAACCTTGTAACCTCTGTAACCGAGAATGCGCCAAGCTGTGTCTGGATGAATAGGGATGGTAAACTCTCGGGATCGAGTTCTTTATGATCTTATCTGCGAAGTATAGGTCTAGGGCTATAGTACGGGCGCTCTCGGAGCGCGGTTTTCCGGTACTAAAGCCAACCACAGAACTCTATCGTTTCGTCAGCACAAGAGAGTAAACTGCCTGTCTAAAGTGCGTGAAAAAGCGTTATTATATACTCTTCATCCACTATTAATAGGTATGTAGGGGGGCAATACACGTTGAGATCTACTTACCCTAGTATGCTCCCCCTAGCCTCAGTCCCAATCTCATAGGACTAATATGCCAACCCAGATATTAATCAAGCCTCGTCGGTAAACAAATCCTTACAAGCACTAGGCGGTTGGTCTCGGTGTATGATTCTAGGTATAGAAGTTATTAACGCGATTATTGGTTAGGCGTTATAGCCGTTACTGTATAACTGAATCATAGGTGTATAACTGAATCATAGGACGTGGTGCAGTCTAACCCGTGATCAAATATCAATACTTCCAAGAGACCCATCTGTCCGTAGAAGATGTAAACCCGTTCTTACCCGCTCCAGGGCGAGGGCTTCTAGCATGAATATATGAACAGGGATGGGTTCGCCTTGGGAATAATTTGTGTGAATGGGTACACTCTGTCGTCATCCGCACCTTGAGATACCCGCGGCCGGATACCCGGTCAGTTCACTCTGTTACAATCCTTAAAATCTGTAAATGCAGCGCAGACTATCCATTGACTCCATGGTTTCGAGTTCACATGCCCCGGGAGGTAGAGGAAGGGCGGAGCGTAGATAGGGGATCTATGGAACAGCATCCGGTCCCTTAAGGATGAACTTCGTAGAATGCTAAGTATATGACTAGATGATCATTTATTCCTGGTGATAATCCTGTCTCCCGTATGTAATAAGGTTACCATGTTAATGCCAAGCTCAAATGGGAAGAATACGTGGCTATATTGTGTTATTTAGATTCGATGCGATAGAGTGGGTATGAATCCGGGGAGATGCCAAGCCATCATCAGCACGATCAACTTCGGGACGGAATGGTTGTTGACCACCCTACAAAGCCCGATATATAATATCTACTTTATATAGGTGGTGTATGGAATCAGCTTATCTACCTAGAAGACCAATCATTCTTAGTTGCATGTGTTATCAGGTCTTTCCATTCGGATTTACATAACGAAGTCGGTGTCGCTTGCATCTTCGGCGCAATCCCGGGCGAAGCCGTACTCTTCGGGTATCGATTTAATAACAACGACAATGCCAATTCTGCACGCCAAGTAAGCACAGCACATCAAATACTCGTCAATGAGAGAGTCAGGAAAGCTTGTTACGTATTTCATCCAACTAAATGTTTGACAAACGAACCACTGTTTCGGGTAAATGAAACGGTGAACCGAGGAAGCCTCCAGCAGGTACTTATGTTTCACTCCCTGATATGTCGCAACGAGGACGACGAAGAGCTGTCACCTACACAACGGAATACAACGTTAGGTGTTCCGTGCCGGACCCGGATTTCTACGAGAAGTGGTGCGCGGTTAGTGGACATGGAAAGCTATACCAGGCGCATGGGACCGCATAGTAGAATTGGGGGCATCTTCCACATGGCCGGGTAGGACAAGACTGGACAAGGTGAATGGTAATGCGACTGGGACAACCACATCGACGGTTCGGACCAAATAAACTACCCAGATAGGAATCACAATCCGGCTAGACGTGATCCGATGGCCGATATGGCCTGACTAGTAGAATCTGTTAACGGAAGAGTTAGGTATTGTGACATAACCCGCAGGGGGAATCCGGGATAACACGCCCTATTAGGAATCGTTGGTAGTAATTAGAAGTTGGAAGCTAGAAAACAGCTCACCAAAATAAAGGTTCCGAGACAAAATCTCGCTGAAGAAATGAGACCTGCAAAAATGGGAGCGGAACGACGAAGAGCCTACCAGTAAGATGTTTAGCGGTCCTGAAAATTGCCTCAAAAGCAGCTCGGAAACGCACTGGCGCCCAATTGAATGTTTGTAACGGATTATTGATGGATCCTATTCCGGATCAAGGTCGCGGAGGTCCAGAACCTGCCGATCTTCACCTCAGTCCTGCTCCCCGCATTGTGTCATCCAACGCCGGATGTGAAAGAAGACAACATCCATGCGTTAGAGTCTGTTCCCTTAACCCTTCCTTGCAGTTGGCTCGAAGAGTGAATGTATAGCGCGATAGCTAACAACCAGGATACGTAGCAGACAGAAGAGAAGTAATGTAACGGGAGGTGGCGGGACGACGAAGACGACGGGCCGGCATTACAGGGCAGCCTTGATTTGGTTGTACTTTTAAAACGGGGAGCTGAAGGGTACTAGGGGCGAGCGACTTCCAACAAAAGAAAAAGAAAAGGAGAATGTCTCTCTATTCTGTAGACTCAAATTTGACCATGCGACGGCCACTTTAGGTGTAGAAAATTTGTATCGCGCCTTGAGAACAGTAACGCTAGGAAGCTGGGTACTATGTGACATGGGCTTTCACCCAATCCAAGGAGGTGGCTCGATTTTAGACACAATGGCGGAATCTCCGCCATCATCTTTTTAATGAGAATAATAATAGAGCTATGCGGCCGGTAGCGGGATTCTCATCGATAACGGGATCGGGGATAGGGGATAGCCCAATAGGCGTAGCTTGAGCGGGCCACCGGGAATCGAAACGTTGATTGCCCTGAGGGTTGTATTCGTCGTAACGCTAATGACTCTTTTGGGCGATTACATGGAATGTAAAAATTTTGTCTTCCATACTCGATGTTCTGGTTATCCATGGTCACCACTCTTAAGCTAGGTATTCATTGGGTACCCCAGGTAGCCGAGACTATCGCGTGCGATACTCCCGTGAAAGTAGGTCGGCGACAATGAGCGAGACTCCCGGAACTCAAGAGAGTATCGAAACTGAGGACCGCCCAAGGAACCGCCCAAGGATTCCACGGGCCGTCAAACGAATCCTGGGGTTTGTCTGGAGTAACTGGCTAGTGTTGGGATTCGGTCTAGCTTGTATCCTGGGATATTTGTTTCCTCGTACGCCGGCCGAGACTCGAATCCCCTTTATGCGAGGCTCGGTGGCTAATCTATCCCAAAGATGTCGCGGCGCGCGGTGGCATCATTCGATCAGAATACTCGATCCTGTACGGAGGCATCGCCTTGATCTTTTTTATCAATGGGATGCAACTTAGCCCCGCGAAGCTAAAGGAACATGCAACGAACTGGCGCCTACATTTCGTGGTGCAAGGAATAAACCTTGTGTTGATTCCTGTCATTCAACTCAGTATACAACTCAGTCAGACTGGTGTCCCCTAGTCTATACGGATTTCTAGGCTGGACGAAGTCCTGGAAACCGCTAAACCGCCATTCATTTTTATTTTACCGTACTGTTTAGCATATAGTGCGACACACCGTACTCTTAATTGTTAAAGTTACATATATGGTTTAACGTATATTTTTATTTAATTATATAATATTAAAGGATATTAATTAAATTAAATATTTACTTAAATATTTAAATAAAATAATAAAAATTATTAATTAATTATTATTAAAAATAATTTTATATATTTTATAAATTTACGACGTAATTAAATTTAAACTTTACGATTTAACGTATACGATATATTATCGAAAAGGAAAAAAATAAAAAAAAAAAAAAGTAAAAATATTTTATCGTTTAATACGATTATAAAAAAATTTAACCCGTTTTTTTTATTAAATAATTTATTATTTTTAATTAATAACTTATTGTATTCGATCGACGATATATTATTTTTAATTATTAACTTAATATTTTTAATTAACGAATCGATTTTATCGATATATAATATCGAAATTAATAAATTTAAATATTTAAATATAAACGTTTTTAAAAAAATTATATTATTAAATTTTTTATATAATTAAATTATTTTAAAAATCGAAATTTTCTATTTAAATTATAAATATAATTACGATTTATTATTATATTTCGACGATTCGAACGACGAAAATATTTTATATTATTTAATATATTATATTTATTATATTATAATTAAAAATTATTAACGTAACGACGAAAAATTAAAAAAAAATATCCCTTCGAATAATTTATATTTATTTAAAAATCGAAAAAAAAAATAACCGTGTTAATTCGATTAAAAATAACTTAATTTTACGAAATAAAAGATATTTTTTTTAGATATTTAAATCGTTCGAATCGTTAAAAAAATTTCCGTCGTCGAAAAAATTTCGAAAAATAATTTAAAAAATTTTTTTATTATTTTTATTTATATAATTAAAAATATAAATTTAAAAAAATATCGAATATATATATATATTTTTTATTATTATATTTTTTTTTATTAATAATTATTTTAATAAACTTTAATAAATATAATTATTTAATTACTATATTTTTCGAAAATTAAATATATTCGAAAAAAAATAAATTATTAAAAATATTTAAACTTTTTAAAACGTTTAAATTTTCTCGCGAATAATAAAAATTTATAAATTATTATTTAATCGAAAATATTTATTTCGTTAATAAATATTATATATTTTTTCGTAAAAAAAAAACTAAACGTTAATTTACGTAAAACGATATATATTTATATATATCGAATTAAATAAATTATAACTTTAATCGAAATAAATAATATAATAAAATTTTTTTTCGTTATAATTTACATTATATTTATAATTCGAAGATATTTTTTATATTTTCGAAACGTATAACGTTTATAAATTATAATAATTTTTAATATATATTTTATATTTATATTATATAAAAATTATTCGATGATAATTATATTAATTAAAAATATTTCGTTAATTATTATAACTAATAATTAAATTTTTTTTATAATATTCTTTTCGTATATTATTTAATTTAATTTACTTAAAATTTTTTTAATATTTATCGTATATTAATTTTATATAAAAATATATTAAAACCTTTTAAAATATATAATATTATTTCGAAAAAATATAAGTATATTTATAAAATTAAAAAAATATTAATATTTTTTATTAATAATAAATATTAAATATAATCGAATAAAAATATTAAATCGTTTAAATTTAAATCGTAATTTAAACCGCCGTTTAATAAAAAATATAAACTAAATAATTTAAAAGATAATATTAATAAACGACGAAATAACGACGAAAAAAACGACGAAAAAAACGACGAAAAAAGCGACGAAAAAGGTAATAAAAAAAGCGATAAAAAAAACGACGAAAAAAACGACGAAAAGGGTAATAAAAAAAACGACGAAAGAAACGACGAAAAAAATAATAAAGGTAATAATAAAAATAATAACGAAAATAATAACGATAATAATAATATAAAAAATAATAAAAACGATAATAAAAATAATAATTAATTTAATAACGAAATTAATAACGTAAATATCTTCGATATTAATAATATTTTAAAAAAATATCGAATTTTTATAAATTTAATTTATTATAAATTAAAATTTAAAAAATATAAAAGTCGATTCGATTTTAATAATAATAAATACACTAATAATAATTTCGATATTAATTATTTTTTAAAAAAAAATCGAACTTTTATAAATTTAATTTATTATAAATTAAAATTTAAAAAATGTAAAAACTTAATTAACTTTAATAATAACCGCGAAAAAAAACGTATTCGAAACGATAATTTCGTTCTTATTAATAAAATTAAACTTATAAAAAAATCATCGTTTCGTAATTTTATTAATTCGATATAATCATTTAAATTAAATTTATTTATATTTATTTTTATTATTAAAAATAATTATATAAACGCGATTAACGTTTATAAAAATAATAAATATTTTATTAAATATATATTTAAATTTAAATTTTAAACTTCGAAAAATAATTCGAACGTTCGATTTCGTTATATTAATTAATCGCGTATTATAAAATATAATTAATAAAGGGTTTTTATAATAATCGTATATTAAAAATTAAACGAACGATTTATAATAATAAAAAGAAGTATTATTATTTATAAATTATTTAATAATTTTTTTTTTTTTTTTTCTTCGATTTATTGTTAATAATTTTTAAAATTTATTAATAAAAAACGTAAAAATTATAAAAGGAATATTTAAATTTAAATTAATATATGTATTTAATCGTATTTTTATATATTTAAAATTATAAATAAATTAAATAATTATTTAATTTAATTAATAATTATCGAAGTTTATTCGTTTTATTATTTTCGTTTAATATAAGATTAAAAGTTTCGAAAAAAAAAGGAAAAAAAAAGTAAAAATATTATCGTTATTTTAAATATTATAATCGAAATATTACGATTTATGTCGTATCGTTAAATTTAAATTTAAAATAATAATAAATATTTTCTTTTTAATAAAATTAAAATAAAATTATATTATTTAATATAAGTTTAATTAATAACGTTTTTTTTTAAAAAAAAAAAATACTTTTATTATTAAAATTAATTATAAATAATATTACGTTTATTATTAAATTTTTTTTCGTTAAAATTAATTAACGTTAAATTAAAAAAAAAATATAATATTATATTCGAAATTTTTATAATTAATAAAGGTTAATTTATAAAGAATAATATTAATTTACAAAATTACGTAATTATAATATAATCGAATTAAAAATTAAATAATAAATTTTTTTAAATAAAAAAATTATTTATAACGTAAATAATTTTTTATGTTATTTATTAATCGAGTCGTTTTTTTATAAAAAAAAATATTAAAATATAATAATTAATATATTTATAATTATATAATTTTATATTAAAAAATTTATTATAACGATAATAATAATAAATATATTTTTATTAAATATTTTGTCGTTTTAAGTAACGAAAATTTAAGGTATATATTTTAAAACGATATATAAATATTAATTAATGTAAAATTAATTAATTACATTTTTATATAAATAAATATAATAAATATAATATTTTTTTTATAAATTTTTATATTAAATAATCGTATAATATTTTTTTTTTAATTTATTAATTAACGATTTTTTTATCGTTTAATAATATCGTATTTTAAAATAATATAAATATACGGTTATAAAATTAAATATTATATAATAATGTTTATTAAATATATTTTTATTAAAAATTAATAAATATTATTATAAAAAAATAAATTAAAAGGGAAAATAAATAAACGACGCGTTTAAATAATTAATTAATTAATTAACGTTTATTCGATATAATTTACGTTTTTTTATTAAACGTATAATATAATTTATAAAGTTAAAATTTATAACGTAATCGTTTTAAAATTTAAATAAATTTATTTAATTTTTTTAAAAAAAAAATTAAATTCGAAATAAATTTTTAATAATTTCGAAATATATTTTAAAAATAATTATTATTACGATTATATATATTATAAATTTAAAAATATAAAATTTAATTTATTATATTTTAATATTTTTTTTTATAAAAATTAATTAAATTAATAAATAATAAATATTACGATTCGATATAATTAATTTAATTTTATTAAATAATCGATTATTAAATAAATAAAAAGTCGTAATACGACGTAAAGTATTAAAAATTAAAAATAAAATTTCGTTAATATTATAAAAAAAAAAAAAAAAAAATTAAATTGTAATTCGAAAAACCGCGGTTTTATATTTAAGTTTCGACGGCGTATTTAATTAAAGGTTCGATATCGATTATTTAATAAGATTAAATTTATTGTATTAAATTATAATAAATTGTTAATTAATAATCGAAAAGTTATTATACGATTGTAAATTAATATTAAATAAATAAAAAGTCGTTAATTAATAATTAAAAGGTTATTATATAATTATATAATAAAAAATATAAAAATAAAAAAAATTAATTAAATTATATATATATATAAAAATTATAAATAAATTAATTTTATATTAATTAATATTTATATTTTTTTTAAAAGTTTATATTTTAAGTTTTCGTCGCGTAAAACGACGAAATATTTAATAAAAATATATTTATTATTATTATCGTTATAATAAATATTTTAATATTAAATTACATTATTATATTAATATTAAAGTTTCGATTAAATGTGCCGTCGAAATTTATATATAAAATCGTAGTTTAATTTTTTTTTTTTTTTTTTATATATATATAATATTAATAAAATTCGATTTTTAATTTTTAATATTATACGTTGTATTAAATTTTATTAAATTTATTAACTTCGTTATATTTTAACTTTATAAAATAGTAAAATACGAAATAATTCGTCGTATTATATATATATTAAATCGTAAATTTTCGAATTATTTTTTAATTTTTTTTTTTTAATTTTTTATAAAATTAATATAATTAATTTTTAATATTTAAATTTCGTTTTATAATATTATAAAGTTAATAAAATTAAAATGAGATATTTTATAAAAATTTATTACGTCGTTATATAATTTAAATAATTTTATATAAAATATATTTATATATTAAAATAAATATCGAAAATAATAATATAAATGATAATATAAATAATAATATAAATAATAATTTAAAAATTAATATAAATATAAAATATTAAAGTTATTATAATAATATAATTTTATATTAAAATATTTATTATAACGATAATAATAATAAATATATTTTTATTAAATATTTCGTTATTTTATGTAACGAAAATTTAAGGTATATATTTTTAAAATAAATATAAATATCGATTAATATAAAGTTAATTTATTTATAATTTTTAAATATATATAATTTAATTAATTTATTTTATTTTATATTTTTTATTATATAATTATATAATAATTTTTTAATTATTTATTAACGACTTTTTATTTATTTAATAATTATAATTATTATCGTTATTATTATTATTATTATATTATTATTATTATTATATTTATTTTTATTATATATATTATTATTTATTTATATATTTATATTTATTATTTATATTATTTATATCGTATCGATAATTTAATATTATTTTATATATTTAAAAAAAATAATTTATTTTAAATCGATATTATAAATTTTTAAATTAACGTTATTATTTTTATTATTTATATTATTACCATTATTTATAACATTATTAATTAATTTAAATAATCGGGGTATTTTATTTTTAATTATGAAACGATTTTTTTCGAATTCGTTATTATTATTATTATTATTAAATAAAAAATTATAATTTTTATTATTTTAACAAATTATAGTTTTTTTATTAATAAAATAATGTTAATAAAATTTATTTTTAATGTTATTAAAGTCGTTATTATTATTATAATTATAATTGTTAATTTAAAAACGAAAATGTTTTTTAAAAGTAAAAAATTTGTTTTTAAAAAATCGAAGGATATTTATAATAAAAAATATAATTATAATTTTTATAATTAAATTATCGTTATTATTAATATTTTAAAAAACGAAAAATATAAATTATTTCGTTTTCGAAAATTTAAAAAGTCGCGTAATTTTATTATTAAAAATAATTTATATAAATCGAGTAAATAAATATTTAAGATTAATATTGTAAATTTAATAAATTTTTTTATTATAAAATAAGGTTTTTTATTTATATAATAATTATAACGTATAAAATATATAAAGTATTAATATATAATTGTTATTTTTTAATTTAAAAATTAATATAAATTTTTTCGTATCGAATATATTATAAATATTAATACGAAAAAAAATAATATTATTAATATTTTATATAAAAAATATCGTTATTTAACTATAAATATTTATTTTATTATAATTAAATTAAAGTTTTTATTTTTTAAAAATAAAATAAATTTATTTATAATCGTAAAAAATTTACGTAATTCGATAATATTTATTATAATTTATTATATTTTCTCGTTTTTTTATTTTTAAATATTAAATTTTATAATCGAAAATAAATAAAATATCGAAGTTTTATTAAAATAAAAATAAATTATTATAAAAAAATATTTAATAATTGAAGTTTAAAATAATCGAATAAAAATTTATATCTAATAATTAATATATAATAATAATAATAAAGATAATATTAATAAATTATAATATATTTATAAAATCATCGAAAAATTAAAAAATGTAGAGTTAATATTTTTTATTAAGTAAAATATTATTATTAAATCGAATAAATTGTAAATTATTTATTTTATTAAATATATTAAAATAAAAACAATTTACATCGTTTTTAATAATTTAGGTATTATCGATTATTATATAATAAATATAATACGTTAAATTATAATCGACGCTATTAATATTTAACGTAAAAAACTTTAAAAAAAATTAATATACGTTAAAATATTCGAAATAATAAATAAAAACGTATAATAAAAAAGGTTTAATCGATTCGATATTAATAATATAAAGTCGTATAAACGATTTAATTGTAAAAAATAATAAAGTTTAAAATTTTATTTTTAAATAACGAAATAATAAATAAAAAAAAATAAATAAAATATTTATTTATTTAATTAAAATAATAAATATCGATCGAATAATAAAGTTAAATTTTAAATATAAATTATATAATTATACATTTGAATAATTAAACGAATTTTTGTTTTATTAAATAATTGTTAATAAATTAAAAAGCGGTTTCGTTATTTATTTATTTATATAAAATCGTAGTTTTTTAAACTTCGATTTTTTACGAATTTTACGATTATTTTTATAATTATATAATTTTTAATATAATTTTTATAATATTTTTTAATTTTTATAAAAATTTATTTTATATTATTTTTAAAAAAATCGTTGCGAAAGTTTATTTTATATTATTTTATATTATTTTTCGAAAAAATCGTCGCGAAAATTTACTTTATATTATTTTTAAAAAAATCGTCGTAAAAATTTACCTTATATTACTTTATATTATTTTTTAAAAAAATCGTTATAAAAATTTATTTTATATTATTTTTAAAAAAATCGTCGTAAGAATTTATTTTATATTATTTTATATTATTTTTCGAAAAAATCGTTGCGAAAATTTATTTTATATTATTTTTAAAAAAATCGTCGTAAAAATTTACTTTATATTATTTTATATTATTTTTTAAAAAAATCGTTGCGAAAATTTATTTTATATTATTTTTAAAAAAATCGTTACGAAAATTTACTTTATATTATTTTATATTATTTTTCGAAAAAGTCGTTACGAGAATTTACTTTATATTATTTTTAAAAAAATCGTCGTAAAAATTTATTTTATATTATTTTATATTATTTTTCGAAAAAATTATCGTAAAAATTTACTCGTATAATTTTTTTATATTTAATTTTAAATATATAATTCGAAAAATTCTTCGAAAAATACTACGAAAAATACGTTTAATTAAAATTAAATTTATATAATTAAATTATAATAATATAATTTTATATTAAAGTATTTATTATAACGATAATAACGGTAAATATGTTTTTATTAAATGTTTTATCGTTTTACGTAACAGGTATTTAAGGTATAAATTTTTAAAAATAATATAAATATCGATTAATATAAAGTTAATTTATTTATAATTTTTATATATATATAATTTAATTAATTTTATTTATTTTTATATTTTTTATTATATAATTATATAATAATTTTTCGATTATTAATTAACGATTTTTTATTTGTTTAATATAAATTTATATAATTAAATATATATAATTAAATTTATTCGATTCGAATTTTTTAAATAAAATTATACGTTAAATTAAAATTAAATTTATATAATTAAATTTATATAATTTGAATTTTTCGTATAAATTTATTTAATTCGATTTATTTAATTAAATTAATTTAATTAATAAAATCGTTTATTAAAATATAAATAATTTTAAATATAATAATATAACGTTTAATAAAATAGTTTAATTAATTAAATAAACGTATAATATAAGTCGTTTAACGTAACGTATGCGTAATTTATTAATGTAACGTGTAATTTATATAACGTAGGAAATGTAATTCGTAAATTTTTACGTAATTAAATTTTTTTTTATTTAAAAAAAAAATTAAAATATATTTCGAAGTTTTTTTAAATAAAATTAAATAATTAATAATAAATTTAAATACGATTTTATTATTTCGTTTTATATATATTTAAATATTTAAAATAAATATATAAAATTATAATTAAAATAATAAAACGGTTATTAAATTTTTTATTTAAATTTTTAAAATAATATATACGTACGTATTTATATATATTAAACGATTTTTTATATACGTAAATATATATATATTTATAAGGTATTAATAATATTTAACTTTAATTATATATTATTATATAAAAAATATTTAATTAAATATTATATTAATATATATTTAATTAATAAAAATAAAGTTAAATTATTATTAATTTTAATTTTTTTATTATAAATTTATATAAAATGTTAAATAACGCGTTTTTATCGAAATATTTTTAATTATAATTTTAACGAAATATAATATAATTTTTTATTAAAATTTTTTATTATATTTTTTATTATTATAATAAAATTAATTATATAATAAAGGAAATAATTACGTTTTTATACGAATTATTTAATTATTTTTAATTTTTAATTTAAATATATATATTAATTATTAATTAAAATATTTAATATATATTTATAATAAAATAATTACGATTTTTTTTTACGGTTTTTTTTACGATTTAATATCGCGATTTTATTTTACGACTTTTTTTACGATTTTTTTTACGACGTTTTTTACGATTTTTTATTATAATTTTATAATATTTATAATTTTTATTAATTTCGTTATCGTGTTTATTTCGATGTATACGATTATATAAATATTATATTTTCGTATTTTTTAAATGGAATTTTATTTTTTTATTTTTTATATTTTTTTAATATAGGGTAATTATGTTTTTTGTAAAAAAAATTTCTTAGGTTATTTTTATGTAATTTATTTTAAAATAATTAAATATTAATTAATATATTTTTTATTAAATTTTATAAATATTTATATTAAATTATATTACGTTTATATTTTCGTTTTTAAATACGTTCGTTTAAACGATATTTATATTTTTTTTATATAATTTTAATTATTATTTATATTATAAAAACTCGTTATTTAAAATTTTATTAAATTTTAATTTTAATTTTCGACTTTTAATTATATATTATTCGAAGTATTTTTTTAAAGTTATATAATTTTATATATAAAAATATATTATATCGTTAATAAGTTTTAACGGATAAATTATAAGTTATTTATTATATAATCGTTACGTTTTTAATATTAAAAAATCGTTAAAATTATATTTAATTAATAACTTTTTTATTTTTTATATTAATTATATTAATTTAAGGTTATATTTTAAATTTATAACGTAATTTTTTATATTAATTTCTTTTAAATTTAATTATATTATATTTATATAATCGATGATAATATGATTTTTATTTAATTAAAATTTAATATAGTAATTATTTTATTAATGTACGAAATCGATAATTTTTTATTTTATTATATTTTTATATATAATATATAATACGATTTAATTAATTAAGTTCCCTTTATTAAATAATTAAATTTTATAAAATTCGTCGAAATAATTTTAAGATTATTAATTATAAAAAAAAAAAAAAAATAAAAATAATTATATTTTTTAATATATATAATTTAACGTAAAGTTACGTTAATTAATAATTATAATTACTATTATTCGATTTTTCGATTTTATTTATTTGTTTTTTATTTATATAAATTCGAAATTTAATAACTTTATATTTTAATTTTTTTAATTTCGTTCGAATTTTATATAATTATCGACGGTTTTTAAATTATAATTAATTAAAATTACGTTTAAATTATAAAGAAGGTTTCGATTTTATAATTCGTTTATATATATTATAACTAAATTTTTAATTCGAAAATAATAAAAAAAAATTAATTTAATATATTTAAAAGTTAAAAATTATATTTATTTATATTAATTTATAATATTTTATAAAAATACGCGTTAATATACGCGTAAATTTCGAACCTAACGAAATTTAATTTATAATATTTATTTATAAATTAAATATAATTAAATTTCGAAATTATAAACTTTTTACGCGTTTTTTATTTTACGTTTAATTTATCGTTAGTTTATTATTATATAATTTTTGAATAAAATTATCGATATATAATATAAATTATATTTTTTATAATTAAAAATTAAATATTTCGACGGACGCGTTTAAAGATATTATTTTTTTTTAAGTTTTTGAAAGCGTTTAAAATTTATTTATAATTTTTAAAAAATTTGTGTATTTTAAATATATTATATATTCGTTCGATTAAATTATTAATTTTTTTCTTTATATTATTTTCGATTTTAATACGAATAAAAAACGCTTTATTAATATTAAAATTTTATTAATTGAATCGAAATAAAATTTTATTATTATAAAAGTTTTTTTCGTAAAAAAAATAACGTATAAATTAAACGAGTTTTTCGATATAAAATATCGAATTATATCGACATTTTTTTTATTATTGTAATTTACGTTATAAAGATTATAAAAATAAATTAATTTTAAATTTTTTAAATTTTAAATAATTAATAATTTAAATATATAAAAATTCGATATTAAAAAATTTAAAAAATTTTTTTTTAACGTTATTTATATTTAATTTATTTTTATAAATATTTTATTTATTAAAATATTATTAAAAAAACCGTCGATTAATAATAATATTATATTCTTTTCGAAATTTTTATAATATTTCGTTTTAAAAATTTTTATTTATTAAATACTATCGAATAATTTAATTTTTTTAAATAATTATTTAAATTTTAAATTAACGTATAATAATTTAAAACGATTTTAATATTATATTAAAATATAAATAATTTTATAAATAAATAAATATATTAAAATTTATAAAATACGAGTTTTTATATTATTAATATCGATTTATTTAATTAATATAATTATTATTATTTATATTAAATATAATATAAATTTTATAAAATATATATAAAATATTTATCGTTTATTATTATATAAAATTAATTTTTTTTTAAAATTAAAATTTTTTATATATATACGATATAATAAAACTTTAAATTTTAATTTAATTATAATAATAAATCGGTTTTAATAAAACGTATTTATTTTTGAATCGTTATTATTTTAATAAAAAATTTGAAGTTAAAGTTAAAATATATAACGTTTTTCGACGTTATCGAAAAAAAAACGTTTATCGAAATATATAAAAAAAATTCTTCGATTTTAAAAATACGTAAAGTTTTTTAAAACGGTCGATAATAAATATTTGTTAACGGTCGTTTAAAATAATATATATTAATTTATATATTTATTAAAAATACATTTAATATAAACGATTTTATAATAATTTTTATAAAATATTATTTTTTTATAAAAGTTTTTTATAATATATATTTAATATATAAAAAACGTAATATATAAAGTTTTATTAATTTAATTTTGATATAATAAATCGATTATTATATTAATTTATTAAAGTATTTCGTTAATTTATAACTATTTTTATAAACGACGTTATAATGAAAAAATAATTATATAAGGTTCGATATATATTTAAATAAAATTATATAAATAATAATATATAAATTTTCGAATTTTTTTTTTAAATTATATAAATATTATTAATATAGTTATAAATAAAATTTACGTATTTTTTATTTATTATACGTATATATATTAAAGCGTATTTATTTATAAATAATTTTACGATTTTATTATTATAATTTTATTATTATATTTAAATATATTTAATTAATTAATTATATATTTAATGTTATAATAAAAAGAAAAATTTAAATTTTTTTTAAATTATAAAATTACGTTTAATTTATATTATTATATTTTATAAAATTAATTTATTAATATATATAATAATATTTTAATTTTTTTTATTAATTTTTTCGAGTAAATTTGCATTTAATTACGATGTTAAAATATATTTAAATATAATTAAATTATTAAATATTCGATAAATTTATGTATTTTTTTTGTAAAAATTTATTTATCGTTTTTAATGTAAAATTTTTACGATATGTTTTTACTTTGATATTATAATTAAGATCGGTAAATTTTAATGTAAAATTAATTAATTAACGTAAATTACTTTTTAATTTAATTTATAAAAATACGCGAAATAACGATTTTATATATATAAAAAATAAAATATATATTTTAATTTTTATAATTATTAATTATATTATTTATATATTTATTAAAAAGTTATAATTTCGATATTTTCTTTATAAATTTAATAAGTTAAATATTAAAAAAAATCGTTTTTTTATTTATTTTAATTTTTATTTTATTATTATTTTATATTATATATTATTATTTATTTTTTAACAATGTCGAAAAATGTTATATATTTTAGGTTTTACGAAAGTAATTTTAATTATATAATAATATATAAGATAATTTTTAAATTTTATTTCGAAATAAATTATAAAATTTATTATTTTTATTATAAATTTTATTATTTTTTAATTATTAATTTTATAAATAATTATTAAT
Organism: Pyrenopolyporus hunteri; assembly: GCA_902806595.1. Classification (NCBI taxonomy): domain Eukaryota; kingdom Fungi; phylum Ascomycota; class Sordariomycetes; order Xylariales; family Hypoxylaceae; genus Pyrenopolyporus; species Pyrenopolyporus hunteri. The sequence continues at coordinate 670,076 of CADCXC010000005.1, read as the reverse complement.
TTTTATATAAAAATTTAATTATTTTATTTAATATTTAATTTAACGATACGATTACGATATTTTTTAATGGAATATTTTTTATTTTATAAAATAATTTATTTATTATATAATTTAATAATTTAAACGTTATATTTTACGATCGAAATATTTTATTATTACGTAAATTATTTTTAAATATATTATTTTAAAGTTTGTAATTAAAGATTAATATAATTAAAAAAAAGTAATTAAAATATAAATCGTTTATCGAATATAATTTTAAAATAATTTTTATTTAAATAAATTTAAAATTTAATATAATAAAAAAAAATATTAAATTATAAAAAATTCGATCGATTTATAATTAAATTTATAATATAATTTATTTTAAAATATATACGTATATTTATAATTTTTATATATATGTTAATAAAAATAATAAAATAAAAAAAAAATTAATATCGATCGAAATAACGAAAAATTATAAGTTTAATCGATACGAAATTTAAAGTTATTTAATAAGTGTTTACGTTAAAGATGATTAATGTTTCGATTTTTTTATATTTAAATGAAATTACGTTATAATATTAATTAAAACGAAGCGTTTTAAATTTATATAAAATTAACGAACGTATAATTTATAAATATATTAAATATATAAAATTTGTTTAATATGTTAAAATAACGTAAATATTTAAAGTAAAAGTAATAAATATTATCGATTATAAAAAAATAACGGTAAATAATTTATTTAATAAGGATAATATATTTTAAAATTTCGTAAAAAATATAATTAAAAGTAAAATATATAAAATTTATATAATTATATATAAAAATAAAGTTTTAATTTTACGAAAAAAGATTAAAACGTTATTTCGAACGTTCGTAAATTTATTTTTTAATAAAAAAAATTAAAATACCCCTTCGTTTAATTAACTCTTTTTTTTAAATTAAATAATTTCGTTTTTATTTAATTATTCCTTTTCGTTAAATTATATTTACTTATTTAGTTAAAATTTTTTATTAAATTAAATTTTTACGTTTAATATAATTATTAATTTTTAAATTAATTGTAATTTAATTTTATTAATAAAATCGTAATAAAAATAACTTTTAAAATTATTTAATTTATTATTAAAAAAAACCGTAAAAATATATCGAGATTTTATGTTATCATTAAAATTTAAAATTTATAATATAAACGTAAATTTAATTAAAATTTTTATAATTATTATTAATATCGAATTAAGGTAATTTTAACGTCGATATTTTTAAACGAAATTTTATTTTTATAACGTTTAAAATTTCGAATATCGTTATTAATTTTATTAAAAATTTAATTAATTTTATTAAAAATTTTATCGATAATAATATTTCACTTTTAAACGTTAATAAAATAATTAAATAAACGATGCGAAAAGAAAAATTAAAATTAATCGTATTATAAAACGAATAAATTATAAATATATCGATTATCGAAAAAATAATTTCGTCGAAATAATTTAACGTTTATTTACGGTTAAAATTATTTAAAATATAAAAAAACATCGAATATAATTAATTTAATTTATTATTAATTAAAAAAACATTATTTTTATTAAATAATATTACGAAAACTTTTATTATTATATTAAATTTTATTAATAATAATTATTTTAAAATATTTATTAATTCGACTCGTTATATTGTTTTCGATATTAATTATTTATTTTCGTTTAATATATAAAGTAAAAAACGAAAATTTAATTAATCATCGATCGAATTTATTAAATTAATTAACGAAAATAAATCGATAACGTGTTTTAAAATTTATATTATTTAATTTATAAATATTTACGTATGTAATATAATTAAAGTTAAAATGCGATATATTATTATAAATGCGATTAATATGAAATTACGTCGTAATTTATTTAAACTTTATTTAAATAAAAAAAAAATTAATTATTTATTTTTTATTATAATAAATATAAATCGAAAAATAAATTTTAAATATTATATAATTAAATTATTTAAAAATAATTAAATATATTTTTATTATCGTTTTTTCGTTTTATATAATATATATACGATATAAATTTATATAATCACATTTTAAATAAATTTTATTATTTTATTTAATAAAATTTTTTATTTTTTATTAACGATTTCGTCGTTATTTTTTTTTATAAATAATATTAAACGCGTTATTTCTTTTTTTTTTTTTTTTAATATATATAAAATCGTTAATTTATTTTTAAAATTTATTCGAACGTTAATTTATTCGAAAATTATTATATATTTATATTATTTTTTATATTTTTTTTTATAATTACATATTTCTTAACCGGTAAAAAAAATTATAAAATTTATTAACGTAAATACGAAGTTTAAAATAAAAATTAAAATTAATGTTAAAGTTAATATTATTATATATTATTAATATAATTATTTTAAATTTTTTTTTTTAAATATATAAATTTATAAATAAATAACGTAAATCTTCGTCGTTATAATAATAATAAATGTATGTATCGTTTATTAAATTCGTATTTTAATTTATAAATACGAAAGTAATTATATATATTTTTTATAAACCGTACCTATTTACGTATTAATTACATCGTTATTTATTAATACGTAAAAAACTATAAATTTAAATATATAAAATAAAAATATTTTTTAATAATATATTAATAATATATTATAAATAAATATAAATTTTAATTAACGATTACGTCGTTAGTTTATTATTAAAAATAATTTAATGTAATTAATACGTTAATTATTTTTCGTCGATATATATTTAAAGCGTAAAATTAATAAAAATATAACGATATCGTAAATAAAAATAAATAAATTAATTATATAAAAATAAACGGTTTAAACGATTTTTTATACGATTATAAAAATTATAAAATTATATTAATTATATAAATATCGTTATAATTAATTTATTTAATATATATATAAATAAACTTTTAATTTTTTTTTTTAAAAAATTAAAATAAATATTATACGATATATTAATTATTAAAATCGTAGTTATAAAAACATTTAATAAAAAATAATATAAAATACGTTAAATAAACCTATATTATTTTATAAAAAACGAAAAAAAAACGTTAAAAAAATTTAAATTTAAATATAAATTTACTTTTATTAATGCGCGTAAAAATAAAATTTATTATATATTCGAAAGTAAATATAATTTATATATAAAAGCGGTAAAATATTATTATATTTATTATCGATTATTTAAATTTATTTATTATAATTCGATAATAAAATTTATTTAATAAAATTATAATATTATATTTATTTATTTAATTTAATTAATAAAATAAGTAAAAATTTAAGTTTAATTAAAATTACATTACTAACATTTTATTAATTATAAAATAAAAAATAAAATATAAACTACGATTTATAAAATCGTTAAATTTTAATATATATTTTCCTTTTTTTCTTTTTTTATATATATATTATAACGACGTTATAATATTAATATAAACGTTCGTTTATAACTTCGATAACTATAAAAACTTTTTTAAATTTTATCGATTTTATTTCGTTAAAATCTATATTTAAAATTTTTAAAATTTAACTTAATTCGAAATTTATCGAAAATAAATATATTAATTATAATTTAATTATATAAATATTTATTAAATAATCTTTAAATATTATTCATCGATTTACCTCGTAATATTTTAATAATAATATTATTTTCGATAAATTTAAATAATTCGAATATAATTTTAAAGGTCGTAATATAATTATTAATAAATTACGTGAAAAAATTATAATTTTTAAAGTAAAATTTTAATTAATATTAAAACATTCGAAAAATTAAATATAAAGTATAAAAAAATAATTTACGATATTTAAAATCGAATTTTAAAATAAACGTTAAAAACGTCGAATCGAATATTTATATGTGTATTTATTTAATTAAAATATATATTAATATTATTAATATTTTTTTTATATGTATTAATATTAATTTAAAAATAAAAATATTTATATTACTTTAAATTTATTATAATATATGTAAAATTTATTAATTTTATTAAACGATCGAAAAGTTTTTTAATTTAGGAAATTTTTTGTTAAATAAAATTATAAATTATATTATAAAATTAAAATCGAATTATAAGTCGAATTATTCGACGTAATTAACGTTTATATTATTTATATTAATTTAAATATATAATATTAAATTAATATTTAAATAATAAAAGTATAATAAAATATTTAAAAAAAAAAAAATTAAAAATTAAAAAAATAGATTTAATATATTTAAATATATTTTTATTTTATTATTTAAATATACGTATTATATATATATATTTATTAATATATTTAATATATATAAAATAATAATACGAAATAATATAAATAATATATATAATTAAAATTATAAATAATTTAAAATTTAAAATATTTATTATTTTAATTAATTAAAATATAACGTCGTTATAATTACGTAATTATATAATAATTTATATTTCGTTTAATTTTTATATTAATATTATAATTATATATAATCGATATATAATTTATGTATATAATATCGTAAATTTAAAACGAATTTTTTAAAATTATTTAAAAAAATATATATAAATAAAATAAAAATTTTTAAAATAAAAATTTAAATCGAAATTATTAATAAAATTTATAATATAATTAATTGATTGATTTAATAAAATTAATTAATAAAATAAATAATAATAATAAATTTATTACGTAATTAAATAAATATGGTTATATTTTTAATAAAAATTATAATTTATAATTAATTTTTAACTATATTAATTAATTTTTTAATTAATAACGTTTATTATTACCTTTATTTTTATAATTTATATTCGAAATTTAAATATATTTAATTTTATTTTTTAATTAATATTTTATATAATAAAAATTATAATAAATAATATTATATTATAATTTATTATAAAATAATTTAAAAATTAATCGTTTAATTTTACGTTATAAAATAAATTTTAAAAATTAAAAGTAAATTTTTATTAATATTATAAAAAAAAAATAAAAGGGATAAATTATAATTTTTTAAATTATAAAGTTAATATAACGTATTTATATTATATAAAACGATATAATTTAATTTATCAATTATTTTATATCGTTAAATAATTATATAATATTATAATAATAAATTTAAATAAGTAATTATTTAATTATTATAATGTAATAATTTATAAAAAAGTTTAAGTTAAATTATATTATATTAATTCGAATATAAATATATTAAATAAAAGTTGTAATTATATTTTTAATAATTATAAAAACGTAAAAAAAAGAAATTTTTATAAAATATATAAGTGTATAAACTTTTTAAAATTATTTTTATAATTTTATATTATAAACGTATTTTTTTATATATATGTATTATATATAAGTATTTATATAAAAAACGTAAAAATAAATTATTGTTTTATTATATTAAATGTTAAATTAATCGGTTTAAAGTTATTAATTTATTATTAAAAGTTTTAATTAAAAAATTAATTTTCGAATAATTTTAAATAATATTTGTTATTATAAAATATTTAAATAAATAAATATATAAATATTATTATTATAAAATTTTAATTATTTTAATATTAATTTAAATTTTAAATTAATTTTTTTTAAAATATCTTATTATTTTATCATATTTTATTTTATTATTTATTTAATATTTCGATTATTATAAATTTTTTAATATAATTTAATTTGTAATTTAATTTTATTATAATAATCGAATATAATAATAAATTAATATAAAAATTATTAAAGTTTATAAATTTTTTCGTAATTTATAAAAATTAATAAATTTCGAATTTAATTAATATAATTAATACGTAATTAAATAATTTAAAAATTTAAATTATCGCGTAATTAAATAATTTTAAAATTTAAATAAATAATCGATTCGAAGTTTTAAAAATTCGATTAAATAAACGATTTATTATTTTAAATATTCGTTTAAAAATTATATAAAAAATTTCATTTATATCTATATTTAATTATTTATATATTTAAATATTAAAATTATATTATAAAAATATTAATATTTTTATATAATTTATAAATAATAATATTACGTAAATAAATATTAAATTCGAACTATTTTTATTTATATAAAATAATATCGTTATTAAAAAATTATAAAATAAATTAATAAACGATATAATAAAATTATTCGATAAAAAATTATATAATAAAATTATAATCGATATATTTATTTTTATTTTCGATAATTTTTAAATTAAAATAAATTTTATTAATTTTAAAATTTAACGTTAATAAATTAAAAATAATTAAATTTAAAAAAATTTTATTAATAATCGATATTATTAACGTATATATTTAAATAATCGAAATTTAAATATAAAAAAAATAAATATAATAATATAATTTTATATTAATATATTTACTATAATAATAATAATAATAAATATAATTTTATTATATATTTCGTCGTTTTATATAATAAACGATTAAATTATAAATTTTAAATAAAAATATATTTCTAATTAATATAAATTTAATTTAATTTTTTTTTTTTATATCTATATAATTTAATTAATTTATTTTTTTCTTACCCCATATTATACAATCGTATAATATAAAATTATTTATTATTTAATAAATTTTTATTATATTAATAATAAAAAAAGTTACTTTTTAAATTAATTAATTTTTATAATTATTAAATTAAAAAAAAATATATAATTATTTAATTTTAATATAATTTTTTATTTTAATATTTATAATAATATAATTTTATATTAACGTATCCACTATAATAATAATAATAATAAATATATTTTTATTAAATATATCGTCGTTTTACGTAATAAACAATTAAAATATAATTTTTAAAAATAAATATATTTATCAATTAATATAAAATTAACCGATTTATAACTTTTATATTTTTATAATTTAATTAATTTATTTATTTCGTTATTTTTTATTATATAATTATATATTAATTAATCGACTATAAATTAATAATTTTTTACTTATTTAATAATATTATATTTAATTTTTTAAATACTTCATTTTATAATATATAAATTTCGTTTTAAATTTATAAAAACGATCGAAAAAAAAAAATAATTATAATTTAAAAATTATAAATTTAATATATATCGTACAAAATAATAAAATTATTTTTAAACTTACCGCTAACTATTTAAACCTATTAAATACTTATTTACCTTAAATAAATAAATAATAAATTATAAATTATAAATATTATTTATATTATAATAAATAATTTAAAATTTAAATTTTCATATAAACGTTTTATAACCCCCTTTTTATTATTATATCAATAAAATAAATATTTTATTTAAAATACGAAATATTTTATTAATTAAATAACGAAATTAATATATTTAATTCGACTTTTAAACCGATATTAAATATTAATAAATAATAATTAATTCGAAAAATATTTAAATATAAAAACTTTCGCTACCATCCAATTATTTATAAATTTATACATACTTTATTATAATAATTTTTATTTTCTCTACATTTAATAAATTTTAAACTTTATATTTTAAAACCTTCAACACATTAAATTTTAAACGAAAATTAAATAACATTAATCTTTTAATAAAATTATATTTATCGATGTTAATAACTTTTTCGTTAAAATAAAATTTAACTTTTTTTATTAAATTTACGTAACATTATTTATTAATATAAATAATATTAATTACGTTTATACCCTTTAAAATATATAATATAATATACCTTAAAAAAAATAAATTAATAAATTTATCGTACTTTTCCTTAAAATATATTTTAAACGTTACGACATATAAAAAATTAAAGTATTTATAATTATTTTTTAATAACGTAATAACTTTTTCGAAATTGTAAATTACCGTTTTATATTAATTTAACTCGACATTTTATATAATAATTATATTATACGACGAAATATTTCGATGTTAAAAATTTTACTTATATATAAAATTTAAAATATTTAAAATATCGTAAAAAAACATTAATTATATTAACGTTAAAAGTTTTATTATAATATAATATTTATAAAAAAAATATTTAATTAATAATATAATAATATAATATATATTACGAAACGATTAATAATAAAATAAATTTAAATTATAATTATATTACGTTTTTAAAATTAACACGAAGTAAATATTAAAAAATAACTTATCGACGTAAATTTTATCCCGTAAATTTTTTAAATAAAATACTTTATAATACCCTTTAATAACTACGTTTTTTATAATAATAAACTTTTTATTAAATATTATTATATTCGATATAATAATATTAAATCTACCTACCGTTATTAATTAATTATAAAAAATAATATTATTAATATAATATTAAATAACGTAAAAAATAAAGTTTAATTTAAAATTTAATTACAAAGTCCCTTAAAATTATTTATAAAAAAAAAATTTATTTTATTATTAAATAAAAACACCCATATTTTTATTATAAACGAAAAAATTTAAAATAAATTTTATCGATTTAATATATATTCGATTATATCTTTTATAAAAAAAATTTTTTTAATTATATTTTAAAATTATATCGTTTTTATTAAATATAACGTCGATATATTAAAACGAATAATTAAATAATATAACACATAACATAAAATATTTCGAATGTTAATAAAATTAAAATAACGTTAAAATAATTAAAAATATTAAATACAACTTTAATATTTTTAATAAAATATCCGCGTTTATATATAAATAATTAAAAAACTTTCCCCCGATTATTTATTCGAAATTAAATTAATTAATTTTTTATATAATATTTAAATAAAAATAAAATTATAAAATTAATAATTTAAAGTTTAAAATAAAAATTATTATTATATTTTATAAATAATAAATAAAATTATTATAATATTAATATTAAAATATTTAATTTAAAAACTTAATAATTTAATTTATTAATCGACGAGTTTTAAAATTACCGGAAATTATAATTAAAAATTTAACGAAAATAAATAAAAAAAAAAAATTAATATACGAAACGTTTTTTAAAATAATTATATTTAACGAATCGTAATCGTTAAATTAACGAAAAGTTATTATTTTAAAAAAAAAAAAATATTATTATTTAAGTAAAAAACATTAAAATTTTATATAAAATATTAAAAATATTTCTAAACGAATAATTATATATTAAAATATAAAATATTAAAAATATTTAAATATTTAAAAATATTTATAAATATTTATTCGATATTTATTTTAATAAAAAATTATAATATAAATTAATATTTTTATATAAATATATTAAATAACGAAATAATTTATTTTAAATTTATTTTAAAACGTATTATTATTTATTTATCGAATAAAATTTTAAAATATATTAAAAAATAAAAAATAATAATTTAATTTATATAAATAAATATTAATAAAAATTATAATATATTATAATATTATATAATTTTTATATACGAATTATATATAAAATAAACCCTTTAATAAATTTAAATTAATCGAAACGTCGACGTTAAAAAAATTATTAATACCCTTTTATATATTTATTTAATTTTTTTATTTATTTTTTATAAATTTTAACTTACTTTTATAATAATTTAATTTAATAAAAAATATTTTAATTCGAAATTATAAGCTTTTATACGTTATTAAATAAAAAAATTTTTTAAAAAATAATTCGAAAAAAAAAAAAAAACGAAAAGTTTTAATATTATATTTATATTTATATTATCGTCGTCGATCCCCTTCGTTAATAAATATTTTAAAAAAATTATTAACTTTAACGAATTTACTTTTAAAAAAGCTTAACTAAATTATTATCATAATCCATTTACTTTTATACGTTATATTTTATTTAAATTTAAAAAAAAAATAAATTTAACCTTTAATTAACGTATTATTAACTATATACTTCGATTATTTTATAATTGTAAATTAAATAATTTAAATTATAATAAACGTGTAAAATTATATTAAATTTATAACGTTTTTTTATTTAAATCATCGATATTTAATTTTAATAAACGACCCTTCGTTTTCACTCGTTTAAATTTAACGTTAATTAAAAAATAATATCGCCGTTTACTTTCGAATACGACTACTTTATCGAATTTAAATACGTTAATTTTTTTTACACTCCCCCATCGATAATATTTTCGTCGTTTACCTTCGAATACGATTATTTTATCGAATTCGAATACGTTAATTTTTATTACACTCCCCCATCGATAATATCTTCGCCGTACATAAGCTTTCCCTTAATATTAAATATTTTACGAAATAACTTATAATATAATAAATTAAATAATAAAATAACTACGTTAATTATAAAGTAATAAAATAAAAGTTTCGATTTTTCGAAATTTAATCGAAACGACATATTTTATCATTTAAAATAAAACGTTATTAATCGATATAATAACGACATTTAAAGTAATTTTATTATACGAAAAAATTTTAAACGAAAATAAATAAAAAATTATTAAAAAGTAAAATAAAAAAAACGTTAAATTAAAAATACGATTATTATTATAACTATTATTTTATAATTTTAATAATAACTTATATAAATAAATTAAATTTATATAACGTACATTAAATTATCGAATTTTTATTTATATTTTAAATTAAAATTATCTTTTACATTTTTAAAAATTTTACTTATTAAATTATATAATAATCGATTATTATTTTTTTTCTTTTAATATTATTTTTTATTAATTAATAAAATTAATTTTATTAATAACTTTATATACATAATTTAAATCAATAATATAAATATATTTATTATATATAATTTATAAAATTTATTAATTTTATTATATATTTTTTAATTCGTAACTTTTTAATATAAAACCATAAATTTATAATATAAATTAAAAGAAATTATTATAAAAAATTAATAATTATATATTACCGTTTTTTATTAAAATTATTATTTAATATTTATTTACCTATATATAATAAATAATAAAAGTTAAACGTTAATCGTTTAATTATTTATTAAAAAAAAAAAATTAATAAAATAAACTCGATAACGTTTTAAACCCTTCGAATTTTAAATTTATTTTTTAAGAATATTTTATATCGATCGAATAATTAAACATTAATTTTATTTTAAAAAAAAATATTAATTAATAAATTCGATTTTTTAAATGTTTAATAATTATATTTATTTATATTATAATTAATAATTAACTTTTTAAAATAAAAATAAATAATATTTATTATTTATACTAATAAAATTAATTTATTAAAATATCAACTTATATTTTTAATATTAAAATATTTAAAAAAATTATATCGATATATAATATATAAAATTACAACGTTATATTAATGTTATATTTATTTTTACCGATATTTTATTTATCGATTATTTATAAAATAACGATTTTAATATATTTTAATTAAATAATTAAATAAATTTAAAATATTATAAATCGATAATATATTAATAATTTTTTAATTCGATATTTAAATTTTAAATTTTTTTTAATATTATCGTAAAATATAATTAAAATAATACGAATTTCGTATCGATATAAATAAGAAAAATATTAATTCGAATAAATTATTAATAAAATAAATAATTTTAAAATAAATTTTTTAATATATATTTAATATTATTAATAAAATATTATCATTCGAATAAATTATTCGATTAAAATATTTAAATGTAAAATTTTATAATACCATACTTTATTAAATTATTTATTAATTTAAAAAATGATTAATTTAACGATATTATTTTTTTTATTCGATTTTTTATTCGTTAAATATTATATTATTAAATATTAAATTGTACGTATATTATTTATCGTTTTTTTATTATTTTTTTTTATAATTGGTAATATAATGGTAATATTTTTAAAGAAATAATTAATATCTAAATTATACGAAAATAAAAAATATAATAATAATATTTTTCGAAAGATAATTAATATATGTATTTAAATTATATTAAAACGAAAGAAAATATTGTTATCGAAAACGCAAATTATATATTTTCGTAAATATATTTAATTAATAAAAGTATTATTACTACGAAAATAAATTTTATAAATATAATAAACTATTAATTCGACTTTTATATAAAATAATTAAATTTAAAAAAAAATTAATAATAAAAAGAAGTAAATAATAAAAATTATCGATATTTATATTATTTAAATAATAATATAAATAAAATATTTATTAAAATATTATTTAATAAATTAAATATTTACTTAAATAAATAATTTCTTAATAAATATTAAAATAAATTAAATATTTTTTCGTTTTTTTATTTATAAAAATTATTATTTTCTATTTTTTTACGAATTTATATATATCGAAATTATTATAAATATTTATTATTATACGTAATTATTTTTTTATTAAATATTATTTATATTATATAATATTTAAATATATAAGTAAATATTCGAAACTTTTAATATTAATAAAATTATTATAAAATTATTTAATATTTTATAAAATAAAATTTTTAATATTATTTAAAATTTTTAAATCGATAAAATTAATAATTTTTCGTTTAAACGATAATTATATTTTATATTAACGAAAAATAATATCGCATTTAATATTATATTATTATTCGTACGACTTATATAATATTAACGTTTTATTAATAATTTATAACTTTTATTAATCTTTTTTTTACGTTAATTTAAAAATATTATAAATTATAAATTATTTTTTCGTAATTAAATTACTTTTCCCCTTTTTTCTTTTATTTTTATTTTATTATACTTTTTAAAATTATATTTATAATTAATTTAAAATTTTTTTTTAAAAAGTTCGATAAAATTAAATATTAATTAATAAGTATTTAAATAATTTTTATTAATTCGATTAAAAAATATAAATATTTATTAAATTTTATAATCGTATATAATATTAATCGAAAATTAACGCGTAATTTTAAATTTTTTAAATAATTTAATTTTTTTTTTCGAAGGGTATATTATTTTATATTAATATTTAATTAATGTTAAAAAATTTACGCGAGTAAATGTAATTTTAAAAATAAATTACGTAGTTATTTTCTTTTAATATACGTATATATATTAACTTCGATTATTAATATTAAACGTTTATTTTTATTTTTATAAAATTTTAACTTTATATATTATATTTATTTTTTAATTATTTTTTATAAATTATTAATTTTTAAATATTTTATTATATTTGTTTTTAAAAAATTTTCGAATAAATTAAACCGATAATAAATTATTTTAATATAAAATATTTATTTTTAAAAATAAAGTATCGTTATTTTTAAATAAAATAACGAATTTATTAACTTTATAATAATCGAATTAAAAACATTCGATTTTATTAATAAACGTAAATTTAATTAAAATTAAATAAAATTTTTTAATTAAAATTCGAAAAAAAAGGGAGATTTTTTTTTAAAATTTATATAATTAATTATTTTTTTTATTAACGACGATAATAAACGATCGAAAATAATCGATAATATCTTTTTAATTAATTTTATTATTTAAATTTTAACGCGAGTTAAAAAAACTTTCGTAAATAAAATAATAATAAAAATAATTCGAAATTTAAAAATATATTTAATTTCACGTAACTTTTATTTTTAAAGTAATTTATTTATAATATTTTATTTATTAATTTAAATTAAAATAAATTATTATTTTTAATAATTATAATTATAATCGAAGTCGTTATTTTTAAAAGTTAAAATTAATATAATTTTAATCGTCGATTATTAATTTCGAAAATAAATTTTTACGTTTTTTAAATTAAATATATTTATTAATAAATTTTAACTATATATATAATAATAATTAATATTATTTTACTATAAAAATATATTTACGTAAATTATAAAATAAATTAAAGTTTTTTTTAATATTATATCGTTTTATTTAATTATTTTTATAATATTTACATTAAATATTATTATAATTATAATAATAATAAATATTTATTTAAACGTAATATATATTAATTTATTAATATAAAATAATTATTTTAATTATTTATAATAAATAATAAAAAATATATATAAATAAATAACGTATTTAAAATTATTTTTAATTTATTTTTAATATTTATACGCGTCGAAAAATCGTAATTTACTTCGAATTTTATTTTTTAAATAATTAAAAATATTAAAATTTAATTATTTAATATTATCGATTAAATTAAAAAATTTAAATATTAAAAGTTAATCGTAAATATTTAACGTTATATTTATTTAAATTTATAAAATTATATTCGTAAAATATATATTTTTTATATATTTTTTATATATATTTAATTTAATAATTTAATTAATTATTCGAAAATCCCCGTATAATAAAAAAATTATTTTTTATATTATATAAAATTTTAATTTATTAATTTTATAAAAAATAAAAGAAAAAAAAAACGCGAATTATAATTCGTAAAAACGAAATTTAATTTATATTAAATATATTTAATAAAACGACGAAATTATCGTATATTTCGTTATCGATTATTTAATTTTGTTAAATAATTATTTAATATTTATAAAAATTATTTTTTTTATTTATAAGTAAATATTTATAATAATTATATAATTAATACGTATTTTATAATAATATAATTTCGTATTAAAATATTTATCGTAATAATAATAATAATAAATATATTTTTATTAAATGTTTCGTTATTTTACGTAATAAATATTTAAAATATAATTTTTAAAAATAATATATTTATCGATTAATATAAAATTAAACCGTTTATAATTTTTATATATATATAATTTAATTTATTTTATTTATTTCGTATTTTTTATTATATAATCGTATAATAATTAATCGATTATTAATTAACGACTTTTTATTTACTTAATATATTTAATTATTTTTATTAAAATATCGAAATTAATTTAAAATTAAAATTTATCGTAAGTAAATAATTTTAAAATAATTAAGTAATTTAAGGCTATTCGCAATAATATATGCGGATGAATACTCGTTAAAAAAGTCCAGCTAGTTATAGTTAACCATATACGATATGTCGCATTATGTGTTAAACAGTACGGTAAAATAAAAATAAATGGCGGTTTAGCGGTTCTTTGGACTTCGACCAGGGTCATTTCGTCTTGCTAATCTTTCCCTAGTCATAGTCCGCATTATGATTGTCGCTGGAGCAGTCACCTCAGGGACGGTTGACGCTAGCATCCTCATTGGAATGGTCGTAGTTAGCTGCATCCCAACCACCATTGCGTCTAACGTAGTAATGACGAGAAACGCGGGCGGCGATGAGGCTGCTGCTATCATTGAAGTGGTAATTGGCAATGTGGTCGGATCCTTTCTCTCGCCGTGGCTTATTTACGGGTTCCTCCCGAGCGGCGGAGACTTCGACTCGCTTAAACCAGCGAAAGCAGACACGTTAGGACCTATGTATGCTAACGTGATGCAACAGCTGGGCCTTAGCGCCCTGCTTCCACTTACCGTGGGCCAGGGCGTACGGTGGACTTTTCCGAAGCAGGTGTCTTGGATACTGAGCAAATTCTACTTAGCACAGTTCTGCTCCGTATTGATGATGCTGGTAGCCTGGTAAGTAGATAACTCGGTCTTAGAGAAAATAGTAGGACTCGAGCCGAGCTGACTTGGAACGTAAGGTCAACTTTCTCGGGAGCATTCCAAACGGGAGCACTAACCACCTTACCAAAGTCGTCCGTAATATTCAATGTGTTTTTAAATATAGCGGAATATGTCTTATTTACTGCCCTTTGCTATTGGATAGCATTGCCGCCGGAGAAATTAACTAGGCTAATCAACAGCCATGTGGCTGATTCACGGCTTGGCTTACGCCTACCCGGTGCCCTCAGGAGAGCTGTGACGGTTATAAGGATGCCCAAGGAGCTCGTGGTAGCTGTCTGCTTCTGCGGGGCGGCGAAGACCACGAGCGTGGGAATTCCGCTGGCTGCTGCTATGTGGTCTCAGCTCGACAACTTTACCATCTCATCCATCCAGGTGCCAGTTCTTTTATATACGGTGGAACAGGTGTTTGTGGCCCAATTCTTCACCATATTTTTCAGGTGGTGGCTGCATCGGGCCAAGAAGAGGGACTTGGATGTCGAATCCGTCGTGACCCGAGAACAGGACCCTGCCACCAACAAGCAACCGGATAATGCTCGTTGCAGCAAGGGCAACGGGAACCAGGATATTCCGGCCGAGTTGGTAAATCCGAGTGTGATGAGAGAGAAAGCTATATCATGAGATGCGGGTTCTGTGGTGATTACCCATTCGAAAGTTGAAGGTTCAAGTTTGTTTGTTCACGCAAAATAACTGAACTTACCTTCCTTACCCTAGGTACTAATGCTCTTACCGCATATACGATATATCAGCTATCAGCTTTGGTATTATTGCATACGTTATAGACTAGGATCTTCCCTATACCGAATAGATGGATTAATGGGGTGGTACAAACCTTGGAAGGAGGAGCCCGGTGGTGAATTACCTCACGTTACGCGGGGCCAGCGTTATCAGCCCACTTTATGACGCGCCTACCTCATGTACCTAGGTAATGTAGAGGGGATCCATTTCAGTGCATCCAATATTCTGGAACCATCACCTGGAATCATCGTCACCACCCAAAAGTCATAACCCACAATCCGTCACCCCGTGAAACTTTTTCAGCTTTTCTTGACCATATTCATAGATCCTTGAATTGGAACAAACCAGCTGATTCCAACCGCTTCTTATTCTTATCTGGGACCCCCCGTCTGTATCTAGCCTACCGAAATCTACCCATATTGGTTAACTTGTGAAATAGCATCTATTATCTTTAACAACTTCGTTTCTACTATCACTTGTACCTACTATACTTATTAAACAACTTGTTGAGTTTTCTTGTTTCTTTTTAGCATCTCTTAATATATACTATACCCCCGACTCTCAGACTTCGAGAACTTCGAGAACTTCGAGAAATAACCAAATATGAGCACTGGTAGAGTTTTGCGGGGAAGCTGTCGCTGCGGCAGAAATCAATACATAGTCCAGTTACCCAGGAACGCATCCGAAGAGGCTCAAGTCCTCTTTGATTCCACTGCAGCCCATAGTAAGTATGGTCCTTTTACAGGTAATCGGAAACACTACTACCTCTCCTCCCCGTCGGCACTTAGCTGGCTTGCTGTGGATTATTCCTCGGACTAATTCCAGTTTAAAATAGGAATCTCTTCCGCCGCACCTCTCTCGGCCTTCCTTAGAGTTCCACTATCCTGGTACCATAGCCAAACATTTCCATTCTTCCCAGACGAGTCCCGGGCTAGTATTAGACGTGTCTATTCCCACCCTACCGAGCAGAGTGCCATGCGACAATTCTGTGGCTACTGCGGTACTCCTCTGTCATATTGGTCCGAGGAGCCCAGAAGCGAAGCCGATTATATCCAATTAACACTTGGCAGCCTCTTAACTGAGGATCTTCACGATCTGGAGGATCTAGGTCTTATCCCTGACGAATCCGAATTGGACCCTATGGACATCGTGACTACTCCTCACCCATCTAGCCAAGGGTCACTGTTGACCGGGCGGGATATGACCGGCATTCCTTGGTTTGAGAGTATGATTCTAGGTAGCCGCCTAGGCAACATGCGTACTATGAAACGAGTCGGAGAGAGTCGAGACGGCAGGGTTCGGGTCGAATACGAAATCACAGAATGGACGACAGATAGTACGGAAGAGGACACCGGGGATGCGGGAGAGGGATCTGAATCTTCTATGACGGGTAAGAGGAAGCGTGTAGAGATTGATGATGGACCCGGCGGAAATACTGCATAGGGCAATTAACTCGATCGCCGGCCGCTGTTCATGCGGCCGATCGCGTCTATCCGCTTCTAGACGATACAACTTTGAGGCATTAGCGAGGATTGAGATCGACTCAGACAAAAAAAAGGATAAGTTCAACACCATATCGGAACACGTTCCCTTCTTCCTATGTTGTCCTGTTTGTGCGCGGTCATTTCTTTCAATTATCTTTGTAACACGGAGACTAGATCTGTAAATCCTGTGTTGAAGTTCTTATTTGCAAGGATTCACGTCAAAGTGGCCTGTCAATGGGGATCCGAGCTCTCTCAAGGACAAAAAGCTCGTACCGAATAGGGAATTGGCTTGGCCGGGAAAACTAGGTAAGCCCGAGCCAGGTGACTCTCGAAATATCGAGTAATTATCGCCGAGATATTTCTGCAGCGATCAAGACGACAATTGGTCAATGGATGTAGGAGATTGATTCCGGCGAGGGCAGAGCTATAAGAGAGAATTACTATGTGGTAGGTAGGTATGTATGGCGACGCGACATTGGGCGCCGGGAACCGGCAGGCACAAACCGTTGACCAAGCTGAGATTCGACGTCGCGTCGTTTTCCTAGGGCCCAATCCTCAGCCGAGTTGCTATCGGACCCTTTTATCATTACGATTCGCGCAAGTCGGATGGCTCTCCGTTCTTGGGGCTCACAGTTCCGCTTCCCGAAGTTAGACCCCTTTCATGTAGGTGAGGTTGCGCCGCATTCCAACGAGACAGGTAGCCAAGATCGATCTTTTGAATCGCTAGCGTCGCGACTCATCAATCCGTGACCATCCCGAATCCAAGGAACAGCGCTGCTCGAAAGATGGGACTATCGTGTCTACCCACTCGGCTGTATCGCCGAGGTTTTCACGAACCCCTGGCTGCATGAAGGATCCATGAGGGGCCAAGACTCGAGTCTTGGACAGACATGTGCCCTCTGGCTGGCCGGAGACACGGGCCGTCGCTGGGATCTAATATGATTCCGGCACATGACGAGCTCGTTTGTGGGGGGACATCCAAATCAAAAACTGGACCCTGCCTCTCTGCCCGTGTGCTTACAAGCTCCAATTACCCCGCGGCGGAGATGGTTTGCTGTGGCCTATGTGGGTATGAGTGGCTGGAATTGGCACGAATGGGTTGGAGATACAGCCATCATCGCACAAGCCTGTTGTTCTCGGTCGTCACGGTCCGACACGGGAGAAAGGGGAAAATGCCGGCCCTACACTGTACCTTGAAACGCAGACATGCTCGTCTCTAAAAAGCTTCGCAAGGGTATAAGAGGATGGCAGCCTCCATTCTAACGTCGAGCAGCTGTTCTGCTCGGCCTCACTTGTATCGTCAAACACACTCTCACCTGGCTTGCTGTATCCCCCTTTCTCGAGATCGTCTGCAGTCTTGGCTGGTTGCCAGAACAAATATCCGTTTTTCCCGGACGAGATCGAAACGTTAGTGGGCAGCTCCGAATAGCCTAGATATACCGTTATCGCCCTCGCACTCGCGACCTCGGACTTCCCAGACCAATATGTCGTTGCCCTCGGACTTTCTCTGGGGCTTCGCCACAGCTGCGTGAGTACCATCTACCGAGCTTCACTCTATCAGATATACCAGCCGTACCCACACCAAAGAGAGAGAACTTCGCCACTGACTTGAGCCTTTCTCCGCACGCAGCTACCAAGTTGAGGGTGCTACCCAACAGGATGGTCGCGGCCCAACGATCTGGGATACCTTTTGCGCTATCCCGGGGAAGATCGCAGATGGGACTGACGGATCCGTTGCTTGCGATTCATACAATAGAACTGCCGAAGATATCGCTCTATTAAAGAGGCTAGGCGCTACTTGCTACCGCTTCTCCTTATCGTGGGCAAGAATCATCCCGCTTGGCGGCCGGAATGACCCTATCAACCAGGCCGGCATCGACCACTACGTCAAATTTGTTGACGACTTACTTGAGGCCGGCATCACGCCTTTCATCACACTACTACACTGGGATGTCCCAGATGCTCTCGACAAGCGGTACGGTGGTCTTCTAAACAAAGAAGAGTTTCCGCTCGACTTTGAGCGTTATGCCCGCGTCGTTTTCCAGGCCATTCCTAAATGCAAGAACTGGATCACATTCAACGAACCTTGGTGTAGTTCTATTCTAGGATACAGCACAGGATTCTTCGCCCCCGGCCGCACCTCCAACCGAGCCAAGTCCCCTGTCGGCGATTCTAGCCGCGAACCTTGGATCGTCGGTCATAATCTACTATTAGCCCATGGTAGGGCTGTCAAGGTGTATCGCGAGGAGTTCAAGCCCACAGATAAGGGCCAAATTGGGATTACCTTGAACGGAGACTACACATACCCGTGGGACCCCGAAGACCCGAGAGATGTTGAGGCTGCCAACCGAAAGATTGAGTTTGCCATCTCGTGGTTTGCGGACCCCATCTACTTCGGCAAGTATCCCGACTCGATGCGAAAGCAACTCGGCGACCGCCTGCCGGAGTTCACACCCGAAGAAGAGGCTCTGGTTAAGGGCTCCAACGACTTCTACGGGATGAATCACTATACGGCCGACTACGTCAAGCACGGAGACGGCAACCCTCCACCGGAGGATTTCCTAGGCGACCTGACGACTCACCCGTACAGCAAGAACGGCGACTGCATCGGGCCTGAGACGCAGTCGTTCTGGCTACGCCCGAACCCGGAAGGGTTCCGAGGCCTCCTCAATTGGCTTAGCAAGCGCTACGGCTACCCCCCTATCTACGTGACGGAGAACGGAACTAGCATCAAGGGGGAGAACGACCTGAAGGAGCCGGAGATCCTCAACGACGTGTTCCGGTATAACTACTTCAGGGACTACGTCAACGCTATGGCGAAGGCCGTGAGCGAGGACGGCTGCGATGTCAGGGGCTACATGGCCTGGTCGCTGATGGATAACTTCGAGTGGGCCGAGGGCTACGAGACCCGGTTCGGTGTCACCTACGTGAACTACACGGACGGTCAGCAACGGAAAGAGAAGTACAGCGCACGGAAGATGAAGGAGATCTTCGACGCCGTTATTAAGAAGGATTAGAAAGAGAAGAATAAGAATAAGAATAAGAGAGAGAGAGAGAACCACACAGGGACCTGATGGTCCAAGGGTCTCTTTTTTCTTTTTGTCTCCCGTGTGCGTTATTATGAGTCCTCGATACCTCAGGTAATTCGGAGTATAACAGGGGTTATGATGGTTAATTTTGGATTTCTTAATGACGATCTAGTATCATGACACGTGTCTCGAGCCTTCTTCCCTGAGGCAACCAACCCTCCGTTATGGTTGCTCTGTCGCTCACTAGCTGCTGGCTCCGTAGAATGGGGGTGCCAAAGACGTGATGTGGCAAATAAGGTGCGCCTGCCGCGAGTAGCCGAGAACATACCTAATATGGCATATATTGAGGCCGACGGCTTCTCCAGAAGAAGCTTTCCGGCCGAATTGGAATCTACGAGGTGGCATATTTGTAAGGTGCTATATGCCGTTCTTGCTATTGCATAGAAATGTCGTGTAATTAGTTGGGTGGAGTTTCCAGGAATGGAGTAATCATACCCCTATGTAGGTAATTACTACACACCGTTATTTCATTTTCAGGTTTATACCTTTCCCTTTTCCAGCTTCGTATATATAAGCAGTGGCTTTGGCGTTCAGCACCTTTGATCTTACATGATTCACCATCGACAATGTCGAGATCCGTATCTTCGAGGGCCTAGCCCCCTAATGGGCCGGGCCCCAATAACGACGCCTATTCTAGCAACATCAAAGCAAACCCACACGAGGAGCCAACTATTAATTTACCAATACGCAAGACCTCTTCCGGGTGATCGATCACGTCTCTGGGGACTTCTGGTAAAGGGACCAGCAAGATGACAGGCTTGCTATATAATTCATCACCAAGGCCAGGTCCACCGGGCATCTTGAAAAACATTGTGTGGCCAACCAAATACACCAACCCCGGCTTCTTATCATCATGCCTCTGTAAACCACCCCACACCCCGATACTCAATACCTACCTCCTACGCCGTAAACTAACGTTTAAGTAATAATCTAGATGTATATCCCGACGCCTTCGCCAAGGTTGAAAGAGGACTGCGTCCCGCCGGCGTAAATATTGCCGGCGCCAGTACCAGCCCAACTCGCCAGCCCTAGAAACCGAACCCCTACCAAATGATCCTATTACCATCGACGGGCACGAGGATATTGAAGATGACCTGGCTGGCGATAGTGAGAAGGTGCTTTCCCTGTCAGCACGTGCTAGCACTCTAAAGGTATTCTCCCGCATATGATCAATGGTACGAGGGAAGGCTTCTCGCTCGGAATGCTGCGAAGTTAGTGGACAAATGGGATAAAACCCATCCACTAGGCAAGGACGGCTACAAGCAGGACAATGAGTAGCAACGGTATCAAAAAGGAATATTAGAGCAGAGCTACCAATTGTTACGACCCTTTCAAGATGATCGTGTGTTGTAATGAGCTTAGTTCTTCTAGGTAGGTAGCTATGTACGTGCGATGTTCTGTTTTATTCCATGTCAGCGCGTGTCGGCACTCTAACATCCCCCTTCGAGCTTTTCCACTTGAACAGCTTCTTTCCCTCAAAACTCATTGCTAGAAATATTCAGAACCAGCAACTTCTCTATACACGAGGACCCTCGCAACATTCCACACAGGTCGTCCTACTCCTCCTCAGGTACTCCTCGTTAGGGCGGAACCTTACGCCTAGTAGGCGAACGGCGGCGGCGTTGATCTCTCAATTAGTCTTATAGTAAATAACTACGACTAGCTGAAATGAAGAAACGGATCCCGTAACGCGGGGTGTTGCAAAAGGGCCATTGGTACTGGAGTTCCGGCATCTTCTTCGAGACCCAGGTCCGCATAGGGGGGATTTTATAATCGGTAACCCGGATTTATAGGAGTATGCGGGAGGCGTATGGGGGCGACGGATCGCTTATTCGTACCGACCTAAATTGCCCGTCTCTCGTCGGAGCCCGTCTCCGGTGCCTTTTGCTCGGAAATATAGGTATACAGCATATTAATGGACAATCCGAAGGGCCATGGTTACTGTCAAAAATCCTGGACACACACATCAGCAGCAACGGCAAACGAGAAACTCGGCAGAACCCACCGCACAGGACTATAACCTCGAAAGGTTACTCGATCACTGTGTTTCGAAAGGCATAAGACGGGGCGTGTATCCCAACCAACCTTTAAGCAACCAATCAACTTCATACGAAAGATCCCCTCAGTTACCCTGTCGCTGGTTTAGCCTTTAATGGATGGTAATGTCATGCTATAGACATTTGAGGCGTATATCCCTTCGTCCTCAGTCGGTATGTATACCTAGGGGCCCCCGGCCTGGTTACCTGGTTAAAATAGCTGGTGTAACAATGAAGTTGTTTCCCTACCTAACTACCATGTAGTCGGCATTGTGACAGGCCGAACACGAGATCCTCGTTGTGTGTATGCTTAACGTGGTGTATATACCACTTAGTACGGAGGTCCGGCCCGTTATCTTTTCATCATGCCTCTATGCTCTATCTTAACACACACTACACTTGGTAGGGATTCTAGCATTCGGAGCGTTAGTGGCCCCTAGTTTTAATAAGTCGTAGCCGTTAGCATCGCGCGCACGATAGGCATAATGCCAATGAATCAAAGAGAAAGAGTTCGTAAGTAGTGCTAGTTCTAACTTCGTTGCTACTATAAGGTCTCAATCGTAAGAAGTATTCGACCCATCCAGGATAGGAGCTGTTTGGCCTCTCGAACGGTCTGTATATAGGTAGGCGCCTGCGTGATATACCTACCCAATACCGACAGCCCCTATACCCCAGGTTAATTCTCCAGGAAACAAAAATCAAATCGCACCTTTAGCACATCCACATAGTTATACCATACCTCATCAAAAGATTCCCCATTCAACGCCCTATTTATTATACAACCATCCCGCAATCCTACAATCCGCAACTAAGCCAAATCATATATCTAGGTAGGTACCTAGGTAAACAGCCCTAAGGCTGTCTCCTCGCAGCCAGGTCGTGCAAGTCGCCCGTCTCGCCGACCTGGACCCTGCCGCCGGACGACTCGTCGGCTTTCTTGGGTCCCTTTCTCAACGCGTCGTCGACCTTGTCTTTGAGCGCCTCGTTGTGGACCTCCATGTTGGCGCCGATGTCCGACTGCGTCGTGGTGCCGTAGGTCGCCGAGGTCTCGTCGATGATGTTTCTGGTTTTTTGGGGGGAAGAGTTAGTATAGAGGACGTATTTATTAGTAGGTAGGTATGATTTTCGAAGAATCGCCGCTTGGTTGGAAAGCTGGTTGATTTTTTTTTTTTTTTTTCGGATTTAGGGGTAATATGCTAACGCAGCTGGATGCCAAGGAGGGGACTTACTGCGCCTGGCCGTGTTGGTGCGAGTCGAGAGGCGTCTGCTCGATCTCGGATGCGTGACCCCCTCGTGAATCAGTCATGTTGATCTAGCCTCTGGGTTGGTATACTATGTAGGTAGCTATCGTCAGATTGTGTGTATAGCTGTGTACGGGACTTAGATGAAATGGAAGCGGGAGCTAGTTAAGGGATCAATATGGCTATATGTATTTGGGCGTTTAGATCGACGCCGTCTTATAGCACTTATATCTATGGTGGGGGATATATATGTAAGTCCGGTCTGTCAATAGCCCCAATGACGTATGCTGAGGTCATACCCATGTACCTCCATACGTGCCCACGTACAATACAAGACATAACCTTCACACCGATCGATGCACCTTGGCTGGTCGGTCTGTGAATCCCTCGAAGATGCCACTAGATAAAGGCTATTGGTTGGCGAGCACTGGTGTACACAATCCCGAAAATATTCGATATCTTCGCCTTGTTAAAATGATACACAGTGATAAGGGACACTTAAGGGACTCACAGTGAGATGTCTAAGCTACCTACCCGACCACTATCCCAGCAGCCTTACAGTGTTGCGCATCTTCTACTGCAGTGCGAGGGATTAGGGTAACTCATAAATTTTTATTGTTTTTGCTCTCCTCGTCCGACTTGGTCGATGCGTCGCTTGATGCCCGCAGAGAGGCGATATTGTCATCGATGATAGAGATTTCGGCATTTATCCGGAGAATCTTTTCCATCAGCTTTTCTTCATATTCTTCATCTGACAATCGCTTCAAGGGGCTCCATTTTGAATCAAGCCAACCGGACTTTGGCTTGGGTTCCTCCTTAGCTTGGTTTTTGAAGCGTTGAGATAGGAATGCGCTCGCAGTCCCGAGAGTACCGAAGAATATGATTCCTGGTATTATGTTCCTAGGTCCTCCTATTAGGTATTAGTTAGCGAGAACCTGGCATAAAGCCGTAGTCGTCGGAGAGACTCACGGAACATGCCACCGACCATCCCAGACACGCCGCCGGCTACACCGCCCGCTTTTACATGGTCCGATGGCGTGAGGTTTTCTTCGCCGCCCCATGCATGCCAAAGGAGACTTCTCGAAGCTGTATAGCGTTAGCGATTTAGAAGAACCCATGTAGTATACTAGTATAGGGAAGATGTGACTGACCAACAAAGGTAGACCCGAGGGCAAACCACTGGAGGCCAGCTACTAGGGCAAATAACGCCGGTGGCGCCGATCGAACAATACCAGATCCAGCCCCGACTACAAGGCCAACGCCGCCTGGATGAAGTTAGCATCGTCGTACAAACAGTTTGCTTCTTGAGGGCATGTTTTCACCTGCTAGAGCACCGGTCTGTAACGATTTGCTTGCAATTTCCATAAGCTCATTTGCCGTCGGTATCTCATCATCATACGGGTCGTCCGCTCTTGGACTAGGAGCTGAAGCCTCGGGCCTCTTAGGCGTTGGCTGTTGTGACGAAGGAGCCATGCTTGTATAGATGACCTTGGTAGGTATTGAAAGGCTGAGGTTAATCCAATTGTCTTAGACCATAATAAGATTAACGATAATCGAACAGGCCCGAAGGATTTAACGTATCGATTACATGTAGCCTTGAGGGTGTCTGTCCGTCGCGGTATTTAGACGCTGTGGTCGCGATGGGCGCCTTTTTCTCTCCTTTTTTTTTTTCCTTTTCCACTTCTTCGAAGACCCACCAGCCCTAGTTCATACCTTATCAACTAAATATGCAACTGAAATCCCGTTATATTGTTAGGTAAATAAATAGGTTCGGCCGGGGATATACTATTTTGACAGAGGTAGAATATAACATAAAGGATAATGTTGATTGGAGGATTGGGATGTCTAAGCTGAGACTTATCGTAATCGCACCAAAGATCAGCTAGTTTTCGCCCATCGGCGGCAATAGATCCCCTGTGCCCCTCCCTGTTAGTTGCAGTCTGAGGTACTTGGAGGCCAGGTACCTGGGCGATAGACCCAGAAAAAACGGGCCAATGAAAGTAAAAAGAAGCTACGGCACTCGCGAGAGAGGGGGATTAGCGAGCCCCTCGAAACCCCCAGACCTCAGAACTCAAAAAATAAAAATAATAAATAAAATAAAATGATGCAACATGAAAATATTCGATAGTAGAGGCGGTTACTTATTCGATACTTATGTCAATATAAGCGACGGCGTAACTTTATGCGTCTATTATATAAAAATAACAATATCTACTATATCTACCATCCACAAGGTAATACATAACATTACAGCCCTTAGAGAATCGCTCTTAAAAGCAGTACCAGAGGGAAAAACTGTCTGGCTTAGGTATGTGTACTCGACGTGTAAGTACCTATCCAGGCATGTTTTTGGTTTAACCAGTTACCTAATCGGGGCGAGTGTCGAAGTCGCCTACTCCTAACGTTGAAAGCGGTGCGCACATACTCCCGCCCCTCGCTACACGGTACATACCTCGATACTTGATACCTCTTATGGTAAAGTTTACTACGTTCATATTTAGGTACTCACATGTAGCTTCGATTGAGTTTTAAACCCCGCCATTACACAAGTAGAAGAAAAAAGACGGTACTTTGGCGGCTTGTACTGCGGGCTCAATTCTTCCCAGCGTTCCTCATACGTTGCGAAAGAAAAAAAAAAAAAAAAATTAAGCTAACCCTCCCGGCCTTTTTCTTCACAGCATCCATTTTTTTTCCTCTTCGTCGAGGAAACTTTCGGTTCTCCTTGCCCACCTCGCAACCTTTCGGCAACCACTATTACTGTATTGTTCCCCCCCAATCGATTCGACGGACTGGCAACTGTGGAATTCACCGCTGCTTCACCGTCTTCGCATCCATTTTCATATCGCTCCGACCGAAGAACTAAGCCTTTAGTTTCTTCGGCGATTCATCCCATCTGCGCGCGACGACTTTGAAGAGCGTTGCGCGTGGTTAAAACACCGCAATCATGGGTATGTTGTCGCCGACCCGCCTCGCCCTGCCCACCGTCTTCTCATGCTAACAATTGATATGCTGTAGCGCCCAAGAAGAAGGAACAGCAGAAGATGACCCTCGGGGCATTTCTGCAGGAAGAGAGTCAGTTCTCAATTCCCCCTTTGCCCCGTTTTGACACCGTTCGGGTCGCCATCATTCCAGACTCCAGAAACACACCGCCGCGCACCATAACCAAGCCGATGAAGGGAAAACAGGGGGAAATGCGAGCGATTTTGCTAACATGAAATAGAATACGGCGGATCATGGGCTGATGAAGTCGAGGACTCCTTTGGTACGTCATATTCCTGCGTCGATTTAATTCTACCATGTGAACTTAACTTCGCTAACGTCTTCGTTCCTCAGGCTCTCAGCCTTTGCCTCCCCCGACTACTGAGCGCCGAACCGGCTACTCTAGCTACGGAGGTTCTGGTAATGATAGGGGTATGTTTTAAAAAAGAAATACCTTTTATTAAGGATAAACAGCATCATTAACGTATACTCCATCAAGGCTATTCCATTCGCGATTCCTATGCAACCCAGGCTCCAGCCCAGCTCCCAACAAAGCCTCCCTACACCGCCCATTTGGGCAACCTGTCCTACGAGGCCACCACCGAGTCGGTGACCGACTTCTTTGAAGGCTGTGATATTACTAGTGTTAGGATCATCGAAGATCGTATTGAACAAAGGCCAAAAGGCTTCGCCTATGCTGAATTCGCGAACGTCGAAGGCTTGAAGAAGGCCTTAACCCTCGATGGAACCAGCTTTCAAGGCCGCACCATCAAGATCAAGATTGCCGATCCCCGTGAGTCCAACCCTGGATAGATCTTTCGTGCACAACAACTAACCGTCTTATAGCTAAGGAACGAGAGAACCGTGGCGAGTCCGCTCGCGATCTTAGCAGCTGGGAGCGAAAAGGCCCTCTAGCAGATCTCCCGTCTCGCGGCGGTGACCGGCGCCCCGCCGATTTCGGAGAGCGCCGAGGACCTGCCTTCCGAGATGCACCTTCTGACGACGGAAAAGTTCGTGACTTTGGCAACTGGGAGCGCAAGGGCCCGCTATCGCCGCTCCCCCCGGCCGAGCGTCCCGCCGGATCACGAGATAATAGCCGGCCCCGAACCAACGATGCCAACCGCGGCGATTCCTTCCGCAAGGACCGCAGGGCATCTCCCGCTACCTGGGGCGAAGGCCGCCAAGAGGGTTCTCGACCTCCTAGGGAATTCAAAGAGAGGCCTGAGCGCCCGGAGCGTGTTCCGACTGCGGCGGAACTCGATAACCAGTGGCGCAGCAACATGAGACCTGACCGTCCGGTAAAGTCTCCCGAACAGTCCCGCGACGGATCTGAGGCCCCCCCTTCGCCTGCCGCCGGCTCAGTCACCAGCCCGACGGCTGCTCCGGCCCCTACGGGTCGCCCCCGACTCAACCTCCAGAAGCGAACCGTATCCGAATCCCCAGACGTTGCGTCACCTGGGCTGTCATCAGCAGGCGGCGATTCCAAGGCGAGCCCCTTCGGTGCTGCTCGTCCTATTGATACGGCTGCGAAAGAGCGGGAGATCGCAGAGAAGCGCGAGCAACTTCTTAAGGAGAAGAGAGAGGCTGAAGAGAAGGCGAAGGAAGAGCGACGCCTTGCTAAGGAGGCTGCGGCGAAGGAAGCCGCGGAGAAGGCTGCTGCTGAGGAGGAGAAAGCCAAGACCGAAGCGGCCCAAGAGAAGGCGGAGCCCGTAGCTGAGGCGAAGGAGGAAAATAAGGAAGCGAGTGCTCAAAACGGCGGGGCCGCAGAGCAGAAGGTGCCGATTAGGGCTAAGGAAGGGGTCCAGAACGTTAAGTCTAGAGCCACTGAGAGCGGTAACTGGAGAACATCATCGGGAGAGCAGCGGCAAGGCCGTGGTGGGTACGTCAATGCCCCGCGCGGCCGTGGCGATGCTCGAGGACGCGGTGGTGCACCACGAGGACCGAGAGGCAACTATGAAGGAAGACCGCCCCGGGCAAACGGGCATTCCGACGTCAGGTCCCCGCAACACCCTCCTCAAACCCCAACGTCACCTGGACCAGACGCCGAGGCCGCTCCGGCGCAGGATCCCGATGGCTGGACGACCGTCCCCGCTAAGGGCCGTCGTAACCAGGGCGCACGCGCTTAAGCAAAGCGCCAGCACTGTACAAAATCTCAGATCTTCCATGCTCGGGCTCGTGGGAGGGGGAGTTTATTGGCACCATAATACTATGGACTTGCAATACGAAAACATGTGATTCTTTTTTTCTTCTCCTTCGACCGCCTACTTATTACTACTACCCCCGCTGTTTTCATCGTGACGAGTTTTCTCCCGCTACTACTATTACGGTTTTACGAGATTGACCCGCCTGCATGTTAATGTACCCTTCCCTCTCCCACGTCTCGTCTCCAACTCTGCCGTATATAGGTACCAATCGTCGTCTAGGATCCTGCTGTTGGTACTGCACAAAGCATATCATACAGCTGCGCCACGTATATGCCTTTCTTCCGGTGGAGAGAGTTGAATTTTCGTTGTTACGCTGCCGGACCGTCGTCGTGCTCCGCTTCGACCGAGGGTTCATGCCCATCCTTGTCCGAGACGAGGGATTTTGGTTCCGTTATCGTTCCCTCTCCCCACCACCGCTTCTTTATTAGCCGTCTGCCGACGGTGAATCCGTATAGGAGCCCGGAGAGAAGGAAGAGGGCAGGGGGAGAGGGAAAGAAAGGGGAGTGAACAAGAGCAGGGGCATATCTAGGTACCTACAGTAGAGAGAGGGAGAGAGGGTAGGCGGGTTATGAAAGGGGTTTGTCATGACTTGTTATGCCACACCACACCATACCATACCACGCCACGCCATGCTGTGTCGTGTCATATCACGCCGCACTACGTCCACGATGCATGAAGGAGAAGGAGGAACACACGTTTTTCTTTTCATTCTCGTCTCTTCCTTTTTCTCGGATGCCGAAAACAAAAGTCCAGTCTGGAGTTCGTGGATGGACAAAGGGTTAGTTAGGGCCTTCCCCGTCGTCAGTTTTCTATTTCTCTCTTTCTTTTTTCCCTTTCTCGTATCTGTTCCGTTTCCTCTCTTGTCTCTATCTCTCGAGATCTCGGGTGGTGGATGGTGGTGGTGGTGGTCTACTAGGTACTAGATGATGATGTCGACGGTCGGCCCCCCCTTTTTTTTTTCCTACGTGCGTGTGGTGTTATGTGTGTTTGTGTGTGTTTCGGATCGAAAATTGTCACGGCGGGTTAGTTAGATACCTAAGTAGATAGGTGCGATGTCGAATCTATCTGATCAGGTCTTAATTCTTTTTGTTCCGCCTCATACTTTTCCCGTCGACTTCTTGTACTTCTTGTTAGGTACCTGGAGTAGGCATTCAGAACAGAGAAAAATGACTCGTCGTTGGCGCGAAAGGAGAGAGTTCGAATTTATATGGGAATGTAGAATACGTTCTTGGGTGGAATTATATAGTATACACGTCACGTTATTAAATAGAGCTTGGTTTCCAATGGACTGCACAGCACAGCACTTGAAATATTTGCGTGATCGAAACGAGGATATATCAATTACCACAACTCAACCTATTCTACTTCGGCCCTAAGACCATCCATCCCTTGCCTATCTTGCTAAACGCTCATCAATCTTCTGCCTCCCTACCTGGGAGGTAACTATCTAATTAGGTAGGTACTTTACTTCTTAAACACCTGAGCGCCCAAATGCTCTATCTCTCTCCCCTCAGACGTGTTTCTGCCAGCGGCCTCGAGCAGACGGTTCCAAGCGTCGACATCCCGTATCTTGACGGCCTCCTTCGCGGCCTCGACGCGCATCCCGCATTTCTCGTACATCGTAATCGCGACGCCGGGCTCCAGGTTCGTGCACTTGGGGATGAAGACGGCTGCCAGGCGGGCGTTTCCCGCTTGCAGTATTTGGTTGTAAAACGGCTATGTGTGAGTGGACGGTTAGTATGGATCGAGTTTGAAAAGAAAGAAAAAAGGGGGTGGGGAAGTCGAGCTCACCTCCCAGCCAATCGGGCTCTTTTTGCTCTTAGCAATGTCCTCGATTTCGTTCCAATCACGCTTCGCAACGAGCGCTCGCAGCCTAGTTCAAATCTCGTTAGACGCGGTTTCCGCGAGGTGGTATGTACAACTGCTCAAGGGTAACTTACCGGATCCACCAGGCAACCCTCTCCGGCACCTTGAATTCGCTCTGAATCTTCTTGGCCTTGTTATGATACCCCAGACGGATCAGTTTGAATAGTGTCTCGTTGACACTCAGCCCGGTAAACGTATCGGTCAAATCCCGATCTAAAGCCTCCTGCATACGTAACAATGTTGACGCCTCCTTCAGTGCTGTCAGCTCGAAATGATGCTCTTTCGAATCGGATAGCAGTTTGGCGGCTAGCGCTAACTTATCACCCGCCGTGCGCGCATCGGGCTGATGTAAGGCTTCGCGGATGAACACGCCGGCACCATCCACTCGGCGATCGTCTTGATAGTACAGATCCTTAAGTAATGCATTATCGTTGTCCAACGCCGCCGAGGACTCAACGAGGGCAGTGGCTGTAGGTCTTGCGTTGATCACGCGGAAGAAGGATGCTAGTGGGAGCTTTTTCTTCAATTGAAGTAGCACGAAGAGAATTAAGTCGGAGTCGCCGCTCTCGATCGCCTTGTCAAGTGCAATTTCGTCCTCCTCCATGCTTAAGAGAAGCGGCACTTGCCGACCAGCGCGAGGCTCGTGGTTTAGAAGTTCCGTAGCCAGTCGACCACGTCCCTCATCATAGGCGGCACGAGCGATGGCTTCGAAAGAGATACCCGGCTTGCCCGAGAGCTTCTCCACCACTATTCGGCAGATTGAGTCCTCATCTTCGGTACCGATTCGCACCTTAGCTGAGGCCCAGTGAACGTATATACGATCTGTAGGTAAACGGAGGTACCCGGCGATACGAAGCGCGAGCAAGTATTCGTGACGATTGGTGAGTCTCTGGATTAACCCTTCCGGCGTAAGGCGTTGATACTGTTCGTAAGACAGGGGCAAGCCGATTTCGTAGTATCGTACGGCGTTAATCACTCGTAACGTCTCGCACATATCAACGAAGTCGTCGCTGTTGTATATATCTAGGACCGATTTTCCAAACGAGGCGGCTTTTAGCAGTTGCTTTTGCCAATGAGTACTAAACTCGTGTCCAGCAGCAGCAACACATGTATCTACTGCTTCAACTAGGTTCGGTCTTATAAGCTGGATATTGTCGTCAGCTTTTGGAGACTGATTTTCGAGTTGCTCCACGGCGTCAAGTAGAACAGAAGCGGGCGACTCAGTACCGTAACGGAACACTTCATCCGTGACGTCCGGGACCTTTTGGAGAAAGTCGCAGACATCATTGGTTATTAGCCGCACACCATCGTGATCTATTATCGGGTTAGCACCATCCAAGAAAGGGGAGGTCTCATAACTAACCTGCGATCACGTGGACGCGACCTTCATAGACATAACTCGCCACAGCATTATTGGGCCCTACGACGTTCACCTCGTCTTCCCAGGCGACGACAACCGCATCATTGCCACACCATTCCACATATTTGGGCGTGAGCTGAGATTTAGAATCGTGCTCACTCAGACGACTCTGGAAGTCCGCGGTGATAACGTGGGCCTTCCCATCCGCGCCGTAGAGGGCTGCGAACTTCCCGTTGGGGGATACGCTGATATGCGAGAAGGGGCCAATATCGAGGAATCGATCTTCACAGTCGGTTTTATCCACAACGTAAATCGTTTTGCCGATGCTTAAGAGCACTTCTACCGATCTGGATAATGTGAAGCTTGGAGAGATGATAGCCCAGGCATGGACTTCGCCTTCAGGCGGGGACGCAAGAGACTTGGGCCGGGGCTCATCGTACGAGGATACAGATATTAGTACATTGTTGGTGAGTAAAGCGACCATGCCATGGTCATAAAACCGGCACGAGTGGACGCCGAAATCCTCGGCCTCGCGACCGAGTGAGAATTGTGTGAAGTCTCCCTGTAAGTTGTAATAACACCTCACGGTCCCGTCATAGCTTACGACCAGAAGCTTCTCATCCTCGGACCAGCCAAGACCTTTGATGGAGCCCTTATCCCATACAATACTCTTCAGTAGCTTGCCAGCGCAGCTGTATATGTCAATGCTGGGCTTTGATGACTTGGAAGGCTGGTAAGACACGATCTTGGTGTCATCCCGACATATTGCTATATATAGTCAGCGAGGTTCGATGTTTCGAGGATTTGCGTGCATGGGGAAGCCGTATGCGATATACAAATTATCCCATGTAACAGTAAGTTATGAAAAGGCGATGCCTGTTAAACGACTTAACCGACACCTCGGATGAGCTAGTATAAAGAGGGCTCATCGAAGTTGGCCGGAGCTACGGGGAAGAGTTTCGAATGGATTATATAATAAAAACACGGCTTACCTACGGCGCCGCCATAGGGAGCACCAGCAACGATATAATTATCCAGATCTAGATCCTGGTCGAATATCGCGGTATACAACTGAGTCTTGCGGTAAAACTTGTCTCCCACTCTCTCCCACCCAGCCGTCGGGTGCGTCGTCTCCATAGTTACTTCACTTCATCATATTGGTATCATAACCGGGTGACGATATGTTCGGGATGGCTTTGGAAGTGGAAGAATCTCTAGAGAGATGATGGATGAATTAATGGCGGCCAAGGTTATCTACCTAGGTAGCAAGAGGTACGTACCTTCATACCCTGGAAAATGGGCCTGGTACGAAGCAGATTCGGAGAAAGTCCGGGTACTAGTACATGCATAACCTACGTGAGTCTGCACGGCCCCTTAAACCTTCACCAAACGGGCTTCACGTGCATATGCATGTAAATATGTACCTAGGTACCTAGGCAGCCTACTTCAAGAGCCCTTTGAATTTGAACGATCTTCATGTAAAGATGGGGTATAATAATAGAATAATACGGTGACGAGTGGACTACATGATACATACCTACCTGGGTAGGTAGGTACTTATATGTACGGGTTGCCTTAGTACTAGACCTATAGGGATTAATGTTGACTCTACTTTTGCAGACGTTGATAGATACCAAGATGAGTCCAAACACGAGCGTTGGAATAAGGAATTTAAGTGACCTCCCGTTATCAGGTGAGACAGACCATTGAAAGTCCAAGCAAATTGGATTCGTTTTTATCTACCAAATAGGTTTTCGGCTACTGAGACAGCCGTTGTGGCGTATCTACCTTGGATACCTGAGGCCTAAACCGTATGCTAATACCAGAATTAAGCCTGGTTCGGGGCGAATCAGCTCTTCTGACTACCTAGATCAAGGCACGATATAGGCCCCGGGAGAAGTCATCCTATTCTTGGTATTGTCTAAAAGAGCTCTGTTAGACACAGGTTGTTAATATTGTCATAGGGATTGTGACTCACATTGTATGCCTTTCCGGGCGTTCTCAACCTTCAAGGCCATAAAGGTTAGCCTTCCAACGAATCGCTGCTGCAACTATGTCTCCATGTGCCTCCATGTACCTCCAAATCAGGAGCAGGTCCGGGTGCCTCTAGGATGCGCTGCACTTTGCGAAGTATTGTCATGCGCAGTATAGGTTCTAATCCACCATGCGTTATACGGTCTCAGCTCTTGCGACCATAGCGCTTTTCCATCATCTTCTTATAATGGCCCTTCTTGCCACTTGTCTTTTGTTCTTGAATCTGGCCATATTTGCTCTTGAACTTGCGAGTAGCATCCTCGGTCTCCAGGACTTCCTCAAGCAGCGTGCGTTTCCTCTCCTTCTTGGTTAACCTGGCGTTGAAGAAGTCCGTGGGACCCTCAACAATGGTCCCAACAGATGAAAACTGAGGTACTAAAGCCCTCGTGGTGTCCTTGCGGTAAAATCGCTTCGAATCTAGCACGTCGCGCATGCGTAATAATTGCAAATCTTTTTTGAGTTCGGGCGTGAGGTCAGTCCGGGGGAGATTGAACCATGAAGGTCCAGCATCTGCCTTGACGGCCTGGAACGTAAGTCAGCTCACAGCTTCAAGAGAGACCGACGGAAGAAAGAAACGGCACGTGGAATAAAGTCAGAGTAACTATGATATTGATCTATCATTCTGGCGTAGCAACATTATCCCATAACGGGAACAGTTACCACTTCAATTAAATTGGGATATTACTTTCATCATGAAAAGATAAAACCGGGAGGAGAGAACTCATATGTTACGTACCATTTCTTGTTTTGACCGTCGAACCTCAGGTACTCTTACGGACAGCTCTTCAGACTTAGCATTACCCTTGGAGGTAGCCGAAGAAGTCCCTTTTGGTTTCGAGTCTTCGGACTTGGGGGCCTTCACGACATCCGACTTGCCGGTGACAGCAACGGCCTTTTCATCTTGCCCTTGGTGTTTTGCCTTCAACCTTACCTCGGCTTCCTTGAGAAGCTGGTCGATTTGGTCATCCGATAGACTGTCCATAGTTTCTACGTCCGCTATGGCGCGCGACGACGCAATTGGTTGACCGAGTTCGCGAAGCTTGGGAGAAAGAAAATAAAAATAAAACTGAGCTCCAGGAAAAAAAGATAAAATTTCTCGTCTTTCGTAGCGTGTGGCTAAGCTTGGCAAAAGTGGAGATTCAGCATTTGCTTGGTGTGGCTAGTGTATGGAGCTACGTATTGAGGGGTACGTACCTTATGTCCGCAGGATCCTTCCATGTCGGCAAAAGGACTTACATAGTACCTAATGCGAGCTAGGATAACCTATCGATAAGATAAATGATGGAAGACTTGCCCCGTCGAAGCCTCCCGAGGGAAGCACACCCTCGTGTAATCCCTGCAAACACACCCTACCTGCTGTGCATGTACGGACAGCGCCCTCCCTATGTAGCTGGTGAAGGAGAAAGAACGGCCTACGAATTTGTACTGAAGTCAGCGGTCGCTGATGCCCAACCATAGTGCCAGCGCATTGATTTCCCATCGCAGATGCCCAGTTTTCGTAGCCAGCCCTACAACGTATAAGCGCATTGAAGATCTAAGCATTTCTAGAAACCCATTCAACGTCATTGCCCAATCCCGACCAACGCATACATCAAGCTAAATATTGGAATCAGCTTTGAGTTTGTTGTTGATCAGATCATTTTTGAATACCTACCACATACCTTCCTACATGACCTACGCACGGTACATATATACCTAAGTACCTTTTATATACATAATACATAAAAACACGGTTCATAAAGTTCACAAACATAAGCACTCCACCCAAGTTTGTCTTTTGATTTTTTTGATTTTATTCTTCTACGTTGCGACTCTTTTTTTTCTCTGCCCTGTTACCTATCATCATTCATCTCTTCCAATCATATTTATTGGTGAGGAATACCACCGGAAGACGAAGTGTTGAAAGAGAGAGAGCCGGACCTGTAGACGGGTTACCTCCAAAGTCCGGGTCAAAAAGGTACCTAACTCAAGGTCAAGGTCAAGGTCGAGTCAAGACCAAGCTCAAGGCAAGAAAAGAGTGGACATCCTCGGAGCGAGCCGCACGGTGAGCAAACTTCTGGGTAAAAGAACACAGAGAAGGAGCGAATAATAATCTAGTAGCCGACAAAGGATAGGATCCATCATACCTACCTCGACCAAAAAAAAATCGCACAAACACCTTCCTCGGAGCCAAGGTCGTCGCCCAATCATTCCATCTCCCTCCTCAAAAACCTGGTCACTCCCGCCCCCCAACCTCCTGCCGAGCCAATCAATCTTACCAATCCAAAGGGTCGAACTTAAACCTAGAAATACTTTACTACGCCAAAGAAGCCCATTTGTTACATCACCGCGCGCACCAAAGCTTCGACCTGGTGCCTGTGTAAACAACACAAACAGGCCTTTATCTTTTATTTTTCTTTTATTTCTCCGCCCTCGGGAAGTCTATCGACACACGGTGACACTTGCGAGGATTCTCGGCAAGCAACGAGGAAACCAACCGACGAAAACTCGTTAACCGACCTTAGCGTCGTGCGCGTGCGTAGCTACGATACCGTCGCGCAAGCCTCTCGTTTGCCTGGTCAGCCCCGGTCAACCCTGTGCTGTGTTTATTTCACACGAGTTTTGAAATACTTGGTGATTTTCTACTTGCGCAGTTGAGGTTGTAAGACCAGTTCCAGCGCGCAGCTTCCCCCTTCAAATCGACCACATCACCATGGATCAATCTTCGTCGAATCACCCGCAGTCGTCGCGTGGAGGAGGTGGAGGGACTGGCGTCTATGATATATCCCACGGAGGACACTATGGTATGTACCTCTTGATTGCAATCATCCGTTGTGGGATGCCTTCGTTCGTGCGACATCGCTAATCATCTCTCTTTCTAGGTGCCAGTGCAGCAGTGAGTCCCACCATCCATCCCCCCCTCGTCTCATCTCCGCCGCTTGTCGACGATTCCTCTCCTTCCCCCTCTTCTCCCTGTCTCATACTCCCGTTCCCCTCCTCTCCTACCTTAGCCCGTTATCTAACTCGACTCATATAGCTCGCAAACTCCGGCTTCGCCCCCGCCGAACTCTACACGGGACCCTGGGCCAACGTCCACCAGGGTCTACACGGCCAGTACAAGGACATCCTGACCACGTACTGGCAAAACACCATCAACCACCTCGAGTCCGACCAACATGACTACAAGCTGCACCAACTACCTCTCGCCCGAATTAAGAAAGTCATGAAGGCCGACCCCGAAGTAAAGATGATCTCCGCCGAAGCTCCCATCCTGTTTGCGAAGGGCTGCGACATATTTATCACCGAGCTGACGATGCGCGCTTGGATCCACGCAGAGGAGAATAAGCGCCGCACTCTGCAACGATCCGACATCGCGTCCGCCCTCGCGAAGAGCGATATGTTCGACTTCCTCATCGACATAGTTCCCCGGGAAGAAGCCAGCCACGCAAAACGCGCCAACCCCGCACAGACGCAGTCGTCCCAAGGCGGCGTGCCGCCCGCCGCACCCGGCAACCAGATGCCCGGATCGCACGGCTTGCCCGGCGCCGCCAACCACATGGGCCCCGGCGACTACGGCATGGGCGGCCACGCCATGGGCTCCGACCAGGAATACCGCGCCCCGCCCATGTACAACCAGGTCCAGACCGGCCCGGGCGGCCCGTACGGCCAACAGCCGCCGCAGGCTATGTACGGCGACATGGAGGGCATGTACGGCTACCCCGCGATGCCCCAGCAGCAGTAGGACGGCGCCAGGGCATCGACGGTTGAGGGCAAGAGCAAAGACCTCGAGCAGCTATTGGACGAGTATAAAACGCTAACGCCGCCCAAAGAAAACGTCTTCTCTAGCCCGACGGACTGCCTGGATGGTTTATTGGCATATCTAAAAGAGGAGAGATGAGGGGTTGGCGGGTTAAGAGGTTAAGAGGTTACGATAGGTATTGGTTCGGAGGATAGTACATTCCAGAGAACGAGGCTTCCGTGAATATTACTTGGGGACACGCACACAGACACACACAGACACACACATTCTCACACAGATACGCACATTTCATGTTCTCATTTGGTAGTATGGCGTAGGGGTTATAAGGTCACTACTGGTTTAACCGGCACAGTTTGCGGGTTTTTAGGTACTACGAATGCGAGTTTGATTTTTCTTTTCTTTTGACTAGGTTGCCTACCAGGTATATTACAGTGTTCCCTAACCTGCTCGTAACGTGAAATGTGGTATGGCGATATGATGTAGCCGATATAGAGTGTCCGCCAACCTGTTTGCCATCCTTACTTGGTGCCGAAACGGGACGACAGGTTCGACGAGAAATTGGCGAATCGCTGGGCGGTCTGGCCCTGGCTCGAGATTTGCTGCGTAAGCCTATATTGGGTAGTCACCGTGTTAGCCGAACCAGTCCCCGAGGTCGCTTACATTCAAATAGCTACGATTAAGGAGAGGGGAAGGGGGGCTCACTTCTCTAGCAGAGCGGGGCCGGTCATAGCGTCCACGCGTCCGTACTTCTTGTTGCGGGTGGAGATGTCGAAGAACTCGTCCGTGTTGTCGGACTGCAAGAGGTGGATGGTCTGCTCGAGCTCGTCCAGGTTGGACCGCAGCATGAAGCCGTTCTCGAGCCCGTCGACGAAGGTCGTCAGGTGTTCCACATCCATGGATAGCGCAGCGACGCCGTTCGGGTTGATTTTCTTGACGTCTGGAGAGAGAGGGAGCGCCTGTGGGGGGTTCATTTATTAGTACTGGCTTGGTCTGGGGTAATGAATAGGATAAAAGAAAAAAATACTAACGAGGATCTTGTTCGCCGCGTGGCTGAGCGCGTCGAAGTAGATAAGCTCCTTGATCTCTCTGGGCAAGCCTAGCAGCGTCGAGTTCATGATATTGGCCAAGTACGTGGTGAGCGTCTGCATGTAACTGCTCGGTTCCGTGGGCCGGTTATACGCCGTCCAATCGTATTCCGCCGTCTCTACCAAGTCATCGATCTTGGAGTTGACGAGCTCGAAGATGCGTTTCTCGGCCGTCTTCTTGTTCTCCCTGAACTGTTCGGTAGCCGCCAAAGTCAAAGGCCCGCCAGCAGATCCTGAGGACCGTGCTCTAATTAGTAGCTGCTCCAGCTCCTGGCAGGCGATTTCAAAGTGCTCCAGGTTGATCAAGATCTGCACTATCTGACCGAGATATTGCGAACTCAGCCTCTCCACCAGAGACTTGCATACTTTCTCAGTGAGAAGCTCGTCCAGTGACTAGTGGCTCTAGGTTAGCATTACAACAGCAAGGCTGGGCGTACGTGAACCGTACCTTTCGTAGGGTATCATCGATCTTATTCGGGTGCTGGAAATGATCGTCCGAGAAGAAATAGAACTGGTTAAGGAAATTCCTAATATCGATACAACACAGTGGGTACATCTGAGAGAAAGGCAAAACACATGGGAACCTGTACTAGTTAGTTCATTGTCGTCAAGAGTGTGTGTACACCAAACACTTACGTTAGTTCCTCGAGGGGCTTTTCCGGAGTAAACCAGCTAACGTTTGCCACCTTCTCATATTCTTCTCTGGTGTTGATAGCCATCGGCATATAATCATCAGTCGATACGATCTTTCCAAGACGGTTAGCTAATTCATTTTTGTTTTTTTCCAACGGTTGGCGACTCCATACCTCTTGAAAGTCCTCGCTAAACCTTCTCTTCAGAAGTTCAGCATATCTGTCGAAGAGATCGACTAAAAATTCATCGAGCCTTGAGACCGAATATCCCCATCCCTGAAACTTGAGTTAGAAAACTATTACACCGGGAGGCGCTGGTCTACCGACCTCCATTGTCAGGATGAAGAGATCAATCCGCCCCTTGATGTTCAGGAGAACTTGAGCATCACTGATATCACTTAATGCCTTCGACGTAAGCGATATAGCTGCAGAACACATCGAATCCCATAGTTCCTCGACCTAGAATTGTCAGTGTTATATTACCAAGTAGATGAGGCATTTGGTGTTTCTCACATCAACAGCTGTGCGTAGCTGGGGAACCTGCCGCATTGTTGCCTTTTCAATAATGGCAAACCCAGCAATGCCCTCCAGCAGACTGCTCAACGACGATTCATCATCGGTAACCAGGCTCACGGAGCTTGGTAAAAGCAGCTCTTTCTGTCGCCTTCTAGTAGCAGCGTACTCGGATCGGAACTTATCGCTCTGGCCGAGAGCCTCGTGGATATGCAAAGCTTCGAAAAGAGGTGTGAAATCGACCTAGGCCCTTAGTTTAGTATAAGTAGAACCCATAAAAATAGTAGCACCAGCAAACAACACCTTTAGCTCCTCGTTGTCGAGGACATCAAACTCCTCGCTCTCGTCAAAGACTAGCTCGATAGCAGAGTTAAGCTTAAAATTGTTTAGAAAGTCGTCCTTCTCCGCCCTTTCCCGTTGCCGCGTGCGACGCATCTCGGTATGGTAGAATGCCACCTCCCCAAGGAACTGGGACGTTTCCCTAATGCGAAACAACCAGGTATTGAGGTCCGTCATAACGGCCTCGGATATGGTCTTTTGTGACGCAGGGATGGACTTCTGTATCAAGTTGGCGAGCTGGTGCTGGGTGGCATAGTTGTTCTGTATGATCGGGATAAGGAACTCGTTCTGGAGGTCGTCGAGAGACTTGAGCGCGGCGTAGTACTTCTTTTTGCGGATCAGATCGTGGGCGTTGTTGACGGCATGTAGGATCTTCAAAGATTCCTTTAGGGCGTCGGATACGTCTGATATGTTTTCCCGGACGGCTCGTGTATTGACTAAGGCCTGTTTCTGCTGCGCCAATTTCTCCGTGCTGGCTTGGATCGACTGATTCAACTCGAGGATGTCGGCGGTTAAGGCAACGGTTCGCTCGCGGACATTTTGGAGATGGTTGACCGAGTCTAGAAACTCTTCATGTTTCGTCAATCCTATCCTCTCAATCTCGGCCTCCCGGTCTTCGGCATATTGGGTTAAGTTTTGCGTAAGAGCAGCGGCTCTATTAGTCGCTGTCGCATCTTTCAGGACGGGTATTAACTGATCGAGGAATTCGGCGTCCGAAGAAGATAGAATGATGTGTTGGACGGCGGTGTTGTAATCATCGTAATTTTGAGCCCTTCGCGGCATGACGGCGGCAGATCGTGGCCTGGCCACATCACAATACGACCAGGAACGCCGTACAGGTCAGAAGGGGCTCAGTAGGAGACGGAGTGCGGTGTCGGGTCAGGGCGATGTGTAGAAGGGCAAGCCTTCATTGTCAATTCTGCTTCGACGCTCTGCGTAGTCAGCTTCGCCCTCGAATATAGGCCGGCTACCAAGATTTTATCGGATGATGGAGCCGAGAACTATGCCGATGTCGACGGAGAGGTGACGCCGAGCTGTCCATAAAGCGCATATATGTAATGTAGGTAGATACCTAGGTACCTATTTACTTAGTACCCTCAGGTACATGCACGGTCCCGTAAGAGGCATATTAGGTTCAAGGTACCTTAGCTGCATGCGATAAGCCTCACCGGACCACCCCACTTAGATACCCCATAAAGGAGCCCCATCACCTAACATGCTTCAAATTTTGTCCCTCTTCATCTCTGTTCCATTTACAGGGATTGATGTGGCTTTCCAGGTGTGGCGCAGAACCTCACTCCATCCATTACCACGATTCTATGTATATCTCTGTTTTATAGTTGACATTCACTTATATTTCATATGAGCCCCTGACGACCATAACCGAACAATTTAGTGCTGGTTATGTGATGAAAGGGTGTTCTTCAGCGACCTAAAGAAATTTTACCCATTTAGATATGTTTGTGTATGAGCATTTTTATCCCATTCCCATTTTACAGGTAAACCCCTAGCCCTTTACTATACCTCCCATCTTACCCTAGAATACACATCTATTCTGTGTGGTATAACTCTGCGTGTTTGTATTGAAATGTTACTTCGGTTCCAAGTACCTGCAGGCTTGGGAGCCTTTAAAGAATTTTTATGATTCCTCCTATTTCACTGCATGTGAGCACTCTCTCTTTAATTCACCTACTATAAGGACGTTTTTTATAATATGGCCAATAGCGCTTATTAGCCAGTGATATATGCTCATTTGCTATTCGTATTTTAAGGTCGTCCTAAATCCTTAGGGTTTCCCTTTCTATAAAAATTTTTTTATTTCATATAAAGCGTAAACAAGCAGACACAATCCACCCTAAAATCAGTCATGGCCGTTTTGAGAGTTCGGATATGAGTCTCACCCAGTCATATAATGATTGGAATATTGATAACGAAATATAATCATCATACGGCTACCCATAATCCTAGTACATCATACGCGAGAGGACATACCTA
Organism: Pyrenopolyporus hunteri; assembly: GCA_902806595.1. Taxonomy (NCBI): domain Eukaryota; kingdom Fungi; phylum Ascomycota; class Sordariomycetes; order Xylariales; family Hypoxylaceae; genus Pyrenopolyporus; species Pyrenopolyporus hunteri. Next base: position 627,147 of record CADCXC010000005.1, on the reverse strand, counting down.
TAGCACTCCACTTGTACAGCCGTCATAATACCCGCGTAGAGATAGACGCTGTGAAATAGGAAAAATACAATCGATAGCATATAGGGCAAGAAAGGGAGAACGTCTCCCAGATTTCTAGTCAATAATTCCAGCAATGCCCCTTCCACTTTCAGTACTGAGTACCTAAGGTGGGAGGTGAAGACCCTAAATACCTAGGTACTATCATGAGACCAACAGGTCAGCAGTTTGGTATTTCTCAGGGGAGGCACCCTTAATACCCACCCTTAATACCAATAGGCGAAAGGACGTTATACTTCTAATGAAGGAACTATGCATCTAAGACGGGTACGTGATACAAACGCGAACGATATTAGTAGTTGAACCGTGTAGATGGGTAAATGCACTGCAAACTACCACCTAACATTAGCCCAAGGATATGGCATTGGTATTGGCCGAAGAATCCCTCAGGGGGGGGCTCTTTCATCTGAACATGGTAGCAATCACCGCCAGTGTGGGCAAGGCCTGATGATTCGCCTGATTTTACTGTAGTCGCGTTTAGTCACGTTCAACTATATCTTGGCCAAACTGGGTCATCAACATTAAAAAGTCACTAGGTACGCAAACAAGCGCATGTAAATTAGGTAGGTATGTATCTTACTGTCAACTGATTTTGCTCCATCGTGCGGTATGTCCATGTAGACGGAGTGCGTAGGGTACATAGTGTACATAGATACAATTGACATACCCCTTTTGCCCACTGCCCATGTCCTTTCCCGAAACGAGCACCTTCCACATAGTATGGAGGGAATGTACCTAATGGAATGAATATCAGGTAGTTACGAGGCGAATCAGTACATTCAATGGTTAGGTACCTAGGAGACGCACCTACCCCTCTTAAAAATTATTTGCCAAAAAGAAAAAAAATTGATTTGATCTGGGGTTTTTTTTCGTCGTGCCACATTTAAAGCCCTCTGCCGAAGTTCTCTCCCATCTCCATCCTCTCAACAACCGCCAACCCTACTCACACTTCCCACTTACGCACCACTCTCCCAACCCACATCATCTCCAACCTTGGACCATTTTCAAGTCTTGGGGTTGGTCTGGATTTCATTGATAACACGCACCTAGACGTCCCTCAACTTCTTGCCCTTGGGGGAAAGATACGTTGCCGTTGGAACGACGTTGCGTTCAACATCTTCTTGAGAAATTCAGACTCCCCGCCAACCTCTCATTACTTTACTACTTCACTTTAGACCTTTTGTCTTGGTGCGAGTACGAACCTTCAGGCCTTCCGGGGCACTTTCTCAATCATCAATTGCCCCGTTTTGCGATCGGTTAGCACACCTAACATACAATCGTTACCCATCCGCCGGACGACTTCCCTTCGCATTATATAACAACAATATTCCATTCACCCTATGAGTGTATGGTTCGGAATCCACGCGACACCCAGATTCCATAACAACTTCAACCTAGGTCGTGTCGAGGTACTCGCACTACCTTGCTACGTCTCGTCCAGAGTTTCTTAGAAACTATACATTCAGAGTGAGTTTTCCTATTTCCTTACGATTTCACGTCCTCCATACCCCGTCCATAAACCCCACTCCCGCTACCTAATTCAGAAACCTGTTGTATTAAAAGTTGTCCTATGTCGACGGCCTTATCTCATCTGAGGTATTCGTACGCATATACACACCCAAAGTTGGGCGCGGCGTGGCGGCTTGCACCCGCTCACCAAAGACACGCCCCAAATCATCGATTTAATTACCCTTTCCTTTCAAGTGCACCGCGCTTTCTATATACGTCCATCGATATTTCGCTTCACCCGGGATCTTTCCCAATATTCGCCAAACGATTAATCTGGAACCCCAAACACATTCTACCGCAGCAGTCCTGCGTCCCAATCCCCTTCCACCTCTTTTTTTTTTTTTTTTTAATAAGGTAAAACCGTTAATGAATATTGCTCACCATCTATGCAGCAGCAATAGTCCCTAAGCCCGGGGATTCTAAGCAACGGAGATAGATTCTTCCCCCATATCCGACTTTAGGTTCACGTCCCTCACGATACAACCCAACCAGGCCATAGCTGCTTTCAGGCTACGCCAAGGTCATCCATACATCAAACGGGAAATCTTTCGTTGATACGGTGAGATATTCTTCTATCATTTGAGTTCGATTGTCCGATCAGTGCACTAGTCGTGAAGAATCTCTTCGGTATGTTCGTTTTTATTTTCTTTTAACATTCGTGGCGGTCCTCAGAACACGGATAATTCCAGCTTACAACTCCCAACTTGTATAAATGCTTTTGGCCTTCCCTGTATCATCAACTTGTGTGACTTGATTTGATAAAACCATTAGCTGTCCATTTATTTGTATACGGTGTTGCGGGGCCTTTATGTCTTGTCCTCGATTAGATGAGTAGACTCAAAATTGTTTTCAACTTTGCTGATGATCACAGCGAAGACCTGCAGTACTTATTAAACCCCCTCTCAAGTGGTCGTCCATTTTGAACACCTATCCAGCCTAAAACAGGAAAAGGTAAGTCAAGATACGACGATCGTTCCTAAGAAAGACCTGTTATACATAGTCATAACCAGGAAATCCGTGTCAATTCTATGACCAAATTTTATCCTTTACGTTTGCTTACTCTTATGAATTTAGTTCTAGGACGAGCCAAAATCTCAATATCGAGACTATCACCAACCACTAGGTCGACCGCTAAGGCCATGTCGTACGAGTATTCCGACAAGATGAGCATTCACCAGGCCCGAGAGGGCCACTTCAACCCGGCGTCGCCTCACTCTTCGAGTGGAGCTGCAGAGTCATTCAAGGGTACTCCTGATACTCGACTAACCACCTTCTCCCCCGAGGATGGCTCTGCTAGATCCGTTAGAGCCCTAGGTTCTCTTAACGCCACAGCCCGCGAAGCCGGCCCCATCAAATATGATATGGGCGCACCGCAGTCTCTTGAGCGATCGAGCGTCTTATACCATAGTAATTCGCTCCTGGAAAAGGACCCCTTCGTCAGTTCTACGGACGCCGGATACAAGTCGGGACAGAAGCTATCTCCTACTGCTTCTGTATTTTCACCCCTACCCCCAACAATGGCCGCTCGCAGCTCAGCATCTGAGCCTAAGAGAGCAGATGCATTGCCGGGAAGTCTGGTCCTGCGCCATAGCCATACCTCTGGACGTTCCTCGCCAATGCCCATCACCTCTACCACTCATTTTGTCCACGACAAACTAAGCACAGAGACCGGGGTCTCGAGATGCCTAGTTATCTCTGCCGGAATGGGCGTAAAATTGACTGCTGCCGAAGTGGAACTCTACCTATCAGTAAGATCTCCTCTTTATTACATGAGTGTATAACGAAGTTAACTATATATAGGGATTGCACCAGATGGGCATGCCTTTTCAAGGAAACAGACAGGTGTACGAGTGCGGCGACCAGGTTTTCATCCGTTTCGCCAATATCCGCAGCGCTTGCACTGTATTCTCGAACATTACTCTTGGGGCCCCTAACTGGGCTGTTCGTTCAATCAGCCCCCGGGAGTTTTCTTCGGTAATAGAGCCTGGCGCAGGCTCTGTGACAGCTCACGAAGGCCAGCTATATCTCAGTGTGTTTCCGCACTCAGCGAGCGGCATTAACCTCCAGCAGATCGAGAGTCTGCTAAAGGAACTTCTGGAGTCCGAGGGAGATTTGTTTGCCTTCAAGATTCGAGATGGAGTACAAGGAAGCGTGATGAGCGCCATCGTCGAATATTGCGACAACGAGATGTCTTTGCGCGCCGTTTCAAAATTTAACAGCGTCGTCATCAATGTGAGAACCACTTCCCTTAAAAGGTAGAAGACCAATCCACTAACATCTTCGCATCAGGGTCTTCAGATTTGCGTTACGCTATACCGACCCGATTTGATGCCGGCCGTCAATCCGAGCGTTATCGGCGGCCCGACCAGAACAGTGGCCACAGCGACAGAGCTGGCCACAGGCCTCCGACGAATGTCTATTGGAAGGCCACAATCCGTGGTTCCGTCCACGGCAAACTCGCTAATCAGTACTCCAGCCAGATCCGTCACGTCGCAAGGTGGGTATCCGTTCCAACCATCTTATGGAATGATGCCTGTACTGTACTCTGGTCTGCCTGTTAGCCCCCCTTACGTATTGGACCAAGGACCACCCAGAACCCCTAGCAGCATGTTGCCAACGAGCAACTATTCCCTGGCAAGCCCCACGATGTCTCAGCAAAGCCCCTTGTTGCCCACGGATCTCGTAACTCCGCGACAATTCCAACAATATGGTCGCCCGGACGGCCGTCGACAGAACGCCATGAGAATTTCCCGATCTCCCTACTACCATGCGGCCAATCATCACAATCACGTCGACGTCAATCGTATCCGCGATGGCATTGACGTGCGTACGACGGTAAGTTGCCTGAGGCCCAACTTCCTATTGATAGCAACTAATTCTATAGATCATGCTGCGCAACATCCCCAATAAAGTCGACCAGGCCCTTCTGAAGAAGATTGTCGATGATTCTAGCTGGGGCAAGTACGACTTTATGTATCTGCGCATCGATTTCGCCAATGATTGCAAGTAAGGAGTCCCCTCCAGGCGTAGAAGAGTCAAATGCTGATCGAGCTACAGCGTCGGTTATGCGTTCATCAACTTCGTAGATGTGAGTCCCGCCCTCTTCTGGCACACAGTTTCCAATTTACTAACCGAATCTCTAGCCGCTGGATATTATTGACGTAAGGCTTCTTACTTCCTATGGGTATAAATAACCGTCGACTGCGTACTAATACCGCATTAGTTTGTCCACGCCAGAGCCAACCAGCGCTGGAATTGTTTCAAGAGCGACAAAGTTGCAGAGGTTTCTTACGCCAGTGAGTTGGCCAGCATCATTTTCTATTCGAGGTGTTCATACTGGTACTAAACAGAGGCACAGCTATCCAAGGCAAGGACTGCCTTGTCCAGAAGTTTCGTAACAGCTCAGTGATGCTAGAGGCCCCGCATTATCGCCCTAAGGTAAGTTGACTTCGTGTAAGGGGCGTCAGAATGATAGTTGACTCTCTTCTAGCTCTTCTATACCCTCAACGGACCATGCCCTGACTTGGCTGGCGAGGAAGAGCCGTTCCCCGAACCCGACAACCAGTCGAAGATGAAGAGAAGCTGTGAAAATGCGGAGCATGTCGGTATGTAGAGACCAGCCTATGTCTTCAGAAGATGGCAATTGCTGATGTCATCCGAGTAGGCCTTTTCACTCCTAACGCAGGCCAACACTTTCGCGATGAGCAACGACGACGCCGTTCTCAGTTCGATCGCGGAAACCCGCGGCTCGACGAATATGATTATGATACAGCTGTTTTGCCACAGGCGTATTATCCTACGCAGTAGGCCCTTAGAAGCTCCTGCGATTTTTTCCCCCCAAGGGCCCGCATTGTTCCTATTTTATTCGCAGGAGTTAATTCCGTGGACACTTCATTCCGCAAATTCGGAAGCATTCCGGATGACATCAAAGTTTTGGGTCTCCGGGCCGATTTACCGCGATTTGCTTGCTAGTAGGTGACAGCTCTACCCGAATCAGTGGGCGCGAAGAGTCCCAGCTAATTGAAATATGCTTAGGTTTGGCGATGTCTTTACTGTTTTCAAACTATTACCACCTGGCCTCGACCAAGGGGGATTTGCTAGCGTCATTCGAGTTTTCGATCTTCAAAAATTCAACATTGAAAAAAAAAAAAATTTGAACCACGGTTAAGCAATTTTCTGAGAGTCGTCGAGGTACCATAATGGTCTGATTTTCGAACCGTGGTGGAATCCTCTCGGCGAAGAGAATTCCCAACATCTTGGCTCCCTAATGGTAGAGCCACTATCACACACTCTCCATCCTCCGTTATATCACAGATTTCTGCAGCATCTCCGACATTCGGGAGACCAGAATAAGGCGTGATCATTTGCGCCTTGAGATTTCGATCGCGCAAATTTCGGCGAAAATGACCACGAATACCTTAGAGGGTCAATCTATATTGTGCGCCAGCGTTTATTTCCCCTTGGTGCACGTTTTAGAGGGAAGATGCTCGGTCGCTTTCTCTATGGCATTTATTAGATTAGAAAAGTCAAAAAAAGGGGGGGAAAGGAGAGAAAATAAGAGATAAGACAACCCTGGCTTCATTCTTGCATCTGCGACGTCTTAGGTATTTCGGCGGGTAACGGTATACAATGGACGAGGCACCGCTATACTTGCGGTACCTAACCTATACCTCTCCATGACAGGGGACTTGAGGCCTCCATAATTACGACTTATGGGCGCTGCTTAGTTTTAGGTTGGGTTGATCGTCAGTCCGTTGATACAGACCAGCACATCACCTTTGGCGGGACGGAAAAAAGGCGGCTGGGGGGCTTGAACTTACAACTTATATGGCAAACTCATGGCAAATAGAGAAAAAAAACCGTAGCTTTAGATTCATGAGCAATAACGACTGCTTTCATCGTTACTTTTCGTTTCGCCTTTGTTTAAGCGATATGTGGTAACTGTAGGTTTCGTAGACACCGGCGTGCGTTCCCTTTTTAATTCATGATCTCATTATTCATAGCCGTCAGGCTTCAACTTAAATAAGCAAACTTTTTACGTACCATACATGGGGTACCTAGGTATCATAATTGGGTATAACAGCTAATCAGGATCCTCCGGTAAGGCGGGCAACGGCTTCCGCGCGGACGTGGCGTGTGTCAGGGGCGGCCTACTCGACAACGACACATAGTCCACGCCTACACCTACACCTGCACCATCGGCCTCCGACGATGGCGTCAACTGCCTCTCCGCCTTCCTAGCCAGCGTCTCGCTGTAACTCGCCACGCCACCTTTCTTCCCAGTGCTGGCGCTTATATCCATATCCACATCCATACTCATACCCTCCGCTCTGGCGGAGGTGTTAGTAGCACTCCTAGTAGTGTAGTACTCCCCGTCCATATCCGTGTCTTCTCTCCCATTCCCGTTCCTAACATGTTCATGTTCATCTCTATCTCTATCCCTGTCTCTGGTAGGCGTCATGGCGGGCTCGGAGTCGTATCCCGCGTCGACGTTCGGGGGCGTGGGGGCGCGGTAGAATCCCGTGCTGACGGCCGATGGACCGGTCGACGACCTGCTGGGGGAGGGCCGGGCCCGACTACCGCCCGTAGACTCGGACGACGTGTCGGCGGGTCGAGAGGAAGAGCTCCTGCGCGCGCGGTGGCGGAGGGCGGAGTCGGGGGTTTGGTTTTGGTTGCGATGCGGGGTGTCGGGGGCGATGGGGCTAGCCTCGTCGACGGAGAGGAGGGGGGCAGCGCCGGGGGAGTCGCGGTAGTGTGCGGGGGGCGTGGCGTGGCGGCGTAGGTGCTGGCGGGGCCTAGGGGTAGAGGGAGGGAAGACGGGGGAAGGGGAGGAGGTGGCGCCGGCGAAGAACTGGGCGGGGTAGTAGGAGGATTCGGCGGCGGCTTGGGCGAGGCCGCCGCGGGAGAAGATGACGAGGATGAGGCAGCCGAGGAGCAGGACGCTCTGGACGATGGCCATGCGCTTCTGGAAGACGACCTCGTCGGCGAGGACGCCGAGGCGGGAGCTGAGGGCGACGATCTCGCGCTCCGACTGCTCGCGCTGCGTCTCGAGGGCGATGACGGTCGACTGCCAGATCTGGTCGTACTGCGTGCGCACCTCGCGCAGCTCGCCGAGCACCGTCTTGTTGAGCGTGTCGAGGAAGTGGTCTACCTTGGCTACCTGCCGCCTCTCGAGCCTAGCGAGAGCCTCCTGGAGGAACCGGGACTGGGACTCGATGTACTGGAGGGATAGGGTGGTGTTGGACTCGAGTGCTAGTATGCGCTTATTAAGCGCCTTAAAGAACGAGTCCTGAATCGTCGGGGTCGAGGCGGCCGAAGAGGTTGTGGATGTGGTCTTGTTACGTGGTGTGGTGGGGGAGCCGGATGGCTGGCCCTTGGGAGCGACGGATCTTGAAGACGGTGGTTTTACATACGTCGAGGCAGCGGTCTTGCTTTTAGCGGGTGACTGTACGCTCGCGGTCTTAGCAGTGCCAGCAGTTGTGGGTGTGGTGGGTGATGCTGCTGGTGTGACGGTGGCTGATCCTGCGTTTTGGGAGGATGTCGAAATAGATGCCGATTCTGTCGAATTCCTAATAGCAGCGTTTGCTGATACATCGCTGAGGTTGCTAGGATGCCCAGATCTCCCCGGTTCAACTGTCGCCCGACCGGCAGGCTCTGTGGTTGGAGTCCCTGAAGACGATGCGCTCATGTTCATTGGGGCGGTTTGTTCGACGGTCCATACAGCTTGCGGCTTGGCCGCTCCCATATTTGGGCCATATTCCTTATTAGGTTGGGATGCGAACCCTTCTGTGTCTATAGCCGCGCAAGTCAAGTTAAAGGGGAAGCGATAGTGGAAATAGTATTCGTCCCAATAGGGCACGAACTCGCACTGTTCCAAGGGGGCTGGCTGGCTCTCGGGCTGAGGAGGCTCAACCACTTCAGCCTCTTCGGGTTGTGCCTGGGTCTCCTCGACGGCCTCCTCGGGGCTCTCAGGAACCGTCTTGTCTTCTTCAACCTCAAGATCAGCAGGGTCAGCCTCCTTCCACGAATCTAGCATGCGGGTGCCGTGGACCCGCAACAAGGACACAGGACAGTAATATTCATTGCCATAATGGCTAAGGATCTCGAGCCGCAAATACTTGGCCCAGATCTGGGGATTTTCGACGAGGAATGGCTGGATATCTCTGGAGTTACGGGCCTCGAAGGTGCCTAATACTTTCCATTTTTCTAACTTGACGGGATAGCGGTCGCTTACGCTGACCCGGAAGTGTCGTATCATGCTCGAGAAGAATTCAAAGTTGGCTATGACAACGGTATCGACTAGGATATCGTCGCTCAGCTCGATAATGACGAATTTGTTCTCCATGGCACACTCGAGGAGCATGTACGAGTCCTTGTTCTCGACAAGAATAGCCTTGGGGTTCTTAGCACCAGGGCTCGCCTTCTTGACCGTCGCCCCGGCGTCGAACGAGGCGTACGAGAGTCTCTCCTTACATGTCTTCCCGGCGTCTTTGCTCCGATAACCTTGGGTTAGGCCCTCATCGTAAGTTACCTTCTCGACTTGCCTTTCCTTGTCCTTTTCTTTCTGTGACGGCCTAGTCGACGACGCGATCTCGGAGATTCTATCTGAGTATGCGTCGAAGTCGAACGACACCTCGCCTTCGTCGCCGAGGCTATCGAAGTTTTCTCCGGGGTCGGCATCGCCGTTGGTATCCTTGGTCTTGCGGTTTCGTGGTTCTAGCGCCTCTTGGCCGGATTTCTTCAGCATCATAGCTTTCCATTCCTCAAAGGACATGAAGGCGCCGGTGCTGAGGTCGTTGCCGTCGGCGTCCAGCTCGGCATGGTGGGCGGTCCCATCGGCGTCGTTGGCGGCGGGCGTCGCGTCGACGGGGGCAGAAGACGGAGTGAGGGCGGCGCTAACGGACTCGGGAGTGGAGAAGGGCGAGGGGGCGGAGGTAAGACATTGCTGAGGCAAAGTGTGAGTGATGTAGTTCACGGTCCTCGATTCACATGTGGGCTCTACCGAGGCCGTACTCGAAGCAGGCTTTACGACATCGTGAGTGATCGAGGTACTGGGATCGGCCTGAGCGAATCCATGGCCTGCTATCAGAAGCAGACGCGAAACGAGGTTGATTACACGTCGCCTCTCGGATACGAGCCGCATTGCAGGTGTGGTGAGGAGGACTCGCGGCGAGCAAAAGGACAGTCCATATGGCGAGTTGTAGAGAGTAAGGCAGAGAGAGAATGCGCAGTACAAGAATGATATAATAGAAATATGATGGAAATAATAGAAATATAATTAAAATGCAAGTCGCCGAAAGAAGACGGCGTGACGTGCTTTATGTATAGGCGGGTAACTGCATGCTTTCCAAGTTATCTGGCAGATAATACAGATATATACAAGTTGGTATTATAGGGATACAGAGGTACCTACGCAGAGGTAGGTGCGTCTGGTGCACTAAATTGGAGGTGAGTTGGGGGAGCACCACCGTATTGTATTGCCCAGAATGGCCTAGCTTGACCTGTATTCGTGACCCTAGTCCCTCACAACTTTAATCGAAAGTGGCCCATTATGTACATAACCGGTCCCCATCATGGGGTAGGTCCGAGGCACATGTACCTTGCAGAACGTAGGTACGGATTAGGTAATTACCTACCGTTTATGTAAGATCCCATGTAGGCGGCGGAAGGAGCTCATAGGCGATACCTAGCTCCCTTTCCTCTTTCCCATCACCTATACCTGTACCTATACCTATACCTTTAAAGGTTCACGATGAGGAGGGGCCAACGGATATATTCGCTTACAACCGTCAAGACTCATCATAAATAGGGTTTCGACTAATACGAGTAAAACCCTCTAATCCTAAATAGCGTCGTATCCCTAGGTACCCAGCTTTGTCTATCCCGTCTATTGTATGTAAACAAGAACCAAACTCAAGTTTTATCTTCATATGATATTTGTTTGCCCATCATAAAAAACTCCGAGTTCCCTCGTCTTTTACAACTCACAACCATTTCATATCGAGCCACTTCGGAAAGAACCAAAGTAAAAGGAAAACCACCCTTTCTCTCACCTACATCGATTCCAATTCTAGGTATTGTGCATCCTCTCATACTCGCAAGATGTGCAACGACATGAGTCCCCCATCTGCGGGCCTCAAACCAGCTACCAGTTCAACACCACCACAACCACCACAACAACAACCACAACAACCATCACAACAACTACTAGCGCAAACCGACGCACCTTCCACGTTACTGAACCTGCCCGTCGAACTCGTCTTAAATATATTATCCCACATTAGTCCTGCGCACGTCGCCTTGTTCTCTTTGACTTGCAAGGCCTCCTTTCGCCTCGTCCGAGGCACTGACTACGGAAAGATCTGCCTCGCCTCTCTCCACAGTGCCTTGATAGCCAACTTGGAGGAGCCTCAGAGGGAGCGGATTAAATTCTTGGATCTCCTGGTTCGAGATCTCCCGCGCCTATTCGCCTGCAGGCGCTGTTCCAAGCTCCATCAGAGCCCCACCATTATCGCTGGAGAGGACGGCCATATCGACGAAGAAGACATCATCTCGGCCCGTCGCCCTCCTGACTCAAACGAGAAAGGACTCATGACTTTCGGCCCCCTCTGGCCACAGTTTGCCTTCAGCTGGTACGACGGTTTCCGCGCCACGGGACACGACAGCAACGGTTCGGAGTCCCAGGGCGCGACCTCTCATCTGGCCATATCAACGGACTGGAAGCTTACTAGGCTGGGGTCGTCCTGCAACAACCCGGACTTCCTGCACGGCTACGTCAAGCTAGACACCGAAGCCGTCGTCGTGGACGGCTCCCTGCTCTTCCACAAGACCCAGCGGATCCTGCTGCTCCCCGACAAGGTCAAGCCGTTCCTCCGAGCCAACGCGCCGCGGCCGATGGAGCACGTCTTCCAGTTCTGCGGCCACGGGGCCGAGCTCGCGTCCTCGTTCCAGCCCGGCCTGGACTTCGTGCACTGGGACACGTTCGAGAAGCCCAGCGTGCACGGCACCATCGCGCGCTTCATCGACATGGCCAAGGACAAGGCGGGGCTGGCGGGGCCCGCGGAGCCCGCGGGCTGGGACCTGGCCGGGGCGAACCCGCGCCTGCACCCGTTCTCGCTGACGGGCTGCCGCCACTGCACGACGGACAACGCGGTCACGGTGCACAACCACGGCCGCGCCGGCGTCGAGATCGTCTGCGACGTCTTCCAGGACCTCGGCGGCTGCGCCCGGGCCCCCCCCCTCGACGAGCGCTGGGAGTACTGCTGGGCCGCCGGCCGCATGCTCCGCTACCAGAACGTCATGTACCGGCGCCAGGCCCTCCCCATGATCGACCTTGGCCTGTTCCCCACCGCGCCGGGTAAGAGCGCCAGGAGGCACCCTTCCGCGCCGTCTATCAAGGACGTGTGGGAACTGCACGAGTACGAGAGGCGGGCGAGGTTGAGGTGGTCGTGAGGGTTAGGTAGTGGGTACGCGAGGAAGGGAGGAGGAGGAGGGCCGGAAGATACGCGCTGGCGTGGGATAATAAGGGGAGTGTGGATCGGGAGGGTATTAATGATAATGCTGGGAAAAGGGACGGCTTATGATGCCGGCTACCGGGCTATTTACTACAGCTGAATAATTCGTGCTATACCTACTGAAGACGAAGAGTCATAGAGGGATCCTACCTATTTAGTTGATCCCCGCGCTTCACGCGCCTGATATAATGCGTTGTTTTCGGTGGTCATAGAGTATGCTTTGCTCTTTAATTCGGGGGTCAAGGTACCTAATATAAACCTACCTACCTACCTAGGTAGCTAGGTATGAATAGATCGAGGGTATCTTTCTAGTAATAGTAGGCTTGTGAGATAATTAGATATCAGTCCATTCTGACCCATGGAGTTGATGTCCATGTTGACCAGATGCCCTCTGACTTCAAGGTGGTTAAGGTGGTTAAACTTGGGAGCTTAGTTGGCAATGAAAGAGATCAGCAGGTCTTTTATTTGGCGCTCACGTATTAGAAGGTCTTTGATAGTAACAGTAATTCAGGGGTTTCTCTTCAACTCTCCCTCTCCCCCCCTCTCCCCCTCTCTCCCCTTTTCTTGATCTGCTCGTTGAACCCCAGAAGCAGGACGTATAATAGTTACCCCAGGCCAGATTCACAGCCTTGAACGATATAACAACTCCTCAATAACAGGAGACAAGGAAGCTCGTCGACAATTACCATCGACGAGTCACCAATAGTAGCCATATTTTGTCTTTATTATATAGGTGTAGTTATCTAGGTAATTTATCGCGTTCTAATAGGTAGCCATAACGTCCGCGGACCGAATTATAATCGTCACGCAACCACTACGCACGCAGCAATCACAAGCAAAGACACACCAGCGACAAAAAACAGTACCTGAACTAATAATAATGCAAAGGAGGCCATCGCCATCCATCATGCATGTATGCATGTATGTAAAGTATCTCTCTTTAAAAGCAATATCAGCATACACAAGCCACAGCAAGTAGAGCAGTTTCTGGTAACGGCAGAAACGGGAGTCGACAACCACGATGATGACTATGATGATGTGTTATGCCGATGATGGTGATGAATGAGAGCCGGGCAGGGAGGAACAGCAGCCCCAAGGATATTTGTATTTTGCCTTTGCCCTCGTTGGAAATACCTGATTGTTTCTTTTTTTTTGGATTGTGGTACACATGCCGATTCGTTTCTCCTCTTTGCCCGTCTCCTGTGGGAAACCGCTCGCACGTAAGACGTTACGCACATACACATACAAACGCACCCTGACGCCTAAAGGGATCTTTCGACCGAAGCCCGAGACCCTCTCCCAGCTTCAAGCAAATCTTTACTTTGCAAAACAATGTTGACAGAAAGTTGTCGGAATAGGAAAGTTTAGAACGGAATAATTATTGGCTGTAAGTCGAGTCGCCTTTCTCTTTTCTTATCTTACTCGCACCGTTTCTCCGTGGCTCATTGCTCACCGTCGCTTTGAGCACCACCTGCACTCATACTCGTCTGGCTGGCACCGTTTGTTACTATCTTTATCCTCGTCGTGTTTGCGGAGGACTGAGGTGTTCCGGCACTCGTGCTAGGAGGGACAGAACTATCTTTTGCTGATGGGTCCTCAAGCTCAGCCAGTTCTGGGTGCTCGTTGAGCTCTTCTTGTGCCCGATCATTAAAAAATTTCTACGTCAGGTTAGTATAATGGGTTAATATAGAATGGGGATTTCCTAGACATACCTCCATTACAATTGCGTCCGAGTAAAGAAGACTGCCGTCCTCGTTGTATGTTTTGCAATTGTTGCACATCAACACAATGTCCTTGCGCATGTCGTTGATGCTGTTGTACTCTTCCCTCTTGATCTTGGCCTGTATTTGGTTCATACAGATCGGATTCTGAATAAGAAGATAGTAGTCACCGTAATCTCGTTTGGACGGTAACTTGACGAAGGGTCCTATGATCAGCCGCTTTGTCGGCTCATCGTCATCCTCGTCATCGATCTGGTCCTCAGGCGCGATGTCGGCCTCGAGACCCATCAGCCCATCGTAGAGATTGCGCAGACTCCTCTGGAGAACTTGTCGCACCTCCGGGCTGAGACGCGAGTCGGTAGTATTACCCGCCGTCGCTCGGGGGCGTCCCTGAGGCCCACGTCGCTTTTTGGAGGGTGGTTCGCCGTCATCGTCTTCGGCTTTACGCTTCTCGTTCTTACTACCGGGCTTGCGGCCACGCTTCTTGGGTGGCGTTTCGATTTCCTCGGTACTCGCACGGCTCGCACTCGGAGAGTTAGCGCTTGATGCGTTTAGCACCGCTAACCTCTTGAGTTTATTCGACTCTCGCTTGTCCTTGCGAGCTTGTTTGCGGGCCGCCGCAGCCTCCGGCGAGTCCTCGTCATCGTCCACGGCCATTAACCACTGCTCCTCTGTGAGGCCATCATCGTACTTCACCCGGGTCCGCTCGCGGGCGCCGCGACCCAAGACCTCTTCCGGCTCTTCACCGACAGGGTTACCTTCTGATAGATAGATCTCCGGAAGTTCATCCTCGGCCATGAGCCGCGGAATGCGTTTCGAACCCGGAGCGGTACCGTACAGAGGATCCTTTGAGCGTTCCTCGTCTAGCTTCTGGAACACGGTGACTTCATCCTCATTTCGCGCAAGGATCATGTTCAATTCCTCGTCATCCATCTCGTCTTGCTCGCCAGACTCGGCTAGATCCGCGGATTCCAGTAGCGTTCGGAGCATGGCGTCACGGTCGGTCTCTGACGACTTATTGTCGAAACGACCGGCCTGGATAACCTTCTCATCCATATCCAACTTGAACTTGGCGCGCTCAAGGATCTTCTCCTCAACGGAGTTCGAAGTGATAAGTCGCAGAATGCGCACTTCATTCTTCTGACCGATACGATGGGCACGATCCTGAGCTTGCAAGTCCTGGTGGGGATTCCAATCAGAGTCGTAGATGATGACGGTGTCGGCGGTCTGCAGGTTCAGACCGAGACCACCTGCACGAGTGGAGAGCAGGAACATGAAATAGGGAGAGTCCGGAGCATTGAACATCTTCAGGAGATCAGATCGCTCCTCGGACTTCGTGTTACCGTCCAAACGCAGATATTGGATACCGCGGAATCTAAGGAAATCCTCCATGATATCCATGATCGCGGTCATCTGGAAGAACATCAAAACACGATGTCCCGTTGCTCTGTACTTGGGCAGAATTCGATCCAAAAGTTCGAATTTGCCCGCCGTTCGCCAGAGAAGGTCGTTGCTGGTATTTGTGGGGTTCATCTGGTTCTCTACCTCGTCAAACACGAAGGGGTGGTTGCAGAGCTTCCGAAGCTGCATGATCATGTTGCTAAGACCCTGAGTTCTGGTCTTACCGCCCTTTCCATCGCTGATGGTGATCTTCTGATGCGTAACCATCTGCTTGTACAGACGGGATTGGAGCGCGGAGAATTTACATTTGATGACCTTCTCGGTCTTGTCCGGCAGGTCTTTCTCGACATCCTTCTTGAGACGACGAAGTAGGAACGGTCGCAGCACTTTGTGAAGACGGCGAATGACGAGGATTTGCTCTTCTTCATTCAGCTCCATCTTGTCTTGCCCGCCGGTATTTGCGAACGGGGTGTTGAACCATTCATCGAACGTCTTGACCGACTTGAAAATGTTCGGTAGGACGAAGTTAAGCATCGCCCACAACTCACCCAGGTTATTTTGAAGCGGTGTACCGGTAAGGATGAGGCGGAATCGGGTACTGTAATACTGGGAAATGGTGGCGCTAAGCTTCGACTGGGTATTTTTCATACGGTGCCCTTCGTCAATGATCATGTGAAACCACTTAATCTTGCTAAGAATCGGGCGATCCTTGATAATGTATTCGTAAGTCGTCAGGAGAACCTGGAACTTTCCTTGGCGGATCTTCTCTTGCTGCTGCTTTCGCGCATTCGGAGGCCCCTTGTAGACGATCCGGCTAACAGACGGAGCCCATTTCTCAAACTCCAAGTTCCAGTTCATCAGGGTACTCAGAGGCACGATTACGAGGTACGGCCCCCGCTGCATCTTGCGCTCGATGAGGTAAGTAATTAGACTAATTGTCTGGATAGTCTTGCCGAGACCCATTTCGTCAGCAAGAATACCATTGAGATTGTTGTTGTAAAGGGAAAGCATCCACTGGAGACCCTTTAACTGGTATTCCTTCAAAGTGCCACCAACGAGAATGCTAGCTTGCTCGGTGACTTCTTCCTTGACACGATGGGCCACGGCGTAGTAGTCGATCTTGCGACCGGCCTCTTCGTCTTCCTCGTCTATCTCGCTTTCTTCCTCCTGCATGAACTCTCCGGCTTCGTCGCCGTAGCGTTCCGCAGCCTGTCGTTGCTGTGCCTTAACAGAAGAGGCCAGCTGGTGCAAGAAGCCATCAGTCTGTCGGAGAAGATGCGTGATACGAGTATCCTTGGCCTGGTCGAGCAACTTGAGGTAAGCTTCTTCGTCGTTGGCTTTAAGAGCCTGAAGACGCTGCTTGGCAGTACGCTCGATGCGTTTCTGTTCCTCTTTTTCAATGTTGAAGTGATGTAGGTGCATGGCTCTTCCCATCCTCGACATCTTGCTTCTAGCGGCCTGAGCGGCGTTAACGATCTCAGACTTATGATGCTGAACGGACTGGAGGAAGTCAGTGTGCTTCTTCTTCTCGCGACTCTCGCGAGCGTCTCGCTGTTGCTTCTCGAGTTTCTCGGTGATGCGGGCTTCCCTAACGCTCTGTTTCTTGGTTCGTCGATATTGGCTACGGTTTGTGGTCATTGCGAGATTATCGTAATGCATCATCTGGCGACCAATCTTCTCGCGCAGAGCGCGTTGTTTCGCATACAGACCGAGAGACTTCAACTCTATAATGGCCTTCAGCTTCAGCGTGTCATCGGGCTCGAGGGTTTCCTTAGTAGTGTCCCAATGGGCAATATTTCCCGGTAGTGCCTTCAGTTCAGCATATCTGGACTTCATGCGATTGAAGATGATAATTTCCCGCTCGTGTCTCAGCTGCTCGAAGTCAACACCGGTGGGGAAGATGCTAGGGATGATGAGTCGCTGTTTTCGCTGTCCGTGGTCGTGATAACTGATATCCTTGCGGACAAGGCCGCCTTCATACGGAGACTTGATTGTTTTGTACGTCCGTCCCTTCGGCAGCGAAGCTTCAGACTCAACGTCTCCATCAGGCGGAGCGGAGTCGGCCTTCGCCGGTTCGGGTGCCGGCAATGCGGCAGCCGTGGCGGAGGCAGGAGCCTGACTTGCCTGTTCGGCAACCGCCTGTCTTCGCTGACGTTGAGCGTTCAGTGCTTGTTGCATCTGATATGGTACTCCAGTGTTCTTGCTAAGCAACTTGAACGCCTGTATCTGTTGTCGAAGAAGTCCCAGCTGTTGTGGAGAAAACTGTGTCGTAGAAGGGGTAGTTGAAGGCGACGACGTAGTCGGCTGAGCATTTTGTCCCGGGGTGGAAGAGGGTGCTGGGGTATTTTGGGAGTTCGATGGAGGCGGTTGCGCGGTGTGCAAGGCCGGTTGCTGGGGACGAGGACCCGGCTGGGTTCCGTTGACGTTGCCGTTAGGAACGTTGTGCGCCATCTGGGCGGTTTGCATCTGTAAAAAAGTCTGATGCTGCTTCCGCATTCGCTGCTGCTGTTGAAAGTTCATTAAGAATTGGCTCGTCTTTATAAACTCGGGGTCTGTCTGCGGAACATTTTGCTCCTTCATCTGCTGGAACTTCTATAACAGGGATTAGTAAGAGCGAAAGCAAGAGCAAAAGAGAAAGCGAAAGCGAAAGTGGAAACAAAATCATAAGGAATATGGGGGGGAGGGTACGAACAGAATACATCTCTTGGATCTGCGCCTGGTTCATCTGCGCTTGGTTCATCTGCGCCGACATGGCGGAACCGGGATGATGAACGGCCGGAGCCTGAACAGAGGCCATCTTGAATAATTCCAGAGCCGCGTAATACGGATCCCTATAGGTTCTGATACTTCTCCTAGCCGCTTTACGAGACGTTCATATCTAAAGCACGGCTGTGGCGACGATGGATTATGACACGGGGCCTTAGTGGGAGATAGAGATAAACGGGGAGGGTATTAAAAATAAGCGACTAGGTGAAAGTCTGGATAGTTGGTTTGGCGATTATAGGTCGCGACGGGATGGTGGCTGTTGATGAGCAAACAGGTCGCAGGGCAAAAGCCCGGGGGGATCTATATTTGCGTGCGTTGCGCGCGGAGGTGGAATTGCCCGGAGGCAATTATTTAGGTTGGAAAGAACGGATGTCGTTGGATGCGCGAAGGCTCCGGTGCGCGGTGCGCGGTGTCCGGTGTCGATAACCGGAATAGCGAAGGAAACCGCGGTGGGGATCAGCAGATAGTAGGGAAATTCAGCCGTTTTCGACGTCGCGGTCGCGGGGGGGACGTGAGTCGGAAAAGGCCAGCACCTACTGGGTGGGAAACGGTAGGTGGTTGGCTGAGGACGCGTAAAAAGTCGCTAGAGGGGGGCTCGTTTCCGCGAGGAAATCGCGTAAAATAAAAATTGGAGGTCACTCCGGATACTTGTCGATGAATTTAGACGGGGATGTGTGATGCGGCTCGCTTTTTTTGATGCGCGATTGATGGCGTGGAAAGAGATGGTTTGATCTGAAAGGCGCACAACCGCACATTGGAACAAGTTCCATCTCCCTTTTGCCCGTCACCTGAGGGAAAAATGCACTAGCGGACCCCCAGCCCAGGCGCTGGCCAATCGGTGTTACGATAACCCGGGGGCAACTGCCCCCTGCGTTCCTAGCAATTATGACTAATACAGGTACCTGACTCGTACATGTAGCAGCAAAACTTTAGGTACTATGAACTACATGTACGTACCTACCTTTTACCAGGCATTCAATGTACCTAAGATACGGGCATCTTACAGTGGAAGCGGCAACACCTAAGATGTACGATTTGCACTGTTCAGCCAAGCGGTACGTATGTACGTCCATTCAACACCAATCATTGGGACACGGCCACTTCCAATTCAATATACCTATGTAGAATGTACCTCATTATATTGACCTTTCAACTTGCCTTATCTACGTACCTACCTCTCTATATTAAAGGAAAGATCAGGACAATGATTGATCATATGTAAGCGACCACTCTCATTTTCCACATGTAACTTGCTCCACCAACCAGTCAAGCAAGCAGGTACATACCAGGTAGGTAGGTACCTATTCAATGTAATCTACCGACATACGGTAGTCGGTCTCCCCCGTATTAGCCTGTGCGAACCGCTGCTGCTGCTATATTTGTAAATTAGTCTATCTGACAATGCAGCCCCAAAAGCTTTTTTTTGCTTTATTTTTTCTCCCACCAACTGGCGCATCTTGGCTTGTCGATCTATGGGCCCTACCTTATACCTGTTCCGTGTACGGAGCACCACTCACTGTGTAAGGTAGGATCCTGTCCGGCAGTTCTGATCCTAGAGGTACCCAGGTCTGTGGATATAGGCTTAGCTTGGTCCATGGATGCCCAAGGGTCCTGAGTGATTTCCGCACAAACAGCTCTAAAAGAGGAGCAGCCTCTAAGGGCCGTTCCCTCAAAGGACCCTTGGCGCATGATCTCTTACATAGATAGCTGCGTAGCTCCTCATCTCTTAACCTTCTTCTTGTCCGGCCCCTCCTCCTCTTCCTCATCGCTTACATCAGCATACTGTGTAACCGGCTGCGTACTCTTCCAAGCCTTCGTAAATACTGGATCCTTCTTTGCGACATCTGCGTACTTCAGGAGCGCTTCTCTCGGGTCCTCGTGTAACATACGGCTCAGTGGGATATTCTCGCTAATATGCTTCTCATCCGGCTGGCTCCGCATGAACGGTGTTTGCTGGGGAACATGCGGCCTCCTTGGATCTCGTGATTTGCCGGATGCTGTAATACCCGTCTTCTTGGTGCCGGGCAGCGAACCTGGAACGACGATCGAATCCCCGGAAAGCCCAAGGGACATATCCGTTGTAAACTCGGGATTGTCGTCTATGTGTCGTCTCTTCGGGGCCCGCGACATTACGTCCACCGCGCCCCTCGTCGACATCGTGGGGTTGTATAAAATATGCGTTTCCGCGTTTGCGGAGCCCGTGATAATTTGATTGATCTTTGGGTGCCAATCCACAGTGATCACGGGCGATCCGGGCGTCACTAGTGTAGTGTATTCGGGGCGCAAATTCCCTGGGTTCAATATGTGGAGGTGGCCCGTTGCCGACCCAGTGATGATGCTCGTCGAATTTGGCGCATACTTAATGTTGGTCGTCGGGTAGTGATCCGACGTGGACTGATGTTCAACGGAAACCAGGGGTTCCTTGAACTTCCGCGTATCCCATAGTTTAATCAAGTCGTCGCCTCCTCTCGTTACTACCATTCGCCCATCAGAGCTAATGTCTATACCTCCGGTCCAGGTATTCGGCTTATGCGCTTCTCTAATCTCTCCAGCTGGTCGCGTAAACGGACCGTTCCCACTCCACATCACAAGAGTGCCATCTAGAGCTGCGGAAACAAGGACATTATTGCCTCCTTGGACCGGAGTGCCCCACGCGACGGCCGTCATCCGTGTCCTGCCCGCTGCGCCGGCGGCTTTTGACTTAAATACCAAGACCTCCTTTTGACTTCGCTTGTTGTTTATGTCCCATATGCGCAATGTGCTATCCGTCCCGGCAGTGACACAGATGTTTTTGTCTGTGGGATGCCAGGTCCCCGTTGTGACCTCGGACACATGGCCCTTCGTATTGTGCATATCTCGAAGGTACATATCGCCTTTGACGAACTCTGTGACGATGTCGCCGTCTCGCGACAAGATTTTAGCTTGGGGGTGTGCTGATATGCAGAGGAAGACGCTTCCGGCAAAAGGATTAAACTGGACGTGATGTATCGGGTGCGATTCTGCGTTTGCCGCCGATGACTTGGTTTCATAAGGATCAACGCTCCTAAAGGCTCGGATCGTAGTGGGTGTTAGGGAGGAGAGGTCGTGGAGCTTGACGGTGCAGTCGATAGACCCCGTTATTAACCGGCCGCCTGCTGGGTCTAAAGAGAGCGAGGTAACGGCGCGATCGTGGGTTTTGATGACCATCTCGTGGGAGGTCGGGTACTCGTCCTCGTCATCTGAATCATCCGAGTCATCTTCGCTGTCGCTGCCATCGTCTGACTTCGAGTCCCGAGACTTGGGCTTGCTTACCGCCGGCTCGTTCACAGTTCTCTTACTTCGGTCGATTTGCGCGGCGATATCAGCCTCCTTATGCTTTTTCCCAAATGAGGTGGGCAAGAATGCGCGCATGGGGTCATCTTCAGGTATGCTGGGCCCTTCGACCTGAATATCCTCATCGTCGCTCATTTTCCTCGAAATTCGTATTGTGAGCCTACGAATTTGGAGTTTGTTGGTTCGAAAATGAGTTGGAGGAATACAAAGCGGAATTGGAGCTTCGATAATAATACCAGATAGGTAGGTAGGTGCATAATTGGGTACCGAAATGCATAAAAACCTACGGTACCTACACCCGATAGGAGTGGAATTGATTTTATGTAGGCAGGTATCTACCCAAGTACATCAACTACAACTAGCTGCATGATGACGGAATTACTCAACCTAGCCTAGCCTCATTCCCCCCTAAGGTACCTAACCTACCTGCAATCTTAGGTAATAGTCGTTATTCACATCCCGTTCCCGTTACTTTCTTCATACATAGTACATGTATGGAGCCTCTGCCTCTAATAGTGAGCACAATCTGCTACTACTCGGCCGGTTCGCGTCTACACGATGCGGCAAACTTTCACGGTTGTTAGCTTCAAGTGTCTATTGTCTCAAAGAATTCGCACAATACCTTTCTAACCTTTTAGTAAACACCCGCTTTATGATCATTATTTCTTACCAGTTATATCATAGAACCGCTCCCTCCCTTCAGACCTCCAACCCTGATAGACGTCGAGTGGAGTGCAGAAACCCCGACAGCGCCGATCAACGAGCAATCCCCCACGACCTGCCTACCTCCCTACCGAGATTCCCTAGATTCTTTTCTCTGACTTGGGGTGCCACTCATGAGCTCGCTTCAAACGAAGCCCAATGAATTCGTCCGCGACCGCTCCTCACGCACAAATTGGTCGTAGTTCGCGCAATATAATTGTCGATCGATCGGCGACAACAAGAGCCCTGTCTTTGGCGACTCACCACCATCCCGACTCCTGCGGTGTCGCTGCCGTAATATCGCCCGTTGCGGCCCGCCCAGGCGCGAATGTCGATTTTGTCGACCGGTAGAGTCAACACCAATATGGGTTCGGCCGAAGACGACGCGACGGGTGGCCATAAGGATGGGTCGAATCTGGGCGAATGGAGCTCACTCATTGGTATTATAACGGCGATATCAGGCAATGTTTTAATTGCTCTAGCGCTCAATGTCCAGAGATATTCGCACATCCAGCTCCACCGACGGCGAATCGAGGCGAGGGAACGGGCGAGAGCGGCCCTGAAGAGGGCAAGGAACGGTCATCGCAACGGCTATGGGACGACAGAAACAACATCGAGCGACGCGCATAACGATGATGACGAACCAGACAATCCGCTGGCTGCACATCCACTCGCGCACTCGGTGGAATCCGTCGATTCCAATCTGACCGGACAGTCATACGATGACATCAAGGTCACCTCGTCATATTTGAAGTCGCCTTCTTGGTGGTTAGGCCAGGTCCTAATGACTGTTGGAGAGATGGGCAACTTTTTAGCCTACGGGTTTGCGCCAGCTTCGATTGTGTCCCCGCTAGGCGTCGTGGCCCTCATCTCGAACTGCGTTATTGCGCCAATGTTCTTTGGGGAAAGATTTCGAAAACGCGATTTTTGGGGTGTCGTCATTGCCGTCGGCGGCGCCGTTACAGTCGTGCTAAGTGCTAAGCAAGAAGAGACCAAGCTAGATCCGCACGACGTTTGGGATGCGATAACGACAATGGAGTTTGAGATTTATATGGCCGTTTCTATCCTGCTAATCATCGTATTAATGTGGGCGAGTCCCAGATATGGCAACCGGACGATCCTAATTGACCTTGGGCTCGTTGGGCTATTCGGTAAGATTCTATACCCTCGTTATTGTAAGAGTTTGTGCTAACCTGAAGTTTAGGGGGATATACTGCTCTGACCACCAAAGGTGTCTCTTCGATGCTTTCGTCAACGCTCTTTAGGGCGTTTACCACCCCGGTGACATACGGCCTCATCATCATTCTGTTGGGCACTGCAGTTATGCAGGTACGATATGTAAACAAGGCGCTGCAGCGATTCGATTCGACGCAAGTAATACCTATTCAGTTTGTACTGTTCACTTTATCGGTAATCATTGGCAGCGCCATCCTATACCGAGACTTTGAGCGGACGACGGCTGAGCAGGCCGCTAAGTTCGTCGGCGGTTGCCTTCTCACCTTTTTCGGTGTCTTCCTTATCACAAGCGGCCGGCCGCGACAGGACGATATGGACGAGCTGTCGGACGATGAAAACGTAGAGGAGACTATCGGTCTCCGAGACCAAGAAAGCTCAGGCTCTTATAACAACCGAGCTGATCAGCCCAAACCGGATCGAGAACAACTTCCAGCCTCGGCCCAACTATCGAGGCGCCCCTCGCACGCATCAAGGCTCAGCTTGACAAATGCAAGTGTCAAGCCTCTACCATACCCGCAGAGCAAAGCTCCCTCAAACGGCAAACGAGAACCGTCGGCTTCCAGGACGCCTCTTCCAACACCGGCCGAGGCGTCACCACTACTCGACAACCCATGGAAGAATTCGCTAGACGAGCGTTCATTCCACCCAGGACTGCCGCCAAGGTCGTCGGCGGAGAGTGTTCCGACGATCTACTCGGTGACCTCCGCCGCGATATCCGAGCCTCTCCAATCCAACATCAGCCTCCCTCAACCCTCCGTCCCGCCGCCATCTCCAGACCGGCCGACGACTCCCCGCGCCCAGGGTTCCAGGCCGCATAGCCACCACTTCTCCAACGCATTCATCTCCCCCTCCCCGCTCTCCTCCACCGTCAGCGCCGTCGTATCCGACGCCCTCATGCGCGGCGACGAGAACCCCTCCGGCCGCCGGCGCTCCATCCGCCGGGCCAAAGCCGGTCTCCGGTCCAGCCTGTTCATGCCGCAGAGCGAAGACGACGCCGACCCCGGCGCCGCGGAGCCTCTTCTCCGCGCCGAAGAGCAAGACGAGGACGGTGCTGGCGGCGAGCAGCAGCAGCAGCAGCAGCAGCAAGCCCCCTACTTAGACGATCCCCTGCCGATCGACCAGAAGACCACCCGCGGTCGCGCGCGCAGCTTAAGTAGTACCCTGGGCGACTTCTTCGGCCGCAAGACGCACAGGAGGGTCTCGGACCCTGAGTCAGTGCCCGATCACGCGAGCCAGAATGGCGAGGCTGGGCGACTCGGGTAGTTCGGCTCGTGACCTTTCTTGGTCTTAGGCGTCTACTTAGGTACTTGCCTACCTACCTACCTACCTACTCACCTCACCATACTTATCTACCTAGGCTGTCTAGGTCTAGCTTCTGGTACCCGGGCGCTTGGGATAAGGCATCCGGTTGGTTGGTTCGAGGCTTCGGGGCGTGGTGCGTAGATGGGATGATGTGTGCTATATAGGTACATATACGTATATACCTGGTACCTAGGTCCTCTATTCCCAGCCGCGCTACCCAACGATACTTTTTCATATCTTTCCTCCTCCTCTTCCTTCGGTTTTCTCTCCTTCTTAATTGGGCGGGCTGGAGTGGCATTGCATTGGATAGGAGTCACATGTGTGTTTGTCGTTGGTGCCGGCGCTGGAGTTGGAGTTGGACTCGGAGTCGGGGTTGGTGTTGGTATCTCCTTTTTCTCTAAAAATGTTTTTGCCCTCCTCTCGCGGCATCGCATCCCATCGCATTGCTGTTAGCTCTTATGTTGTTGTTGTCGTCGTCGTTGTCGTTGTCATACACCTGCTACCTAACATACCCACTTCGTTTTCTCTTTTTTTTTCCGAGGAAGAGAAAAGAAAAAGAAAAGGAACCTTATAGGTCCTACGTGCCTAGGTGCCTACCTATTTACATAGATGTTATATCGAAGATGCTAATTGAGATATCCCCTTGGTTTACGCGCAATGCTTACCTATTTACCTACCTCCTACGTTATCTCGAGGTGAACCGATTTGATATGTGCTTACCTACATTGATGTTCTGACGATGTTGTCTGGGCGCCTCTAACTCAATGGATG
Organism: Pyrenopolyporus hunteri; assembly: GCA_902806595.1. Lineage (NCBI taxonomy): Eukaryota > Fungi > Ascomycota > Sordariomycetes > Xylariales > Hypoxylaceae > Pyrenopolyporus > Pyrenopolyporus hunteri. Next base: position 601,856 of record CADCXC010000005.1, on the reverse strand, counting down.
CCGAGGGTTTGACTATCCTTCCCAAGTCTCAAGTGCTTCTACCTAGACGCCGTTCGTTATTACGGGATGAGCGGTTAATCCTAAGGAGGGTATAGATAGAGAAGATCACTATCTAGAACTCGCCGGGGAGCAGTTACGTACCTAGATACGGAGCCGAGGGACGAGCGAGGGTATTCCTAATTAGCACATCTACTTCACCGTAATCCCTATCATTGCCATTAGATATCTAGCATGCAGCAACCTTGCCAAGGAGACAAGGAGAGAGCTTGCTCGATATCATACTTCCTTTCCTCCGCAACGAATACTCAAGTAAACAAGGTTAATACGTCCCCAGGTATTTTAGTTAGCGCACGAGCATCACTCAACCAGTTCGGTCAACCATATCAGGAAACATAGCGCTAGAATTCGGGTCTTAGTCTGAAGACCGTCAGACAAGGTTAACCTATGCTACCTCCTCCTCTCCGAAACACGAGGCCCTTCTAGCCAATGTACGCAGCCCCTCTCCCCTTACAACAACCCCCACTACCACTATCTTAAATACACACTCGCCACAGGCACCTAAAGAGGAAGCAAGTGGCAAGTGACAGGAGCGGATTCGGTCCGCTACGAATAGGTACAACACGCCGACTATAGAACGACGTTAATTGGTACAGCATATACAACATATGCGCGAGCACGCCTGTCCATCTCTTCTACATAGTCCGGCTCCTCGCACGAGCATATGCACCACCAACCCTCGTAAACCCATCATTGAACAGAATGGAAGGTCCGTGGGATATATGCAGAACCCTCAATAAATGAAATGACACATCAGTACTCCGAACTTTTTTATGCCCGTTCCACCCTCCCTCCTTTTTTTTCTAGAGAAAAAAAGTGCGAGAAGGGACAAAGGAAATGAGATGTCAGTCGCCTGTGACCGGCTCTACGGAGCTGATGAAAAAGGTATTCGCGGAAACGACAGTAGCGAAAAGTATGTCCCCGTAGGCCAAGCCTTGTCTATATCATGTACAGAGGACGAAAAGACGTGTCCGACAACAAAAAGAAACCGCGGGTGTAAACCGTAAACGCCCGGCTCGTAAGCCGTGATGGTAGTCTATATCCGAAACCAAAAGCTTTTGTCCCGAGTTGGATGATCCGTAAAATATTTCAAAACAAGAGGAAGATGATGCAGCGATTGTGACGTTTAGTAGGTATCGGTTAGAGTACAATAAACAAGTAAATGGATGATAATGAATTTTGTGTAGCAGTGGGTTCGGAGTTGGCCTCTTAGGGGCGGCCCGCCGGGGTAGTGGTGATGGTTGGGAAAAGGGCGAATTGGGGAGCGGCGTGGCTCCGGCTCGTAGTCCTAGCCCGCCTTCGAGTCTTAGCGGGCTCTTTCACCGCCGGCTTCGGTTCAGGTGGCGGAGCCGTGTCGTAGTTGGTCCTCATGAGGAGACCTGCATGTGACTGTGTCCTACCATGTCTTTCCCGGTTGGGTTCTTGGGTCGGGGACATCTCCCCGTCGAAATTCAGGGGTGTCGCCGGAGTGTTAGGCTGGATTGTGATAATCGGCCCGCTATCGCCGGTGGGCTTTGGCAGAACATGGAGTGAAGAGTCGCGCACCTGCCAGCTGGACGTGCTGCTACCGGTCCAACGAGTGTAGGCCGTAGAGTTTGACGTAGTCGATTTATGGCGGTCGAAAGTCGTAGACTCCGAAAGAATCGAATCGGTAGTTGACGCACTTGAACGAACGTTTGTCGGTTTAAGGGACTGGCCAAACTTTGTAATAGGCCCGTCGTCGATGGTGGGTCCTTGGATGACGAATCCTTCGTCATCGCTGTCTTCAAGTTCTTCTCTCTCGTATTCAAGCATCTGCTGGTGATAGTCATTTGGTATTAAGAGAGATGGCGATAGGCTAAAGCCTTGAGATTCCCGAAAGTTACGTTCGGGAGACGGATTGCGCGAGTTTTCACGGAGCAGTTGCGCTGAACTGTCTCTTCGTGGGAGAGAGAAATTCGACGTTACCGGGACACCCAGATTCGTCGGCGTCACAGCTTCCTGCGATGTTCTATTGGAAACCTGGCTCGTTGGACTTAATACTGGGACGTCCGCGCTCCCTGGGGATAAAAATCCGGCCGAAAGACGAGGGAAGGGAATGATGGTCTCTGCCTGGTTCTCTACCATGCGAGTTCGTCCATGCTCGTTTCCCCGTCTTATGTCGCACGACGGCCGTTCCCAAGCGTAGTCGCAATTCGCCTCTGCTTCGTGCTCATAGCAATAATCGATGTCATCTTCCCAGCTATCCCGAATTTCTCCTTCCGTTAGGTTTCCAAGAGAGCCCATCTGCAGTGCGCGCTGAGAATTGGAAAAATCGAACTTGCCAAGGGTATCAGAAGCATTGCTAGGTGATCGTTGGGGCGACTGCGTGAGAGTGAACTGGCGAAGCAATGGAACCGATATGCTGCCTCGAAGAGAGGAATGGTTACTCCCAGCACTCATGCAGGTTGGTCGAGTTGACGAGTGATGCTCTTCCTCCTCCGGGACCTCGGGTAGGGGGTTTGCACTGTTTGTCAGGGGCCATGCGGCATCATCTGGTGTGGTGATGGCACAAGGAAACTTAGGCGATACTTCTAGGTCCGATTCTGCGATGGGCGAGACAATTGAGGTAGAGGGGGTCCGGTGCCTCGTTGGTGAAGTAGGTGTGAACGGCTGTGGCTGCCGGAAGCCGGTAGTAGATGCAGGGCGGTCTACGATCACCCCTGATAATGAGCCAAACCTGTCGTGTCGCACCGAGACGCGACTGGACGTCCTTGGTGGTAGTACCTGTGAGACAATGCCACTGTCCGTTGGAGACCTAGGTGGGCGGGGAGGTGGGACGCGATTCTTATCCTGCAACTTAAAGCGGTTCACCGATTCTATTGGCGGTAGCGGTGGAGGCGGCAGCTGTTGCGACTGTGTCTGTCCCCTGTTGTTCAGCCCTGAGGATGGATCCTTTTGGCGGGTAAAGGACTCCGACGAGAATCCGGCGAATAGCACCTGAGCAGATTCAGTGGTTTCCAAAAATGCCTCAGTAGTCCGTCGTGTTCGCATACTCGAGAACTCAGACACGAGCTCCATACGGCTCGTCCGGTCTAGGTCTGGGACGCTATCCTTGTGCGTATGTGTGAGGTGCTGGAAGTTGTAGGGCCCTGAGATCTGCAGCTTCTTTTGGGATGACGCTCCAGCCTCCCCTCGCTGTGCCTTCCGTCGCGTGAAGACTGACTGTATGAAGGGTTGGTCCTTAGTTGCGGATGTTGGATCAATTGATGCCTCCATCACATCAAGAGAGCTATTCGAACCGGTTTGGTCCGTACTTCCTTTGCGCAGTTTGCCTTTGCGGTTGAAAATCCCCTTTCCGAAAAACTGCACGCTATCGAGTCGCTCACGCGACGATATACCGCCGGAGGAAGAGCGTCGGGATGGATTCCTCGACAAGCTGAGGCTTTCCATGCTCTGGTTCCATGACTGCTTATCCGAATTTGTAGAAAGACGCGAAGACGCGCCGGAAGACGTCGTTAATTCGCTTCGGTGCTTGTCAGTGCTCGAGTCGCGCTTCGCGTGATGGGAAAAGACCCGGATGCGCCCCGGCGATGGCGGGCTGTCAATTACCGGCTCGAGAGGATCACCAACGTTGTGATGGTTTTGATTAATGGGCGCGGTCGGAGCGAAAGCCGTCGAAGGTTGGCCGAACTCAGGGGTCCGGGACGGGCCATTGCTCACAGTCCTCGAGCGCGGCTCATTGTACGAATAAACGGGCATTGGCGAATACATTTTCGTATAACGCTAAGGCCAGACGAAATGCGCTTCGACCCTATTCCCACGTCTTCGATAAGCCCAATAACTCGACCCGGGGTTGAGATGCCGGGGTCGATGTTGATTCGAAGATATCGATTATCGTGAGAGGCTCTGCTAGAGCGCAGATGGCCACGGGAGGGAAGAAAAAACTGTGGGGGCGATGTGGTAGGCCGCCTCTGTTCCGTTAGGGAGATTGGCTATGGATATAAAGAACTGACGCGATGGGGGTATAGCAGAGGGGCCTGCTAATATGTACCTCGAATTATCATGCAACTCTGTTTTGGAAATAGGGTAGGATTGGGTACAGCAGGGTGTTTTGACAGGGGTAGGGGGTCGTTGGTCGGGAAAAGTGAGAGAAGTCTTCTTGCGCTTTAGTTAGATCCCTTGGCTGCTTGGCTGTGCCCCAGTCTGAATTTCCGTATGTCAACAGCCGGTTGTTGTTGTCGTTGTCGTCGTCGTCGTTGTTGTTATTGCTGATGTTGTTGTCGTCTTGTTCCGGCTCGACAAGTGAATGGAGAGGAAGCGAGAGCCCGTTAATAACGGTAGGGAAGAACACATAAAGCGGTAGGTAATAACAAACTTCGAGATGTCATATTCTTCCAGCTTTTGGATACCACGGCTCGGAGCGAGGCCTGCAGCTTTGCTTTATGACAGCTCACACCCGAAGCAGTACGAAAAAAAAAATATAATATTACCGGCGTCCCGTTAAACCCAGCAATGCATAACATTAACGAAAACGTCAGATACCCCCGGCGAAAAAGAGATTCAACGCAATATCGTGATATAAAACCACGCTTGCTGATGCCGGTAATTGAACCTGGGGGGGTTAATTCGAAGCCAATAAATTTGCCGCTAGGGTATGCAGGAACAATCGAAGCCGTCCAGTTAGGCCAGGAACCAGACGTATACCGAGATAGAAAGCGATCTAGTGAGAGAATCTCAGGCACACGTCAACAGAAGATGAGATCGCCACCACCTTCTCTTCTTCTTCCGCAGAATTTATTACTTTTCATATACCATCAATATCCGTTGGTCGTAGTATTCCAAGCCCACCCGATGGCTGCGAAGTTGAGCACCGGAATAAGTTGGCCGTTGTGTTAGCGTTGATCTTGAAGCTCTTCTATCTCCCCCAGTCCCTTTTAAGCAGGTTCCAATGTTGCGAGTTCGGTCGAGGCTGTATAAGTCAAACGTCGGGTTCGAGAGATCGATGTTGCTGGCGCTGTTTACTACGTAGAATACCTATTTTTACTTGGACTAATTAGAATCGGATCAGCAATTGGTGAGGTAAAGCCACATCTGGAAGTCTTGAGATAAGAAAAAGGAGAGTAAGAATAAGAAGGCGATCTATGAAATAAATCTGACAATGTGGAGAAATCTTTTTGCACAGGTAGGTACACGCTCGTGGAAGGTGCACACATAAAACACGACAGTGTAATCCGTACCACAGCAGATAGCCTAGGTAGCTGCCACCCTGCAATGATTTGGCCCTAGTAGGTAGGGACTCCTTCTGTATCGGGCTTTCTCTTACTCTCTCCCGCTTTCCTTGACTTCAGGTAGGAAGCGGCGCCCGTACGAAAGGTTCGCGGATGATCAACGTCTCTTACTTTCCCGCCCAAATTTACCAGCATTCAGGGTCTCGATGTTCCCCTGTAGGCCCCTGTCACTCCCCACTGAGGATGAATCCTTGTTACACCGCAGGCTGGCTACAACCAAATCCGGCACAAACGCAGTGTAGGCATTCGCGTGCTACGTAGTACAGTACGAGACGAGAAGAATCCACAGCTTTAACCCGTCTCGGACTTCGTGCGAACGCTTATTCGACGGATGGAAAAACGAAAAGTTAAAAAAATAAAAAGCTTACACACATGTATATGGTATCGTACATAAGTATGTAGGTACCTTATAAGAGACGGTGTTATATACAAGGAGCTGTCATGTATAATAAATACGCCGGGTGTGTAAGTCTCCCACGGCTGCAACAGAGACACGAGCTAGCAGGGCACAAAACTGTTTGTTCCACTAAGTCGGACTATATATACAGGTAAAATAGGTACAATACATATATACATGTAGGCATGTAGGCATGTAGGAAACGCTGTACGGACGAGATGAGATGGTACGTACCTGATGGTATAAGTCGTGCTACGGTGCGATACGATGCGATGCGATAGAGATACGACGAAATGCGGCAAGACAGGAAAGCTTAGAAGAATAATGCGACGCCGCAGCAAAGCATGGTTAGGTGCGTGTAGGTGCGTGTGCCTATGCAGTGCTTTGGGTAGAAAACGGGATTGTGTAACTCTTCCTCCTGCACACGCCCCCCTTATGAGCTCGCAGATCCGCAAGCCGAAGAGACGAAAAGAGTGGGCTTCTGTATAAGAAAAGGAAGAATAAATGTAGTGTATGTTCAATGAGGTGGTAGGTATGCATTCGGATATATCCTAAGCGTCGTCGATCTCACAGGGCCAGCCTGTTCCTTTCTTTTTCCGGTCGCCGTCCTGCAGAGTCTATCCCTGAGAATGGTCTGTAAGGTATATCGTGGTGCTCGGCGATGAATGTTGCGAAGGAGGAACCGATGCGGCAATCAGACGTATGAAGAAGTCTTGTGCTATACGCTTCACCAGGCGGCTCCGAAGTAGAATTTAGAATAGAAACATCAAACGAAACAAACACTAAGAAGAGAAACGGGGCATCGACTGGTATTAGTCAAGGTCAAACAGAGAACGACAAGTTGGATTGCACCGAAGCTCCATCGTGGATCAAATACCGTGGGCCGTGGGTCGTAATTTAGGGGGTAATGTGCTAGTTTAGGAACTTATTTAGATTCAGGCCTATCGTTCTGTGGTAGTGTGATAATATTATATGAAGCCAACTGCCTGTCGAAGCTAGCCTCATAGGTAGCATCGCCTTCATACACACCTACTTGCGACGCACAGAGGATGTAAGACAGAAAAGCCTCCCCCTCAAAGACCCTAGGATCCGGCAATTAATTAGGTATCTAGCCCAGCGATAGCACATACATAGGTAGCTTATGCTAACCATCCTTAGGACGTGCCCATCGTCGAGCAATCGCGTCATACCATCTGATTAAGCAGTCGACAGATGGTAAGATTCGAACTGACCATGAGTCCTGTATTTCCCCAAGTTTCCAGCTACCCCTAGCCCTATAACCTCCCACGACTCAAGGGTTCGAAGACTCAAGAATATAAACGACGACAGGGATACACATTCTACTAGCCTACCATATATACCTAGGGGTAGGTATGGACTCACACTGCTAGGTGCATCTACGGATTACTAGGTAAAGATACCACGCTCCCATGCGAAAGAAAGCATCGTCCTTGCATAAGGGGACCCGGTGAATTCACAGTTGATGCCCGTTTCCCTTTTCTCCGCGTGCAAGTAGATACTTGCTTTTTCAGTGAAGCAAATTGTCCGGTAGCTTTCCAAGCAGAAGGGTCGGTGACCCGAACCCCGCGCCGGTATGTTGGCACCGCAACCAGCTCCCCGGTTTTGGCTCTCGACTCGGGGATTTCAAGGAGCTCGAGCGGCATGACACATTGTAATTAGTCGCTTCTAGTCTTTCCGCTAGAACCTTCGGGCTCAGCGACAAAAGCAACGGCGCCTAACCCCTCAAATAGTCAGATATGTAACAACGAGGCCTGCGGAGATACCTAAACCGTAATGTCAATACCTTACCTAGGTTGTTGATAGTTGACGCAAGCTACAGACGCACAATGCGTCCGATTGACCAATGACAGCCCAAGACCCGATTAAAGCGTGGGCGAGCTGTGGGCTACGGACAAGCCACCAGCGCCCTACCATCTCGGTTGGCTAGTTGATGAGGAAAAACCACCGACTGCGTGTCTGGATCCGACCGTAGAACATATCATCAGGAGAAACGAAACTCCCATCTAGGGTGTACCTTGCATTCTCATGCATAGCACGCATGCACAATTGCACCGAAACGGGCGAACGGTCGTGAGAGATTGCTGTAAAAAGGGACCCAAGAGTTTGGGTCCATTCAAACAAATGTCTCAATCAGGATCCCCGGCCTCTCTTTTCTGGTTACTCGACTGTATCACATAGTACAGGATGCAATTTCGGCAGCGAACTTGATTCTTCCAGGTCATTTCCTAACACGTTCGAGTCTAGGATGCTAATCCACCAGGACGGCCCAGTTACGTGGACCGCATACGAAATTACTACCCACTTTGAACTTGGCCGGTTCGTGATAACATAGTTCGTAGACACGCGTCGTCCGACGTCTTCAGAGCTTCCGGTCTAGTTCTCATTCGACCTGGGAAAAAAAGGGGGATAAGCCGCAAGCATCGCGAGTTCAGCTTACGGTATTTTTAAGGCTTTGGAATTGATGTCTATTATTGGACCGCGGAATCTGACTGCGACGATCCGCGAGGGCTCCTAGACTCATTAGCAAGTCTAAGCGTCCGAAATACCCCCTGGATTCTATGAAAGAGATCCCTACCGCCCCGAATTATTCTCCAGATGCTCTCCACGCTTATAAGTTGCGAAAGGCAACTTTCTCCGCCGCGTTATGGCAATAAGCCACGCTTTACGTAGTTCTTTTCGTAGCTTTATCGCTTTCGGGTGCACAACTTTGCCGAACAAGCTGTCCCGGGCTTTGAAGAATGGCTGGATGTTGACATATTTTGGGCGTACCGTACTATGTCTGTGCCAGGCCTCGACTGCATCCAACCCACAATTGAAAACCCACTAGGCCCCAGCATCGGCCGTTTAGATTTATTAAACCGTTCTTATTGACAGGGAAGATGATGACTTGCTTAGGAGATTCGGCATCGGCCGCCGGCCGCCGGCCAGAAACAGAATTTCATTAGACAACAAAAATCGAAGGGGACGGCTCACGAAAATATCAGACCGACGACTACTGCACATACGTACATTGCCTTAACCTACATAGGAAGCGTAAGATATATTAAAAGGCCGCATTGGAGCAAACGTGCCGCTGTTGAACGCGGAAGTTTGCTGTTAGACGAATCGCTTCACAGAATCGGTGCATCATGTAGTGTCTTGCCCCCTTGCCGCGTGCATATGTATGTATGTCCCAGATGCTATCGAAAATCATTCATCTAAAGCCGAGTGTTTACTGGTCCCAAAGGCCTACTCGCTTGGGAGAAATGTCCCAAGCCGTCGGGATCTTAACAGATCGACGTCGTCACACTCCTAGGCTAAACGCAAGGTGCCAGTTGGGCAATCAACAATATAATAAAAAAATAAATAAAAAGGCTCGCTTAGGTTGTCATCATGAAATTCGCGTCTATCATAAACGGAACTTACCTGGGTATGTAAAATTGAATATAGACAAGTGCCTGGAGTTAGAGCTAATCGAAGACGATAATTTGAAATGGTTCGGGTTCTATGTAGTAAGATTGAAATCTTTATAGAAAACAGATGCCACTTGAATCCTATTGTATCTAATAACGGCCCCAACGATAAGCAGCTGATGCCGATCTTTAGAAAGCCCAATCCATTATATATGCTCGCTGCGTAACGACGAAGGAGCGGCACGAGTAACCTTCGACTACACCATCTTCATAAATTAGCAGACGTCATCGTGCCATCCCGTTTAGATCCGCAGCACATACTTCCGGCACGCTGCAAGACAATATATGAAGGTTAACTGCCCGGTGACAGGTGTATATCTAAATCCAACTTCAGCTTTCCATCCCCAGCCGCCCGAATATGCAATGTAATCCCATTCTCGTGTCTCCGGCTCCGGCAATCAGCCGCCGGGGTTGAATCGAAGGGAATGGGTTTCCAAGAGCTGGTCTCCCAAGGTAAGCTCAGCGTCTATAGGATTCGCTCCTACCTACAGAGCGCAGAATACGGAATACGCCCAACGGGCTATCGTGGCCCCCGGTTGAGGAGCCAACAAGTGATCCGCTTCGAATGGGATCCCAGCCCCGTACGTACAATACACGTCCCCTCAGTGGACTACCTATCGAGATCCCAGATACAGGGGTTTGCTACATAGCATCGATACGCCGTGAAGGCGAGGGAAAATAGCCGAGGAGCCGTCTGAAAAAGGAAAGAATAAGAACAGAAAGAAAAAAAGAGGGCAAACAATCGTTCAGTTTTTGGCTTCTCCAGTCAAGGATCCCCGACCCCTCCTCCAATACTGCGTCCCAAAACGGACATGGCTTTCAATCTTATCAAGGAGCATGAGCATATAACCAGCCCTGTCTTAACATGGCACATGAACCATAGGAACCATAGGAAGGGAGACGTCGGTACAGTAAAAGAGAGAAGGGAACAAACCGACGACAGCTATGGATGATACGAGCCGCGGCAGTACACACACACAATATCTACGCAGTAATACTACACTACACTGTCAGTTTCACCGCGATCGTCTCCAGGTTCCTTTGTCGCTGGATGCGACAGCTTGCTACAACCGCAACCGCATTAATGCCATTGTCCCACATCCCATTCCCATTAGTATCCCATATATCAAAGCCATCATATAGCTACCCCCTCCTTACCATAGTATGTGTGTATGTAGGTCTCCTCGACCCGACCTCCCTACCGTTGCGTCGGCCTTGGGCACACGTGCACTGACCGTGGCGTCGCAGATGATCCCCACAAACCCTTTTCCTCCCCCAGCCTTCTTCGGGACTCGTTCGAGTAGTAGGTTGCTCTAAAAGAGCCGCGGGATGTTTTCAAGCTGCCCCGGACCGGTAGTGAACTCGGGGGCTTTTTTTTTGGTTTTCTTATCCTTCTTTTTTCCTTTTTTTCCATCCCTCTTTTCTTTTTCTCCCAACCTCAATGTCTATGAGAGTGAGAGAGAGAGAAGAGAAATCCCGCGGGCTTGGCTCATATCTACATCCGTGCGGGAATACGCGTTCAATTTTTCCCTTCATTGCTTTTTTTTTCTGACGGGGATACCGGAATAAGCGTGTGCGCACCTACATAAATATGCATAGAATGCGGTAATTATTAGTAGAATGTTCGACGAAATGCGGCTGGAACCTCCATCCGCGCCGCGTCTCTTTGCTTTCTCTGCTTAGGGGACAGCGCCCCTGTCGTCCACTCATTATAATGTTAGATAGTGCAGTGTATGTACATAATCACGGCCTCCGCATACCGGCCTAACCTATCGGAAACCCGTAAGAACTAGCAAGCTTCTGTGCAGTAGCGACGTCGTGTCGACTCGTAGATCAGGGGAGGACGCTGTTCTCGCCCGTCGATGGCGACCCCAATTCCCAACCACGACTCCACTGGAACCCGGCAATACGGCGCCCCCTTATGGAACGCTGACGGGCTATGCTAGACATCCTACCCTATCGCCTTGTTCTATCTATCCCTCCTAGGTACCACCACCTAGCCTAGCCCCGGCCATTCAAAAAAAAAAAAAATCAGGCTTCGATCGACTCAGGCCTACTCGCCCACTTCAGATCAATACACTATGAGCTCGTTTGTTTCACCTGCTTTTTTGCACGTAGCCGCGACGCGGGAAGAAGGGTGTGGGTGAAGAAAGGAGAGGGACGAGGAAAAAGGAAAAAGGAAAAAGAAAAAGAAAGACCCAGAAAGCGCCCACGCAATCAAGATCGGGGGCTTCTACATATCTACACGGCCCCTAGCTCCGGGGCGCAGGGCGGTGTGAAATCGGCTTCCTCCCTCGCATCTCTGATTCTCTAATCAGACGTCTTATCACATCGCAGGCCCGGCTGCTGCAGGCTCCCTTCCCACGCGCGCAGGTTCCAGTAATTAGGTCGGTATGTAGATATGTAGGTAAGTACCTATCAGCCCTTTCCGGGGCCATGCCGCAGCCCAGGCGCGCTGAGACATCCGTGGCGCGGTCCGGATCAAAGTTTCTACACTACATGTAGATGGGAGCTCGTAAAACCCGGGCGGCCGATCCCCTTGGGCGTCGGTATATAGGCCCAGGTAAGTAGGTATGGACCTATGTGCCATGCGCGTGGCTGTTGGTAAGCGGCTGGGTATATGTAGGTGCCATTAGGATTCACGATGGCTTCCCACGTGCCCGCCAGCCCAAACGAGGGTACGCAGCCACAAAACCCCGAGTCGCCGTCGGGGCCGTACGTACCTATGCAGGTATGTAAGTCTGTAACTCTCATCCTATCGTCAGAGAGAAAGAGAGGGAAAAAAAAATCAAGGACCCTGGCCAACATCTTTTTGCCTTCTTCCCTCCTCAATCTTCGAGCACTTTCCCTTTCCTATCCCTTGCTCGTTTGAGGATTATGCGTTCTTTTGCCATGTGCCCATGTAAGTAAGAGGCAGGCAAGGCAAAGTTTCTTGTTGATCATTCCCCGCAAGGATGTTGACGTGATCCTCCAAATCAGAGACGGATGATTGCCCATTCGATCCTCACGATTTCGAAAGGCCGGGGGGACAATGGCAGACGCCGGTCCTCCGCCCGGGTGCCAACGTGCTACTGGTAGATTAGCGACAACACGTTCATCGTGGCGCCGTGACGGGAAGGTGACATAAGGACGCAAGCTGAAGACAAGTAGGTTGGGGTACGATACGCAGGTATGCTCCCCCCCACGTTTGCTACATCGCGGCCGCAACGGCGTGTATACGTCCGCGACTCGGTGTCGTAGCCTAGGATTCAGCTGGCATATACACCTGCCGCTTGAGGAACCGTCGGTACTATATATCTGTTTGCTCGTGATGTGCTTTCAGAAGCGCCCTTTAGCAGCCCTTTCTGCTGCTGTGCGACGCCAGTAGTTCGGTTCCTATGCGCGTCTCGCCTCTCTCGATGCTCCTCGGAATGCCGGCCACGAGCGACCCTGAGCTGAGTCCATCCCTGGAACGCATGTTCAAGAGGGTATGTAGGCATCGTAATGCGTTGTAAGAAACGGAGGTGCCGCCAGGTCTGTACATATGCAAGGATCAAATTACGCCTCCCACCTTACAATCCTATTGATCCTACAGCGTAACCCTTCGTCGTGCCCTCCCTGACGCCTTCTCAGTACCTGACAGAGTGAGATCTACCGGCGGCACAGCGCGATACGGGTGCGAATTAGTTGATCGCTATAGTGCCTATACTATGTCCTGCGTATGATGTCTCTTGGGTTACTACGCCGCTTCTCGAAGAGGAGATCTGTAGCATTGAGAAGTCCCGGTGATCGTCGTTACATAATCAGCAACTATCAACCGCAGTTATTCTCATAGAGTCTTTGTAGGTGTGCGCTACTGACATAGAGGCCGTACAACCGGCGGCATTCGCGGTAAGGAAGACTATTCGCCAGGCGTGTTGATCGTTGGATGACGTCGTAATTGAACGATCAATCCTCTCGTACCCAAACAAGAAAATGACACCCCGTAATCAAAACGCAGATCTGGCGAAGAAGAGCGCCTCCGTGCTTCATTATCTTGTTAGATGCCGGAGAGGATCGAGTCTAGTGTGGTGTGTATGGCCAAACAAGCGCCCGAACCGGTTCCCCGTTACACACAGCTCGTCAACTGCTCGGCTCGATTCCGTTGACACGATCATCATAGACGTATATCTCGTTGCCTAGCCCCCTTCTGCGGGTTGTCGTCGTACCGGCGCCAAAGGATGTCGTGGGCTCGGCTCGAGCTCCGTATGGGCGTCATATCTCCCTAGCTATAGGTAAGTTCGACTTCAGAATTAGCAAGTCACGTAGTCTGGTTCGTCGGGAGTAAATCCACTTTCTCGTTGACTGTTTCCGTGTCTCACTCAAGGAGAGACATAGCTGCAAGGACCTTTGTACGACTCCGTAGTCAATCTATCCATACCGATGAAACGTAGACTCTACTATGCTCCCTCAGTGACGCTACCATATACCATCCTACATGCATATAAATATAAAGGGTGACATCACTTAACCCGGAAAACTCGGACAATAAGTATTTCCCAATGTCCGTTCAACTCAGGAAGCCATCGATACGTGTGAGGAGGGTTCAACTTCCAGGTCTTGCCCTACACGGGATCTCCTCGTTTACGCAAGGCACTACCGACGTACTCCTTAATACTATGCTACTCCCTGATTCCGCAAGCGCCCGCGTGATTGGCATGGAAAAAGTTGTAAGGTGCCATTAAGGCGAAATGTTGACGAGAATACATACTAGATCTCCGATACATCTTCATGGTGAAGGATTAGTCCTGTCACCTTAGCGGTGTCTACGCACATTTCACGCGAGTCTCAATCGTACGTCGTAGATTGATGGATTGGATCATGCTTAGCCGGCCCCCATGAAACAGCATATCGTAAACATGCTATACTATGTAACAAACGATAGATAGCTAGTCCTAGAGGACTATGTACCCGCCGATGGCGTTAAGATGGATTTCTTGTTCTCCGGCCCAAGACCTTGCCTAACGAAGTCCAGTAACGTAAACTGCAACCCCCCTAATAGATTCGGAAGTTAGCCCTAAGCATACCATGGCGCTCTCAGCGCAGTGGGTGATCGTGGTAGACTCGACGATTCTACATTCCCATGCCGCGTGCCCCCCGTGAAGAAACCAAGCTCTGTCTGTTTGAAGGCCATCACGATGGTCGCTATAAGGTGACTCATAATGCTTGTCAGAAATAACGCAGTATATCATATAGAGTGAGTCAACTAAAGCTCAACTCTCCTTCGGATTTGAACATGAGTTGATGCCCAATTGTCACCATCAGCTGTAGATAATCTTTACCCCTTAATAGGTGATAGGTACCTAAGTCAATGCGTCTTTGGTTCCGCGAACTCATTGGCATCTCTAAAACCGTCGGGCGTGCTTTAAGCAGCAACCGGTCCGCCATCACCGTCACGTACGCTGCCTGATGAGAGGTGATAGGCTCCTCGAACCCTCTCGCAGGGGGGGATTAATCAAGTTTTCTTAGTTAAAGCCCGTACAGGCCGTGTCTCATTCGCAGTGGCTTGGGCCGAGCCACCAATGAGCGCTGAACGGTGAACCGCAGTAGTAGTTGCAGCAGATTTTCGAGGGAAATAGAACGCGACTTAAAGCCATCACAATTCCTCGAGGAAGTCAGGTAAAAATTGTGGCAGAGATGGCGGTGATACCCAAAACCCACGTCCTACCGAAAGAGTCACTTGGGGCCGCTCGGCGGACGAGATGCTTGGTAGACGATGGTAATGCCCAACTACTGCAGCTTCCCGAGTGCTAAAGCCCTTCGAAGATACCTATTAAAGACCGGCGAATTCGGCACTGCATCGGCGCATGCACGTGGCGCCTTTTTCACTATGCATTAACCTCTCCTATAACTAAGACGCCACGGGACGACGGGTAGCGCGACGGCATAGCCGGTCGGGGTGCTTTCCGCCCACGAGACGCATAAGAGCCTAGGTTATTCGCCGCTACGAGTTCTGAGCTTCGCACAGTAAAGTTTGGCTCCCTGTATCGAGCAGTCAGTAGTAATACACTAACAGGGAATGACTCAGGATGATGACGGTATCGCACCCAGCTTCGTTGAATTATACTTGTTTAGGGCATTTCTCTAGTGTCTGTTTGACGATATCCTAACGAGCAGCTGGGTATAACTCCCTCCAACCGGGGGGAGCGGTTGCTTTGCATGGCGTCGACGTACAAAAATATCCCCCGGATTCTAGGTGGGTTGCGATTTCTTTTTTTCATTTTTTTTTTTTCAGCTTGTGTCGACGAGCATTTCGTAGAGTTGCGTCTTCGAAGAGTAATCAAAAAAGAAGAAAGCTTGCTGCTAACCCCCCCCTTGCTCAACCCCTATTTTGACGAAAATAGGTAAACTGCTCGGTGGCGACGGTAACTCCATTAAGTTGACACGAAACAAAACAACAAGATTGCGAGATGCTATGATAAGTCAGTCAGCTTCGGTTTCTTATTTCATCGCTGGTCCTAAATATCCATACCCAGTGAAACGGAGAGGTAGAATCCTACGTAAGAGCCAGAATAGGATAGACCCGCTCGCGACCGTTAAAACAACGCCTCCTCAACGGCATTGGTGTTCCTTCTCGCTGAAACCATCTTGCTTACAAGAGAGTTTGTAAAAGGTAGGAATGCATATGTTCATCGAAGGGTGGTTAGCTGATTGGATAAGGAACATTAACAAGATCTGCGGTGCATTCCCCTCCGGAACCGAGCTTGTTTCCATGTGAATTGGCCCAAGTCTTCGTCTGCACGCGCATGCGCTTACTTTTGGCGCACTATGTCGACCCCGGAATTAACTGGGATAAGCGACCTCGATTGCAACCAAAGGGGACTGTGTAACGTCCTCTTGTTCGTGTCTCGTAAACGCTAACCACTTGAACGCGTCGCATTCTGAAGTCGTCGATTAAGATGGTAAATCTTGATGTTAAACAGACCGCTAATTACCGCTAATTATATCTGATTTACCTTTGCTATATCGCTTATATATCGCTTATATGTACTTCGATACTCGGGACCGGCGTTGGATTCAAGGGATCTGGGGCCGGATCTGTGAATAATACAGTAGGCCCGATGAGGCTGACTTCCTACGGTCTAGACATCTTCAAACTTATAGGCTGACTACTCCTTGTAAGTATAGGTAGGTAGGTAAGTATATAATTATATCCCCAAAGAATGCAGGAGTTATAACGAGCATGGTTATATCGAAACTTTAGCCCAATTATAGGCGTATAGTTACGTGTGCGCCCTTTGGGATCTGAGGCTGAGAAGGCACTTTTACCATAAACGGGATGCACGTACCATGGGTAGCGACTCGGTCGACCATCGGTAGACCGTTCTATCAATGCATTGAGAGGCATGGGTTTGACGTAGTACAAGAGCTCCCCAAGCAAAGCATGATAGCTCAAAACTTCCCTACCTGGGTGTTTCGAGAGCCTCAGGAGGATCATTGAAAACAAGTTCCACCGGGAAACAACTCCCCGGCTCTCTATATAGAAACCCTCAACCTTTCAATACTACCCCGAGCACACGCATACGAGGAGGGAGATAGAGAGACAGAGACAGAGACAGGGAGAGTCAATAGTCCACGATCCGAACCGCAACCTAAAGTGGTCCGTTCTTCGGGGACATGCATTCGTACCGAAGTTTCCTTGTTTCTGGTTCTGCCCTATGGGGATATTGGCCAAATAGCATGGAGATATCAGGATGCCACCATGCTGCCGTGCCATCCCAGAGACACCCTCTACCCATCGGCACATGGCATATTATCCCCAAATCGATGCTACCTAAGCGTCCTTTGGAGCCGGAGCCCGGACACCCATGCCATCTCTCTCGCGTCTCTTGGAGATTAGGTAGAGTTCGTTAGCTAGTATGCAAGCGTCCTGTTATATTGGCCTTGTCATTGCACAGTAAACAAGGGCTCCGTCCTAGGACGATAACAATAGTAGTCCGCTTACCACCGAATACTTAAGAGTGAGAGTGGCTCGTATCTACCTGGGGAACATCTGTCGAGGATCTAATCGACCCTGCCCGGAGTCCTCCCTCCTGTGGAATCGCCGCACACCGTCCCATTCCGAACACTGCCTCGAGTTCCGCTCCTTACTATTTATTCTTCTAACTTGCTAGTCGAGCATAGCATAGCATAAACTCGGCCTAATTTTTTTATATGGAACAATGTCGTACAACGGTCAAGGCTATGGTGTCGCCGTCGCTCTGCCTCTTCACGTAAGTTGGTTGGTCGAATCTAGATTCCCCCCTAACGTATATGCCCGAAGCCCGAAGTGTGCCCCCCATCTATTTTTAATGGCCTCCCACTAGCCTTGCGATTCCATCAACATCACGGGTCCTTCCGACTAGGTTTCGGTCGGGAGCCGGTAGGACTCCCAGTTGATAAATAAAACCAGGCTGTCCTGACCTGATGTGTATTACGTCCGAGGTTGATGGGCTAACCATTTCTCGACAACCGTATACCTTTGAACAGCGTCCACTGACACCGATATCCAGATGGTTTCCCCAGAGCACCTGCCGTCATCATTCGCCCCTGACGACCCATACTATAGGGGCAGCGAGCACACATCCTCGGAGGGCCACAACGTCACGTACGCTTCTTACCCAGCGATGACGGCCAACAGGACATCTGAAAGCATGATCGGCTACCAAAGTCAGCCACTAGCCCCTGCTCCGGTCCCGAGCCTCCCGCATTACGTCGTGGGTGGTCGCACTCCTACGGACGTGAACATGGGTTCATCTAGCGGGACGTCGTTTCCCACTCCCACAGCAGACCCTTTCGGGCTCCCATTCTACCAAGCCGTGGGGCCCGATTCCAGGGCCGTCGACGCCGCGGATACTTACCACCACCCATACCCGGCGGGGTACGGGACGACGGTGCCGACGAGCCCGCGGTCCTCGACGACGACGGTCGGGTCGAGCCAGCGGAAGAACAAGCACACGTCGCGGACGCGGAGGGCGCGGCAGCAGCAGGTGATGCTATCGCCGGGGAGCACGTCGTCGGCGTCGAACTCGGGGCGGTCGCGGCTGCGCAGCGCGTCGCGCACGAGCAAGAACACGCACCACAACCCGCCGGCGACGGCGGAGGAGCAGAAGAGCCGCGAGACGCACAACCAGGTGGAGAAGCAGTACCGGAACCGGCTGAACGCCCACTTCGAGAGCCTGCTCGACGCGCTGCCCGAGACCATGCAGGCCGGCGAGGGCGAGGACGACGGGGAGGCCCTGGACCTGACCGACCGCAGGGTCAGCAAGGCGGAGGTGCTGGACATGGCGCGGCGACACATCCAAGCCTTGGAGCGCGAGTGCGCCGCGCTGGAGGGGGAAAGAGACGAGCTCCGAAATAATATGGAGAGGCTACGATGGCTGTTCGGTCGGTGCGAAGGCGCCGAGGGGTTCAACGAACAGCAGCTTAACTTCCCGGGGGCGGGAGGCCTACCGTGAGAGGTCATATCAGAAAAGGAGAGGGGAGAGGGGACGAAAAAGGGGGCAGCCGAGTTGGGGGCGTAACGTGAGATGCCCAGGGCCCAAGAATTTTCGATTCTTGTACTAGTATTGGGACGGCTACGGAGTTAATGATGGGAGGGAGGTGTTGAAAGTCAGGGACTTCAACGGGATACGGGAATACGCGATGCGAGATATGGGATGTGGAATATGGGATATGGGATACGGGACACGGGATACATGATTTAGCTAAGCAATTTCACCAGAAAAAAAAACTCAGATCCCCTCGAACGGGGAGCAGGCGAGTCACCTACGGGAGTGAGGGTATTGATGTATATCTATGATGAGGTTGGCAGGACGAATACTTACCAGCTGAGTATCCAACATACAATAATTTATACATGCAAACTCCCGTGCTACCCATCTCAAATTGTCTTGTTTGAAGATATGTAATGCTGTGGCTTTTGGGTCCTGCGCCTGATCGTGTAAAATCAGGGGCAGGCGTCTTTCGCCTGTACCGTGGTGTCGAGTTGGGTTGGACCTGTACAATGTCATACCCTACTTCCAACCGTCTCGGCGATGATGAGTGGATGGATGATAACATGGACCCACTTCCGGTCTCTGAACTACTACGTTAGGTGCTTAAGTCACTTTTAAGTCACTTAAGTGCGAATCCAAGAACTTAAAAAAAAGAAATCTCTCATAAAACGTGGAAATCTGCTGTAAATATTAGCCATTTTGCGTATATTATGAGCCCCTGGCTAAAATAAAGAGATCTGCGGTAAGTGCCGAGCGGGAATTTACCTAGTGATACCTACCATGACCAACAGAAAGATTCTCGTTATCGCGGGGAGCGACTCGAGTGGTGGTGCGTAAGTTCATAAGCCTATCGTTCAGTATCGCACTTCCCGCTGACGGCCGTCTTCTATGTAAATCAACAGTGGACTCGAAGCAGACCAAAAAGTCATTGCAGCTCATGGCTGCTATGCCATGACTGCCACGACGGCGCTGACGGCCCAGAATACTACGGGCGTCGACGACATACATCATGTACCCCCTGAGTTCGTACGAAAGCAGATCGATGCTGTGTTTACGGATATCCAGCCTGGGGTTGTAAAGACGGGTGAGCAGCCAGATCATCTGATTTGACTACCATGGTTGAGGCTTATTTGGATATATTGAAGGAATGCTGGCGTCCGCTCGTACCATTGAGATAGTCGCACAAGCACTGAAGGATTACAAGGTTGAGATCTTGGTGTTGGATCCTGTAAGCTCCTTCGCCTCGGTTGAAACCGATTCGAGATCTGTGTAACGGCTTAACTTCAAACAGGTCATGGTCGCGACCACCGGTGCCAAGTTGTTACCTTCGGAAGCCGTAAATGAGTTAAGGACTCTGCTGCTCCCGCAGACGTTCATCCTCACTCCAAATATTCCCGAAGCGCAGCTTTTACTTTCTGAAAGCGGTAAAGGAACCGTCGACATCAAGCGCGCGGGAGATTTGGAGATAATTGCTCGAAAGGTTCTAGAACTAGGTCCGAAATGGGTTCTCGTTAAAGGCGGCCATGTTCCGTTTAAAAGGGACGGCTCGATAGCCACGACTCCCGAAGAAAAGGAGCTTGTTGTTGATCTTTTGCTCGGGGAAGGTCAGGCTACGAGAATCGAGAGTCCGTACATCGAGTCGAGGAACACACATGGAACAGGATGCTCACTCGCTTCCGCTATTGCGTCTAACCTTTCTATGGGGCGAAAGCCTGTGGAAGCCGTCCGGACCGCATGCCGCTACGTCGAGGCAGGCATCAAGTCGGCGCCTGGATATGGTAAAGGAAACGGCCCACTCAACCACTTTCATTCGATCTTAGCCCTCCCTTTTTCTCGGTGAGTCTGCTCCGTCGACTCGAGGCGAGCGCGCTTGTACTAACGGTAACTAGGGGACACTTTTTAGAGTATCTCCTTGAGCGGCCCGACGTGTCGCCAGTGTGGGATCGCTTTGTTAACCATCCGTTCGTCCTCGCTCTCGGGAACGGTGAATTGCCTCTCGAGTCGTTTAAAGGCTATCTAATACAGGATTACCTATACCTAGTTCACTTTGCGAGGGCAAATGCATTGGCCTCGTACAAGTCTAAGAACATGGTAGACATCGCGGCGGTAGGTAGTCGTCTAACGGGAAGCGGTTCAATGCTAATATCGATCCAAGGGCGCCGAAATTGTGTCGCATATTCATACAGAGATGAAACTCCACATTGATTATTGTAAGGAATTCGGCATATCGAAAGAGGAAATAGAAGCGACTGAGGAGCACCAAGGTACGTGATATCGATTTTGCTTGCTATCCTATACCGACATTCGGGCGTTAACCGGCGATGCAGCATGTACTGCATATACGAGATATGTGCTCGACATTGGACAATCGGAAGATTGGATCGGCCTTCAAGTCGCTCTCGCTCCCTGCCTCCTCGGTTACGGAGCCATCGCGAAGAAACTCCACGGCGACCCGCGCACAAAGACGGAGGGTAACACGTACTGGCGGTGGATCCTGAATTATGTCGCAGATGACTACATGGAGGCGGTGAAGACCGGATCTGGTGAGAATTCCGCTAACCTCTAGCTAAGATGGGACCCTCGCAAGATACTAATATGAATATGCCTGGTAGCTCTTATGGAACAGAATGCCGTTCTACAGTCCCCCACGAGGATAGAGGAGCTCGCTAAGATATTCATCCACGCGACTAAGGTAGGAACATAACTCTAGGATGGCAGGTAATTGCTTCATGCTAACTCGAAACAGATGGAGATTGGCTTCTGGGAAATGTTCCCGTCGTCCTGAGGCGTTGCGAGTCTTGTGTAATCGAATCATGTTAAAGGAAAACGCGGACGTCCGGTGAGGATAGACGGCGGCAGGGATCGATACCTAGGTACCTAGGTACTTATATAAAAGCGACGAGATTGCATAGGTGTACGTTGTACAATACCTACGTAGCGGGGCACGCAGCGGTATACATGGATATTCGTACCTTCCAAAATGTGATTGTTAATGATGAAATATTGAGAGATGCACATATATACCGTAATTGCTCATGTTTATGACGTTGTCGCCTGGGTAAATTATTACACGTGATATTCTCGCCTACTACCCGCTATGCTCAAATACCTAGCAGGATACGGATATTTAGAATATTTGAGCAGGAACCTAACTGATAGGTACCTAGGTACCTATGGACTGATTTTGCGTCCGGGAAGGAGACACCTAAAAGTCGGTTAGGTACATGTGCCTACGTAAGTACCTACCCATGTACCCTGCAGTAAGGGGCAAAAACAACAAAACAGTCCACTTGCCAGTGGCGATAATTTCAGCCGCTTGTCGGGCAGCTGGTAGCTACGAGAAGGAAGTAGAGGCCTGGACCTATCTCAACTTGTGCCTTGGTTGCTTGGTACCGGGTCGAACCTTAGTAATAGAACGCAAGGGCGAGAGGCGAAAAAAGCTAGTGCGCACGGACCACAGACTTCGCGTTGTTAGGCCTAGACTGCTACTTCCCTCGAAACTAAGAAAAAAAAAATATTCCTTACTACTTGACTCAGGGTTCTTTTCTTCAACTTCAAAAACTCATCACATCACCCACGCTTTTCCTTCTACCACCTCGATTTCATACCCTCTTCATCCCATAATCCCCCCATTTCGCTCCTTTTCAGCAGCAATTGCACGCTGCGCTCTGATTTCCATTCCCGTAAAAAAAGAAAAAACAGTTCAGATCCCCAAAAGACGCATCACTCTCACCGTTTGCGCCGAACATTCTGACTCTTTTCCGGACATCTAACCTACCTTCATAGACGCGAAAATCATCATGTCTTACGGCGGCGGCGGCTACGGCTCCCGTAACGGAGGCTACTCCAACGGCCACGACAAGTATGGAGGCGGCCACGGAGGCGGTCGCCAGGATGGTTACAGGTAAGAATTATCCCCGAAACCCTTGCCATTTCGAATGCCTCCTCTCATTCCAACTCTTTTAATTAATTTTCCCCTGGCGCTGACGTATCTGCTTCTCTAGCAACGGTTATGGCGGTGGTAGTAACGGCTACGGCGGCGGTGGCTATGGAGGAGGAGGAGGAGGCGGTGACAGGATGTCTAACCTTGGAGCTGGACTGCACAAGCAAAACTGGGGTATGTGATCTCCGGATACCCGAGCTGATTTCGAAACAAAAAAAACTAACGCGTTCGTCGACAGACCTCAGCACTCTTCCCAAGTTCGAGAAATCTTTCTACAAGGAGGATGAAGCTGTCGCTCGACGACCCGCCAGCGAAGTTGAGCGATTCCGAAGAGATCATCAGATCACCATTTCCGGTCGCGATGTTCCCAAGCCCGTCGAGACTTTCGATGAGGCCGGATTCCCTCGATATGTAATGGACGAAGTGAAGGCGCAGGGTTTCCCTGCCCCCACCGCCATCCAATCTCAAGGATGGCCAATGGCTCTTTCTGGTCGCGACGTCGTCGGTATTGCCGAGACCGGTTCCGGTAAGACTCTTACTTACTGCCTTCCGGCAATTGTCCACATCAACGCACAGCCTCTGCTGGCGCCCGGTGATGGTCCTATCGTACTTGTGCTTGCCCCGACGCGAGAGTTGGCCGTGCAAATCCAACAGGAGATCACCAAGTTCGGTAAATCTTCGCGCATCCGCAACACTTGCGTTTATGGAGGTGTTCCCCGTGGCCCTCAGATCCGCGACCTCACTAAGGGTGTCGAAGTCTGCATTGCTACTCCTGGTCGTCTAATCGACATGCTGGAGGCTGGTAAGACTAACTTACGTCGTGTTACTTACTTGGTTCTCGACGAAGCCGACCGAATGCTTGACATGGGTTTCGAGCCTCAGATCCGCAAGATCATCAGCCAGATTCGACCTGACCGTCAGACTCTCATGTGGTCTGCAACCTGGCCTAAGGAAGTTCGTGCTTTAGCGGCCGAATTCCAAACAGATTTTATCCAGGTCAACATCGGTTCCATGGACCTGTCTGCTAACCATCGTATTACGCAAATCGTTGAGGTTGTATCCGAAGGCGAGAAGCGTGATCGCATGATTAAGCATCTGGAGAAAATTATGGATAACAAGGAGAACAAGGCCCTCATCTTCGTAGGAACAAAGCGAGTTGCAGACGACATTACACGATTCCTCCGCCAAGACGGCTGGCCTGCTCTTTGTAAGTTGACATGCATTCTCACACTCGACATATAACTCGAAACTAACCTGGTGGCAGCTATTCACGGTGACAAGCAGCAAAACGAACGCGACTGGGTTCTCGACCAGTTCAAGACTGGCAAGAGCCCTATCATGGTAGCCACCGACGTTGCTTCACGTGGTATTGGTATGATTATATCTCCCCCCCTCCCCTGCTCCCCTCCCCGTAGCAATTTCCAGCAGAGTTATATCCGCTGTGCTTTACTCTCATGTCTAGGGGCTCTCTCGATTGCGCGCATTTGCCTGATCTCCCAGTGTGTCTTGTGGTTCTCATCTATCCAGGAATCGTGGGGTCCCGTGGTATAGCAGTAGCTGTATACCCATGTTCCGCTGTCGTACCTTATTGTCCCCGTGGTACGACTGCGGAGTTGGAATTTCTTGATTCTGTCAAGCTGTCTCCAGACTCCCCAGATCCGAGGACCCAGACCAGATTATTGGAAATCCCTCCAAACTGGCATGTTTACGCAACAGACAGCCCCATTCTCCAAGGAGAAAGCACGGAAAATATACTTAGGCACCGCCCGTCCGTCGCTGGGACTTGTTTACAGAAAACATTTGCTTTCGGTATGGCTAACATTAGACTGTAATTAAGATGTGCGCAACATCACTCATGTGATCAACTATGACTACCCGAACAACTCGGAGGATTACATCCACCGTATCGGCCGTACTGGTCGTGCTGGCGCCAAAGGCACTGCCATTACTCTCTTTACCGCTGACAGTGAGTCCTCCCAAAGTCCGCGAAATCCGTCTTTTGCTATGACTAACAGCTCTACAGATTCTAAGCAGGCCCGTGATCTAGTCTCTGTTCTCCAAGAAGCTAAGCAGCAGATTGATCCTAGACTTCATGAAATGGCCCGCTATGGCGGCGGCGGTGGCGGAGGTCGTTACGGCGGACGAGGTTACGGTCGGGGTGGCCACCGAGGTATGTTCCAATCGATGTTCCAGGTTCCGATGGATTGCTAACCTTCCCATTAGGCGGCGGCGGCGGCGGAGGTGGTGCTAACGCCATGCCTATCAACAACCGACGATGGTAACAACGTGGACCCTAGAACGTCGTAAGGTATCCGCCGGACTTTGCATTTCTTTTCCTTATTCTCGTTCATTGCACATAAGCACAGATGGCGTTATGTCTAGAGGTACGGATGTTTTAGATGTCGTTTGCGTCGACACATTTGCGAAGGTATTTGTGCATCTCTCCATTTGAGATTTGCGCAACCCGCACTACCTAATTTTGTCGCCCAAGATACAGGAATCGCAGAAACACGAGGCACCTGCGGAGAGTACTGATTTCTGCTTGGTTTCTCAAAAATAGCATCTCTGGACTTGAGATCGTAAAGCTTCCCAGCTCTTGACTTCTAAGTTGAGGGACAGGTATGTTGCTTACTGACTCGCACAGATTAGAGATGCTTTCGCAGACCCGTCTTTAGGTCATATGTTTTAGGTAGACTCGCGCTGCATTGCTCTCACTAGGAGACAATGCCAATGACTACGTAGCATGAATCAAGGTCTACAATAAGAAGTCTGTTCTATGAAAAGTCGTTTTTAGCTAGTTGGAGGAGGACCAAGAAACAACGTTGAGCACCTAATACAGCTACAGGCACGGGTCAGCCTTCCGTCGTGCCCGCAATGCCCACATTCCTATTCTTAGAGAACTGCGTCATTCAAAGAATATTCTCAGTAGTAGTGCCGACTGGGTTTAGTAGGGAAGGCTAGATGAGGTTATTTCGAGGGATATGAGTGGCTAACACAATATTAACCGGAAATCACTTCGTCTTTATCCGCAAACGCAGGGGGGTGGCTTCACCGTACCAGGTTAAACGCAACGACATACTCCGTCTCGGTTTAGGTCTTTGCCGTTCCCACCGCGCGACGATATTATAAGATGGGAGACTCCCCTCGCCTTCGCGTCGCTTCGGCGTCGACGTCGTTGTCTCTACGTGGGATCTTGATGCTGTATCCGCTCTCGCTGCTTGCCGTCTAGTAATATTGTATAAGACTCGTACACTCAACCGAGATCGCTAGCAAAATGAAGGCTGCCGCTGCATTCGCTATTCTCGCGGCTGGCGCCCAGGCCGCTCCTCACTGTACGTCAATTCATCGCTTTATTTATTCTATTTTTTTCGCCTACGAGTCGTAAAAAACAAGTGTATGCTATATCATAAATCTAGAGAATCTAACTTGAGATCCTTTCTCGCGCTTCACAGACACGTTCCCCAAGCTCGCGGGCACCTCGGACTGGTCTTCCGTCCGCCAGACGGCCAACTTCCAAACCAACAGCCCCGTGACCGACGTCAACTCTGAGGCTATTCGATGCTACCAGCGCGCTCCCGGCGGCGCCCCCGACGTTACCAATGTCAATGCCGGCGGCCAGATCACTTGGGTTGCCGCCCCGAATATTTACCACCCTGGAGGGTATGTACGCGGATTACTTCCCCTTAGATCTATCTGGGATTGATGGATTGCTAACATCTTTGTCAATAGTATGTTATTATATGAATATCCGGTTTTACCTTTGATGAGGAATCCTGATATAATGGGTTTTCTCGAGACGAAAGGGTTCCGGTAGATGAGATAGAATGAGATAGGATAAGTTACTAATGTCGTATTCTACTATCTAGCCCTTTCGGCGTACATGGCCAAGGTACCGTCCGGCAAGACGGCGGCCGACTGGGACGGCAGCGGAAAGGTCTGGTTCAAAGTCTTCCAGGACTTGCCCACGGCCTCAAACGGACAGTACAACTGGCCGTCTAACGGTACGTTGTCCTATTCCAATCCATTCTAATTTCTCTTCCCCTCCCATCCAATCAGCACAACTAACAAACTCCCAGGCAAGTCTCAGATCAGCTTCACCATACCGCGCTGCCTCGCAGACGGCGACTACCTGTTCCGGATCGAGCATGTGGCGCTGCACAGCGCAAGCTCGCCGGGCGGCGCGCAGTTCTACATCTCGTGCGCGCAGGTGCACGTCAGCGGCGGCTCCGGCTCTGCCCAACCCACCGACCTCGTCTCCTTCCCCGGCGCCTACAAAGCCACCGACCCCGGCCTCATGATCAACATCTATAACAACGGCGGCAAGGCCTACCAGCCTGCGGGCCCGTCCGTGTTTACTTGCTAGATTAGGCGTGGGGATGGGGGAGAGGAGCAAGGGAGGTTAGAGGAGGGAGAGACGTAGTGGGCTCCGGGCGACGTCGCTCTAGGACGAATAGCATACTACCAGTCTAGGCATACCTTGTTAGCTAGCGTAAATACACATATACAGTATAATAGCATCCTAAAGACCTTTAGGGCTTCGTAGCGGCAACTCTTCATGATGGAAGTGATAGACGGATTGAATTTTCATCCGTAGATTAGATTATGATACCAATCGATTTAAGATAGGCTCATGGCGTTTTCTCTTGATGAGGTCCAAAGACCTGTAGTTGAGCATACCTCAATTGCTTACCTGACGTCTGGCATCCGCCCCTATGTCGCCTTGAGGCGGTCTCTACTCAATCCAAAATGACCTGTCCATTCCTATTATAGACCATATGGGGATTATATGAACAAAGAACTATATCTCTAGCTAATCCACGTGGCGTTCGTGCGTGGTTGTCCCCTTGTTATAGATGTTACGGCTATAGCATGATGGCGTTCATCAGCTTCGGAAACCCTGGTTCGGCCAATTCATCTTATAAAACAAGAACCATATTCCGGTATACACATGTACAGGTACATGTCAACAAAGCATCATAGGATTTCTATTAATCAAGGTGTTTAAGATGAAATAATAGATCCTTCATCGACGCATAGGCAGTCAACTGACCGAGTCATTGGGCTTGGGCGTAAACCCGCGAGCCGTCTTAAGTGATTCGAGAAAAGGAGCTTCCCAGAGTGGTAGGGAGAAGACAACACATGCTGACGGTCTCATTCCACCCCGTTTATCCTCCCTCCGCTCCGGAAGACCGAGTGGTAAGATGAACCCCCCACACACACCGCGAGCGCGATTTCCAACACAGCAGCTGTCATTAAAAGAGCCACCACCATCCGTGGGGGCTGAGGGTTAACGTGCATTGTCCCCGTGGTCAGAGCAAGCTTACATTCAACTCCAAACTAGGTAAGTTGGGAGACAAGTAGGATTCCTCTGTCGAAAGTCTAGGCCTGACAAACCCAAAGGAGCTAGCCAGTCCCAGGGCCGGCCAAGATGCACTTTTGAAATGGAAAGAGGCTGCGTTGTAAACATTGAGGATCTCCTATCTCAGCATTTTTATGGCAGATTATTCAGGATTTTTTTTTGCCGTTCATCATAGACGCATCGCCCGGGTCAATATTGTGAATCCTAATGACCCGGATAGCGACTAGGTAGGCCTGACTCATCCCCCTTTGCAAAGAGAAAAGGCTGGGTTGTAAATGAAAAAAATTAACAATCTAACATGTCTACAGCCAACACATTTCAGCCGTACGAGCTGGCTGTCATCAGCATACTACATCTGCAGCTACCCCCAAACACACAAAATGTGGTATGGGAGGGGTGGAGGGATGGTACGAATCACCTCCGTGTTGTTAGCGGTAGTAGTAGTGGTGGCCCTCAGCATCAAACTTCGAGTTGACGCAGGTAGGGACCGTGTAATTCACACCGGAGTCAGCTATTCACCTACCTGCTCACACCGACGCCACCTATCGCAAACTTTCCTCTGCTGAGAAGATCGTGTCGGAACTCGGTCCACGCCTTCATTCTAACGTTAGATATACGCTCTTGGCGGTACCAATAACTAACGTGACAAGATTCCCAACAATGGTTCGTCCGTCGCTGTGCAAAGACCCCGTCCCAGGGGAAGATGCAGTCAGCATCGAACAGCTGGGGCACCGTGGCCCCGGCCGCTAGAAGATGCCGGACAGGGAAAGAAAAAAAAATATGAGAAGAAGAGGAAAAGGGGGAAATGACCGGGGCTTAACGCATATATCACTTGTCAGAACCGCCCCAAATAAGGTAGGTTTCGAGAGCTGGGCTGCTTATGGGAGGCGATATTGACGAACTTGTCATGCATCCTACGGCACTGAACAGGTCGATCGGTTCGAGAAAGCGTAGAACGTTCGATATCCCCCATCCCAAGAACTTTTTAATTAACTAAATCTACCGGCGCTATCTTCGCACGTGGCATAGCACGGGACGAAACCAGGTTCGCGGTATGTTCGGTCCCAGGTCCATCGTGTATATCTAAGGTAGGCTAGGTTAGGTGCCTGGGTTAGTTAGTGGTTGATAGATGCCTAAACTAGATGTTGGGAGGAAGCTGGATATTACAGGTCGAGATCCGTAGGCAGCTTGAGAATAGCTTAATCTAGAAGGATAAGAGAAGGAAGAGAAGAAGTGAGATGAGATGAGTCCGTTACTGTTCCTTACCATATTTCGCCTTAGTATTATCTTACCGCGGATCTTAGAATGATGCCTCGTGCCGTCAAACAGGTAGATACCTGCCCGAGGTCCAATCGGCCCAAGCACACATACCTACATATCATATATATCATTTTCCAGTTACACAGCAGCTCCCTTTCGCCCTGCTGCCAGCAGCGGAAACGCCCTTCCGATAAATATGAGATTTTATGTGTCAACCCGTCGTGCTTACAGGCCGCCATACCGGTCACGATATCGCCAATAGTAGATACCTACATAACGTACGCACACAGCTACGTCCCATACGAGCAGGAATGCGTCGAGGGAGAAATCTTCCCAACGTCTGGGTAGGAACATATGACCGGATCGAGTATCGACTGGGAAAGTAACGTGCGCGCGGAAAGGAGAGAGAAAGAGCACGTTCGAAGGGTCGATCACGGTCGCACCATCTACTCACATACCTACGGAAGAGTACATACATACATACAATGCTTGCGAAGGAGCACGATCGACCGGTACGAAAGTAATAATGCCAATAATAATAGTAATAGTAATTCCAGCTCGCGATTGAAAAAGGAAGTGGTCGTGCAAAGTGGCTGCGAGTTGATAGGTGATAGAAGTCACACAGGAAATAAGCCAGGGAGCAATGTAATGCAAGCCACAAACCCACACGGTCGTTTTCCGTGGACTCGTCTGCGATTGGCCACGCCGGACTCTCGTAGGGTCCAGATACTTACCAACATAAGCTACCTTACCTTACCTAGATACCTAGATAGACGGATACAGGTGGTAACGGATAATAGATAGGCTGGATGGCGTTCGCTCCCGCAGGTTTGAAACATTGACCGATGCTTTTGTCGCGGGCCAGCCAGAAAAAATAAAAATAAAAATAAAGAAAGAAAAAAGCGCCGCCCGTCACACAGCATATATGAGCTGACAACTTGATATGCGGTTAGACGCGCGACGCATATATTCCTACATACGGCGAACCGTCATATGACATGCTCGAGGCGCTCACAATCAACCGCGTCGCTTGCTTCCCGGGGGGGAGGAGGAGGTCAGGGAGGGAGATGGGCAAAGACATACATACATACATACATAACGGACTAACACACAGACATACAGACATACCTACATGGGCGACAAGACAACCCGGGGTATTATCTCAGGAATGCGAAAGCGAGAAAGAAGCACGTCAACGGGGAATAATCTTCGAGGATCGCAAGCGGCGCCCGACGCTTCCCAATTGCGATCAACCAGCCCGAACGAGGAGAGCATTCTCCTCTATGCCCTTTGCCTCCTTTGCTTTCCTCGAAATCCCTTTTTTTTTTCCTTGCCCCTTCCCGGAAACCCGGCGTTCGGAATGCCCGTTCGGGACGGCCGTGGGCCAGCGCAAACTGCTGAGCTGCTTGGGCACCTTGCAGCCACGGCTGAGACATGGGATTCTAGAAAAGTAGGTAGGTAGAGAAAAAAATTTTAAAATAAAAAAATTGACAGGCGAACATGACATGTAGCATTCAGGCTGGATGGGCCGCTCTCGTGTGGAAGTTGGCACGACGCGGCAGGGTACGGCACGGCACGGCACAACGCGATATGGAATTACTAAAGGGCAATACCTATTGCAAGAATAACAGTAACAAGAATAGGTAATAATAATAAAAATATAATTTGTATTTGAGATTATTCTCCGCCACGCCCGCCCTCTTATCAGGTATATGAAAAGCCTTGGAGAAACCCGGTTCTCCCAAGCCACTCCCCACGTGGAAAAAGTTTAAAAAAAAAAAAAAAAAAAAAAAAAAAAAAAAAAAAAAAAAATCTGGTCCCCATGTGGTTCTTGGTCTTTTTGTCATTCTCAGCTGAGGAGGATGTCATTGTGACTAAACACTCCACTATGACCTACACGAAGACGTCGGGAACGTGGGTTAGGGATGAGAGAGAGCGGAAAGAAGGAAAGGAAAAAAATTTTTGAAGGGAGGCGATAAGAAGAAGGAGGAAAAAGAAAAAAAAGAGGCCGAATACCTGCATATGCAAATAAAGCTGCGGTTTGTTTGGCTGAGTATAACTAGGGAGAGGAAATATAGGTGACGAATGACGGGAAGAGACGATGTTGTGCTCCGGAAGTAGTCTTCCTTTGTCTGCTATCCTATTTTATTATTATTTTCATTATTATTATCAATTTTTTTTTTAAGAAATAAGAGAAGAGACATATATCGCTAAATGGGGTAAATATGAGTGGTCGAGATGAGATCTGGAGAAAAAGTCGGCTAGTTCTTTCATGCCCTGAAACTAGGAAGATGCCGAACTTCCTCCTGATTTTCGAATTTGCATACCTGGAAGAGGGGATTTCCGGTTTGTGATATCACGAACAACGAATTGAGCATATTTTTTTTTTCTTTACGCAAGCATTAGGGGAGACAACGGGCTTCTCCTCGGGCCTAAGGCGGGACAATACCTACGATGCTGTACAGTACGTGAACACGTAGGAACCCGACAGAGAGGAATTGGTGTGCTGGGTTGACGTCAACGGCGTTTTGGGCTAGTCCCATGTGGCTCTCGACGACTCGACGCCTGCGCCCCTTGTAAGGGCGCTCCAGACTATTTCCTGCTTCTTAAAATTTCGCTATCCACTTGTGTGGGTTTTCGCCCACAAGTTGCTGTAAGTAGCAACTGAAGATCCGATATATAGCGGTATATACAGAAGTCCCCATGGTCATAGCGGTCAAAAGGGTTCGTCAGTGAAGTTGCAGCAGCTGAAGGGGGCCCGTGGCTAAGAGTGATCGGCGCTGCAGCGCTTGGCGGCAGGGTTCTCAGAGATCTGCTTTCCGCATCGGTCCATCTGATAATCCCAATGCTTCTAGTCGCTTCAGAAAGAGGAACGTATCATGCTGCTGGGGGACAATCCTTCTCATGCCACCATCGTCCAACCTGGTTACTGAGTGTTTCGGTATACATACATAGTAATCGTGGTGGAGAGAGGGGGGAGGAGGGCTGTGGTGGATTTGGGCCCGCATTCTCACTTGGACCTCCGCCTCTTCGTTGAAAGCGGGACGCGCATATCACGTAGAATCAACAAACCATAACGGTAGTAAAAGGGGGGAGGCGGAATATTCCTTAGAACGTACCTACTAGGTATTAGATACCTATCGTATAATAGAGATAACATTGATCCGAGTTATAGGGTTCGAGGGACTTATTACTGCGTAATAGATATCCAATCATATACGTCTTGTTGAGCTCGGCTCGGGCGTTTTCCGGGGTGTTATTTTATTTTTTTTTTTATTTTTTTTACTCTTTTCTTTTACCTCGCCCTCTCGTTCACTCGCCGCAACAGCTCTGACATATGGAGGTGGCTAGGGTCAAAGCAGCAGAGGGGTCTGCATTCGAATCCAAAACACGGGTAAACTTAGCGGTAAAAAGCTAGTCCACGAAGCACCGCCGTTGTCGACACACCTCCTAGGTGGGTGCGTTGTAGGCTTCTGCAGCTGAAACACCAGGGTAAGCTTCTCGCTTATATAGTCTTATACGGTATGCCGCATATTCTTCGATGCTTCAGGTATAATCTCGGCGTGTGTGGGAGAGCTGGGATAGGACGTACGGCTCCTAAGTTACGCTAATGCTAAGTCACAACATTAACGTGGCCTAGATATGTTAACGCAAGGCCTGCAGAATCGACGTAGGACCCTGAGACCCGCATGGGTTCGAGAAAGCATATAGGTAATGGGTGCTAGGTACCTATGTGTGTGAGAATGTAGAGGTTGTAGTGTCGGTAACGCTGCCCTCGCGAATTGGAACAACCAACCCCCCCTTTCGTATTCGTAAGGTTGCAATGGGCTGTTGGGGATCGAGTTATGTAACGACGTGGGCGCAGCACTTCAGTAAGCGCGGCAAGATAAATCCGAAGTGCGTGTCGAGTTCTGTATTTGGTTTCCTGGGACCTCTTGACTCGAGCACGATGAATCAACGACCTATTGACCGGTGTGCATACGTACCTAAGGTAACTATACCTACTACATACACCTCACATACTACGCGGTCGTCAGCTAGTTTCATGCACCCCGAACACACCGTTTGATCGAGAGGGCGTGGCTTGCCGATAGGCGCCAGTGGGCTTGACCGTCGTCGAATTTGATGCCTTCGTTTCCTTCGCTACCAAAGTGACGGGTGAGACTAATCAACTTGGCCCTGTGGGGAATCAAATAGCCGAAAAGAGGAAGACTCCAAATTGATGTGACCCGATGCGCAGGTTCGAGCGAAATGATTGGCATTGGGAATTATTGCGCCTAGCACCTGGTTGTGAGATCACTGGTTTGGATGGATCTGAGATCTGTTAACCCAACTAGGACGCTGGATTTTCCATGTACTCTCCCAATCGAGACTTGATAGGGGGCTGCGGAAGACCGTACTATGTAATCGCGACATCGCCCTGTCAGCCTACCTGAATAACTAGCATCTTACCGTTACCCCGTCACGAGCAACCAGCCTCCAATAAAAATATCCGGCTGATCGCTCCTTACGGCACACCTAAGGTGAGGTAGACTCTATGATAAAAACAAAACAGAAACTCCGTTACTCCTAGAGAGCAGATGTTCAAGAGGCTCAACGGCCTGAAGCACAGCGCATATCAAGATGATGATGATGATAGTAATAATGATAATATAAGAAAAACCAGCTCTTTGTAGTGGGCACCAATAGGAGTCGGACCATAAGGGTGTATGCAAGTAAGAAGCAGATTCCTAGGTCACCTGTCGATAGGAAATGATGACTTGGAAAAACGGAAGGTTGTGTCGACTTGGGGGGGTGTGGTGGAAGGGGTATCGGTTCGTCTGACCCGATCCTGACGGGGATGCCGCTTGGACGCTGTGGCAGATGCGGAGATATGGCCGAGAGCGTCCCATGGGCCGACCGAGGCCAGCCAGATGTCTCCGAACGGGGCGTTGCGACAGAAAGTGGGATGCGATTAATAGAGCCTGGACTTTTGGGAGATATCCACGGCGGCGAAACGACGTTGTATACATACGGTAGATGAAATGAATGGCAAAGAGGGGCGGTAGGGGGTCGGATGGAACATAACTGAATTAACCGCGAGACCTGGCGCCCGCGAACTAGTAGATTTCTGTGCGGCTAACCTAGCTGTCTTGCGATCCTGGAGCTCGTTCTCTCCCTAAGCCCGGAATAGGATACCCTTGCAGGTCGAGGCCCTGTTCTTACCATGTACGCATGTCTGTGTGTACATACATGTCTCTTCCTCTTCGGACACTCGAAGGCCCAGGTTTCTTTTGGATTGTCACACTGCAACTCTGCAGCTTGGACATGCCCACTTAGCCATCTTGGCGAGTCTGGGGACCACCGTGGCGGTGGCCAGGGGTGAGAATTATCCACGTGAACACTGGCTGAGGTGGCTCTGCAGATTGGTGTGGACGGGTGTGGATGGGTGCGTCGACGTACATACATACCAAGGAAGAAGACCTTGTCCTTTCGCAAGGGATTCGACCGATTATGCCCGCATTTTATGTACGGTCGGAGACACTCGAGACGGGACTCGCTATGAGTCTGTCGATAGGAAGTCGCCGATATCGTGAGAAGCAAGCATGGGGATCTAGGCATACGGGCCAATGACGGCGTATTGATGTACTGTACCAATCTTCTAATACGTGAAATCGTTGATGTGATGTAGCAGCGAAACTGGCGCGCACCGCAAACGACTTGGTCAAAGCACTCGGATTGCTGAGTTCAGCATGATAAATTGACGTATTTCCTCATACGTATGGAGACGTCGCCCGAATGTCACATGCCTTTTGAATGACATCCAGCAGTGCATATATACATACACACGGCTGATGGTGCCGTACCCACCGGGCTGGAGGAAGAGGAAGAGGAGGGGGAGAAGGAGGAGCAAGAGAGGAGCAGGAGAGGAGGAGGGAGAGCGGTGTGCAAGATAGTGGAGTTTAATATAACGCGATGCTTTGTTAAAAAAAAAAAAAAAAAGAACGTTCGTGGTTTGTGAGCGTATAAAGTAAAAATGTATTCGTAGGTCTCGGGCCAATGCGTTATGCGGTGGCGGCGATGTTGGCAATATATATGTAGGCGTTGTAGGCGTTGTATACGATATGCCTATGCGGTATAATCAATATACGTACATGTTAATTTGAACATGTACGCGATAGATGTCGCATGTCGTTGAAATACGGCTACGCCGTCGCGCCTGGGCGTGAATGATCTCTCCTCTAGCTTCGATCCAGCTGCGAAACATGGGAGGAATTGGATTCAACGCTTGTTTAGTCTCTCCCAGAGCTTCGGGTCACCAAAGATCTGTCGATGCCCGGCGCCGTTAAAAAGCTCCTGACATATCACCTTAGCGGGAAATCTTTCTGGGGAACCATGCCGGGGTTTGCGTGAGGTTGCTTTTAATGTACTGTGCATAAATTGGTGAGATATAGCAGAGTAGATGCAAGGTAGTACGAATCTTCCTGTTCTCTGAGGACCTATTGCGCCCTCGTCTTGCATATAACAATACTATAGTACACACCATACAAGACCTTCATGTAGGGTATGGTATGTATCACGGGGGGTGTATGAGGGTGTGTGTGTGTGAGTGTGAGTGCGCGTAGGTGTGGGAGAGAAGTGTGTGAGGGGGGAGAAGATAAAAATGGACGGATTTAACACCATGCCTACTTCCAGTCCTCGAGCACACACACGCACATGTATTCCGGATACTATGCGGTACATGCGCCTATTATTCGCTATTAGCGGTATGTGCCGCCCTAACTATAGGTAGGTACATATCCATATATACTTATAACCTGGTAGATGCCTACATACCTAATGTACCTCTCCTACCACCGTACATAGTACGTGCCTACCAAGGTAGGTACCCAATGTACCTGATAGGTCGATTCCGCCCATCGACGCTTCTTTCCCTTGTTTTCCTCTTCCCTTTCCGCCGAGTTCTCTTTTCTACATAAATGCTGTGTACGCCAACCACGGCCTGTAAAGTCCGAATACCGACGTGCGGAAAGAGCGCGCCAATCGCCACATATATACTCGTGTGCATGTAACGTGACCGGGTTTATTGCAATATCAGTTACACAGGTACCACAGGCGTGGGAAATTGTTTAGCCCCTCACTATTCCCTAAGCCTGTCAGATATCCCTCTTAGCGTGCATACGCATGTAACCTCAGGAATATCGTGTGGTACGTAATTGACCTTTCTTCTGCTAGGGCGGATACGAAATCTGTATAATTGAGTCGTCCGTGGGTTGCGGAATATACATCCATACCTGCCTCACGCCTAACACGCCTATGTAGCTACATGTACACTATATGCCTACGTGCCTACGTACCGATATACATCGACATACATCAACATACATCATTCTCATTCTCGCTGGACGAATGATAAGAGCGACCTACAGTATCACTTAAACGTACAAGAAAACAATAATAAGTCCCCCTCTTCCTTACTCCTCTTCCTGCTCCCTCTCCACTATTGTGTAGGTCTGCTGTACGTAACCTCGGCGGTATCGCGAGTCAAGGTGTCGGGACATCTTCTCCTGCAATCCTGCCACCTCACGGCCATGTGGATCACCCGCTCTCCACGTCGGGATTTGTGAGCGGCTCTTGAGGATCTCTTTGCCCAACTTTCAAAGGCATACATACAAGCTGAATGGACACCGCAGAGAGTCAGAAGGAGAGTAAGAGAAGGGGAAAAAAAAGTTCTCACAAGAGAGATCAATTTTTTCAGCAGTCAGGTGGTCGTCCCACAATAGCGAAAGCTCGGGCGTTTCTCCAGGTTGGAGTATTCTCCCCGGCCGTCCTTTTTTATTTAATTCTGGTTTATTTTATTCTACTCTGTTTTTTATTTTCTATTTCCCAAAAGTACCTAACCTATGCTGTAACCAATGGCGCCACGGCACCCACCGTCGCCACAATTTCCACATCCTCTACGGATATTTAATTCTAAGGTGGATATTCGTATTGGTGGCTGCTTTGGAGGCGTCAGAAGGCTGAACTTTCGAGATCGTTAAGCGAGGTTCTGTTTGGTGTGTACCAATGGTCCCAGCCACGATCGGGAAAAGTCTTTGGAGATTCAACGTATCGTCCAAGGAAGCAGATGGTCAAGACCATCTGACGATAGAGGGCTCAAATTGTCAGCCCAAATGTCCAGGTTCCAGAACGGTCGCAGATCCGCTACCTCGGTACAGTCTTAGGACGAGGAAATTAACACGGTCCTATTGTTGCTACAGGGGCCCTTCTTTACATGGTTCTATGCACCATTCCATTTTCTCCTATCCCTGTCGGCATCGACATGGATGAGCGAAGCACTGTACTATGTATGTACTATCACCGCTGGATGCCACGCGAGCCCACCGTACTTGATAGACTTCATTCCCTGACGAGCTTCTTTGATGATTAATAATATGTATTATTGTTAGTTTATGTGTTTCACTCTTGTGTGGACATATAATATAGAATGAGTACTTGTAGTACTTGTAAAGAGGTAATATGTAGCGGTATGACGATAATATACGCCTACGTACTTGAGTGGCTATCTTTGTTTGGATGTACTCTACATACGGGCACTGAGGGAAGAGAGACCGTACATGTATATATAGAAGAGGGTTGAGATAGAGTTATAGCCAAAAGATCCGTTGTCGAGCGGGTGTAAATGAGGTTTGTACTACACAACTGCGGTTGTGTAATAAAACCTCTTCTTCGGCCTGCCACCCTACCAAAGAAGGTATACCGCAAGCAGCACGATCATTCGGAAAATTCAAACCTGGAATTAATACGTACCTGTGAATCAAACAGATTGTGTATCTCTCACACAAGACGAACCGGCTCTGCGAATCAAACGTGCAGAGACCAACCGCTCGGATCCGAACGTATGTTTATTGGGTGCCTCTACCAAGATTCCTTTTTTGCTGCCCACTTTGCCCACTTCGACGATCCCCGCTGGGCTTCATCATCACCGTTGCGGAATAGCTGGGAAGCCCGAGCTCGTACTGTGGTCCCAGCATCTGTCCACAAAAGTGGTCCCGCGTTCGAGGTTCGCTCAAAGTGAGAGCCATACACTCGGACGGACGTACGGTACGAATCTGTACGTATGTTCGTTTCTTCTTAGGCTCCGCGTAGCGTCGTGATGGTATCGTAATGACGAAGCCTACCGGTTGCCCCTGTCCTAGCCTCTGGTTCCGTTCGTAAGGTCCCATTATAGGCGACCGAGGTTCAACGGGCGAAATAGACATGCTTGTATCGATTTGGTACAGTACTTGTGGATATATTGGCATCACGTATGACAGGGAACAGGCACGAGTCAATGCTTGTAAGGATCCGTTAATAAGCCATGGGAGAAAACCTGACTTGCGGCATCGGCCTAGGCTGGCCGGCAGGGAGGTTCAGCTCGGGGCAGGCAACGATAAGTGAACGGCACAAACGACCGATACCCTTCGGGCGGAAGACGCGACGTGCATGTAAACGATGGCATTATAATAAGGAATGACTTTGGACACCGTGAGCTCTTAGGGGACGGGGGCGGGGCTTTAGCTATAGTTGCGATAACCGGGGGGCTTCCTTTCTTCCTTTGTTTTCTCTCAAGAAAAGAGAAGGGAATAGAAAGTATCAAGCTGCAACCAGCAATGCATGTATGCATGTATTATTATTATTTCATCATCAATCTTGAGTAATTCGTATACGGTGACTTCAGGTCAAAGCGGAAAATTGATGATGGGTTACATAATGATAGTATAATAGATTCTATAATAGATGGACAGAAGGGGGAGAAGGGGAGCAGGCGGATCTCGTCAACCCATACATGTGTTGTATCTGCACGCATACACTTTCATGACTCTTGCTGGAGTCTTGAGAAAGCGGAACGCCAGGTCTGCAATGCAATCCGATTGCCCGTTATGCATCGTAGTATGCGCGTTCGCATCGACTCATTGCTTGGCTCTTACGAACCCAGGGATTCCGGCGCTTGAAGATGGATACTCTGTAGTATGAGGTATTGTAAGTATGGAGATGGAAAAGAATGTGGGTTTCTATTTTTTTTTTTCTTCAATTTTTTTTTTTTTTTACTCTCTCGCACTTTCTCCTTCTCGACGAAAAACCTGGTGAAGCCTAGAGCCTGGCAAAGTTCTGCAGCCTAGGCAGGAACAAGCCGATGGATCCCCCCTCCTTGCCCTGTTCAGTCTGGGTATTCCGTCCAAGAGTCGTGTGGTCGTGTGGGTAAATATGTATTTGTACAGTACGGAATTAGCTGTACCTACCCATCCAAGCCCACTTTACCTGCGCTTACTTAAGAGTAACCTCCTAGGTCTCCACATTGCATAAAACGTAGAATTGAATACATCATTCATGGTACTTCGGTTTTCCTCAAACCCTAGTCTTAAAGACGGTTGACTAATGAGGATGACCAGGGATTTGCGCTGCGAGTGGCTTTATCAGGGATCCTGGGTCTTTTGTGGATGGTTCCGCCGCCTCTCTTCAATGTACATTCGGTACATAGTACCCATCTATATATTGGGCGCGCGGTGTACTATGTTGCGGTACTTGATAGATACCTACACCGCTTTAGTCTCCCCACATTGCGCCTTCAAACTGACTGAAAGGTTTCCACTGCGAATGTTATCTCTTCTGGCAGTACGGAATGGGTACATGGGAATTTCAGAGGATATATTTTCGCTGAGGCGTTATAGAAATTGAACGTGTCCATCTTAGACAGCCAGCCCCAATTGGCTCATGGCGTCGTTGTGGATTTTACTTGAGCAGGGACAATCTTCGTAGAACAAAACTTTCTGAATAGACGGTTGCGGATTACAAGTCGGAAGAGGCAAGAGAGGCGAGAGAGGGAGGAGGGGAGGGGTTCTAGAGAGGAGCAGGGAAAGGGAGTCTAATATTCAGCTTGAGGTACATATCTTGCCGAGCAGGGAAATCCACTTCGATGTGAAAAAAAAAAAAAAAAAAAAATACTATGGTACGTGTTGATGGCAAAGAGTAGGTATTCCGTAGATGGAGTTTTTGCCGTTCGAGTTCAATGTGGGTTGCTGGACTCGAAGTGAAGGATTGAGCTTAGAAGTGAATTCGGATTTTTCTTCGTCTACGTGGGAATGGATATTTTTGAAAGGGAAACACGAGTTTAATGAACCGAGATAAAGAGTTCGCAAGGAAGGGAAGTATCTAAATAGGTCATTCAACTATCCACGTACATGTAAGAAAAGGAAACGGTTGGTGGTAGAAGCGCGGAACAAGAAAAAAAGAAGGGAAAAAAAAAAAGAAAAGAAAACAAATGAGTTACCAACTTACTGTATGTAGGTAGTACAAGTGTATTTCCGCATCTCTCCTTCTCCCAGTACGGCGTACCTACAGTATTGGTATTGTTCGTTTGCCCCTGCTGGTAATTGCTATGGATTATCTCATTGGCCAGGCCACCCGGACCTTCCAAAATACCAAAATACATACATGGCAGCAGGTACACATAAAAATAATACATGTAGGTCATCAAATAAAATCGTCACTGACCAAAAATCCCCCCCGAATCTTCCATTCTTCCCCAACCTTTTAACAGTACGATTACCAAACCAGCCATTCAATCGTACATGCATTCCTCTATGCTGGGTCGGCAATCAAGTAGCACATTCAATCACCCATCCACGCGTGTTCAAGCTGCACTGCAGCGTCGTGCCTCGAGCCTGCATCTCGTCTGCATATAAAAATTCACCATATCTCCCATCCCCTCGGCACTAGTTCTCACTAAGCCCAATCTAAACTTGCCTGAGTCTGGACGCGAATCGGTCGGGTTCAAGACTAAAGTTTATGATTTGGCGCACCAACACGCAAATTCTGTCGTCACTTGGGGCCCTAAACCGTGACCGTCACTAGTTCGACTAGTCCGATCAACCTTCTGGCCCCCTTTGGCGAGGCGCCGCCGTTGACTACATACGACTACATACCCAATCTGCTACTACTATTACCACTACTTGCACTACTTGCACTACTTACGCTACTTTACCCTACCATACTTTTACGACTTCCCTATCCTAAACGAACACCACGCTGCACGTCACTGCCTTAGGCTGGCGATCGTGTGTGGTGGGTGGTTCTTTAAACTTTCCACGGCCGCTACGTACATACTTACATACGCACATACGTACATACATACATCTACATCACCTATCACTACCTACCTACCTGCCACTACTACCGCTGCTATTACATACTACTACTGCGACACATACACTACCCCATACTACTACACATACTAAACATACCTCCTACAACATACTACACATATTACACACACTACATACGTTAATACATCCATACATACTACGTACCGGGAGCGGCTGTTGTTGCTGCTGGTACTTTACCAACCACCAATAACAGAACCCAACTCTACTTCCCGGTACGCACCATTGCCCCCGAGGGCGTGCAGGGCCAGGACAGGACAGGGCAGGGCAGGGCAAGCGCACGTCAACGCGCGCATACATACACCCTCTTTCTCAGCCCTTTCTTACATGGATTCCTCTGTCCGCGCTCCTCATACATATACTCCATACAAACGTCGATACGCCCAGGTCGACGTAAGGAAACAGTAATAAGAGTCAGTCTAGCCACTCTAAACACTCTAGCCGAGCCCGGGATCTTCTAGCGGCTCTGTAGTTCGACATTCCGAAATATCTAGCATCGCGCCGGTCCAAACTCACTTTGAGGCCCCTGCCACCAATCGCAACCCTTGGTGTTTCTGACAAGACACGCTAAGTCTCGCGGTCTAGACGACTTCGGGCATCGCTCTGCTATTCAGCGCTCCCTACCATTTACTTCCAACTATTTTAGTCAAGTATCTTTCCCAACTCCACCACGAGTTGGCCATCAGACCCATCAAGCCACTAGGTCCGCACGCGTTCACACGCCGCTGCCAGGGGGGGTTGTTCACTTTCCCAAGGGAAACCAGATCGTAACCCTGCATCAGATCGTGCGCACTGCTTTACCAATTCCCGTCTTCATAAGCCCGGTCCTCTACCTGCTACGGCGACGGCTGGCGCGTGCAGGTAATCTGTCGTGCAATACACTACTAGTTGGCGCCCGCGATCTAAAAGGAGAACTCAAAAGCACAGTGGCCCCCAACCTTTCCCTGCGACCCATCCGCGGCGGAACCACGACTTTTTAGTAGCGCTGCTCCGTCTATCTAGCGAGGCCAGCCTAGGCACTTTTTTTTCTCCAGCACAACCTGGTGCTGCTATCGGCTTGTGTGGGCTTGGTGGACCTGGTCGAAAAGACTATTTCATCTATAGAGCCTGGCAGCCTGCAAGATCTACACTATCTGCTCTTGGATCAGTATCCCGTCGATAATCAACTAAGCCGCCAACAAATACGCCAGCGCAGCCGCAGCCTGTCTTCCTTGGTGCAACTCTATCCTTCTTGTCTCTTAACCAAGTAGCACCATATCTCGACCTAAGACACCGTCCCCTACTACCCTGCTCTGCGATCGAACCTGGCCCAAGGACTAAAAATCCCCCGGTCTGTTCAACCTGTCCCATCGTACCTGGCAGTAGTAGTGTCCGTTGGTGTCAGCCATAATAAGCCTTGAAGAAGGTATCCGTTGGCAACCGCGTATCGCTACCACACGAATTCCGGGCGCGAGCTTAGGAATCGGAACTCGGGTGTAACCCTTAGAATTTGCCTAACCACCGCCGACACCTTCATGGAACGGGGCATCAACGAATACTCGCAGTCAGGTTTGCCTTCGCCCTATCCAAGCACCTACGGCGATACTCAATCTGAAGCTTCCTCTGCAGATCACGGGTCTGCTGCACAATATCCTAGCAACCAGGAAGCACGGGGGACTAGTTATCCCACGTCTGCGACGCCCACTTCGGAGTACGGAGCATACCCGCAATCTGCGAGGTCGACTAGTTCTTTCCCAGAACATAGTCTTCGCCAATACCATCCAGCGAGCAACCACAGCGGCAGCAGCGGAGGTATGGCGCAAACACCAACAAGTCCGTCCATGCCTTTGCAAGATGGACGCAACCATCAGTCCCAGCAGGTCAAGTCTGACAGCGATGTACCCATAGATCCCT
Organism: Pyrenopolyporus hunteri; assembly: GCA_902806595.1. NCBI lineage: Eukaryota > Fungi > Ascomycota > Sordariomycetes > Xylariales > Hypoxylaceae > Pyrenopolyporus > Pyrenopolyporus hunteri. The sequence continues at coordinate 558,549 of CADCXC010000005.1, read as the reverse complement.
CCATCGCGGCACCCAGCCCTACGTACGCTCCTCCTAACCAATACTCGCCCTACGCGCCGCCGCCGCAAGATATGTCGCATAACTACCCGCAGGGCCCCGGTAGCCTGTACGCCCAACCTCGGCCTGACTGGGCTAACTACGGCCACCCCGCCGCGCCGGGGCAGATGCCGCATCCGCACCCGGTCTATCCTCACACGCCGACAACGAACGCCCCCGGAAGGCCAGCTCAGGTAGGTTGATCTTTGCCCTTTTCCTTCGAGATGCGAGGGGTGGTTTGGTTTGGTTGTATAAACGGCAAGAAAAATTGCCCCTCGAGATATGCCGAATCGTGTAGATCGCAGGTCTGTATCTGGGATCCTTAACGGGCCGTGCTAATTACGAAGAGAGTGGCGCCGGTCGCTTTTCTACCCTAAATTATATTTCTTACATGAAGTAACTGATTTCATTGACAGTATGGTTCACAGCAGGTCTACTCATTTGTGCCAATTCCCGGAGCACAGCAACATAAGAGGCCGCGGCGGAGGTATGAAGAGATCGAGCGGATGTATAAGTGCGGTTGGCAAGGTTGTGAGAAGGCGTATGGTACGCTAAACCATCTAAACGCCCACGTTACTATGCAGAGTCACGGACAAAAACGTACTCCCGAAGGTAAGCTTATCCCCGACGTCGCTTCCTTTTCTTTGTTTTTTCTTTTTTCTGTGTGTAGACGCGTGACCCGCAATTTCGGAGAGCAAACGGGCACGAAGTGAAGGCGGTCGGCTTCTGAGTACCCAAAATATGTATATTTCCGTCCTGCTGGTTGGTAGCGTGGAACGGACTGCTACCATAGCAAGCATTCGCCGGGCTAGTGCTGGTTCGCTGTTTAGCTCGTGCTAGGCAAGGCCAGCGGAGGTTATTGCAAGGGTTACAAAATGACTTGGACATCTGGGGGTACCCGCTAACCGCACCAACTATATAGAATTTAAGGAGATCCGAAAAGAGTGGAAGGCTCGTAAGAAGGAGGAAGAGCAAGCCCGCAAGGCCGCCGAGGAAGCAGAACGCCAGCGTCACGCCGCCGCCGCCGCTCAAGCCCAGAATGGAGGAGCCGACCCGCAAGCCGGTGATTCCGGTCAGGCTCCGTCATCATATACGGCTAGTCGCCAGGTCCAGCTTCCACCCATCGGTTACCAACCAAATCAATATCCCGCGCCTCCGTCGGCGACTGTACCGCAGCAACCGCTTCCCGAATACAGCCCTACGAACCACTTGTATTCCAGCTACCAACAACCGGCGTCACCCTATGGGCCGCAAAACCAGAACATGTATAACCAACGCGAATGAGAACGGGCGGCCCGATATGATTACTGCTCCTCGACAGATCCGGGCACTAGGAGCTAGCAGCCTAATCTTTAGAGGTGTTACCTACTATTCGGGATGATTCAACTATCTGTTTTTCCCCTTCTTCTCTTTTACTCTCTCTAAAGATTGGAATTCCAAAAGCCTATAAAGTTTCAGCACCTTGATCCTGGTGTACGATACGGAGTGATTCCCCCCGCGACATAACATACGTCTTCCAATTCGAACGGATGGTAGAAGCGTAGTGCTTGAAGTAACTTCTACGACAGCATTACTCTGGGAGTATTTTCTCGGGTCACGGGTGGGTGATTCGGGGCTTTGCGCATTCTAACGACCAATACTTTGATTTTTCTCGCATACAGCATCGGGGCCGCGGACTGGGGAGGGCGGGAGAGATGAGCCTTGCATTGGGTTGGGTGTCTGGGTGGGCGGGTACGAAACAATGGATAGAGCTTCTAGGCTCCTGACGCAGGACACATTTGTGTCGCAGCGCAACTTTGTTTTAATGGTCTGGCTTGTTAGGTGAAGAACTGCTCTCCGCGGCTAAGGCTCCCGGCATGCCTTCTCTTCTCTTACATATTATTGCCGGGCGTACGTATCTGCAGCGCGGAGGTGATGTTTCCTCGTGGAGAGAGGAAAGGGGTTCCGGCCTCGCTTTGCCCGCCAAACCGGCGTCTCGCAGGCCCGCGAAGACGAGGGGCCGGAACGATCCCTCGTTCTGCGTTAGATATACGGATAATAATAACGTTGCGTTTGTTAAGGCAGAGATTCCTATGCCAATGTGTATGTGCTAACTACCTAGCTTCTCCGTTGTGTGGTTCCCGAAGACTTGGCCGCCTGCTACCACCACCCATCTATACTCAGGTAGGTAGGTAGGTATGTAGTCGACTAGGGATGCATGGTACCTATAAGATGTTGTAGCATATACGGGTACGTCGTATATCAAATATGTCAAGGTGAGGCGGGTGGAAGAGTTAAAAAAAGATGTACCCGAAATTGGGATGCCTTAGTTCGCTGTGCCACCAAGACCACGCGATATCCATGTGTCTGGCATAATGTAGACAAGGAGGGCTTCCTAGGGCTGTTAGTCAGGTAGGTAGCAGTAGGCTAGTAGGTTGGCAGGTCGGGATTTTTTATTCGGTGTGGTTGCACAAGACGTTATATCCCCCAAGCTAGACGCACAGCCGATCCTACGGCCCATGGTTGCATTCGAAGTCTTATTCATATTGGGTTACTTTCCTCTCGTGACACCGACCATGGTGTGTACCGTCAGTCATTACGTTAGTAACCACCACCACCACCAACTCCTTTCCCCGGGTGCGAGCCTAGAGGTCGCTGGCTACCTACATCCTGCCTGCCTACCTCTACGACTAGAAGATAGCCAGTCATATAACAACGGATACGATAGATAGTGTAAGCATTTCTTGGGATTACACGTAGGACTTTGCGGGCGATTGTCGGATGGAGGAGTCGTTATCTTGCGACTTCACGTAGGATCACGTCGTATATACGGAACCTGAAACAGGTGAGGTCGTTTTAGGCTCCTTCTAGAAGAGTTCCCAAGAGCTCAGCCCACCTGTGGGCCTCGAGGCTCCCATGGGGCCGGTTGAGGCAGAGCTCGTCCAAGCCGCAAGTACATACAGATGACCTGCAAGCTGGAGCCGTATAAAAGAAGATTCGGGTGACATGTGGTAGCCCCCGCGCATTGCGCCGGTATGGGGGCGGTACCCGGTACTTATACGCATTGAGAGTACAGGTAGGTAAGTAGGTAGGTACCCTACATGCTTTAGCACAGGCAAATAGCAGAGCATGGAAGTTAGCCAGCCTAGTATACTCTATCCCACGTAAGTAGCTTGCGTCTCCCGTTCATGCGGCCAGCCTAGCACCGCGGAACGAACGACAGGCAGACAGCATAACGTACCTAGGTAGGTACTTAAGCAAGCCGAACTTCGAGAACCCACCCAAGTTCTAGGGCCGCCCCCCTCTTTCCTCCTCCCCGTCCCCCCGTTCTGAACTGTCGGGTCGGCCTTAAACTAGCGACGTTACAAGTGTCGAGCGTTAGCGGCCCAAACCCCGGACCATCTTAAAAAAATTAAAATAGGGCGGCTTGTCTCAGATAGGTAGGTACTAGGTTTTAGACGCAAGCCCCGGAAAAGATAAAATAAAAAAATAAATATAAGGGCGACTTAAGATCTTTTAGGGGATGTTGGCGCGCAGATACGCAGCGATGAACGCGTGGTGTGGAAGACGCCGGCCGGACTAGACAAGGGTGTCTAGCTTCGCTCGCTTCCCTATTGCGAATGGCCATGCGACCGCCGGTTGGCTCGCGGACCCCGGCCGAACCCTACGTCTGACCAATGCGGCGGGCCGCTAATACCGCAAAAGGCAGATGTGCTTCTGGGGTTTCGATCTTATTTGCCTACTACCCAATTTATGTATAGGCCTACTTCATTTTATGTCTATTTCCACATAGGCCATGTACTTAGCCCCTAACTTAAGGTAGAGACATACATGTATCGACGTATCTATATAAAAATGCCCCCCCCCCCCCCCCCAGCGTCGATGCGGCCCGAGAAGAGGTTAAACATGTTCGATGTAACCCTGGGACAGCGTGCCTGCCTAGCTACATGCCTTAGTGATGGGTTCGGGGAAGCCTGTCTAACCTTCTTTTTATTGTTCTAGGTACATATTCTTGACTCCTGGTTACTCTATTTTAGTGCCCGTCATGAAGCGACCCAAGATGGGTTGGCTGGTTTCATTTCGTTCTAGTGCGCCTTCTCTACCGTTGGGCGAGTATCTATGGATACTACGAGGCCAGGTACGACTTACCTGCATATTATAGGTAGCTACCTACCTCCCTAACATGCTTTGTATCTACCAATGTCCTATACCTATTCTATCACGCACTTCCTCTTACTTGCAGGTAGGTGCTGCCTTCGCGTACATGTACTAGTACACGGGACGAGCATATAACAGGTCTCCTACGTACACGTATGACTGTGCCCTTAACCTACCTTACCCACCTTCTGTCAACTTCGCAGATAGTTGCTGTCTTCATTTCATCCTTCATACCACGATCGTAATCAACTTGTATCTACATCCAGTTAACCCAAAAGCAAGGTAGTTTGTCTGTCTTACTTGCTGGGCGGACCTGATATCAGCCGGCACCGATGCGACGACTCAACGTCGACTACCTAGCCATGGTGATGTGACTTGAAAATCATAACGGGTGATACTTATCGTATGAGCGATAAAAATGAAGGATCGGATCCCACGCGGTTTCGCTGTTGGGATTAACCATTGACCATTAACCAACGTCATACGCTCATTTATGGGCCTACGAGAAAGCAACCCAACTCAGATGAACCGTTACACAACTTAATTACGAGTACGCTCCATCCTGAAGTATCACGTTATTTATTGCAGCCAAGAAGACGATCATTCGGCATGCCTCTCTGATATCGCATTGAGCCCGGCATATCTAATGATCAGGGTCCAATAATTCGGACGACCCTCCGAGCAGCATCGTGATTTGCTTAACCTGCGCATTATCGCATAGACGACCGATCACATCTCAGCCTAGTGCTCTTATTCTCGAAGAGTTTACTGCTTGACGGCATATATGAAGTAGTTTGATAGGTATTCGATGCTAATCCCCGACGTGGCAGAGCGAGATTGGAATATCTTATCGTTATCGTACAAACACAGCATAAATACCAGAATGGTCATACCTTCCGCTCTTGCTACAACGACGATGCTTACTAAGGCGGTTAGTTTAGGCGTTACAGAGCTGTGTGCGCCGGGCCGCGGCCTATGACGTAACTGGCCTACGAATTGGCTCTATTCGACATCCCGGAGCTTCCTTAAGTCGTACGCATTAACGTCACCCACGTTCGAGGAAGGACCCTAAGAATCATTAGCCCCTAGAAAATTCCCGTCGTTTCCGCCCTCGAAAATACGTAGGTAGTATCTCGAACCTCAAGATATTTCCTCTTACAATAATGGCCTCTGCTACGAGATATTCTAGTTTTCGGATGAATAGGTCAGGTTCCACTTGGCTTGGCTACTAACTTAACGACGGAATTTCTATCTTGTAATTGTCGATTTCGCTGACTAGAGCCTATCCTATCGCATATCCCGTGGTATCAGAACGACAGTATTGGAAACGCCCAATCATGCCGGCTTTACAAGTCTCCTCGATATCTTCAGCACCGGATGCGGACCCACAGAAAATTAAGTCAGAGCCGGGTAATTGTGGGGAGACGGTCGAGATCTATTCACCTTCAACTCCCGATTCCACCGATTGCTTGTCGTCTCCTACATACTATACCACATCAAATACGAGTTGGTTGAGGCCGCGTTCCGTCAAGCCATCAAAATCCGTGGAGTCTCTCCCTACTCTCGGCGCTTTCCCACTCGGTTCTCTTCGAATTACGGATCCTAGAGACGACTCGAATGTGAATACGCCACTTGCCACACCTGACGTCGCCATGGAGCCGCCGCCGAATACCGGACATAATCTCCCGACTGGCGGCGATATCCTTATCCTAGATGACCTACCGGCCGATTTTACCGTCGGCTGCGACACTCTGTCATTCTCGACGAAGAAGTCCTTCCCGGGCTTCCGCGACATTCCGCCTGGCGCACACCTTGTCTGGGTCGCCCCCTCCGAACTGACGTCGTCGCGGAGCGCCTACTGGATCGTCACTCCCAAGAGGGGCGCGGGGGAGCCTGCGGAGGTCTACGTCAAGCAGTGGGACAAGTTCAATGAGGTTCTTAGCGATCCCGCTAGCCATGCGGAGGAAAGATTCCAGAAAGAGAGGCTAGAGCAAATCTACAACAGTCTCGCACCTTATGATCTACGGGCCGCGACGTCCGGGATACTCATCGCACCACCCAGTCGGGAAGCCGAACACCTCCCTTCCTATCTAAGCAACGAGACGATATGGACGACGCTCACGTCGGCAATTCATCCAGGACTACTTAATAGAATTACAGGTACGACTCAAAAAAGCTGGCAAGTCACCACCCTAGACCACGTCGCTGGCGAGACAACTATGGCCGAGGAAGCTCAGCTCTACACCAACGGCAAAACCCAGCTTCGTTTTACATTCCCCATGAACGCGCCCCTCATCAGCCCCCAAGCCTCGGGCTCGGAACGCACGCGGCAAGCTCTCGACCCGACGAGCTTCGTGCTCGACGCCCTGGAGAATTCCGCGGCGAACCCCGGTGGGCAAGCCGACGACCTCGTCGGCGAGATGTCATTCGCTTTCCTGACCGGCATGCACCTCGGCAACTACTCACTATTGGAGCAATGGTTCTTCTACGTTAACTCCCTCGTCTTCCGATGCTACGGCCTCGCCACCGTACGCCCTAGGCTCGCGGCACAGCTTATCCGGACCTTCCACGCCCAGCTCGTGTATAACGAGCGCCACCTCGAGGGCGACGCCTTCGACACCCTACCCGGCAGCGGGGCGAAGCTGCGCCGCACGCTGACCACCTACCGCGCGCGGCTAGAGGAGATGCTGCCAAAACCAGACGACCCTACCGCGCCCGAAGAGCTGCGCGACGTAGCCGTCGCCTTCGCGGACCTGGATGCCTGGTTACGGCGCACCCTCGGCTGGGATCTGCGGGCCGACTACGTGCGCTCGGGCACCGTGATGCTGGAGGACGGCGAGATGGTGAGCGCCGAGCTGTCGGATTTCGAGGACGAGGATGAGAGGGGCGAGTTCGCGCCCGTCGTCGTGACGCTGGATGGTGGCGGTAGGGAGGAGGGGCTCGTGTCTTGGGATCGCTAGATCCGATATCCCGCTCGTAAGTGTTTCGGTTGTATTGTGGTGTGATGCGTGTATATCTAGGTACCTACCCTTACGCTTACACCTCCCTCGCGCATTACTTCCTTTCTCTTATGATGTTGCCCCCTGTTTTACTTTACTACTGCTGGTGTTTTTACCTACCTACCTAGGTAGTTAGATAGGTACCTACCTTTCATGTCATATATCCTTTAACTCTGGTAGAGGACGTTTTCTAGCATGGAATTAGTCCGTGTAGGGGGTCTTAGAATTCCGAGGTAACGATCGTAATGATATTATGTACTACGGCATAACCACCTACCTGACACGCCGTACGATACGTGATGACGCTAGGTTCTACAGTTCCGTGGTAGACTACCCTACGTTGAGATGGTGTTGTAATCCATTTAGTTACGAGCACTTAGTTACGAGCACTTACGATAGGAAGAGTGACGAGCTCATTTCCCTCTTTACGACTAGGAGGACGAAGGTAGCGGCGTGTCTGGATCTGGGCTCTCGAGTATCTCGTATACTTTTCACCGACCCAACAGACCATCAGATTAAACACTTGGGACTCCGCAACCGTCACATGACGATCGTTTCTCGGTTCTTGCAGAAAAAAAATTTTGTCGTTTCATTCGCCTAATCCCTTGAAAACCAGGCCATGCAAATGCACTGATGATAGCAATACGAGAGGTAAGAGAGGCAGCACACCCGTAGGGGGATAGAACGCCCTCGCAAAGGATTCCCTCTTTCTCAAGACTCCGGGGGTCCGACCACCGACCATAGCCGTCCCGATTCATTTCTTTCCCTTAGTTTTTTTTCTCATCCGCGCGAAAGAACGGAGGAGGAGAAGGAGGAGAAGTAGACCAGGCCGTAGAACATAGTAGTAGGAGTTTTTGCTTTGGCTCTGCCCGTCCCTCCCTTTCCTCTCTCTCTCTTCCCTTCCCTTCCCCTTCGAGAACTTCCACGCACCATCCCCACCAAATATAAGCTCCGGTCCCGAGGAGAGACACACGACGGCGGTGGCGGCGGGGCTTTAACGGTAGGACTTCTGGTACCGGGCGCGGGCGCCGGGACCGCCGAACTTCTTGGGCTCGCAGCGGCGGTTGTCGGCGACGAGGAGGGTGCGGTCGTACTGGACGAGGGCCTGCTTCAGCAGGTTCTTGCTGTGCTCGTCCACGTACTTCTGGTAGTAGGCGATCAGCGCCTTGGCGATGGCCTGTCGCACCGCGTACACCTGCGACGTGTGCCCGCCGCCCGACACGCGCACGCGGATGTCCACCTGCGAGAATTTGTCTAGGCCGATGATCAGGAGGGGTTCGTAGACCTGGGCGCACTTAGGTTAGCTTTTGCCTTTTTTCTTTTGCCATCTCCTCCCGTGGTTTTAATGTTTATTTATAGTTTAATAGTGGGATTGCCAATTCTCAATCTTCCCTCCCTCCGTGATGGTACCGATTTGGGAGATTGCGGGTTTATATTTGGGCGTGTGAAGGTGTGTGTATGGACTATCGGCATCGGGGGAGATTCGCTTCGTACCTTGAATCGGAGAACCTCAGGCTGGACCAGAGAGAGCGGTCGGCCGTTGACCTTGATGAGGCCAGTACCGGTCTAGAGATTGAAGTGAATCGCGTCAGCATATCTCCTCAATCGGGATAATATCCTTTCATAACTTTAATCGTCGCCGACATCGCTATCCCATCCCATCACGTCCCATCCCGTCGCACTTCCGCCCGTAGACATAAAAGAAAAGAAAAAACGAACCTTGCAGTGGGCGACGGCGGTGGCCGTCTTCTTCTTGCCGAAGCACTGTACGCTTTGGGTAGACATGGTTGCGGACGTGTCTGGATGTGGTGGTGGGTTTTCGTTTGAAGGTATTCGCAACCGGGAAATGCCTAGGCTTGTCGAGAGGGTCGGTCGAATTGGTGATGGGGGGGAGACAGACGAACAATTTTCGCGTTTGCGGTTTTGCCGAAAAGTTTCGAAAAAGGGTTTGTGCCCTTGAAAGTGCGCTAGGGCCGTTTTGGGGAACGAGGTGAGCCGTGTGCAGGGTGGGCGGGGGGAGTTCCGAAGAAATGCCGGTGGGGCACTTTAACTGTTTGACCGTCATTACGTAATACAATGTTGGGACTCTGGGCTGGGTACGTACCTGTTAGCTATCCGCCCCTCGAGATACATGTAGCATCACCATAGTGACGAAGACATCAGCATCAACCTTAATCGCTTAACTTACTTTAAGAGACAATACTGTAAAGTAATACTACTAGAGAAGATTAGAATACTATCTATTGACAACCCAGCCTACATACTATAATCCCTTTAATTCCACCAAAATACGTCCATAATCTACTCCTATCATCCCTAATACAGAAGCTTCCCCGTTCACGTGCTCTCTCCCATATCACTCACTCACTACCAACCAGCACTTGGAGCACCCTCATACATCCTCCCATCCAAGACCTGTAGCATATAAACCCGAAAGGCCAAACCAAAACCCCAACCAAAGGAAAACCCAAAAAAAGGACTAAAGGAGAAGGGGAAATAAAGGAAGATGTCCCGCAAAGGCGTCGGCCTCGCGGCCTTCGACCGCTCGCGCCTGACCTCGGCGCAGTTCGCCTCGCACGGGTCCTCGCTGCGCTCGCACGACGCGCAGGCCCTCGAGACGCAGCTCGCCGTCTTCCGGTCGCTGCTGCAGCAGTTCGCGCACACCCACGCCAAGGACATCCGGTCGGACCCGGCCTTCCGCGCCCAGTTCGCGCGCATGTGCGCCGCCATCGGCGTCGACCCCCTAGCTTCGTCGAGCGGCGGCGGCGGCGGAAGTAGTGGTGGAAGTGGAAGTGGGAGTGGTGGTGGTGGTGGTGGCGGTAGTCTCTGGGCCCAGCTCCTCGGCCGCACCGTCAACGACTTCTACTTCGAGCTGGCGGTGCGCGTCGTCGAGGTCTGCTCCGCGACGCGCGGCGAGAACGGCGGGCTGATCGGCGTGCGCGAGCTGCGCGAGCGCCTGGGCCGCGGCCGCATGGAGGGCGCCGCCGAGATCGCCGACGACGACGTCTTGAGGGCCGTCGGCACCCTCAAGCCCCTCGGCTCGAGCTACTCCGTCCTGCGCGTCGGCAACAAGCCCTATATCCGCTCCGTCCCCAAGGAGCTGAATACCGACCAGAGCGCCGTGCTCGAGGCCGCGCAGGTCCTGGGTTACGTTACGGTTTCTATGCTGATGGTTAACTTGCGTTGGGCGCGCGCTCGTGCTCAGACGGCTGTGGACGATCTCCTTGGTGAGGGCATGCTTTGGGTTGATAAGCAGGCCCCTGAGTGGGAGTACTGGAGTCCTGGGTTTATGTTGGATGCTGACGGCGGTGTTGCGGCCGGGGGATGAGAACATTTCCTTTTTGGGCTGTCCTCGCGAGAGTGAATGATGATACTTAAAGGCGTGGAAGCAAATGATTGCTTCCAGCTCTACATGCTAGGACCGTTGACGGTCTCGATGGCTCCCACGAGTCCGATTACTACTTGGATGGTATCTGCGTTGAAGGTATTATACCTTTTGGAGTTGATTGTGGAACGGCTAATTACTAGACCCTGGAGACAGGGCGGAAAGCAGAACGGATCTCCCATTGCATTATCGTCACCGATTACCTAACTACGAGCCGTATCAAAGGTTGGGGGGTCATCCCTTATTTCCTGGTGTTATGTGCACGCTATTGCGTGGTAATGTCTTGCGTGGCGTTGGAGGCGTTCTGGGGACGGAAGTCTAAAGGAGCGATATTCCATCATGGTCTGTTGGTGGAGATGGCATATATGTCAATATTCGGCGTTACTGAGAACTTGAAAGGAGCTCTGTAGAGATCAACGAAATAGGCTTAGGCTATACGATAATCATTAGTATCACCGCCATTGAATTCCCATCCGTGATATTATAACGGATACCTTCTCGTCTGAGAGTATAGCCTTCATGTTCAAACCCCTAATATATCCAAATCTCACTTAAGATAACCAGATGCCTACCGCGCATAACCCTTACATGTTCTCAGCTTTACGTATCAAATATATGCAATGTGAATGCGCTTTTTATTCAACGACTAAAAATCAATCAATAGACCTATCCATTTCCCGCTCTCCCTATGCAAATGCTTGTCCTTCATCCCTTCGCTCACCCTGCCACGATACGCATACCGGGTATATATAGGTACCTATCCATATATCGCGGGCGAGGGCGTTCTGTACACCGTAAGCTACATGCTTAATGACCGCTGCTAGGATGTCGGGTATGCGCCTGAAAGGGAATCCCAGGGTTTCCTTAATTTTTTTCTCTTCTCTCTACTCCGTCTACCTCGAGGCCGCCGGCTCCAAGCCGTTCTCGCCTCACCCAACTCCGAATGGAAAAGAAACAAACTCTAAGTGCTCATTCAAGGTGAAGCCGAAATGTAGCAACAGTGACTAATGACGCAGGCAGTCTAGGCGGACGAGTGCCTCTTGGCTTTGGTATCCAAATATTTCTTTTTACAATCCTTTCCATCCGTCTAATAGGCCTCGTTCGGGCCGCACTAAAGCCACCTGCGCCTTTTCGACTCCGGGGAGAATTATCGATTAGTTTAGGTAGTTATGTGCGTTCGTGCGTATGTGTGTATATGTGTGCATGTGTGCATGTGTGCATGTGTGTATGTTTGTACGTGTTTTATAATATATCGGCTGGTCTAGTTGAGTTGCCGAACCAATTTCCCGTGTCGCCTATCTCATCCACCTGTCATCTTCGTCCTCGTTGTCGTCGTCCTGGACGGTCTTAGAATCGTTGACGTCTCGATCTCTTAGTCGACTCGTCAATGCGTTTAGCTTGCCCTTGAGAAATCCTGGTCCGGTTGATTTTCGTCTTTCCCTCCCCTCAGTCATCGTCACACCGCTTGTGGCTGATTGGAACGGACTCAACGCGTTCGTACTCGCGCTAGTCTTAGGCCGAGGCATGTCAATTCCTAGACCTGTGTGGCTCCGTTCTACGGGCGTCGCCGGTGTCATTTTGACGAAGGAGGGCAAGGGCGGCGTGCTCCTAATGCTTTCGGCGCCGTTATTAGGTGACCGACTGTACGAGCGCGACGAGGCTAGGCTGGAGCTCCGACTGCTTGGCCGCGGTGGCGCAGGAATATTTGAGTGTGAGCTTTTGATACTCCTCGGCGGCGACCGCGAGTAATCGACGGGGCTGGTTCCGTATAAGCTTGACGAATCATCACTATTATCGCCGCTGTTGGATACGTTTGGCGTCGAGAGAAGTGCGCTGCTAGTAGCGAGTTCGCGAAGTCTGCTTTGCTGTGCCGTGTTGGGCCGGTGCTTGCTGAACTTATTGCCGATGATGGCTCCCGTGTGAGAGATGAGCGCCTTAATCACCCGAGATTTGAGGGCTAAGGCCAGGTCGAGATTAGACCAGGTTTTGTTGCGGTACTCGATCGTCGGTAATCGGAAGACGAAGTCGTGCACGTCTTCGATATTTCGATCGCCTCTACCTTTGTAGCTGAGGCAGAGGACCACAGACGGGCATTTAATATATGCGAAGGTGACGTAGTTGGAAGCACGTGCTATCATCTTGGTCAAATCGTCGGATGGCTTATCATCAGAGTTGGCGTTTTTCCGGGAGAGACCAAAGCGTCCACTCTTCTTGTTATCGCCACTGACCGTAGCCATCGTCGCAGCTCGACCAATGCCCACTTTTTGCGAAGCGCTGGCGGACTGAAGAGACTCATATGAGGGCTTCTTGGCCGCGGTCTTAGAACCGAAGAGGCGGAATACGCTACCGCCGTCGCCTGAATAGACGCTGACGGCTTTTGACTTCTGCGAATTGTCATCATTGGGGCGCGAATCTAAGGTTAGAGTAGGCCGCAGACGAAGCTCCAAGGATCCGGGCCGCGTTGAAAACGAAGGCTCTTTATCAGAGACCGCAGAACCGAGCCTACTAGAGCCGGATACGGATTTGGCGTCGTCAGGTATGTCGTCTTCCTCCGCTTCCCCAGGGAACGTTGTCTTCATTATGAATGGCGCGTCATCCTGCGCATCTGTCTTATCTTCGTCCATTCCAGGGAAGATGTACTCGAAAAGCTTCTTCCCGACTTCGCGTTCGAGCTGGATCCTCATGGGAAAGAGGTTCACCTCGAAGTGGTCCATCACAGGTATACCAGCGATAGCTTCTAGCATGTGCCAATAGACGCGGATCATTTGCTTGCCCTCTAGACCGTCCATGGCTGCCTTCTCGTCCTGGAAGTAAGGCGCAATCATTTCCGGATAGATCGCATCTGGCATAAGGTTCAACCCTAATATCTTGCCCACCTGCATCAAGTTGATATGGGATCCGTCCGAGTTGTCGGTCCGGTCGTACTCGACGTCCCTCAGCTGCAACTCGACAAGGGGTTCGTTGTTGTCCCGGATAAGGCGCCAGACGATTTCCTTGGCGCAGATGGTCCATCTCAGCAAAGCATTGCTCTGCGAGGAGCTCTCGTACTTGCGCTGTGAGGTAGTGATAGCCTTCATCATGAAGAACAGCTCGTCCTCGCAGGCTGCGAGGTCGCGCTCTAGGAGCAGCCTATCCTCCCAACCTTTCCTGTCCAGGTATTTCGAATGGACTTGGAAATGCGCCTTGATATCTTCTAGTTGGCGAATTCGTTCCTGTAACCTGGTGACCATTTCAGGGGTCCCCCGAAGGTCGCTGAAGTCGGAGGCCAGTATAATCTTCTCTAGCCTCTCGCTTCTCGTCTTCTCCAGCGGTTCGCTGTATAGGAGAAGATCGAGGACGATGACGTACATCGCATAGTACTGCGACGAATTGCAAAGGGCTCTGGCTTGAGGGAATTCTACCCAGACGTTGTCCATCCTGCTTTCGGTGCTCTCCGATGCTAAGGGATTGGCTTCCGTGTTGACTTCGTCGTTGTACTTCAACCGGAGAGTATTGAACTTATCATATCTCAGCATGGCCGACGTCTCCTGTACGACTCGCTTGAAGCCAAAGGGATCCGATTGGAAATCGTACATGACTTCCATGGGTACCCACGGAGGCCACGACGAACCGGAAGGTGTTCCGTATGTATTTCCGGAATACATGGACAGTAGTTGGCCGGAGAACCATTTCTGGTGCGTCACAAAGAATTGCGCGTTGTCCATCCTGAGCAAGAAACGTCGTTGGACTAACCCGCTGACCGGGTCGGATATTCGAGCTTTTTCCATAACTTCAACTACCTTGAGTTCCATCCCTTTTCCGGTGATGAGAACCACGTGCTTCTTGTTCTTCTCACTCTGAAGCTGTATTTGCGGCGCAATTAAACGGACATGGTAAGCGTTCTGAGGAGCGAATTCGTCGGCTATACCGCTGGTGATATCTTCCATGTTTGTATTGGTAGGCCCTTCAGTTGAAGCGTATCCGTCGGCATCAACATATTTTCGACCGTCCCTCAGTATCTGTTTGATGCGGTATTCGATGTCCGGGTCGATATCACTGGATTGCCCGCTGCTATTTGCGGTTGAGGTGTTACGCGTGTCGTTGTTGGGCGTACTGCCAGACTTATTGTTCTGCTTGGCCCTGGTCTGCTCTTCGACGATGTCCAGGATGAATTTGACGGCCGGTCGGGATAAGTAATAAACAAAACCGCGCCGCTGGCTGACTTGGTGGCTATACCGAAGAATGATATTCCGTAATAGGTTATTCCATTTTAGCTGCATGTTGTGGACAACAAACCTGTTTTTGAAATCGCTGGCGAAGTCCGTCCCTGACGCTACTCTGACTTTTCCATCTCCAACATCGATCCACTCTCTAGACTCATGGCTGGTGCTCTCGGAGTTTTCCGGACTATCTTGGCTGCTCGTCGATGGCCTGGTATTTATTTGCCGCAACATATCCTCCATAAACGAGCGTTTCTCTCTCAAGACGGTAGCATGCCTACTGAGCCTCTCAAATTCGGCTTTGATTTCGGGATCATTACCGTCGTCACGGATCATGCGTAGCTCAGCATCACCAACATTGCGCGTATTGGCCGCGATCTGAGTTTGTAGCTGATCAAGACGAGACTGGATAAGTTGGGATTGAACCCTCCCGGGGTCGTCGTCCTGGCTCATTATGCAGACATGGGTAGGCTCATGCCCGAAAGGACTCGTGCGGTCTGGGTCTCCATCTATGGTGCCGCCAATATCTGTCTGTCTAAAGTAGGTGACACGAGGAGCATAGGCCAGAGGCAGAATCTTCGTATCCGGATTCGGTTCCGAGGGTAGAATCCAGTCGAGCTCGACAAAGTCATCCATGTCAATCCAGCTAAAATCGTTGTCGGGGATCGTGAAGTGAGAGAGGTCCGTACCGTCGTCTTCTTGTTGCGTAATTAAAGTCGAGACTGAATTCTTCTTGATCGCCTCAGTAGTCGTGCCCCTGATACTAGCAGAAACAGCACGAACGTCTGCGGATACAAGATCGAGTTGGGCGGCGTGGATTTTCATACCGGTTGTCCTGCCGTTTGTCTTACGGCCTCTATCTCGGGTGTTGAACTCTTCTCGACGCTGGTGGATATCAAGCATAAAGCTGTCGAATCTAACCTTGATGCCCGTGGCTGAAGCGGAGCTCTCGGAATAGTCTTCGACATCTTTATGCTTATATATGTGACTAAGGAATAACGGGGCTAGGAGGAGGTTATACTTGATCGTACCCAGATGTCTTCCGAACTTCTTGCTATTCTTCTCTCTCCCAGGCCAGAGGGAGCCTTGCCGGATAGGAAGCGACATTGGACCGCTGAATAAGGACCACCACGCGAAGAAGTGCGTGAAGAACCGGGGTGTTAGGTGCACGGTGTTATAGCTTTTTGACGGCTGGGACTCCGACGATGCCCAATCACGGTCAACCGGCGCCTTGATTGCGATGGAAAGATGTATGTGCTCGCTTCGGAAACCGCGGAAGGCATCGTACGGGAGGGAAGGATCTGGTGATTTGGCGTGCTGCGGAGCTTTCAAAATGACTTCGTAATGCGGCTGGAACTCGAAGCTCCGCTTCCCGTTTTCGATGGCGCGTTCGAAGACCAGTCCAGCCATCCATTGGACTTTACCGGAGACTTTCATCACAACCTTCTTGAACGCCGCACCTGACTTGAAGCTGTTCTCACTTGATACACTGTCTTCTTCTCCAACGCGGCGCGACGCCTCCCTAACCTGATGGCTGTAATCCGGTATGGCGAGAACGTATTCGCCGCTTTCAACGACCATGAATTTCTTGGGGTCGTCTTCGGTGTGAACATTCCATCTAACATCGTTTCGCCAACACATTAAGAAACCAGCTCCGTTGCCGGTGACGTTGTAAGGGTCCCTCGTGCCTTTAAGAGCCAGGTGAACGTCGCCATCCCCTTTCCACGCCACCCGAACTCGAGAGTGGAAATTGAGTCTAATCTTATCCCAGAACCCTACGCGTTCCGAAGGATCTAGCTGCGGCTTTGTGAACGACTCGATAGCCATCATCATGTCTTGAATCGCCGGCTGGTACGATGGGCCCCAGGTGATTCTGGTAGGATATGCCGTATTGATGTCAACATACATATCCGAGTAGGACTTTACGGGGCCTATTGTGCGGCGAACGTCGATAGCAAAACTTCCGCTCGGCACCCCCGGTTCTGAGCTAGGTGGAGTGATCTGGACTTGAATCCTTCGACTTGATTCACTACCTCGAAACTCCTCTGCGATGACGAAGTCCGTTTTCAGGGACAAAGCTGGAAGTCTCGACGATTGCCCGGATTTAATGGCGGGGACGTGGAGCAAAGGCAGAGGATAGTCACGAAGGCTAACCCTCGCTTCGCCCATGTTGATCTGAACGTTCATGGGAACGAGAAGCGAGTACTTCATATCTCTTGGCATCCCCTTCCCAACGCTGTGTAGGAAATCCGGTAACTTCTGAATTGGGAACGACGGCTTGTCGATGAGTACATGCAAATCTGTAATGACTGCCGCCATTAATGCCGGCCGCTGAGGCACCTCAAGAATCTTCTCGTTATCCTCGATATCGTCGGGGACGTCGTCCGGGCCCCAGAATAGACCGCGAAGCTCCTTCATCCCGTTTCTCGCCATCAAGTAATGTCGGTCGATGCGTTTCTTCCAGCTCTGAGCATTATGGATGTGCAGCTTAGTCCTAGCTTCCTGGATGGATACGTGCGCGCTACCGCTCATACCCCGAATCGCTTCCGGATCGTATCGGGGATTCCTACTCGTGGGTGCTTCGCTGTACGACCGCTCTTCACGGTCCATTCGCGAGAGACCGTCTTCGCTCCTGCTACGAGCTCCAAACGGCGCATTTGAAGCTGATGTTCTCCCTCTCGTCATCACCGATCGATTACGAATTCGAGATGTCTCTCTCCTCATTTCTTCCTCATGAATTTTCTTCACCTTGACCCGGTAGGCCTCCTCGCGGGCCAGACGTTGCAGTTGCTCGACGCGTCCGGCCCTATATATCATCCCCAGTTTCCATTCGAAGGCGCCGTCTTCGAGTTCAAATAACAGGGTGCGGGTTCTCAGAGAAACCTTCGGCACATTTTTCGGGCCTTCTGGCGCCTTGTCTAGGATGTACTCATTCGTGCCAGTCTTAAAGCGATGGTGGAGCTGCTGGCTCGCTTTGATGACGTTAATGATGTTGTCGGATATCTGGCTGATGATAAGCTCGTGAGGCACCGCTAACCGTACGGCATCGGTTACTATGTCAAACATTCTATCATCCTGGAAACCCCCGCCTGACATCATCTTCCGCGACTGGCGGTAGTCTAAGCGAATCGTCTTAATGCTTGCGATGCGTGCCCAAACACCTCGCATCCGGGGCGCGCCAGCATATAGGCGCACTAGTTTCGAGAAGAAAAATGGAGGCGACCACCTGTGCCGGCCGGCCTCTGTGCCGTAGATTTGTATCATCAAAGGAGGGTCCCCAGGCATTTCGGCCTTGACCTGAATAAGAGCGGCTTTGACATCAAACGAGACGAGCTCCTTAGTGCGCATAGGAAATCCATCCATTTGGCCAGTTACCGGCGAGTCGGGGGATACTAGCGGAGGGCTTAAGTATCCAGACTTCGGACTTGTTGGCGCCGGACGTTGCGGCCCTGGTCCTCTCACGAACGCCCTTCGCAAGACCATAATAGCAACGCCTACGGAATAATGCCGGAAGAGCGAGTAGCGGAGGAGGAGAGTCCTCATGTGGGAGTGAACGTGCAGGATCGGGCCCTGAGAATCGCTGTGTGTCGAGAGAGCTATCTCAAAGCGAGGCATTTGCACAAACGGCTCGGCTTCCCATTTCTCAGGTGCTTCGACTATATAAACCTCCAGGCCCCGCGTATGGAGGGTGAGTTTTCGTCCATCACCGTCGCACTGCGGCTTCTTACGCGGAGTGGGCGGCGCGGAAATCGATTTAAGAAATTCCGCGTCCGGCATAAAGGACCGGCTAGCGGTCCGTCTCCTCGATATTGGCCGGTTTCGCAATGTATCTAATCTCTGAGCACGATATTCGGTCGACCACGATTCTATTTGTAGCACAACACCCCTCGTGTGCTCGGGGAAATCATCGTCGATCCCGGTGACTTCGGCACTGAACTCCTCAACCTGTACTGAGAAATGAAGTAGCCACTGCGGCAAAGCGCGAACGATGTTTTGCGATCTCTGCGTCTTCGACCTCACTCGTTTGTCGGGCTCTACATCTAGTTTGAGTTGACGAACAATCTGGCGCAGGCCCTTTGTTATCTCCGGGCGGGTCATACGAATAGCAAATGTCTGAACATGGCCATTGGCAACTACGTGGACGTCGGGATTTGCCGAGAGTTGGATCTTGAGGTCGAACGACTCGGTGTCTACTAGATCGAAGCGACTACCCTGGGTAGTCTGGTAATAGAGATGGTGGGTTTGGAGCCGGGCAGACGCCACCAAAGAGTAGTGTAGATCTTCAACCGGAGAATGGAAGGATTCTAGATCAAGTGAGATAGACGATATAGACGAGATAATCAAGTCGAAGTCATCCGGGTCTTGGGTCTTCTCAACTGGAGGCAACGCTATCCTTATGACTGGTTCGTGCATAGAAAATTTAATATTGGCCTTCGGCAAAAGACGAGAAATGAGCATATGTCTCTGCTGTGCTCGGGCTTTTGGCGCTTTCGGTCGGGGCTGGAGGAGAGCAAGGATCACCGGAAGATGCTTTGGATCTAAATCCACAGAAGGTGAGGTGACCACAGAATTAGCGAAGAGGATGTTGGCGTTTCTTTCTTCGGCGCTTCCAACATCAGATAGTTCTACGGTCTTTGAAGGCAGAGTGGTCTTCACCGTTGTGGTGGCCATAGGAATGTATACCACCCTTTCTGGCTTGCCATTACCATCGTCAAGCCCGACAGAAATTGAAAGCGCCGCGCCTAGAGCCTCGTGTGCGATATCTTTGGACGGAAAGTACATGCGGTGCGCCGGCGACTTAGGGTCAAGACGATGCAGATCTATACCGACCTCCTTCATCGAAGCATTCAGAAGTAAAGGCGAGCCAGCAGACTTTACAACATCCAATCTCTTCGTCAAGCTGACGAAGCTCACTGCAAATTGGACTTCCTTGATTCCTCGGAGAATCGAACTCACGAACTCCTTAGAATCGGAGACAGTCTGCATGAGCTCCTGGTCAGTGCTGCCGGGCTGATCAATCTCTTGTATGACCTTATCGACCGACACCCGGATTGACTCGGCCTGCGTGTACGTCTTTGAGCTCTGGAGCTTCGATTTTTTATAATTTTCGATGCAACTTCGGACGTCGTCGTAAGGGATATGCACTCTGCCGAGTTTCAGCGCGATGGCCGCGTCTCGTAGACCATCTAGATTCTCGTAGAGGAACCCGTGGACGTTCAGCGTAGCGCTGTCTAAGACCTCGATGGCTTCTGCCCCTTTAGCCGTAAATAACACGCTTCGGAGGGTGGCTATCCATTCGGCGGAGTGCTGTTGGCGCTGCTTATCGGCTTTGGTCTGGAAGAAGAAGCGTGCGCGGTCGACCATGCGGTTCCGCGTATCTAGAGCGATTGTGAAGCTACCAAATTGTACTTGTCCAGCATCGACGATATGCAAGGTGGAGTCGGTAGCGACGACGTCAACCATGCGAATCCAGCGAACATTTCGATGAAGCTTCTTTATGCGCTCCTTGATCTTTGTGAGTTGCTTCCAAGTGGCGCTACGAGCAGCCTCGAACGTGGCGTGCCTGGAAAGCAGGTTCTTCGAAGGGGTATCCTTTTTATCAGGGTCCACCCCCTGGCCAGCCTCGTCATCGCTCCCACTCTCGCTTTGATCAACCCCGGCGTGCTTCTGTCTCTCGAGCTCTTTAATGTCCACGGTCACGGCGAGTTCGCTTATTACCACGCTGAGCCAGGTGGGCTGGGAGAAAGTCGGACGGTGGAGGTTGAGGCCGAGGCCGCGGATCTCGATCTTGATGCCATCCCTAGGGGTATAAGCTAGTCGTCGCAGGGAGAAGTATCCGATCCGCTGTATGGATACGCCGGTTATTATACGGAGTACGGCTAATAGGATGAAGGACGAGAGGTATAGGACGACGACGACGCCGAAGATAAAGGTCGGGTTTAAGAGTGCCATATCGAGGGCACCTCACGCAAGGCGCGTCCCGCGTTGCTGGCTTATGAAGAAGGTGATATCAGCACAACGAGGCAAACCACCAGATCTCTCTCTTCATCCTTACAATTTCGCGTCCAATTCTTCTGCTCCCTGCATCATCCGAGTCGTCGGGTTAGGTGCTAGTCCATATCGCTGCGGATGGAGATTACTATGTAGGTAGGCAAGTAAGTTAATAAAGACACGGGTTGGCTTTGTCCTTCTAGCTCGCAGCTATTCCTTGCACCTTTGGGCACATGTATATAGGACGAACGGTGTGTAGGCTCGTAATCCCTAGGGAGCTATTAGTGGGCTTGGAGCGGACAAGCTCTGTGTGTGTAATCCGTAGATGTCTGGGAATTATTAGGTATCGTAGGTATGTATGTAGCTCCCCTTGGCAGGGCAAGGCGGAAGAGGGATCGCAAAATGGTGACAAATGGGAATGTTGGAAGGAAAGGCTTGAATAGGAAAGAAATGGGCGAGGGTATGCACGTCACAATGCAGCCGCATTGGTGGAAATGATACGCTAAAATAAGGGTGGTACCGCTGGAGCGCACCGCTGATTACACCATTAATTGCACCATTAACTTGTACTCTCTGCCTCCCTGCCTCCCTGGGTGGCCTCCCTACAAGCCCTGGAGATAGCCCTGGAGATAGGTACCACCTACTTACAGCAGTTACACGTAGATTTTTAACCTCTTTGAGATTAAGGTTATCGGCTTCGAGTCGATCATATTTCGATTCTTCTAAGCGCCAAGTAAAAGAAAGACGCTTCACTCACCTCGAATGTAGGTATTCTTAAAAGACAAAGGAGGCTAAATCGACGAAAAGAAAACTCGAGACGTCGCCCCTTTAAAAACCGTATAGATAAAGTTTGAAGTTTACAGACTGAGTTCTCTCCCTGAAGGAATTAATATAAAATGAGCAAACTTCGGTTGCTCCCGTCCCGCCCTCTCCGGTGCTTCGATTCAATTACCTCCTAAGGAGGTACCTGCCTAAGCGGTGGACCCGTCTATCCCAATACGTAAAGGAGGCGCTGCTCATTTCACTCATTTCACTCATTTCAAACCTTGATTTCTCTGATCTTGTCTGCTATTAACGCGGGTAACCCGTCTAAACTCAAGCGGGTTCGGATGTGCACCGCTTAGGAGTTATTAAATACAAACTAATAACTAGGTACCTAGGTACATAGGTAGTGTACTAATGTATAGCGTTTCCATGATCCACATAATGGTAGTAGGTGTTCTTGATGCATTCCCTCCCTAAAGCCTGGCCGTATAACTCCTCGCACGTTCCCAATGACCCTCTATTCCCCCGAAGAGAATCCAGAAATCTCGGTTACCCGTAATTACATAGGTACCCGCGTATGTGGTCATAGACATCGTCGAAATTATAGTTTTGACCGGACGGCCTCTAATCTGTATTTGACGTCTTTCAGCGCCTTCGTGTTAGGCGACCAATTGTCAAATTGCCTCAACAACTCCGTCGTCTCCGAATACAATTCCGTCTTAACAAACTCCTCTTCTAGCAACCCACGCATAATCCAAGGTAATACGAATGGGTTAGGATTCCCTAACTTTTCCGGCTTTTGAATTCTGCATGGGACGCCAGGTACACTGGTAGTCTCGAGGGCATGCGATATTGCCAAGCTGCAGCGTATTAGCAACCTTAACAATCATTCTCTAACCGTTGATGGAAACTCACTCATATACTTGTTCGTCGTCGTAGAGCCTCGAATGGCCCTCTCCAGAATAAAGACTGCCAGCAAGCGGTATCGAGAGCTCGCGGATGAGCCCGTGATCGGATACCCCCAAGTTCCGAAGTTTCAATGCAAACCCGACTAGGTGAGCGATAAAATCCGGGGCATGGACACGGCCATCTATAAACACGGCGCGATATATGTAGGGATGAGAAGCGGGCGCGTAGATAGCCGATTCCATAGGAACCAGTTGATCGTCAATGCTCCCAACGTACTGCGTCACGTTTAGTATTCGTAATGATTAATACATAAATAGCAAAAACTATATTGTTTTTTCTCTGAAACTCACCGTGATACGAGCGCCGTAAGCAATGACAGCTTCGAGAGCATGTCGGTACCTCTTGGATATTTCACTCTCCGGGTCCGCGAATTGCCACAGTTCAGCAGCGGAACCCATCAACACTAGGGTATTCAACGTTAACTGCTGCTGCTTGAAGAATAGCTGACGGGGTTAAGCACTTACTACCCATGCCGGACTTGTAGTCGGGGAAAGGCCCAAGCGAAACACCGGCTAAACGCCATGTTAGTAACCAACACCATACCATATCAATTACTATCGATGCAGATTGCTTACCCATGGCGCAGACGCCAACTTTAGAAGAGGTTATTATTCCCATGTCTATCAGCTTTTCAAGAAGCATTAGACCAACAGGGACTCCCTGGGAATGACAGGCAAGAACAATGAGGTCGGCGCTACGGATATGATCTATCCAATTCAGGAGGAGTTTCCAAAGGTTGTCAACCCTATCTGCGATCTTGCCCTCGCCCTCAAGAGCGACCTTTTCGATCTCGCAGTCTCCGCACCCATGGCTCTCAGCCCATCTCCGTATCGCTTCAGCGCAATGGTTCGCAAAGCGAATAGAGGTCCCTGTTGGCTGGCCGATCATCGGTCGCAGATACGACGCTGGGAACAGGCCGTGAATACCGATGGCTACGGCTTTCTTAACCTTTGGAGGCTCCTTAACGAGGTATACGTGGTTTGTAGGGGGCTGTTGCGTCCGTAGAAGCAGCTGCGCAATCTGCTTCACTATTGATGGATTATTCTTCATACGGTACGTGCTACGGAACGATGGCAAAAGCAAGTTCGGTGCAGAGGACTTGTTTAGACCTGGGGTAGAAGCTTTAGGCGGTGCAGTCTTCGAGGAGGCGTCTGATTGCGGAGTATCTGGTCTTGATATTGATTCATCAATATCCATAGATTTAGGTCGTATCCTCTTGCCCTTCTTAGACGATCCTGCTTTAACCGACGTTTCTTTTACAGCCTTAGCTGGAGGCTCTTTCGTAGGTGTGGCATTCCCGTTGACCTCGGCACCAGTCGACCGTTTCGGGTTCGCTTCCGAGCCGTCACCAATAATAGCCAGTTCGCCAGGTTCCGAGATAGCAGCTGCTTTCGTGCTGTTCTTCTTACCCGTATCTCTAGACCAGAAAGCCCATGTTGAATTAGTGGCTGGCTGGCTAACTTCTGTTGGCTTTGAAGGTGGAGCATCTTCCATCACCACATCTTCGTTCTCCTTTGGCACAGATTCCTGAACCGGTGACGTATCGGTTGTTGTTGCTGGCGTGGAACCATCTGGTATCGCAGAAGTTGACGACGAGTACCAAAATCCAAACCAAGAGCCGGTTGGCTTAGCAGCCGGGGGTTGAGCAGGTTCCGGCGAAGTTTCGCTGGGTTCAGTAGCGATAGGCTCAGTAGAAGGTTGTTGTGATGCATCTAACTGTGTACTTTCGGGCTCTTTACGGGGTTCGATCTCCGTGTTTTCGTCCTTGGGGGCAGTCGTCGCCGCCGTCGCTGGCGATCTGCCCAACCATCCAAACCAACCGGAAGACTTCTGAGGTGGTTGCGTCGTTTCTGTTGTTGTTTCCGCCGTGGGTTGAGTTTCGGTATTATCCATAGCCGCGTCGGAAGTCCCTTGCTCCTTTGACGAATCTCTTTTATCGCCACTATCGCCTGCGCCCCCAGCCTCATTTGCTTCAAGCTTTGTAGATTTATTACCATCTTGCTCGGACATCACACAGGCCTCCGCAATCCTAGGTAGCGTCTTGACGGACTGGTCGTCGGTGTCGCTAGAATTATTGTCCTTCTTAGGTTTGAAACGGCTGAAGTCGGGAGCAGCGTTCGGACTTAGAGTGCCGCCCGCGATAGTCTGATGTGAGACTTGGGTCGAGGCAGACGACTTAGGTACTCGTGGCCAGGAGCCATACCAACTCCGAGATTTATGCACCTGCGGCATGGAAACTGTTTAGCTAACAATAACTAGGATATGGCTAGACCATGGCGGTAGATTGCAGACCTGGTTTGCGACATTCGGATTTATAGCCGTGGATGTGGATGTGGATGTGGATGTATTCGAACTATCTCGCTTCGTGGGCGGCATCGACTGGTCTGGGGCGGACGGAGGTTGTTGTGACGCAACGCTGCTGTTAGTCTGTGGCGGCAGACTTGCAGGTGAACTACCTGTATTACTATTCTGCCTCCTGGAGGGATTTGGCTTTGCACGTTTCCGGGGGCTCATCATGGCTCACCACCATAGGAAGTTTAAGACATCAACCTCATGGGAATATTCTGCTGCCAACTTTTGGTTGTTGATTATTCCAAGTTGCACTACGTAATGACTTTGGCAGTTAAGCTTACGTCCATGGATGTGCTTCTGGGTAAGTTGTTAATAGCAGGTACCTACCTAGGTACCTGGAAGGAGCTGCCTGGACCTCGGAGCGACAACCTGCATTACAGTAGGATAGCGGGACGCTTGGCCCCCTGAAGGACAAAGACGGCCGCCAATGGGAGGTTAGGTAATGAGAGGTGGGGGTGGCCCCGTTAACACTTGGACCCCTGCTAAAATACCAACTGGTACCCAGTCTTATCGATAATCGATAACAGTACTAGGTGCTGCGAAAAAAAAAGTTGTCTGGGCAGACAATTGAATTTCAAAGTTCCAAGTGGGATCGCCATTAAAATATTCCAACAATTCAATCTTGACTCCCTAGAACGGCGCATGTGCATTAACAATTTGCCATGCGATAGACAATGAGCTCTCTCAAGAGGAAGGATGCCCCAGGGGCATCGTCCACCGCGAAAGCCTCAAAAGCGCAAAGCGACTCGCGGCCGTCGAAACGATCCAAGTCCGACAAGACTCCCAACAAGAGCGAAACGAAGCCGAGCTCCAATTCGAAACCGGCCAGCGCGCCTGCGGTCTCGCGCTTAAAGGAGGAGGAGCCTCTATTCCCTCGCGGTGGCGGCAGCGTACTTACTCCCCTTGAGCATAAGCAAATCTCTATCCAGGCAAAGCAGGATGTTCTCTTTGAGCAAGCGTCCGGACAGGGTGCAAAGAAGACGGACCGAGCTTCTAAGAAGAAGGCCAAGGCAACAAGAGATGGAAAATCTGGAGGTCCCCTTCAAGGCGAAGAGGGCGCGAAAGTCGAAAGTCTCAACTACAAGGTTCGTCCCAAATTAAGACCGCGAGCATGTTCGAATTTGATACTAATAACTACGCCAGCGACTGGTCAAGGGTTCTCTAGTCCTGGGTCAGGTTGCCGAAATCCATCCCCTGGAACTTATTCTAGCCCTGCCCAACAACCTCTCTGGCCATGTGCCGATAACGGCTATCTCCGACACCCTGAATGAGAGGATAGCGGCCGAAGCAGCTAATGAGGAGGAAGAGGATGATGAAGAGATTGGTCTCGATCTGAAAGCTATCTTTAAAGTCGGCCAGTATGTCCGCGCTTATGTCACGTCGACGATCGAAGAGTCGACGGCTACTTCTGCGAAACCCAGAAAACGCATTGAATTATCCTTACACCCAGCTCTCTCCAATACAGGATTATCCAGCCAAGACGTCGTAACCAACTGCACTGTCATGGCGATGGTCACTAGCGCCGAAGACCATGGCTTCGTCATGGAGCTCGGGCTCCCTGGCTCAGATCTTCGAGGATTCTTACCTCGAAAAGAGTTATCCCAAGATATACCCGAGCCCCAAATGCAGCCCGGAGGTGTTGTTCTGTGTCTCGTCACAGGGAAGAGCGCCAATGGCAAGGTAGCGCAGCTGACCACTCTTCCGAACAAAATTGGAAAAATCCAGAATTATGCTTCGGAAGCTACTACGATCAACACATTCTTGCCAGGATCCGCGGTAGAATTCATGGTGTCCGATGTTACCAGACGCGGCGTAGTCGGCAAGGTCATGGGGTCCTTGGACGTGACGGCCGACCTGATCCATTCGGGTCTCGGTCCAAATGCTCTCGACTTAGAATCCAAGTACAAGATCGGGAAGAAGTACAGAGCCCGTGTAATATGCAACTTTCCCACGGCCAAAGATCCTAAACTGGGCATTTCCCTACTAGACCATGTGGTATCCTTGAAGTCAAAGTCGACTTCCTCAGGCAAGCTAGCTTTAGATGCTCTCCCCATATCTTCGGTGGTAGAACAATGTACCGTCACCAAGGTTGATCCGGAAATCGGCCTATTTGTCGATGTGGGCGTCGAGGGAGTACCTGGGTTCGTGCATATTTCCAGAGTCAAAGATGGCAAGGTCGATATGCTTTCCGAGACCTCCGGCCCTTTCAAAACAGGCTCAGTGCACCGAGGCCGTGTAGTGGGTTACAATGCTATCGACGGCGTGTTCCAATTATCATTCGAGAAGCACGTCCTGGAGCAACCGTTCTTGCGGATCGAGGATATCCCCATAGGCGAAATCGTTACCGGAGAAATCGAGAAGTTGATGATAAACCAGGAGGGCGTCAGTGGTCTACTTGTTAGGCTTGCGGAAGGTATCGTTGGCTTTGTCCCGGAGATGCATCTTGCGGACGTTCGACTACAGCATCCAGAAAAGAAATTCCGGGAAGGCCTGAAAGTTAAGGCTCGTGTGCTTTCAACCAACCCGGTCAAACGGCAAGTCAAGCTTACGCTAAAGAAGACGCTGGTGAACTCCGAGGCGGTGCCCCTTAAATCCTTTGAAGAAGTCGCCGTGGGTATGCAGGTTCCAGGTACGATAGTCAAGATATTCCCCAACGGCGCCATCGTACAATTCTACGGTTCTCTCAAAGGGTATCTGCCAGTTTCGGAAATGAGCGAGGCGTACATTCAGGATCCAAAAGAGCATTTCCGGGTTGGTCAGGTTGTCAGCGTTCACGTCCTGAACTTCGACGTCGAGGCACGAAAGCTATTCGTTTCCTGCAAAGATCCCTCGGCTTTCGGTCTTGACAAACAGATTGCGCTCAAGAAACTTCAGCCCGGGGATATCGTTTCTGCTAAAGTTGTGCAGAAGACCGAAGATGATGTTTTTGTTGAGTTAGTCGACAGCTCGTTAAAAGCCATGCTATCAGTATGGCATCTTGCCGATCGCCCCAAAAAATGCCAGTCCGCCCTGAAACATATCCGTGTCGGGCAAACTCTCAGCGATCTCGTGGTCCTAGATAAGAACGAAGGCCGCCGATATATATCACTATCGAAGAAACCTAGCTTCGTCAAGGCCAGCCAGGACGGCAAACTTCTCACCTCTTTAGAGGAAGCTAAGGTCGGTGACCTTCGTCAAGGGTTCGTAAGGAATATTACTGCTACAGCAGTCTTCGTCCAATTCTGCGGTCAGCTTGTTGCCTTATTACCCAAGTCCAAATTACCTCGGGAAGATCAGAAGAAAGTAGACTTTGGCCTGGAAAAATTCCAATCTATATTAGTTAGGATCGATTCTGTCGACCGAGATCACGGCAGGATTGTTGCTGCTTCCTCTTCATTCGAAGATGACAAAGCTTCGAAGATTATCACTCCTCCGACAGCGCCAGGCAAGGTTGAAAACCCAGTGGACGAGACCATTTCGTCGATGGATGACATATCCGTGGGCAAAATAGTCAAGGCCAAAATCACATCCGTTAAGAATACACAGCTTAACGTCAAGATTTCAGACAACGTACAAGGGCGTATAGATGCCTCCCAAGTATTCGATACTTGGGATAAAATTTCGAACCGTAAGTCGCCGTTGAGTACTTTCCGGACAAACAGCACAATCACGGTTCGAGTCTTAGGCATCCACGATGCGAGGAACCATCGCTTTTTGCCCATATCACACCGTTCGGCTCACTCGGTTCTCGAGTTATCAGCGAAGCCAAGCGACTTGAAGAAAGATGCCCCCGAGGTATTATCATATGATAAGTTAGAGTTGGGTTCTACCCATGTGGGCTTTGTCAATAACGTCGACAAGAATGCCCTCTGGGTGACGCTGTCGCCCAATGTCCGGGGCAGGATCGGCACGCTAGAAATAACCGACGATGTATCGCAGCTCGAGAACCTTGCGTCAAACTTCCCGGTTGGGTCGGCGTTGCGTGTTCGCGTCCTCGCTGTCAATGCCGCGGAAGGCCGCCTTGACCTCTCAGCACGCTCCTCTGGCTCCTCACGAGATCTTACCTGGGACACCGTCAAGCAGAATATGGTTCTTCCTGGTCGCATTACGAAGATTAACGAACGACAGATTATTGTACAACTCAGTGACATCGTCTCCGGTCCGGTCCATTTGATAGACATAAGCGACGACTACGGCGAAGCAAACACACTATCTTATAATAAGAACAGCATCGTTAGAGTTTCGGTCGTCGAAGTCGACAAGAGTAACAAGAAAATCCGCCTCTCGACCCGCCCTTCGAGAGTGCTCAACTCGTCCCTACCTATCAAGGATCGCGAGATCACCCAAGCGACCCAAGTCAAGGTCGGCGACGTGCTCCGAGGCTTTGTGAAGAACGTCTCGGATAAGGGGTTATTCGTGGGCCTTGGTGGAAATGTGACGGCGATGGTCAAGATTTCCGATCTCTCGGATAGGTTCATCAAGGACTGGAAAGATGAGTACCAAGTCGACCAGCTTGTCAAGGGCAGAATCATCTCGGTGGACACTACAGCGGGCCACGTGCAGATGAGCCTCAAATCTTCAGTCGTCGACAAGGAGTTCGTTCCGCTGATAAACTACTCGGATCTTCGCGAGGGCCAGATCGTCACGGGCAAAGTCCGAAAAGTGGAAGAATTTGGCGCATTTATCGTCATTGAAGGCTCCGCGAACGTCAGCGGGCTATGCCACCGCAGCGAGATGGCCGAGAAGCCCATCCAGGACGCGCGCAAGCTGTTTGTTGAGGGTGACATCGTAAAGGCGATTATCTTGAAACTTGATAAGGAGAAGAAGCGGATCAACTTTGGTCTCAAGCCGTCATACTTCGAGGGTGTGGATGACATGGATGTCGACGATAGTGATGAGGAGGAGGACGAAGCCGGCGTTACACTCTTGAATGGCAGCGACGACGAAGACGAAGGCGAAGACGTAGACGAGGACGATGAAATGGAAGATGCGGGCGCTTCTATACACATTAGAGGGGTTGATAACGACTTAGAAGGAGCTACGGATAATGAGGACACCGAAATGGCGGATAAGGAAGCCGACGAAATTGCTCCCCTAGACGCTGGTGGCTTCGATTGGTCTGCCAACGCGCTCGACAAGCTCGACGGCGCGGGCGACGACGTAGACGAAGATGCCGGCGCAGCACAGAAGAAAAAGAAGCGACGAAAGCCGCAGATCGAAGTAGACAAGAGCGGCGACTTGGATGCTTTTGGTCCAAGAACGGCCGTCGACTATGAGCAACTTCTCAATCGCCAACCGAACTCGTCCGCTTTGTGGATCGAATACATGGCCCACCAGATGCAAGTCAGCGAGCTCGCGAAAGCTCGCGAGGTAGCCGAACGTGCGGTTACGACTATTGTGAGCACCGAAGAGACGGAAAAGCTCAACGCTTGGATCGCGTATCTCAATCTCGAGGTCCGGTTCGGAAACGACGACAGTGTTGAGGAAGTCTTCAAGCGTGCTTGCCAGGTCAACGATCAACAGGAGGTGTACCAACGCTTGGCCAGTATCTATATACAAGAGGATAAGGCCGAGGTAAGTCTCATTCCAGGCGCGCTCTCCCGCGTGCGAATACTAATAGGTCAATAGAAAGCGGACGAGCTTTTCCAAGCTCTCGTCAAGAAATTCGGTGCAAGTTCACCGGACGTCTGGTATAACTACGCACACTGGCTACACGCTGTCCGGAACCAACCGGAGCGAGCGCGAGCGCTACTGCCACGGGCTACTCAGGCGCTGCCGAACCACGCACGCTTCCCATTGATGACGAAGTTCGCGGCGCTCGAGTTCAACTCGCCGCACCGCAACCCGGAGCTGGGACGGACCATGTTCGAGGGTCTCCTAGCCTCCTTCCCCAAGCGATTCGACCTCTGGAACCAGCTTCTCGATCACGAGGACGTGCCCGGCGCCGACAAGACCGTCATCCGCGATATCTTCGAGCGCGCCACTAAGGTCAAGGGCCTCAAGCCGAGAGCGGCCAAGAAATGGTTCAAGCGGTGGGCCGACTGGGAGGAGAAGAACGGCGACGTGAAGAGCAGGGAGAAGGTCAGCGCTAAGGCTGCTGAGTGGGTGAAGGCTAAAGCCGAAGCTAAGGCATCCAAGGAGGAGGAGGACGACAACGCCGATGAATAATAGGTACGTAAAGGGCTAACATAATTCACATACGTGTAGATACCTTTATTGAACTCTCCCGGGGTCTGCGCGGATTCTTGTTCATACGCTCCGTTGGGATACGGGGACTACGATGTTTCGTTATGTGGCCCCAAGCTGTTAAATATGGATTGCTGTAATGCTGTAATGTTCTGTACGTTCCGCATACGTACCTTACTTAAGGCATACCCAGGTGTTTTCTTGACTTGGGCGCTTATAACTAGATATTATCACATTGCCCTTCCACCTTCATATCTCTACTTGTGCTGGTTATCATCTGGGGGAAGCTAGCTTCGCTCCTGGTATCCTATTAGGGGTAACGCGTTGAGGTCAAGCATACTTTAGGGTCTTAATCCGAGTTCGATGGGTGAACTAGCATTCGAACGTAACTGTGAACAGATCTGTCATAAATTGGGAGCCCTCGATGGGTCTTTTGTCTACCAGATGATGATCTCCATCCCTTCTTGCAATTCTGTCAAGCCAGCTAAACTCCAATGCTCCATCGGAAAAAAATAAAAAAGTAAAACTAGTAATAAAAAAAGACGGCATCCTCCCTTCCTCCCAAAGAGCCAAACCCCTTCTCAGGTGCGTACCCGCTCACCGGCGAGAATCAATTACTATGATCATCTCCTTTCTCCCCTTCCACTCCCCCAAGAGCTCGACATGTCGAAAAACATCCAAGGTCGGAAAACCAGCAACAGCGAACGAGGAAAAGAAAAAGAAAATATATAATAAATAGATGATAGGTAAATTCACTATACTCCTCCATCCGCTACCCGATCGGCCGTGAAATCCATTCGCCGGTTATCCAAATCTAAGCTGGGATATATGCTTTACGTGCGTGCATGCGTGCGTGCTATATGATGATGAAAAAATGACGAGCGTCGAGATGCAACCGTAAGGTGAGACTAAACTTCGAAGGGGGTCCGGGACTTGCAAGAGCGCAAGCATGGGATTGATAGAATGGCTGGACTCGAGGTGACTTGACCTGATGCTGAGCTGATTTCAGTTAGCCGCCGAAGGGATCCCCGTTGTCTGAAATACAGTTGGTGCGATGCCGCTCGGATCGGATCGCCCCCGGCCCCCTCCCCTCCCCTCTCCTCCCCTCCCTTTTTATTCTTTTTTCGTTGGAGGAGACGAACCCGAATGTGAAACTGTCGCGCTCCGTGTTTCATAACGCATTATTCGATATGGCCAACCCCCGAATTAAATCAGCCCACGATCGCTCGACGAGCCACGACGGCGGAAATATTGCAGTGCGTCTGTACGCTGGGGGCGATACTACTAAAAGGGTGTATATGGATGGATAGATGCCGGGGGTTGAAAAAAAAAAGAAACTATAAGGGTAAAATAGATAGGTGGGTGGACAATAAACCGGGGGGAGACGTGAGTAGAGCGAAGATAGTACGTGTAAATTTGTGCAGACGTAGAGAAAAATCGAATAGATGGATGAATAAATCAATAAATAGGTAGAAGATTGATGGGACGAGCGGAGCTAAAGATGATGGATTCTCTCTTCGTTACATCGTATGAAGTCAGATCGCAATGCTGGGTATCGTTTGGAATCGTAATGCCGCACACGAAGGAAAAGAAAACGTCTAGATCTCTTGGACCCATATCTGCGTGATTCCGTTAGCAAGTTTGCGGCTAGGGATGAATAGATGGAGGTACAGATCGATAGATAAGTCGGTAGACGGAAGTTGCTCTTGCAAGTATGTATTCAGGAGATTTCGTGAGAAAGGGGTAGAAAGAAGGAATAGGGGATAAGTAAAAAGAAATAGAAAAAAAAAAAAAAACTCACCTCCAGTTTGCCAATATCCAACCTCTGCTTCCGCGCCTGCTGCTTGACGCTCATCATGGCGACGTCCAGGTCGTCCTGGTCGCCCATGGTGATCATCTCGTCGGACTGGGGCGCGTCCTCGTCGCGGATCTTGAGCTTGAAGCGGCGGCGCAGGCCGAACTTGTCGCGGATCCGGTCCACCAGCTCCGTGAACTCCACCGTCGTGCTCGCCATCACGTACCGCACGTCCTCCGCGTGCACCTTGATCCGCACCTTGCGCACCTCCGGCCGCCGCGACCCCCCCCGCGACGAACCCCCCGCCACCGACGAGCCGCCCACCCGCCGCCCCGCCGACACCATCTCGAAGTCCCCCTCGTCGAACGAGTCGTAGTCGCTCCCCTCCTCCTCCTCCTCGATGTACCGCGGCGCCCGCCGGCTCGGCTGCCGCGTCGCTCCCCCCCCTCCCCCGCCGCTGCCGTTGTACAGGTCGTACACCTCGTCCGGGTACCCGTCCTCGTTGCGCGAGCGCCGGGCGCGCGGCTCGGAGCGCGAGA
Source organism: Pyrenopolyporus hunteri (assembly GCA_902806595.1). NCBI lineage: Eukaryota > Fungi > Ascomycota > Sordariomycetes > Xylariales > Hypoxylaceae > Pyrenopolyporus > Pyrenopolyporus hunteri. The sequence continues at coordinate 525,217 of CADCXC010000005.1, read as the reverse complement.
AGCTGCGGGGCGGGGAGCGCACCTCGGACGCGGAGCGCGAGGGCCCGCGGCGCTCGCTGCTGCGCGGCGAGCTCGTCTTGTCGTACCGGCTCGACTTGCCCGCGTCCGGGATGTTGAGCCGCGCCGGCATGGGCTTGGGCCCGTTGCGCACCGACGCCCCGCGGCTCATCGTCGTCGTCGCTGCCGGCTTGTCGTTCTCGGGGGGCGGCGTGGGCGGGAATGCGTTCCGGCTCGTGGGAGGCTCCGACTGCTGCCGCCGGCTCTGCAGCCCCGGCTTCACGAGGTTCGTCGCCGCGAACGAGATGTTGTCCGCTGGCCGGTCGTCCTTCTCCACGGCGCGCCCGGCGTTCTTGATCTCCGACCCAGCGAAGCCGGTGAATGCGTTCGCGCGGTCGGATGCGGCGACGAGGCGCGCTTTGCCGAGGTAGTCCTTCGTCTTCAGGTTGCGCACCTTGGCTTCGTTGGGCCGGTAGACGACGCCCACGGGGATGGAGAACACCGTGTAGCCCTGTTGGATGTTAATATTGGCTGCATAGGAAAAAAGAGAAAGGAAAATAGAATTTCGAGGGGTAGGAAGCGTACCTCGGCCTCTTCCCTGATGGCTTCGTCGATGACGTTGTGATCCTCGACAACCTTCTCCTTCACCGCGTAATTCAGATCCGCCAAACCCGCCTCCTTCTGCTGCAGATAGATGTAGCAGAGACCTCTGTTGAACAGCACCTCGCAGGAGTACAGCTTGAATAGCAAGCCCAGTTGCGCGTAGTCGATCATGGTGTTGCCTCGTAGATACAGCAGCGTGTCGTTGAAGTTCGCCAACGCCTCCTCGAAGTCGCCGAGCAGGAAATTCGAGACGCCCTGCTGGAAGTAGGCCACGGCGAGGTACTGATCTAGCCGGATGGCTCTTTGGTAGCATTCGACCTACACGTGAAAAAGAAAAGCTTAGCATCTCAACGGATACGCAGCCCGACTGGGTTCTCTCTGTAGAGAACATGTATGCGTGTTATGCAGGTCGGCGGCTTACAGCTTTCTCATGCTCTCCCAGAGTGGCATGTATAACACCCATGTTGAACAAGATCTTGGACGTATCCGAAATGTTGTCGAACTCCTTCAGCGCCTCCTCGAACTCATTGTTATCGTACCGGCTCAGGGCCGACACCCACGTTTCTATTTCCTAGACAGCGTGTCATGTCAGCTATCTTGTTCTCCATGTCCGCGGCGGCAGCAACAGCCCCGTCACCACTATCATCACCACTACTACCACAACAACCACCACCTCCCCCTCCTCTTAGACGTCGACTGTAACATAACCTACCTGCTTCAAAGACATTGTGTCGCCGGGATGAGCCTCGAATTAGTACCAATTGCTTTGTCCAGAAAGCAAAGGCAAGGGGCCGCTCCGTGCGGCGATTCAAAAGAGCCCGAGAATGTTGTGATTTGTTCTTCTCGAGTCGCTCCTTTTTTCGGATCAATTCCAGCTCTCAGCCCTGAGCTTCGATCTTGCGCTTTCAGTTAAGGCTTAAGACGTTGATTTCTCCTTGAAAGAAAAATATCGGGACTTTGCTACTACTAGTCTGCCGTGCCCTAATATTTCCTCCCCCTCTCGTAGGTTGCTAATAATAATAGTGGTAAATCTTGGCGGATGGGCGCCTGAGACACCGGACTGAGGCGTCCTTTTTATTGGAAAAATCGCTTTTGGAATTGCTTTTTTTTTTCTTGACAGCCGAATGAATGCCCGATCCCTTCTTCGCAATTAGGGCAGGCCCAATGTGGTGTCCTAGTTGGCAGCTCGTCTAAGCTCCCTAACAATTCTGTTGGCGGGAGGGTGGGATCTTGCAGTCCTCCTTGTGGTAGGCGAGAGTTGGACAAAAAATTGGTCGGGGGGTGCTGGTGGGATATGTAGGTACAGATGCACGGCGGCCACGAGCCAACGGGGTGGGACAACTCTTGGGTAGTCTGTCTCTCCTCTTTTCGGAGAAGAGATGAGATTAGGAATGACTTATTAGGTAGGTGAGCTAGCTTCTTTCCCTTTTCTTTTTCTTTTTCTCCTTCGCACTGCAAGGAACGGCTTAGGTCGGTGATGAGAACGGAGCAGCTTGCAGTTGAAAAGGCAGGTTAATGAGTGGATGGAGGACGACGAAGCCAGCGCGTACAGAAGGACTGAGAGTGGATGAAGACGGAAAAGACTGTGGTGACGGGACCTGGGTGCCAAGCAAGCATTAGAGGGAAAAGACTGGCAATATCTGGGTCTTGGTCAGAGGGACCGAACCGGCTAGGCCTTCTCGCTGGGGGAATATTCAATGGTATTATGGATATTGATTGATGGGTATAGGTATCAATGTATGTGGTTTTTTTTTCCCCCTTCCGTACGTGCTCTTGCGTGGTATTCTTTAGCCAACCCCCCCAGTCCGCTTTGCGATTTGTGATGTTGTGGATACGGAGTCAAAACGACGATGATGCTTAACCAGGGTCTGGACTGTAGCGAGTGACAGGGGGTAGGGGTGTGTTTATTGTCTTCTCTCAGCAGCCGAGGACTTTTAGACTCGATCTTAGGACTTGGAGAGAGGGGCAACTCGAGCGCCGGCCGTCCGTCCGTCCCTTTTTTATTTATCGCCCTTTAGTGTGTGCATACAGACGGGACGAAGGGGTTGGGGCTTGGTAGGTATTATTCGAGTTTTGTCTTTGTTCACTCGTCGTTCGACCTTTCACGATCGAGAGGGCGATATCAAGCCCAATATGTTGTTAGATCGTCTCATCTAAACAACACTGCGTTGGCAGCAACGGCGCCTAAGTAGTACAGCCTCACGGTCAAGCGCGCAAAGAAAGCAGCTGGCCCGGCTCCTTCGTACCATGAATACAGAAATTGGCCCGCCGCTCCAAGGTACTATATTCGATATGAAGTCATCGCACGACGTCTAAGTTGTTTATAGAACAGGAGGAATGGTGGATGGACAAACAGCCAGGAGGCAGCACCGCCCTGAGATCTAGGCTACATTTAGTTGTTCAACTTAGGTATAATACAAGAGAGAAAAAAAAACACCCCTGACGCTAATGAGATGGACGTATTTGCTTCCTTCGCCAGTGGTAAAACTTCATGATAAATACCCAAGAATACCATATTCTCGTACTCGATATAACTGCCTCAGTATCACGACTCTCGTATAAGGCGTACCCCAAGCCCAGTGATTACTATGTCGCCGTCAGCAGTGTTTTAGGCCAAGCAGCGTTCGATAATATGGTAATGCTTCTTGTTGCCCTTCTGGCTCTCGGGGATTGCTACCTGGAACGGGCCCTGTCTCTCCTCATGCACCAAGTGTTCCAAAGCATGGTTAAAGGGGGAATGATTGGTTGACGGGATCCGGTACGGCCCCCGCAGTCTCGGAATCCAGGCGTTTCCAAGGGACCCAAGGGCGCCTAAAATCTGAATCGAGCCAGTCGGTGCTCTATTTTCACTACGTGTTTTATTCGTCTTATTGATCCTTTTTCATAAAATACATTTGTGTCCTATCTACCGTACATACCTTGGTCCTTGGTCCTTAGGTAGGTATACATAAGGTAACCATCCCATCTAGAGAATTACCACGGGGTGTATTATTACGACCGCCCTTCGAGAATGTTCGCGTGGACGAATCAACACCGTCCCTTGCCCTGAGCTCTTTCGGAAGGATGGCCATGTGCCCAAGTGTCATCCCATCTCGAACTTGGAATAGGCAATCTGCACTTGTTGACGTTCCTCTCTTTCGCCCCAATTGGGCCTTGCAGAATCCCATCTACGCGCCGACAAGACGTTAGTTCTTATCGGCACAATTTCGTCACTCGCAGTAATGCAATGTGATGTGACGCGTTCAGAGCTCAACGTAGCTATGAGGATTAAAACGAGTCTCGTCACCCAGCAGCTAACGTACGTATAATGTAGGTACCTAGGTAGGTAGGTATGTATGTATGTATGCTATGCATTATCTCTCCATGTGAAGAAGCTGCCGATAGCTTTCCCTTCGTGCTGTTGGATCTCTCTCCACATGCGCGATGCAATGGGATGGCGTGCGACACTCTTATCCTCTAAAGGACACAATAGCGTTGTCCATCGTTCTCTCAGGACATTCCAGAATACCCATTCCGCCGTGACAGGCCCTACATATGTATGCGCTATGTGATAGTTGATCAAGCTCCCCTGGTCTTGCGTGACCTTACACGATGTACATCAATACTGCAGATTATTATGTGCAAGACGCACGTCATTTCGATTCAGTTCTCTCTTGTACCTAGTGTACCAAATTCAGGACCTAAACGTCGGGCTTTAGCATCTCGATCCGTTACGAAACTCGCTTCCCCCCAGGACGTTTGAGGCGCTCTTCCTATCCACCAAGTATTTTTACTCTTAAGGGCCTATGTAAAATCGCTATTGACTGGGTTTACCTAGTCCTGTTAAAGCAAAGCAGCGCTGACACCCGCGCATGACGGTCAAGTCTATTTCAGCTCGGCGGAAACGAACGGGGCGGGTCTTCGATGATCCTCAAATCTCAGAAGGTCTGTGTTGTCAAAGAAAAAGCCCCTGGGATTCCCTTGCCCACGGCATCTCTGATCTAACCGTTAGGCATTAGCGGGATTAGATCTTTAGGAGCCTCAACCCAAGGCGTCGGAAGACAGAGAATGCCGCCACCAATGTTTGAGAAATCGAAACTACTATAGTAAATACCAGTAAAATCGATCTTTCATCGGATCTTAGTATGGTATTGTACCTACACTAGTGGCCGGTCCAACGCGCATCCTCTTCGTGGGATGCCAGTTATCGTTAGACTCAGTGCAGACTTACCATTCAGATCTCGAGGCTTGTTGATCCTTCGTCCGCGGGTAATTATGTGCACATATGATGGGCTAAAGTGGCTGCATGTTCCTCCACCTCACTTGTGTATTTTCGTCAATGAGGATAACGATGCGAACGGGGTTCTTATCTCTGCTACCCCTGCCTGCATACGACGGGCACGGGTTAGTACCGATGGCCAGGATGCTATACCTAGGTATGTAGGTCAGGTAGGTGTATATGTGTATGTATGTTATTCTTGCCTGTGAGCTAGATATATACATCCCTCGCTGTGCTTAAGTTGAGCTGTACCGTAAGTAATATTCGTCCTATTCCACGGGTTTCCGTTCACCGCCAAGTGGAACCTCTCGGCGCTTTTGTGACAAGGTCTGCATTGAGGAAATTCGCGCTACATAACCCATGCATGGGTTCGAGATAAGTCGCACGCGCCGTAGGGATTAAAGTAAAGTTATCTAAGGTTAAGTTCGGCGTTCGAAATACGGTCGACTCGTCCATCCCGAGCATGTCCGGAGACGAGAAAGGGAATAAGCATATCGAGACGAACCAGTCAATCGCTCAGGCGTCATATGCTGTGTAAATTGCCAGCGGCCGGGGCCCCGGAGTTGGTTATGAAGCCAAGCTCTCAATCTTCATCCAGGGCTTGGCTTTGGACGAACCCCTTACCCACGAATATGTCCGCTTTTGGCGAGAAGGGGGATCCTAATCACGCCGTCTCGTTCGAGGATCTACCAAAGTTCGCATCTTCTTCAAGATCATCTTTTGAAGGTTCTATAAATGTCAGAAAGAAGGCATGTAAGACTGCAACCGCCATTGCTACTTTACCCCTAACGTTCCGTTTGGTGTCCGGTGTCCGGTGGACGGCAGTGGTTGAAGGGGGAAGGTTTGAGGGTTCCCGAACGAGGAAATCCTTGGCGGCTCTTTATCATGAGATTGATATAAGCAGTAATGAATTGGGTGGCGCCACAATGGCCTGGTCCATGGTGCCATCACCTAAACGACATCACACGATACCACTGAAGGCTCTCCCGGGCCAGCATGCTCGGCATTCTTATTCCGAACCCCTAAATACGTCTGTCTCGATAAGGGACGTTTCTTGTTCGAATAAATCGAATGACATGATCAGAGCAGATCTGTCGTCTGATTTAATGTAACGCCCGTCCAATGTGTGCCTGTCGTAATGAGTGCCGAGCTGTGGTAATCAACTGTAAACTACTACCAATGAAACCTCCGGGTCGCGCTGTGACGTGCTGTTTTCGTCTGTTCTTTGACGGATTTGGAAGAGGCTTTGGACCCCGAAGTTATCTGCGTATCATGTACTAGCTAGGCCGGGGAATTTAGACGTTGTCAGCGTCGAAACGTGAGATAGAATAGAACCCTTGATCGAAGCTGGGGAGCTCGGGGAACCTTGATTCGATGGGGCCAAACATCAGTTGAATCTTCACGACTACAAACAGTAGTAGATATCTATACAGACGCTTATTGGATGCTGATGGTTCTTATAGGCGATCCGCATTTCAACATACGTTGACGATCCGGAAACTATTACCGAGCCGATTCAAGCCTTAGATCATACCTTTCTTCACTTCGTCTTTTCTTTCCTCCCAAAGCGTCTTTCCGGTGCACGAGCATACGGTCTTATCATTGTCCCACATACCGGCGCTCCTTGCGATGACGCCAACGACAGTGTTTTCGTCGTTCTGCAGCCCTGCATCTGCAACGCCTTCCTGCTGCCTGGAAACGACCATGGCATGTCCAATAACTTCCCAGACCTGGAAGGGGTGATCTAAGAATACCGCGCCCCGGCCATCCCCTCCAACTTGTACCGTACCGAGGATGCCACGAGGTTGAGTCGTGCCACTCCCGCCCGCCCATACCGGGCCCGTCGACGTGGCTCCGAATTTTAGGTCGCCGTACTCTCTTATCGTAGCGGCGTACGTGCCAGGCGCAACGCCACGGATAGTTAAGTCCACCAGGGTCGTCGTAGGGGAGACCTGTACCATGCGGGCTAAGCCTCTGACTTCCCTGTCACTCGCCCTGGATCCTTCAGTGGCCGCCTCCGGGGCGGAAGCAGGCACCAACGCTTCACCACCCTTTTCGTTGCGGTGGTACGTCTCGAGGATGCACACAGCCGCGCCTGAAGGATTCTGTATCAGCCGGATACCTATCAATTCAAACGGAAACCCGGAAAACCGGCTATCTCTAGGACGTTCGACATGGGATTTGGAATGTTGGGTTTCCCATACGGTCCGAAAGAGAGGACCAGCACCCTGCGAGAATCCCAACATGTGAAGGAAACGAACCAACGCGATAAGAAAGGAAGCATCCATCTCTCACTCACTGTTCGATGCACCCGATCCCCGCAGAATGGCATCCCGACCCGTGGATTCGATAGCGCTTACAATCGCGGACGGCGCAGCTGTCCAGAGAACAGGTCGTATTAGTTACCAACCGACATCTCTTAGATATGGGACCGTCTGCGATGGCGCGAGGTTATTTGTGTGTAGAAACATCTTACCAGTCCCCTCGACTGCTACTAGCTGTTCTTTAAGGTTGGCCTCGACTTTGGTGATGCCCTCGAGACTGTACAAGGCATCCGAAACCGACTTGACGCAATGGTCACAGGTCATCGGTACCGCGAACAAGGTCTATGTGGTTCGTTCCGCGTTCATATCAGCCCATGATGTCCTGCTTGCACTTCATATTCCCAAGTAGTTCTCGTTTGGTTTTCCAACGCTATTTATAAAGGAGTTTCATGCGTCCTCACCTATCTATAGTATTGGCTGTATGAATATGAACGAGGATAGACTAACCTGGAAGGGAGTCTTGACTTGATTTTGAACTGCCATCTTGTCGGCGGCGACGGGATGTCTGTTTAGATATAGCAGCGTGTCTCGCCTGTTACGGTGGAAATACGATTCGGTAGCGAAGCCAAGACAGACGAAGCTGGTCGTTGTAGCGAAAGAACGGAGTGAGATACCGTGCAAATATCTTAGCATCGTATTATCCTAAATGGATTTAGACAAGAGACGGGAGGGGACTTCATGGTATTATTCGAGGGTGTTGTACTTTTGTAGAATGAGCTGGAAGCCATTCACTTACACGATGGGAACACCCACCCGCTTTTCCCTATACCAATACAGCCAATAATGTAATAAGCAGGGCTTGCTTTGAAATCCCAATTCTCGTTCGTAGCTTCCAACTCTACTAGCACGCCCGGGACCCGGGTACCAGCTCGGTTCTTCGGCGCTAGTGACGCCAGTCATTTGTTAGGTGCCTCACGCAGCAGATTCGCCAAGTACGAAGACGATTATCGATAAGGTGATAAGATAGCCATATTCCGATCTCCGACGCACCTCCCACCTATTGCGCACGTGACTTTTCCGAAATATCCAATTCTGCCCATTTACGGAACAATAGCATTAAACAACCCATTAAACCTTGAAATCGCGAATTCGACAACACAACGTGCCATTGCAGCACAAAGGGGACCTTTCCAGGTTTTGCATGCAGTCCCCCTAGATATTCTCCAGCAGATACACCCTTATCGTTGACGAGGAGGGGCTGAAGCTCCCTCAGCAGCCGTCAACATGTCGCAGACCAACGGGCTGGTAAGCCTCACTTCTTCCCCGCGTCGAGACCGTCAATACAGCATAGCAAGAGGCTCACACGCATAACATGGCGGCAGACGAAACTAGGCTACTCGCGCGTGTGGCACCACATCTCGGCCTCGGCACTGCACCCCACGCTCTCGACGCAGCCGGGCATCACCCCTCCCTCGCTCGGGCGCCTGGCCTCGCGCATCGCCGTGATCCTCATGGGCAAGAACAAGCCGATCTGGGACCCGTCGACCGACTGCGGCGACTACGTGGTCGTGACCAACTGCGCCGCCCTGCACGTCACCGGCCGCAAGAAGTGGCAGAAGACCTACTACCGCCACAACACCCGCCCGGGCTCCCTGCGCTCCGTCACCATGGACGTGCTCATGGCCAAGCACGGCGGCGCCGAAATCCTGAGGAAGGCCGTCAGCGGCATGCTGCCGAAGAACAGGCTCCGGGACAAGAGACTCTCGAGGCTCAAGGCTTTCGAAGGCGACGCCCACCCGTACAAGAAGAACCTGATCCGGTTTGGCGGCGTCGAGGTCGGCAAGGAGGGCTGGAGCGAGGCGGTCAAGGCTATACGGCAGGCGGGCGCGCAGAGGTTATAGCGAGACGAAGGATAGGCGGGGGCCGGACGAATATAAGAGCTCTAGGAATATATCTAGAGACTCGAGAAAGCGGGCATTGCTAGGTGATTCCTAGCTTTGGATACCGCTATGTACCACATTATGTGCATATAATGAAAGCATCTCACAACAAACAACAGCAGTAAGTGGTTGGTAAAGTGACATAACTGCGCTCATTTGAATCATTCACCTCTGAGCCCGAGGGGGCTACCTAGGACTACCTAAACACCGATAAGAGCGAATCCCAATTATTGGGTAGGCGAGTAACCACCACACAGGTAGGTACCCAACGAAGCACGATGTCAGGCGACAAAAGAGGCTTTAACAATGTATGAGTGGTTTATTTAAGACGGTACCCAAATAATACTAGCGAGTAAATGCTCCGTCCCATGGCGATGCAATGCCCACCTCTTCGTAACCCAACTACCTAAATATAGGATCCCCCATTTCCCCAATAGCTACAATCTGAAGAACAAAGGCAGGCCCGCACATACGCCGAAGTCATGACATAAAGAGCAAAGAGAGCACGTATTACCCGTCTACGAGCGCGATACCTCCAGCTTTATCAGCCCGTTGGGTCCGGATTGGGGCGCGTACACCTCGGCGTCCTTGCCGGTGTTCTTGATGCCCTTGTGCCAGGATAGATCTGCGGAGTCGGGCGCGGTTAGAAGCTAGTCTGGGCGCGGGTGTCATACATAGATTGAGAACAATAGACCTACCGATTTCAAAGTAGTGCTTGTTAGGCAGCGCGTAGGTGACGGTCGAAACCCCGGGCGCGGCGGCGAGGATCTGCTCGGCCATCTTGTACATGGTGTTCTGGACGGAGGGGCTGTCCTCCTCGGCGAAGGTCTTCATGGTGATCCTGCGGGCGTCCTCCCAGGCCCTGTCGAAGCGGCCGACGTCGCTCTCGACGGCGGCGACGTCGGGCAGGGCGGCCCAGCGCCAGGTGGCGTCGACGTCGGTGGACAGGATGCGGTCCCAGGTCTCGGCGAGCGTGGTGAACTCGTCGCGCACGAAGCCGTGGAAGGCGGAGCCGGTGCTCTTGAGCACGAGGAGCCCGGCGATGCCGCTCGTGAGCTCGACCCCCTGCCGCGTGACGCGCGCCTCGGCGTTGCGCGTCTCCTCGCCGTCCCGGAAGAAGCTGTGCGGGTGCGGCTCGCCGTCGATCACCATGCGCGTCCACCGCTTGACGGCGACGCTGACGTGCGCCGCGTGGATGTGCGCGTACCGGTCCAGGAAGTGCCGGCCCAGCAGGCTCGCGTACAGCTCCGGCGGGTTCACCGGGTGCTCCTTCGCCTTGATGTAGATGGTGTTCTTGATCGAGTCCGTCGCCACGACGACGCTGTTGTCCGCCTCCGTGTACGACCGCTCGATGTCCCCCTCCAGCAGGCAGCATACGGTCATCTCCGTGACCGTGTGCGTGCCCGTCGACTCGTCCCGGTGGACCTTGTACACGCGGACATTGTCCTTTCCGTAGCGGGCTCCGGACACGACAGGCATGGTGCGGGTTTGTGGGAGGAGTGTGGTGTTAAGTCTTTTTTTCCCTTTTTCTTTTTCTTTTTGGTTTAATATTTCCCCTCGCTGTCTCACTCGTGCCCCTTGCGCAAAATATAGGGTTTCCCGAAATCCCACGTCTGAGACCCTTCCCCGCCGGAGATGCCGAGAAAATCGCTGCGTTGATAAGGTTTAGCGATGGCGGCTTAAGTGCAACGTGATGCAGATATTCGAAGGTGATTCTATTCTGTACAATCACGATTTAACAACACAGTCGGATACGTGTCAGAATGATAATAAGGAGAAGAAGAAAGGGGGGCCGTGAGTCATGAGTCGGATCCGTCTACGGGGTAGGAAAAGAAAAGGGCGCATGCAAACGGGGAGTCGAGAGAGACGGAGAGGGAGAGAAACATCATTGCGTATTTATATTCATCCATCTCACTTAGGCCTGGCTGAGTTATCCATAACGTTATGTAGGTACGTAGGTAGGTATGTAGGTATGTACGTAGTAGATACCTCGGACCTCTCTATCTCTATCTCTGGGTTGGGGATGCTCAAGCTTCCCAAGCCACGCCCGGGGAACGAAGCTACCTGCCTTTTGACCTACTGACACCTACATACTGACCCCTACCGACCCTACTTACATACTACCGACCCTCCATTCCCCAGTTCGAGCTGCATAGGTAACCCGAATAGGTCCGTGAAGGGGACGCAGGGGCGTAGCAGTCGACGCAGATCCGGGTCTTGATCTGTCCTTGGGCGCAACCGAGCAATGAGGGCAAGCTTCGGCTTCATTCTTGCAGATCGGAAAGCGCCTGAAAGTGGGTGCGGTGCATAAGCCGCTTAGCACTTGGGGCGACCGATAGGAGGAAGCTTCCATGTTAGTGGTTCATGGAATATTACCTTTACCTTTTGGTTAGGTGGTAATAGGTGGTAATACAGGAACGGCGGCGGGATGTGTATGTAGAGAGTTGTATGTAGAAAGGAAGAAGAAAGAATATTATGAGATGTAGGGTTATCTCCAACAGGTACGTATCCCCAACTACATGTAGGTACATAACGAAAGGAGGGGAGTTCCCAGTAAAACGGACCCAGTCAAAGAGCTCCGGATGGGTCAAAACCGCGGAACTTACGCCTAAGTTACGTATACGTTACTAAGCTTGCCGCGAGCTTAACCCAATAGTAATTTAGCGGCTCGATACATCAGACCGTACCTCACGGAGCCCGCCGACTCCCCTACTTGTTCCCCGCGGCTTGCCCTAACATGCCCTGACCTTCCCCTACCTTCCCCTACCAACTATGACCGACTCTTGCCGTAATCGGTACTCAGCTTCCCTGCTCCTTGCCCGCTTCCTACGTACATGTATAGTCCTAGCTTCTTTTTCGTATCTCTCTCTTTTTTTCCCCATCACCGCCGATGCCAACATATCTTAGTCCGACCTCTTATTTTCTATCTTACGTACATCAGCAATTTGTTGGAAAAACCAGCATGGAACTCCTGTCTTCTCTTCTCGATCTTCCCAACTTAAACCCGTGTTGTCTTTGTGTTGTTTCACCTAACTCATTGAGCTAATGTACCTTACGTACCTAAAGTTAGGCGAGATGCGGTTCTAAATTCCGAGATCTAGATCCCATCTCGAACCAGTGTTCGCTCCGGTCCACGCTGACCATACTACCTCTATTTATTAAAAGGTCGATTCTGGCGAGTATAGGTACCTAGGTAGGGAGGCTAGGGTTACGACTTACAACCGGAGTTTGCTAGTCTACTAGGCTTTTCTATACGACTAAGCCGCCATGAGTAGCAGTGAGTTGCGAGGGATAAGCTGCTCTACCTACGTTCTACACGACATGGCTAACGGGCTTATGGCCAGTTCGTAACCTTTATACGTACGCTGAAGAGCGCCACACCGAATTCTGTACTCTTCGATAAAAGCAATAAAATTATGCGGCCTGGTCCGATAGTGCGAACGCCACGGCTTATACCTTATTTTCCGTGAAGAAAATTAAATTGACTTGTGACCGGTGAAGGGGTAGCGAAGCGTCTTTTCTATGCTACGTTGGCCTGCCTCCCAGTATTTGGAGTCCGATGTCACCAGGGTGGTTCCCCGCGACCCCTGTCGTCCGAATTGCGAATATGCAACTGATCTGGTCCGAAGCGCCTCTGTAGAACCTGGCCCTTGCCGTTATCAAAACTCGCTCCTATCTATCCTCATAAAGATACACATACGTCGGAGATATCTCGAACGCCACAAAATTGTATGCGCTCTAAATTTAGAGTCGGGAAAGTTGAAAATACAGCTAGGTGCTCGATGTGTTCGGCACTATACTTGGGTCTCAAGCTGCTGACGCCAACATAAATCCAATCCAAACAATTACATCTTGGCTCTTTCTTATATGGTAGTGTTCGTTCCGTATCGATCCTGTGAAACGGCCTTAGCTAAGGCTGGCCGATCTCAGTTAAATGATCCCGCGGTATTCTGGAACGCGAGCTGACGACTTTCGCCATCAACGAAATTCCACCGAGCCCATACCCTATGGCATACACTATGCAATTACCTCTCTTAGGCTTTGTGAGATGCTATAGCTACAGATATAGCAGGTCAAGAATCTTGCTGATGATTTTTCAGGTACGGAAGACTCGTAAACAATCCGCAAATGTATCTCTCCAGTTTGGCTCAGGGGGTTTTCTGTACCACGATGGATGAGCATCTTCTGGCAGGAACGCTGATCAGCCCAGCGCTACCCGTTAATCTAATTTAGAAGGTCGTGCTTGGAGATGGGGTCTGAACGATTCACTGTTAATATAAATATGAACGTTCGACCGCTCGAGCCGGACTAAAATGACTTGGCCTTAACCATCAAAATCTGATCTACTCCTCACCGGTAAAAGCAACGCTCCTTTAACCATGTATTTCTCCAAAATCTCAGCGCTGGCGCTTCTAGCCCCTTACACTCTCGTCTCCGCAATCCCGGTCTTCAAGAATCACGGAACCGTGAACGGATGGGACGGGACAAACCACGAACACCGAGGCACTGTATCTCAAGATTATAACCAGTCGTATAAATCAGGCCCGTCAATTAAGGTGGTGCAGAAATATGACCCCAACTATAGCGGTCGGTATCACTCAGAGGTGTACAAAAAGGACGCTTACCGGGTCGGCGATGAAGGATACTACGGCTTCGCCTTCAGGCTGGACCCGAACTGGGACACCCAGCACGGACAGACGTACAACATCGCGCAGTTCATCAGCAACTTAGAGGACCACCCGGACAACACGTGCGGCGACGGCTATATCCCGTCGATGATGATGTGGGTGGAGAAGGACGAGCTGCACATCCGCAGCAAGGGCGGCGACATGTGCCACAGCACGCTGAAGAAGTTTACCATCGGCAAAGTCACGCCGGGCGCTTGGCACCGCGTCGTGCTCCAGGCCAAGTGGAGCAGCGACAACTCGGGCTTCTACAAGGTCTGGCTCGACGGGGAGGAGGCGTTGGAGAAGTCCAACATCATCACCGCGTACAGGGACGACCAGAGGAAGTACGGGTTCCAGTTCCGCGTCGGCTTGTACGCGAACAGCTGGCACGACGACAAGTACATGGAAGGGAACCAGGGCACCAGACAGGTCTGGATCGACGAGGTCGGCTTCGGCAACAGCTTCGAGGAGGCGGATCCCGGAAGGAAATAATCTCGGCGATGGTGGTTCGGAGATTTTAAACGCCTTAGACGACCTCTTTTATGTCCCTCTTCTGCACATATGCAAAGCATTTGGTCTGTGACCCTTCCTCGTTTATTATTTATAGATCTCCCTAGTTAGATGGTCGTTATATTATATTGGAACCCTTTGTTTTATTGAGCGGGCGGTGCACCCACCACTTTTTATTTATAGGGGCCGGAACGTCCAATGTCTCATTTGATACTAATTTGCGCTTGGGGCTTGTCTCTGACTTCGGTTTAGAGGGATCATACATGTAGGTAGTTAACCAAAACCCTAATAAATGTTGCCATATGAAGTACCTAACTGTGAGAATAATGAGAGAGGAGATGGTTGACAATAGGACTTATATGTCTAACCGGCCAATGAGAGTTGTCGTAAGGGGCTTAAGAGACCAGCAACTGAGTTTGCGTTGAGTTATAGCGCTGACAGAGACGCTAAATCGATTTAAACTTGGGTTAGAATGAAGTATCTGCATATACCTATCTAGACCAACCAATACCTATGAATCTAATCGTTATGTACCACTCACCGTCAGAGCCTGGGAACTAAAGGCCTCATGTACCTACTACTTCTAGACACAGGTATTTAGAGTAAAGTCTCAAAGTTTAATACCCAAGTTGATGTATGGATGTAGTTGGGCGGGTTGGACGCTAATTGAAGGTTATAGCGGTACGTAGATACAACTCTCCACCATCTACTCCACCTTGGACCATGTCGCTGTTTCTTGGCACAGGCGGCCGCAATCCGACCCAGCGTTCTTCTTAACTAAAACCGCCGTACGGATGGATCAATACAACAAAACAATGCCTACCTACATATACCTTGCCTTAGGTTCATACATACCTGTATACCTACATTAGGTGCCTGGTAGCCTACCTTTACTCTAGCAACTTGACACCTTTTTTTATGAGATATGACAACGACCTTGACCTGCCGTGTCTCCTCAATCGCTCGTAGTTTTCTCTTTGCGCTGCCGTCGGTTCCCCCATTGGAAGCATACGCCTCGCGCCAGCCCGTTCTTTAAGAATAGCCAGCCCGTTCGTCACAGTCTAATAGGCCCAACTTGTCAGCCATACGAAACACGAACCCATTCCTCCGCCCGACCACACCTTCGCTCCTCTCCATGAGCGGCGCTGCGGCCACGTCCCAGACGGTGGGCATTTGGTCGGGTCCGCCACCATGCTGAGCACCTCCGCGACGCCGACTCAGAAGTCGTTGACCTCGCAACCTGCACATCCGGTGAACTCCCCCGCAGCCGCTCCGCGACCGAGCCTCGATGGCGGCCTCCGACCACCTACCGCCGCCGCTGATGGTGCCCGAAACATGGCTACCACCGCCGCCTCTCGCCCCGAGAGGAGGTGCCTCCTTCAACCCCTCTCAACCCCCCGGCAGCTTCAGCTCCGACCTACGCAGCCAAACCATGCAGTCGAGGGCGGGCTCTAGGGCCGACGTCTACGTCCGCGAAAAGCTAGATGAGGACGACGATTCTATAGTCGAGAATACTCTCAACGCGCTTAAGGACTCCCTAAGCCGTGAGATGAAGATAAAGGAGGGGAGCGAGAACATGCTGGAAGCTCTGAACGCTAAGAAAGCGAAGCAGACGAAGGAACAGCGTCAGAGGGTGGAGGCCGAGCTCACTGCCTCAAATACGAGGATAAAGGAGTTGAGGCGGAAGATCTCCGATGCGCAACGGTCTAAAGCCGTGCCTAGCACCCCCACCAGAACGCGAAACGAGGGATTGTTGCGTAACGACGGCCTACGATCGCCCCCGAGCGCATCGAGGAGCGGCGCCGGATCCGACTTCGAGGAGCCGACGGAATCCCCCACATTTGCGCTCGAGCAGTTATTAAGAGCTCTGGAAGTCGAGGGCATGGCACCCGAATACTACGTAGGGAGTGCAAACAACCTCGTGGATCTCTTTAAAAGATACCCCACGCTGAAATACGACTTGGAATGGACCGCTTTCGGGGATAGGATGCAGGTCATGCTGCTCAGCGGTAGTAGGGAGGTCGTGGCGTCGGGGTACCGAATGCTGCGATACGCTATTTCCGACATCGCGTCCCTCAAGAAGATACGCAGCTTGAACACGGATTTCATGGTGGTCGTGTCGCTCGCCAAGGATCGCAAGGCCGACGTGGAGCGCGAGCAGGCCCTCAAGTTTGTTCGCGCGTTCCTGGACGTGAAGGACGGCGTTCGCGAGGTGTCCAGGGCGGTAGTAAGGACTATCGCAGCGGTTGCTGAGCAAGTGGAAGACCGGCTGAGGCCAATCTGTATCGAGACTCTAGCTGAGATTCTCTTGCGGGATCCCGCGTTATTAGTGGCGTCCGGTGGCTTAGTGCCACTGTCGGAGGCCCTCGCTGAAGGTTCCTACAAGTCTCCCGAGTCGTTGGCCGCGGCTTTTCTCTACCTACTAGACGCTCCGCATACGCGGAAATATCTACGAGCTGGATATGAACTAGAGGTTCTATTTACAGCTTTTACCGACTCCCTATTCCCACATGAAGGAGTTGTAAAGCAGAACTCGAAGGCGATCGCCTCGGCTTTAAAGAGTTGGTCCGGGCTCATGTCCCTGTCCATGTATAACTTTAGAGCGGTCAGCTCCTTAATATCGAGCTTGATGCTGCCCAATCCGACGATTCGGGATACTATAATCGACCTGCTCTACTCGCTTCTCCGCATAAAACCGCCCGCGTGGGCTACGTCGTATCTCGCCGGACGGCGCCTGACGACGTACGGAAGAGTAACGACGTTGAAATCTTCGACACCGAGCAAGGAAGAAACTGTCTACGAGGATGATGGGGCGGAACAGAACTTTGTGGAGCACTATACGGCGCTGCTTCTAGCTATATTCATCAAGGCAGATATGATGCCTAATCTACTGCAGGTTGCCCAGAACACCGAGGATCCTATGTTGAAGCGAAAAACAACTTTGCTCATCGGCGAAACGCTTAAATTAGCGAGCAGAATTCTCCCCCCGTCCTGGAGCAGCGAACTTCAGTTACTGCCAGAACTGTTCGCGGCCGCGTCGCACTTCGAAGATGAACGCCATTTCAACGCGACCGGAATTGTCTACCAGATAAGCAGTGTGAGCCGGACGCTTTATCGGTCCTCTCCGACAGGCTACGCAGCCGGATATCTACCATCTAGCAGTATGTTAGAAAACATGGGCCACGCAGAAGAAACGCCTAAAGCCAATGCGCTGGTCAACCCTGACGATGCCACATTCCGTCAGTTGTTGATAGACTCGGGAGTTCTCGGTCATTCGAATCCCTCTAAATGGGATTGGGATGTCGTTCTTAAGATCATCGAAGGGCCGTTGATGAACGGTAAGCGCTTAGAAGAAGCAATCAAAGCGTCAAAATTCGCGAAACGGCTTGTAGGTTTCTACCGGCCTTTCAAGTTCAAATTCTCGGAGATCAAGAGTACAAGAAATACTCAGAAGTACGTCCGAGTCGGTTGCGCACTGATCCACACGCTGTTGCAGACTGCGGAAGGGACAAAATACCTCGCGGATAATAAGTTGCTGAGACAGATCGCCGAGTGCCTGGCTCAATGCGATCCGGTAAGATTGCTCATATCGGAATATTTGCAAACAAATGTGCTTACCCTCATTTACAGACCAGTGGCTTAACCGCGCAGTATCCAATGTTCTCGAGAGATCGCCTCACGGACACGTTGTGTGGCGGTTATTTTCCTATGCTCGGCGTTTTGACCGGCGATCCCAAAGGGCTACAGATGCTCGAGAGATGGCGGATCTTCAATATGATGTATCATATTGTTGATTTTAAGCAAAGACCGGACCTCATCAAGATGCTTCTAGCTAATCTTGACTACAGTCTCCAAGGTCATCCGCGTGTGCTTCTATCAAAGGCGTTGACGGCTGGCACTAAAGATATGCGAATACATAGCACCAACGTGCTTCGGAAATATGCGACGAGGCAACGAGTTACACCAACGGGCCAGGTTATCTCGGATTCTAAGTGGGCAATTCAACTCCTCGTCACACAGCTCTACGACCCAGAAGTCGAAGTTTGCGCCACAGCTGTCAAGATTCTTGAGAAAGCTTGTAACAGCAAGGCCCTACTAGAGTATATCGTGGAATGTCGTCCTGCGTTGGATCATCTTGGCGAGATCGGGGCGCCTTTATTACTCCGATTTTTATCTACATCTATCGGTTATCACTATCTAGATGGCCTGGACTATATAAGCAATGAGATGGACGACTGGTTTCTCGGGCGTAACGATACCTACGTTAGTCTTATCGAGGCTAGCCTGGCGCGTTCTTTCATCGATACCCAGGAAGACCAACCACATCGCCTTAGCATATATGAAGACGATTTGGACACAGACCAAGATAACCATGTGCCGCCTCACTTCTACCGTGAGTTGTCGCGCACTAAGGAAGGCTGCAAATTACTCGAGGACAAGGGTCATTTCGAGGAATTTGCCGCAACTATTAGAGAATATGGGATGCAGTCGGAAGATCCCGAACTCATCACAAAAGTTAAGGGCTGCCTATGGGCAGTAGGAAACGTTGGTTCGATGGAGTTGGGCGCGCCATTCTTGGAATCGACCGATGTTGTGGAACACATCATCAAGATTGCCGAGTCTCATGACGTGATGAGTCTTCGAGGCACCGCGTTTTTCGTCTTGGGCTTGATATCAAGGTCTACGCACGGACTGGAGATACTCTCCGAATACGGCTGGGAATCGAATACTACACCTCTCGGAATATCGTTAGGGCTCTGCGTCCCCTCGAATCTTTCTAAATTCTTCTCATGTAAGCCCTGGCGGCACGAGATCCCAGCACACATACGCCTCCTGGATACCCAGAAGACAGTATTAGAGCCGCCCCCTGTCCAGTTCGACGAAGAAGACGAGACAAACCGGCGCATACTGGAGCTCATGACCGAACTAGGCAACATGGTGCTCTACAAGAAAGCCAAGGTCGAGCTGTTCCAATTGCGGCAGAAAAAGGCCCCGGGATTCCGGCAACCGGCCCTGTTCCGAAAGGTCCTGGCGCTGATGGAATGCCACCACTACAGGCTGCCGGACCGGCATCTCGTTATCGAGCTCTTCGACAAGAGCGTCCTACGACACATCGTGTACGGCGAGGACAGCAGCGACGAGTCTGCGAGCAGTTCTGGCGACGAGCAGAGGACCGAGCGCCAGCGGAGTATTAGTGATCCTGCTGATATGGAGAAGATCATGGCAAGGGCACAGAAGGCGTCGATATAGAGTGCATTACGGATTGTCTACCTACCTAAGCATCGCGGGGAGAGGGAAGGGAAGGGAAGGGGGAAAGGACCACGCAGAGAGAGAAAGGGAGGGAGGAAGAGCATTGGGAAGGCGAAATTTGGGGTTTGGACACAGCGTGATAGTCTGTCTGTCTGTCTGTCTTTTATTGTTTTTGGATCTGGCTGGAGTGAACCGAAGTGGACTGGACTTGACACGGTCGATCGATCAGCAAACAATCAAACTTGTAAAGAATACCTAACCTCCTGAACCCCGTACATGGATGGATGGGTGCGACATGGTGCTCTCGGGATCGATTTGTGCCTACTTACCTAGGTACCTACCTACTTAAGCATCATCACTACTATCATCGTTTATCATATCAACAACAATACCAACAGATACTTCAACATCAAACAACATCATTACCATCAGCACCTCATCCTATCGTATCACATCACATTACATTACATCTGGGAGATAAGGAGATAGGAAAGGGGGTCTTGCATAGGTCGGGTATTTCGGCCGGGGTTGGGGCTGGCGGGCGGATGGGCGGGCGGATGGCGCAAGGCCAGTTGTTTTGTCTTTGTTCTTTTTACTTACCTAGCTACCTACCTAGGTACCTACCTCGGACCTACCTACCTACCGGCGTATGTTGATTTCATCTCTTGACATATTACCTATATTCTTCCGACTAGAGGCTCTGTGATTTTGACGTACGTGTGATATATCGCTGGGTAATAAATTACCTGCGTGCCTCCTATCTATGTTCTGACATATGCCCTACCCTCTTCCTGGCTACATTTTGATAGGTAAGTACTATATAATAAGCCTTATTTTGACGGTGATCATAGTTCCCAGTCCACCCAGGGCTGGCTAAGGGGTGGGGTATCTAGCAAGAAACGTTGGGTTAGGTGGTAGTTCTAGGGGAGTTCCGACACCGAACAGAGGTCGATATTTCTAGCGCATACCCCACTATACCACAGCGCTATTCACGGTGGTCAACCGCTAATTTATAGCGCCCGTCCGATTCTCATTAGGTCCATACCTCCTAGGTTTTTCAACCGAGCGTTAAATGGAAGCCTAACAACAGCTCAACCGAGACCGAATCGTTAGCGGTTCAAGAATAACTTGATAACGGCTTAACAATAAAGGGCCGTATATTATTAGGGTTTTGTTAGGGTATCGTCAAGTCGTTGCTAAGCTGCTATTGCGCCGTTAGTTAGCCCTAGTTGGGCCTATCCGCTCAACACAATGAAAAACTAACCGCTATAATCATGGTGGCTGACCACTGTGGGTAGCGCTGCGTTATGGTGGTGTATGTACTAAAGCACCCTATAACTATAGTGGCTAAGAGCCTAGCTCATAGCGCTGTGTAGTATACCCTACCGGAATAGGAATGAATACCTAGGGTTCCAGAAATCCGACCGGCTTATAGAACCGAGACCCATGGTGATTCCCAGGGTAGGTACGTACATACCTATCTCCTACCTAGGTACTCATAAACGAGTGAATTCCATATACGAGCTTTAGCCTAGGAAGTCATGGATCGATAGCTTATACGCCTTAATATGGGATTAGACGTCGGGTCATCCAGTCACTCGTCTCAGGACGTAATATAGCAACCACTCTCCTTAAAATTGCCCTAGATAACTCACTCCTTAACACAGATATAGAAGATGTTTTGGTACTGATATCGAGATTTACTTGCCCGTGTAGTCTCAGTCAGAGCGAAATCACCTCTTCTCTAAGAGCGTTAGACCCATGATTTCAAAGAGCGAATCACTAGGTCTCTAAATCAGAACTTTCAAGATCTATATTACGATGCAATGCAGAGCTACTGCCTATATTTTCCCAACCCAATCCCATCCAAATCCCCGGCTCGCTTGGTAAAGACAATAGACGCTGGTCTGGCCGTTAGTTAGCTCCCTTGGGTGGCCTCGGCCCGTCGGTCGTCCGTCGCGGTCTTGGTCCGGGATGATGAATGGCTGGTCGAATGGCTCGTTGAGTGGGACGTCGAATGCGAGGTCGAATGGGACGTCGAGTGAGATGTGGAATGACTGGATGATTTAGAGGTCGATTTTGAAGTAGATTTGGACGTCGATTTAGACGTCGACGTCTTGGTACTCTTAGTGGTTTTCGTGCTGCTACTGCTACTACTACTGATCGTCCCCGTCTTAGTTGTTGTTGTATCCGGGGGAGGTGTTGTCACAGATGTTGATGACGGAACAGTGGAAGAGGTGGGTTGAGAACTAGTGCTCGAAGGAGGTAGTGTAGTTGCTGGAGGGGATGGAGATGGGTCGCTTGCCTGGCATCCTGATCCGAACTCGGGCTGGCATCCTTCGCCGCAATAGTCAATGGTCGCTCCGCACCAACCATGCCTTCAATTAGACTGAAGTCAGTAACCTGATCTCTAGACACCGACTTTTTCTTATTTATTTCTTATAGATATAGAGGCCTGCGAGATTTTCGACGCCCACTACAGACTAGACTCTTGAATTTTCATAGAGTATGATAATGAAAGTTAGACTGACGCTGAACAGCAGTTTCCAAACTCCGACCCCTGGCAGGTGAAGCCGTCGCCACAGTTCCCCTCGATCGATACTTGGAGTGTGCCGGTAGGAGAAGGGCCCGAACTCGTGGTGGTGATAGGGTCATCGGGGATAGGGGACCCTGGGCCGCCGGGCAGGGGAAGGTTTGTTGGGATCGGTGAGTCCGCCGACGAGCAGATGCCGAATTCCGGACGGCAGTTTGAGCCGCAATAGTCAATCGAAGCGCCGCACCACTTATTAGAAGAACAGCCTAGTAGTATGGATTAAACTTATACTCAAGAAGACGGCCAAGGTGTACATACAATTTCCGTATTGGGACCCTGCACAAGTTACCCCGTCGCCGCATCGTCCGTCTTCGCTAACCTTCAGCGTATTGGTTGGCGGGGCCGGCTTGGTGCTGGTGGGCGTGGGGTTTAGGCAGGTAAAGGTTCCGGTCGGGGCGCGAATGCTGAAGTTATACTCGGGGACCTCGCCTGTGCCGGCGCGGTACCAGTTCTCAGGAGGGTCGCCTAAGCACTGCCCTACGGTAACAGATCTATAACCGTGATTAAACAGCGACTCAAGAATATAGTCTGTGAGATTGTAGACGGTTTGATAGTGGATGTCGTGCTCGATCTCGAGGTAGCTATCCTCGCACGGGCTAGATCCATCCACCGCATCGTCCCAGATGTCCTTGCTAACTTGAATCTGCTTTGGATCATCGTGTAGATATCCCTCCGTATCGAGGTCAAAATAAACAACGTGGTATCCAAGGTTAGCTAATTGGGTCTGGCAGGCAGCTGGGCAGATGGAATATGGCGGTCTGCGTTAAAATCAGCTTGAATCCCTCCACCGCGTAAAGGGGGACTCGTAAAGGGGTGGCGTAGGGCGAACCTCATATAGGTGGGGAAATAACCAAGGATATCGTTGAGAGCAATCTCATTCCAAATCATTTGGTTTTTGAATTGAGTTGTCGTCAACTGGCTAAAATTCTCGTGTGACCACGTGTGGCTCGCGATTTGATGTCCCTCAGCAGCCATCCGCTATAACCATTCGTCAGCCTCCGCCTCTGTTTCTTTAGATAGAGCATATATACTTGAATCACAGAAGCCCAGGGTAACTCTGGGTCATTGATCTTTCCCTTGCCTATGTTGTTGCCGGTAATGAAGAAAGTAGCTTTCGCCTCGTATTTCTTGATTTCTGTTAGTCTTCTCCATTCGGCGTAGGGCACCTATCAAACATACAGCAAGCTTGTCAAGAAGATCGTTCGTGTACTCATATGGGCCGTCATCAAATGTAACAGCAATATCGCCATTATTTACGCAGTCGTAGATACCGACGCCACCATACCGTACTTTTCCCAGCTTCGGACGCGCAATATCGGACGTGTCTGCACCGGTAGGTTTCTGGTTACCGTCACATCCCGGGCCGTAGTTTATTTGGCAGTCGGGAGAAGTACAGTAGTCTTCTCCCGTTCCACACCAACTTGATCATGTTAGCATATCGTCGATAATTGATAAACATCAGACCAACCCTTCAGCTGAGCAGCAATACCCGGCCTGGCAACTACCGCGGCTCGCGCCGCATCTTGATTGCCTCTGTCGTGACTCGAGCTCTCTTCGCCCCTCAAGTTCCTGGTTGCTCCGAGCCTCTAGCATTTCCATCCTCCGCACGGCCTGTTCCTGGTCTTCCCATCTCCTCCTCCCCTTAAATTCGGACAGGAATCTACGAGCCCCCGCAAGTTTCGGTACGCTAGGATGGGGATCGTTCGGATCCGCATGTGCGGCCGTCTGGCTGGCGCAAGCGGCCAGGACTAAGGCGTTCCACCAGCGCATTGTGTTAGATGAAGCGAATGTCAAGGCTTTGGGGGGGCCGACGAATCCTCGGGCCAGTAAAGTTCCCAGAGCGATGGGAAGCAAAGAGAAGGGAGCGGGAGCCCAATTGTCTTAATAGATCTTCAGCCAAGACGTCGAACGGACGGAAGGCTAGATGCTCGGCGTATAAAAGCCACGCGTACAGAAGGCCGTCGCTTCTCGCGACGGACCAGAAAGCGGCTGTAAGAGAAACACATGGTTCCTGGATCGGAGTGTGGGTTACCACCCTGCGAGGAACATCGTATATATATCCGGATACTACCCTGGCGGCAGACTACCTGCATTGGCGAGCCAGTTATAGGAAGAGCACCGCAACAGTATCCATAATGAGATGCGACTGTAGCTATTACGGCGCGTTCGAACAGGCTGGACTGGCTCGACGTGGTTTTCATTGCGAGAGTGCGAACACGAATTCAGAAAAAACATTCCATGACGGAGTAACATGCGCTGTTGACGCTGCAAGTTCAATCGAGCATATTACGAGAGCATACTACACCAAAACCCATGTCCAATGTCCAAAGGAGTTTCTCGCTCATTTCAGGTATGACTTAGCGAGTCTCAAAGGGGGCGAAATGTTACCATCTTGGAAATGACGGCGTTCGCTAGCGAAAAGGAGAGTCTCTTCGATCCAACTCGAAGGAACTCACGTCAAACCGACAATTTTCCTAGAGGCGAATACACTTGGCCGGGCGGTTCGGCTGAAAGCGAGGGCCACCCTCCCCCATGATCGACCGCCTGGTAATAGTTGAGTATTAACAATGACTCGTCATGTTTCCCCAGACGGTCGGCAGAGCTCAGAAGCGTCTATTACGCAATGTTTGAAAGACATTCTGTGGGGTTGGTGGGCGCGTCCCATGGTAGAAGATCGAGGATGGCATCGAGTTTCTTCGGCCCGCCAAGGCTCGCCTTATTTGTCCAGCCCTTTGCGCACTCCACTGTTGAAGGTGACGGGGGCGGGATTGGAGATGGCTATATTATATTAATTTGAAAATATCCTAAAAGTAACCTACCATCTACCCTGCATTGCATGACCGTAGTTCCAGAACTACCCTCTCATTGCATAGCATAGTAACAGCTAGCCACAAAATTTTCAAGCGACGTCTTGCATGACAAGGAGCAAGGAGCGAGAAGCGAAGAGATTAAATTAATTGAAATGGATTGTTACGTTGCCGTAACTCTCCTACGCTGAGGGATTCCACGCGCTGGCGTGCTTCTCGCCCATAGCCGGAATCGCGTACTCGAGTGCCGGATCAGCAGGTCGATCATTGAAAAAGATGACGAGTCTCGGCAGCTTCGCTCCGACGCGGTCGGAAATAGCACGAGATTGCGGTATTCAAAGTAATAATCTATATGTAAGTCTGTTGGTTCTGTAACATGAAGGAGGAACGTGCCATCATTTTTCCCTAAGAAGCGTATGGGTTGGCGTTGTTGGATTAGGAGAGGGAAAAGCGCGATTCGGGAGAGGGGGAAAAAAAGGGACTGGAAATAAATACGTTCAAGTAGCACAGAATAGTCACGTGGCTTCCCTTGGACCTTACGCCGATTATGTCGCACGAGGCTCAATCATTCTTTCCTCGCGCTCATCATATAAGTACCCGGGTAGATAGATGGTCCATTACCCCAGGTACCCCCATCATAAGATACATGTACATGTAATTAATCAAGCTTCATTGACTCTTTATAAAGATTAGGAAACTCGGAAGGTTAGTTCCCTATACCTTTGCTAAAGATTCGCTAACGAAACTACGAAATTCGATCGTTCTTTAAGTCTATTAAAACAATCGCTGGGGGAGAAAATAAATGTACCAAACTCCTTGTTGGCGTTATAAGTCAATTCCATAAGTCTCGGAATAGTACGAACGAGGTTGTCTTGAAGTTGGCGGCATATCATACGCAACCCCGGGGCTATATGGATCTAACAAGATATATTCGGAAATTCGTACGTCCCTTACACCTCGTATTCGTCGAAATGCGGAGCCTCGGTTAGGTGTCCTTGTTCCTAGTATTGATATACCAAGGGTCTTTCCTAGCAACGACACAGTATACCTTAAGTGAAAAGAGCCTTAAGGGAACGGAAGGGGACTTGACGAAGTAGAAATTTCCATAAAATCACAGTTGCGAAGTTAGGTTCATGGCACGTTACCGCTTACAAAAAGATTAAGTGAGTTAGATCTAGCCACGGCAAAAAGGGTGCTACGGAACTCCCGCCCTCAGCATAATACGAGCCACTCGACCTTGGAATCCGGGTAACCCGGATTTTATACACGGCACCGGAATAGCTTCCAGTCTAGATGTATTGATCTCTAACTATGGTAAGCGGTCGAATTAGACGGCGGTTAAGAGAAACAGGTAGATACTTACGGCGCAACCTGTTCGAGAGCAATTGTGAGGGACTACGTTGCCATCTGTTCTTGGATCAAAAGCGCACGTTGACTCTAAAAGACTATTGATCCGAGAGGTTCTAGAGCTTCATACTTAGACGCCGGGATTGCTACCGTCACCGTAAGGCTCCTCAAATGTATCATGGGCGCCCCCCATTTCGCTTCATGTATCATCCCCTTCCCGCGTCCAGCGGTTATTGTAGAGGTAACCTCCCGGCAGTCGGATAAGGTGCCTTTCCACCTTCAGTCTCCTATCTATGGGAGAGCTATAGGGGATACTCGTCGAGCTCGCCGTCTCCGTCTAATACGAAGCCCCGTGGACTTGGAAACATACGTTCCATCACCGTTTAACAGCGCGCTGGTCCCTGATTCGTCGTTGGTCTTCTATGCATTTCAAAGGAAAAGAACATCATCCGCGAACCGACCGGATTCCAGCATCTACGTCGAAGTAGGTAGGCAGGTTATTACTACACTTTTCGTACTCGAGAGCCGTGATCGTGTCGCTACTGAGTACCTACCTAGGTATTCGGGTGCTCTAAAAGGGATCACCTAGTAGGTTATCCTACTCAACCTCGGGCGGTTAGAGGGAGAGTCTAAAATGGCCAGTAACTCGAAAGTTCACTAAAGTTGAGCAGATGATTAGCCCCTAACCGTCAGGAGGCTGAGTGAAGTCTGATGGAAACTATCCCGCATTCAGGGGAGATACTCCCCCAAACCTCCTAAGGACTTATTGAGCTGTTGCTGCTGCTATTATAAAGTTTGCTAAATGTTTTACATCGGAAGGCAGAGCAATGAAACTCTGTTGAGCCACAAAGCACCAATTATAACCCTTTTCTTGATTCGGTCATCCCCCCTTCGTATACAGTTAACATCCTATATGCTACAAGAATTGCCATACAGCAAACAGCGTCATGATTTCAGATAGGGGTAAACCTAAAGACATCATTGACTCACATAGTAAGATATATTAACGGTATGCTCCACGACCCCCTTAAACCACCGGGAAACCCACTCCATATTATACAAGCGAGCTTTATATATAAACGCATAACCAAATCTACGACCAAGAGACCACCGACGTATTACCAAGACAGCACATCTAAGGTACCTAGCCAAAATCATCGCAGGACCAACACAGCAAGAACCTTTCAACTATGACGGGGAATGTGTCGGACGGGCGTCCCGAAGGATCCTGCCCCCGCAGAACTCAAGCACGTTGACTTGTAGTTCACCTAGAAAAAGGCCGACGCGGAAACATCGCTAAATAAGATAGGCTTGAGGTATGCACTACCCTCCCGTAACCTACACCTATTCCAGCGCCGGCGAGAATCTCCCTCTTCCCCTTTCCATACCCGTCGACGTTTTACTCACTTAGTTCTCGAGACAAGAACATTCTAATCTGGGACACGCACACCCTCCAGCGTCATCTCGTCGTTAGACCACCAGAAGCCATTAACGACGATTCAGTCCTATAGATAGTTACTCACCTCATCGCCTCCAGGCTTCCCTCCTTCGACAAAGTAACCACGCGACTCCGAGAATCATACTAGAGGTCCGGAGGTCCAGAGAAGATGCCGAGCGAGGCGCAGAGCCGCCCGCGCGACCCGTGGCCAGCGAAGCACTACCGCCACATTATCCCCTCAATCCTAGCGAGCCGCTAGGCCCAGCCCCAATCTCGATCCCGACCTT
This sequence comes from Pyrenopolyporus hunteri, assembly GCA_902806595.1. Lineage (NCBI taxonomy): Eukaryota > Fungi > Ascomycota > Sordariomycetes > Xylariales > Hypoxylaceae > Pyrenopolyporus > Pyrenopolyporus hunteri. Next base: position 497,256 of record CADCXC010000005.1, on the reverse strand, counting down.
GGGGGGACCGGGCGGGTGGTACCAGCGGCAACGGCAATGGAAAGGCACATTGATGTGTGATGGTTAGACAGGAGAGGCTGGATCGGAGGAGGAAATAATGTCCAGTTAGGTACGATGCGAATGAAGTTGACGAAAGCCGCCAGCTCGGAGACGCTTTGCGACCCCGAAGGGGAGACGGGAGGAGACGGCGTGTATACTTTTGTAGTGATCTCGCACTTAGCTATAATTAAGAACGCTTATTATGATGAATACTTCGCTACGGTCGTGACGTGAAATGCTCCGTTGATGCCTCTCTACCTGCCTCACGAAGCCCCAAACTCCCATCTTGTTAGCACGCAGTAGAGGCGGGGCCAGAGGGGGTGGATGTAATTATTTATGTATTCATAGATATATGATATAAGACTTTTATACATATCACTCATACAGACCTCGTTCTTCTTCGTAGCACAATCATCGCCAATAAATATACGACATGTCTCTTCTTTCCATCTCGCATACAGACGGACAGACACATCCATAGCATCGATCCTTACAGAGCCTCTCCGACAATGTTTCCGATGGCCCCGCCGATCTCCCCGAACAGCACGCCCTGGAAGATGGACTCGCCCATATCCTCGACCCAATGGCCCGTCTTCTTGAGGCGCTCCTTCCAGAGGTGCTGTTCCTTGGCGCCCAAGTTTTCCCACGACGTGGCGGGGCCGTGGACCTCCTCGTCGTGGACGCCAACGTGGAGCGGGGGCAGTCCTTGGGGATCCGCCTCCCCGGTTTCGTCATGGCGAATCACGAGCGGTTGGCTGTGGTGCACGTTGGCATCTGATAACAAGTCTTTGATCGACTTTTCGTTGGTCGCGGGGACCACCTTTCGCAACGGCTGCGTCCACGAAGTGGGGAGGTATGGCCTAATCCCGAGAATAGGCTTGCCGATGCCCTTCGCTTCAAGGAACGTCTGTCCAATTATCGCGAGAAGAAGTATAACGATGGTAAAAAGTGTAATCGGTGTCACTGGCGATTGGCCCTTGGATCTCAGGGCAACTACGTAGCGCGACGGGCTTGGAGGCCCTCCCTTCCTCTTCGTCGCAGATTTATCAACATGCTTTTTAAGGGGTATGCTGTGAACAACGGTTGTGAAACCGACGCCGACGCTCGCTAACTTTACGGAAAGTTCGGCGTTGCCTTTCGACGAGGATCTCGGCGGCGAGAACGGAGAGAACGAGAGGCCGGTTATGTTGGAAGGGTGCACGCCTTTGAGCACCTGGAAAGGTGCGAGATCTGTTAGGAGTTCTACGCTGGCGGCGGATTTATGTTCTAACGTGTAGAGCGATATCGAAGCGTCGTTCCCCGCAACCGCGACGACGAATTGCGTTTCGCCTGGCTTATCCGATGGGGACGGGGTCGGCGTTAAATTCCTCACTGCAAGCCCCGTGGCTTTAGAGACGCCCTTCGGCAGCTTGGCTTGGATCGCGAGGCGCGCATTGTCCTGCTCCTTAGCGGGTAATCGGTAACCGTGCAGCGCAACTCCCTGGGAGCTGGGCTTGTTGACGACGGTGATTAGGAAACCCGGCGTCAGGTAGCGCAACGATTTGAACGACGCCTTAGCCGTGGCACCTTCATCCGGGATAATTGTATATACGCATTTGGGCTCCGAGATCTCCTCCTTGGATACTTCGACGGTGAATATTTCGTGGTCGTCGCAGTACGCCAATTGGTAGGTGTCGGGCCCCGTCTGAACGACGTCCAGGTCCATGGCTTCCTTAGGGATATCTAGCCTACCCCTCGATTTCCACCTCCCGCCTCCTGCGCATGGTACATCGAAGAGCGCAATTTCGGGTTCCTTGGATAGGCCTGTGGCGACGGCGCCCAGTTGTGGGAGGTTTTCGTACGGGTGGGACAGGCGGAGGAGTCTCTGGTAGGCGCTTGCGTCCTTATGCACGAACAGCGCATCGCGCGCGATCTCGGATATCCTTACACCGCTAGTCTTGGCCGATTTAGCGGGTTGGCTGATGCCGAAGACACGAAAATGGTCATTCTTCCCCTTCTTAATCTCCTCCGGGCTCGAATTGATGCCGGCGAACACGGTCAGGGTCCTATCTTTTCGAGGGCCGACGGCTAGGGTTGTGACGTTGTCTTCGTTTTTGTTGAGTTCGAGCTCGGCGACTTCCGACAGTTCGTCCGGGTTGGAGGCGTCGAGAAGCGTCTAAAGTCGTTCCCCCGGTTAGCTATAACACGAAAACGGTAGTACATTGCCGTTGGATGATTTCCTCACTATTTTATTCCCCACCCCATTTCGCCCAGGGCCACCACCTCCTGCGACAACGAGCTGGTTTGGATCTGTCGGGTCGAAGGCACAGGCGTAGAGAGGATAGGAGAGGGTGATCTTCGCGCTGCGGATTTGGTTCACCATTGTCGCAGTTGAGTTTGATTAACCTTGTTGGAAGAGAAGAGGAAGAAAAAAGAAGGAGTTCCTGTTACCGCGGTGGACTAGGCGACATATTCAGATCGGCATCGTGAAGCAAGAATTGAATCGAAAGTTTTGTTTGAGAAACCTATTAACGGGAGGGATATGGTTTTCGTCGGGTTTGTTGGCGTTTGTTGGCGTTTGTTGGCTTTTGATGACGAAAGAGGTCTCGATTAATGGTGTCTAAAAGCAAGGCGAGGCCACAATTGCATCTTCTTGTCCGGGGTCTCGGGCGTAGCTAGGTACCTGCCTAGGCCCAGTAGGCTTTAGCTTAGCGGCTGCGCTGAATCGTTAAGGTTGGCTTGGGGTTAGTCTAGTGTACTTTATTTGGCGGTTGCAGCTGCTGGGTATTATATGGTACAGGTACCTTCAGGTAGGTGGTACCTAATGAGGTACCCGTACCTCTTATATTATACAGCTGCAGCCCTGCCCCCGAGGGCCTGCGACCGCAAAGCACCCGCCACGTTGGACCCCTGCTATCCGACCTGCTATCCATCCTGCTATCCGTCCACCCAACCCACTACGACGTGCGTACCAGCCAACTTCAACACCCCTCCCGAATCTCGTAGTCAACCAAACTTCGTGGCCCCAAGTATCCCGCGTTCTATTTCTACGATGGAAGGTTTCTTCACACGTTTTACTTCTCATATAATCCCGATGGTGTGCTCGTGGCTTGTCTATCGATCCACTACGTAGAGCTGGCATGATTCGACGACGCCTCAGAGCCACCTACATACCACAGACCCTACATGTGGTAATAAGAAGAGCATACACGCATATGAGAAGTTTGAAGATCTTGTTGTGTAAAACGAGGCTGTTGGCCCAGCTGGCACAAGAGAGTAGAGATATGCTTACCTTTCCTGGTACCTTACAGCCCGCGTATGAGTCCGTATAACTTAACACCATTAACTAAAAGAGCCTCTTGACACTCAATGTCATAGCGGCCACAGTAATAGGTAAATGGTCATCGAGACTACTCAAGCCAGTAGCAAAACAAGCCATATATCGCATAGCCTCACCAAAATCTATTCTATAATCTTAGGTCTTAGTAGAAGGTTACGAATACAACCTCAAGTCAACTCTAGAGCATGCAGACTTAGGTCCCAACTCACTCACTCCCCGTTACCAGCACCCACTCAGATAGAGATTGACCTAACCTAGGGTAAGTCAAGTACCTAAGCAGCCTAGGTATCCTATCACGCCTCGCACAGCACAAAATCATACGTCAGCGTCCATCGGGCCCTCGGATCTCCCTCACGAGGCTCGAACCTCGCCAGGAGTTCATCCTTGACGGCGAACACAGCATCATCGCCGAGGTGCTTACCCTCGCGGTCGAACAGCTGCGTAGTCAGGGGACGGAACCCCGGCGCCGCCACCAGGAAATGCACATGCGCCGGGCGAAACGGCTGCCGATCGAGCAACTGGAGTAGTCGGCCCGCGGGGCCGTCAGTCGGGATGGGGTACGGCGTAGGTCTTAAGCCGTATAATGCATACCGGCCCTCCTCATCGGTCCGGAACCGCCCGCGTAGGTTCATGTCGGGCTGCTGCGCATCCTGCTGCTCGTACAAGCCGTTCGGGCCAGCCACCCAGACGTCCAGCGTCGCGCCGGGGACCGGACCGCCCGAAGACCCCGAGAGCACACGCCCCGAGATGTGGGCGAGCGATGGCCGGGCCTGCGTGTAAAAGGCCGAGTCCGGCGCGGCGAAGATGATGCTGCTTCCGTTGGGTAAGATGGGTGCGTCGGGCCGGTAGAAGGGGCCTAGCACGGTGGAGGGCGTGGCGGCGGAGACGCTATCGGCGGAGAGGAGAAGCTTCGAGGTGATTTCGTCGGCTAGGGATTCTAGGCCTAGGATGTCACAGAGTAGGCCTGTCTCGTTGCGTTTGTCGGTCGACATGCGGCCTGCCTCGTTTATCTATGGCGTGTTGTGTTAGCCACCTACTCGCCGAGCTGAGACCTGAGGTATGGGCCCGTCCTGTCCGAAAGCAAGCTCAGCTGGATTTTGAGTAGGGCAACTAACTAGTTCGACCCCAGCCATCCATTCCGCCATTGTCAAGTCTATCTCCCGAGCAAAGTCGTGTAAATGCCGCACTAGACTCGGCATGATCTGCTTGAGACGGGGCGGGGCCCCCGGTCCCGTGGCGGCGATGACCCTTTCCGTGAAGTCTGGATCATACTTGGGTTTTGTGGCCTCCCTCTTGGGTTCACCTCCTTTCTCGGTGATCGCCATCTTGTAAACCCCCTGGTCCTGCTTAACGGTTGATCGGCTGGGTGTACGCGGATGTCGATGTAGTGAGCGAAAAGGCTGAGGTATATATATCCCCGATCATTTGCTGTCTGTCCAGGCACCCTTATATGAGAATGATAGAACAGGGGCGCGTTAAGTTTAAGAAGAGGGGAAGGACGTAGCGAACGTATAGAGCTCAGTGGTTCGAGTCTACGGCATCCGCGACTCGCGGACAAGAACCTTACGTGCGAGCAGAGTCAGCTCCTTACGCTCGGGAGATGAAGAGGAGCGACAGGTGCGACTACACGCGTAAGCTACGTAAGATACAGATGTTACACGGGTACGATCGAAACCAGGGGAAGAACGTCGACGCCATAACGGAATACCGGTCTGGGTAGACTCTCACTATAACCCCCCTTTTCTTTTTTCCCCCCTTCTTTTCTCCTCTTCGCAGAATTCTACGATATAGGCCCATCGTAGCCCGTTCAATCCCACTCCCACCCTCTCGGATCTACGATCCACGGACCCTACACCGGTCTTCGTATATCAGATCTACCAAGTCTCGGGCCGCCGCATGGGAAACTTGGCACATGAACGCCAAGGCCTTTTCGGCAAGCCACATATCAGGTACGGCTACTCGCGGAGGGCGCCCACATAGGGGAGACCGGTCGGCGAGATATCAGTCATAGGTGTCTGGTATGGGCGTAGAACCCGGTTACCGAGACGGGAGGAGACGGCAAAGCCGATTCTGGTAGCTGTGTAGCGTCCGATGTTTGACAACCTCGCGGCGTCCACTGAGGTGGGTGAGTGGCCTCGAGAGGCGTATTTTGCACCCTTGACTTGTGAAGATTGCATTGCCCTACCAACGAATAGGACGTAGGGCCCTTAGACGTAGACGATACGGCGAGTAAAAGGGTACGTACTATATAAGATGAAGATTAGATCCCCAAGGATATCGGCGACTATACAAAGATAATTTTATTCGTACGATAAAGCACCTCCTATTTGCCAGTTCAACGTACCGTACCTATACACTCACTTCTATCTAACTCCCCCAGCCAACCATTCTACCAAATGCCTAGTACACCCAGCCCAGGTCCACGCTCTGACAAGCAAATAAACAGGAAAGAGGACCGCCAGAACCAAGGAAACAGTAGTATAGTAGTAACAATAATACCAGCACCTTCTAATCCCTCTTAAGAGCCTTCCCAGCAAACCCATTCGCGTCTTCGAAATCACCGTCCTCCACCGCCACCTCATCGACCCCACTAACACTCCCATCCCCGTTAACGTCCCCCTCGCCGTCCTCCGTCGCCTCCGTAGTCTCGTCGTCCGTCGTGCCGCCGCCCACGCCCCTCAGCAGGCCCCTGAGATCCTCCTCGTCGATGATGCTCTCGATGCTGCCCCTCCGCACGCCGCTCGCCAGGGTGTCCCTCCTGCCGCGCTCGATGAGGCGCTCGACCTTCAGCCTGTTGGCGATGAACTTGAGCTTGGGGAAGGCGCTCTGCTGGCCCTCGTGCAGCATGCGGGCGAGGCGGTCCGGGCCGGGGTCGGAGAGGATGTTCCAGAAGTCGCTGACGCGCGTGCGCGGCCAGATGGTGACGGTGCCGCCGAACTGCTGCAGCCAGACCTGGGACCAGTCCTGGCCGAGGACGCGCGGCAGCAGCTCGAGGTGCTTGAGCACCTTGAGCCACTTGGCCAGGTCGAGCTTGACGTACTGCTCCGTCGCGGAGCCGAGGTAGCCGCCGCGCCAGCCGCGGCCCTTGCGGTGGGTCACGGGCGAGCCGACGGTGCCGCGCGACGAGAAGAAGAAGAGCGAGATGTGCGGGTTGACCTGGCTGACGATGGTGAAGTTCACGTTGAAGTGCAGGTTAAGCGCCTTCAGCGGGATGTCCGTCCGCAGGCTGCCGTCCTTCCACTTGTGCCCGAACGAGTACGGGGACAGGGACCCGTCCGGGTTCTTCATCATCAGGACCACCGGGTTCTGGATGCCGGGGACGGCGGCGGACGCCAGGACCGCCGACCAGATGACGCAGTCGGGGGACGTGAGGTAGTTGCAGAGGATCGTGGGCGAGTGGGGGTCGGCCGGGATGCAAGAGACGTTCAGTATGCGGCCCGTCCGCTGATACGCCTCCCTGAAGGTCATGGAGCCGCGGGACCACCAGCTGCTCTGGCGAGCCCAATCCACCGAGTCAAATCTCGCGCCGGTCTTCCACCATCGGGGAAACCAAACACTAAATGGCTCGGAGCAAGCCTTGATCTTATATGATAAGGCGGGCACTAGCAGCTGTTTCAACTCGTCGTTCGTCCGTGTCGCGACGAGAGACGCTACCAAAGCGCCACCGCTCGTCCCGGTAATGACATCGGGTAAGAGATCCGCGTCAAGCAGCGCCTTCACGACCCCGAAATGGTAATATGCGAAAGAAGCACCTCCAGATAGGCAGAGGGCTGTACGTCCATAATTTGCGTGCATCCGTTTGAATAGCGCTCGCTTCTCGTCAAACGACAGCTGCTTAGAATTCACCAAGAACCGAGTGCTTTTCTCCACTAAGTAATTCCGTTAGTTTTTGCTACGCTACTCTCAGGGCGTTTGAAGTTGGGATGGACGAACCTTCGTCTATAAAGTTCTGGACTAGGTTTTTAGTCCCGTAATACGTCTGGCTATAAAGCCTCGGATTCTCGACCCCGACAAAGTTGTTCTTCACGCAGGCTTCCGTCAAAGCCTTCAGCTCCTCGACAGCCTTATGCCTCTCCCCCTTTTCGGGCGTATCTCCCTTCTCGTACCCGGGCGCGCCCGAGGTTTGCGCCTCCTGCGCCTCGGCGATCCGGCGGTGCCTGCGCAGCTGTTCCCAGACGCGGCGAACCGTCTTGTAGTCGTAGTAGGCGAACTCGTTCTCCTCCTTCCAGTGCTGGTTTCCCAGGAACTCGTCCAGCTCCTTGGCCGCCTTGACCCAGTCCCGATAGCTGCTGGCGGCCCTCATGTTACGACGGAGCTTCTCCCTTGTCCCTCTCCAGGCGACGAAGTGCTCGTATATGAAGATGTAAAACCTCGTCCACAGGTACGACGCGACGAGCCCCATGATCCACATCCCGACGATCAGGAGGAAGGGCCATTTGAGCAAGGTATATAGGTAGCCCTCGCGCGTCTCGTCGACGGTGCGACGGCCGAGCGCCGTCTTTTTCCTCCTCTTTCTTCGCCCGTGCTTGGACACTTTTTGATTCACGGGGGCCCAGTCGTTCTGCGCCGTGATGAACATGCCGCCCTGGGCGCCGTTCTGGCCCGCGGCGCTCTCGGGCAACGGCGTGGCATCGACGGACGCCACGGAGCCGGATCGCGTCAGCTCGAGGCTATTGGTGCTCCTCGCGCCGGGGCTTTTCGGGGACGTCGCATCGTCGGTGGCAGCGCTCCCGGGGTCGGGGGCGCTCAGCGCGGCGGCGAAGGCGGCGAGGTGTTCAGGCGGCAGGAATTCGCGATCGGCGTCGGGTAATCTCGTATGATCGAACGCTTCGGGCGGAAAGCCATAATTATGATGATGGTGACCACCACCACCACCACCACCACCGTCGAGGAAGGTCACCCGCGGTTTCGATGATTCGCGTATCGGGTTGGTCATCTTGGTGGTCGAGTACCAACGGACATGATTAGATGTACCTAACGTATTGTACGTTGGGCGAAGATATGCCTACCACCTCGATATGTAGGTAGGTACCAGGTAGGCAATGTCGCAGCGATTCGTCGAAGCAAAGGAAGATGGGGGGTCAAGCGGAGATCAGGAACAGCGGAATACTTCGAAAGGCAAAGGGAATCTACTATAGCATGGTTATCTCGAGAGTTACACCTGTGTCACTCCGAAAGCGCAGAAAAATTGATTAGGTTGTAGGTAACGCCTGGAGGTGGAATGACTCGTGGGCGTACTATGAGAGTAGGTATTGGTAGCTCGAGATGAAATGACGTCGAAGCGTCCCGGGCCGCATCCATTTCCCCCTTGTCAGCTTCTCTTGGCCCGAGCGTCACCCGCTCCCATGCATGTCTCAACGGCTACATATAATATATGTAGGTACATACTCCATTTCCTTAGCCCGGGTACTTGAGTACTTCCACAGATTCTACATATGCTCGATACAACATAACGAAGGACGGTGACATCCAGAGGCACGTTATGTCAATTCTAGAAGAGTCCTAATCCCAAGCGCCGGTTCTAACCATTCAAAACAAGTCATGAGTTCACCATTTGGGCCTCTATGGATATGTACGATTTGGCCGATACGCACAGTATGCAGCAAATACAATATCGATGCTGTTCCATGGAAACCAGAGGAATTCCGACATTGAAGCAAGTGACCATCGTACGCCAAGTATAGGTATATTAGGAGGCGACGTAATTTGGAGATACAATGGATACATGTTCGTTATGTTCTACGGTATGCCATGCAAACGAACCGAAAAGGAGCTGCTTGATTTTGATTGGTCCGTGAGATAACAAGAGATCTCGTCTATTCGGCCAACGGAAATTTGAGCTTTGCTGAGGCGAAACGGTGGGTCCCTCAGCGTTCTGAAGCTATTCACACCCCTATGTATACATGGATAGGTATTGTACCTACACTAGTTATACTTACGTTGTACCGTTCGAGTTCTATCCTGCCTCGGTAACTCGGTGGTTAGCCCTTATGCGTAGGGGGTGTTTGCCTTTGAACCATCTAGCTGGTAAACAGATATGCCTTTTAAGGTTTGGACCATGGATTTTATACCTATTATCATTCAGCTATATATATCTAGGTATATTTGAACCTTGGGTGCCAAACAAACCTCGGCTCAGGAGTAATAACCAGTTAATACCTATGTTTTTGGCTCTTTTGAATTAACAATTGGACCCACAGGATCCAATGTCAAATAGCGGAATTGTCAAATCATAGGTTCCAACAGAGCTATCCGGGTCCCGGGACTATCTAATTTCCGGTGCCCTTCCCAGCTTGATTAGGTGCCACTTGGATACGACCAATGCTTAGGCACATCTTGGTTTTATGTCTATTATAATTACTTAGGTAGCTTAGGGGTTCCATGGTCAATTCGAAGCTTCCTTAAGGGGGTGATTAATAAAGCCAAAGCTTCAGGGCCGCCAAGGGGACTGATATATGTGCCAGTATGATACAACAGCCAGGACACAGCCCCCGAACGCTAAGAAGAAAAACAGACTCCTTTATTCATCAGGGTATGTATGTCCGTCGGGTATGCAATGAACCCCGAGGGCCAAGAGCCCGCCCGGTCGAGTGAGAAGTGATATAATGCTTAATTCATTATTGCGATCTGGCAAAAGCCTCTAGCCATTGACTCCAAAGAAATATCCCGGAAAACATCGACTTCGGTATGATGATAGTAGGTGGTGGTGGTAAGCGGTCAAAGAACTCCGTGTTTCCCCCAGACGGCCATTGCATCCTCTCATCCACATGCTCATCCTCAATCTGTATACTGCCACATCCGCTCTTTCTTTCTTCCTTTCTCTCTTCTCTTTCATCCTCTCCATGATCACGGCCTTAGACGTACTGGGATAGCCATCTTATGCCCTCGCCGTATCCTGTTTTAACGTTAGTTTTGCTTGCCTCCCCAAAACCGCAATCGAAAATTGTGCTATGGCGTTTCCAACGAACCTTGTCTCATCACAACGGAGCACATGAAGACCTCGATGGGCCGGATACCCTCCAGCGGAACCTTGCCCTTTCCGGTCGTCTGGTACAGGCCCAATTCGTGGCGGAGCTGGTCCTCGGACACGGCGTTGGGGTGGTCGATCTTGTTGCCGAGGATGACGAAGGGCACCTTGGCGAGCTCCTCCATGGACAGGAGAGCGTCCAGTTCGGCCTTGGATTCGGGCAGGCGCTCGTGGTCCATGGCGTCCACCAGGAAGACGATTCCGTTCACTTCCGGGAAGTAGTCCTTCCACAGCCGGCGGGCTAGGCGGAAAGTAACGTATTAGTTCGGAGTCTTGCACGCGACGAGGGGCATCGGCGAACATTACCTTGCTGGTGACCACCCAAGTCGAAAGTAGTGAAGCGGACGTTACCGATAGCAAGTTCCTCCGACGCTAGATCGTGTTAGCGAATTGACGCGTGCTTCCAGCTATGGCAAAGGTATTCGTATGCGACGTACTAGGATGCAGGGTGGGCTGTAGGATGGCGACTCGGTCGTTCTATAATTCCCTCGTTAGTTTCCCCCATCTTCCACAGATAACTAGAGCTTCGATAGACTGTCGACACCGGGATGTGCGCAGATATCGACACCGGGAGACCAGGGAGCTAGCGACGCACCTTCAGCATGTGCAGCAGAGTCGTCTTTCCGGCGTTGTCGAGACCGAGGAATAGAAGCTTAGCATGCTTGTTCATCAAGCCAAGCGACGAGAGGACGTCGTAGACTGCAAGACACAAAGAACAAGGACATTAGCATCCGCCATTCAGGAGCAGCAAGCATTACAGCTAGATAAGACGAGGGAAGCCGGGAGGGAACACTAACACCACTGAACAATCCACATCTTGGCGGTATCGAATTAACTAACTATGCGTAAGGCAAAATAGTCGAGGTTCGCAGGGCGGGTGTGGGAGTTGGCACGCTTGATTAGACGGAAAAAGGGGGGATTGCTGTTGCTGTCTTCCTAAGTAAAAGGATCACAGAGATGGCGGGCGATAGGTAAACGTATATAGTCCGAAGCCGTCCCCGAGAAAATTGAATGATGGACGTAAGGTTAAGGACAACCTGGAACACAAGGGTAACGTAGGTACTGGGGGTGAGCCACAATGCGGTAGTCTAGCCACGCGTGGCGTAGTACCCTAGATAGGCAATAATGTATGTGCACGTACCGCCATGGTGGCTGCATGTACTTAGGTACCTAGCACCTATAACATGTACGTTCCAGTCAGAAGCGCCTGATTATCACCACTACAATAACGTGAGGTAACCCAATAGAAACCGTGTACCATCTCGTTGGTTTTCATATAAACCGAATTCCACTATACCTCAGACTTAGCGTGAGGGCCGCAAGCCTCCGTAGCGACGTCAACCCACGAATATACGTCGTGAGATAGTAACGACCTACGCTAATACCCGCCGTGGATCCAACCCTCCGGCGTATGTACGTGTCATACGCATCTTCTAGAAAGCTTTCAGGTCTTAGTGTCCTTCCATCGTTCTCCCACTACTTGCTGAATCGCAGGTTGTGTAGGTAGGTAGGTACCTACCTAGGTAGATTGCATAGATATTCTAAGTTATCTCCATAATCACATCCCATCGACCACGATGCAGCCATCATCCAAAGGCACATAGATAGGTCAAGCACACACAGTAGGTAGATACCTAGGTAGACATCCAGTGAGAAATGATTGCATATAATATATTCAATTTCAAATAGCATAACCAGATCGCCGCCGCCGCCTTATGCTCATTTGCCGTTCCCAAGTGGTATCATGAATGACCAATGCTGCCCGCCCTATGCCGTTAAAAGGGAAGTATGCACTCATATGAGAACATCATCGCGCCAACCTTCATTGAGAGCGAGAGAAAAATAAAAAAATCCTATGTACAAAGACGGTCCCCAGTAATCCTAGTACCCAGTCCGCCTGTGAAAAATAAAAATATAAATATAAGTGCAATGAAGAACAAAAAACTGAAGAACGCTTGTCCGTATCCCCATAACCTGTACACCTGTACCGGGGCCTCCATCTAGATGGACAGGACAAATTGGTCCGGGCCTAACTTTCCAGCCATGAGTAATCCGATCTCCCGCATCCTTTCAGCTCCTTGGCCGGGCTGGGGTTTCTTCTCGGGGATCTGGCCTTTCCGCGCCTTATTACAATGTTTCTGGAAGTACTTCTCCTTGAACTTTTCCTTTCGACGCTGGCGTTTCTGCTCGAGGCCCTTGACAATGTCAATGGCGCCCCGCACATGGCCCCTTTCCGTCGTACTTGACGACTTGCCTTGGCGGCGGTGAGTCTTTAGGTGCTGCGGAAACATTGCCGGTGCACGTGGAAGCGACTTGGTGTGAGTCAGACCGGGTCGGAACGCAAGGCTCTTGAATTCGTGCTCTCCGCGGTTTGCATCATGAACTAATGACGAAGGAGGAGATCGCACCATAGGACCTGGCGCTGGCGACACAATTCGACGAGGCGAGTGCCTGTCGAAAAGGCGCCTGGGCGACCGACCGCGAGGCTTAGGGGGGGAGTGATGGCGCTTTGGAGGAGGGGACCGGTATCGCTTGGGCGATGTCTGGTCGGTCCTCCTCTTTCGACGTTCGCCGCCGTTTGCATTATCAAAAAGCATATCTGACAGATGGCCATCACTTTCACGACTGGGCTTGTATGGATCAATATCCTCATCCTCCGGCTCGGATGTCGGAAAGCTTGGGTCAATGTCCTGAGGAATTGGGTGGAGCTTCTCTCGTCGCTTCGCCGCGATACACGAGATATAAGCATCCTCTAGCGGACGGTCTTCATCTAAGGTTCCACAAACGAAGTCGGTGCTGTCAGGCAGCTCCGGTGTACCAGGGCGCATTTTAATTCGCCGAGCTTTTTCACGTACCGGTCTAGTTTGAGTCGCAGGAGCATCATCAGAAGAGGATGAATCACACCGGTTGCCCGTCATAGACGGACGGCGGTAGATAGGCGCGTCTCCAGAGAGTCTAACGACGGGACCACGACTAGGGGTCCACAGGTCCAGGTCACCGCTAGCGTCATCGTCGTCCGAGTCGGCAAAGCCGACCTCGTTGTCGGTTTTATAACCGTCAGAAATATTACCGTCATTGTCATCGTCGGATCCATAGCCCGACTGGTCATCGACTTCGTAACCGTCATCCGCCTCATCCTCTTCGGGGCTGTAATCCGGACCGTCCACATCGTCATCATCAACGTCGTCGTCGTCGTCGTCGTCATCATCATCTTCTTCTTCTTCTTCATTTAGTTCTTCTGCATCCTCTTCTTCTTCCTCTTCTTCCAATTCTTCCTCTTCGGCCTCCTTCCCTAGGCGCCGAATCTCGTTCTCCTTCTGGAGCGTGTCATTGATAGTCAGCCGACGACCGGGTGCCGGAAGATGGAGGCGAATCCAATCCTCCTCTTGCGGCTCGTCGCTAGCAAATTCGTGAAAACGAGACGACTCGCTATTCAGATCATTTGGATTCGCGGTTAAATAGCGGGCCGGCCGAATCGGCATCGGGCTCCGCGACGACGGACGTGGGGTCAGCGATCTCTGAGATCGTCCACGGCCGGTCGAAGGCGACCGGAGCTTCCGCACGGTGGCGGGAGAGCCGTCTTTATCCTTCAATGACACGGCGACCGGGGTAGCCGCGGCTTGCTGCGCATTGTCCTTGGGCTGCGACCGATGCGCCGGTTTTGCAGTGCAAGCGAATTTGATGCAGGTTTTCCTTTGCGGTTTCTCCTCTACCGCTGGCGGATTGGGCTCGACTGGCTGTTGCGGAGAAGACGGTTTTTTCATATCAGCTCTTGTTCCACAGGCGAATGATATGCAGCGCTTCTTGGCCAAAGCTTCCATTGCAGGGTCATTTGGTCTCCCATTGCTACCCACTGGCTTACACAAGTTGCCCACGTGCATGGCCTGTTGGGGATCGTAAAGTGGAGTACATTTAGATTTCGCATCGAAATAGAGGTCCGTGTTCAGCCGTGGGAGCGATATTACAGGTGGTGGCGGACTAGGCGTGTTCGTGCGCGCGGGGCTTGTAAAGCCAGTGTCGCTTGTGAGGTCGGCGGTAGATGCGAGGCTGACACTGCTGTTCATCGAACGCCGTCTCGACGGATCGAAATTGGGATTGAAAGCCTCCTCCTCGGAATGATGGAGGGCCTTCGTTAAGAGTGATTCGGAGTTGTCCGGGATTTTTCGAACCGCACTCCTCTTGAATTGGGTTTCCGGGCGTGTGCGACGATTGTCGGGAGGTTCGTCAACTTCAGCCGCAGCCTCGTCTTCCGGGCCGTGCTGCACGTCCCCCTGCGCGGCGAAAGCCAGCACATTCGCGCTAGTTGTGTCGTGTATCGGATCGTTCGTCATTTTGACGGCGATAGGAATTGAACTCTTAAATAGGTGATACGAGTTTCGCGCGATCCAAATCGCTTAGACGTATTAGGATAGGTTGGTACGTCCCCCAAAGCACGCGTCCTACACCTCCTTACAACGTGCTGCTCTCAATTTTGCGATTGCGTTATCGAATATGGGAATGTGATAAACGTAAGAAAGATTTAGATATGGTTTTTGTCTAAATAGTTTCGGAGGCCACACAGAGTGCGAGCCTTATCCCCAGGAAGGAGATTGATTTCTATTTGTCCCTAGGGACCGTTTCGCTATAATTGGCGGCCCATGGTGTCGAGAACGGCAATGGTAGAAAATGTGTGAGTGGTAAAGGAGGTTAAAACGTTGTTTTTGATGAAGTCGACAGGATAAAGAGGTTGTGTGTAAGTCGACAAAAGGCGCGGCGAGGTCGGAGCGAGGTTTCGGGTTGTCTTGTGTTGAGGGTTTGTGACTCTACGACGAAATAAAAAAGTGTTCGTCAATAGTTCGTCAGTAGCCAAAAAATTAAAATGGGCAATTAATCTCCTTGGGCCACAGCAGCAGTTAAAATCGATCGGGTGAGCACGGGGAGGCGTCAGGGTCTTAGGAATTCTTGGCCCTAACTAAAAGATGACGTCGAGGCGTGGCCGTGTTTAAAGGAAATGCCGACTGGATACTGAGGACGGGAGATGCAGCACCCAAGGGCTGTGATCGCAAGCCTCGAAGGGACAGAAAGTCCCGGTCTTGGACCCCTAAGGATGCAACGAGAACTTGCCTGGAAAAGAATGAGAGTCGGCAGAAGGAGGGAGAAGAGACGATGGAAATGGGAGATTAAGAAGTTCAGGAATTAGAAGCGGGAAGAGGGGGGGAAGACCCTATGAGGATAGAGCCAGAGGCTACGGGATCTGGTTCTGCGTTCTTGACGGTTTGTTTGTATGTGGATCGTCCTAGGATGAGAAAGGTATTTGCATGTATGGACTGGCGTCGTAGAACACTACCCAAGCTGGGTAGTAAGAAAAAAGAATTTGATCACCGTACGGCGCAACGCTGGGGGGGCGGTGGAAAGGGAAGGGGAAACGAATGAGTGGGAAACTGAAGCGTGGGAAAACCGAGGCGGGAGAACAGGCGGTATCCATAGAAGCGTAAAAGTAGCCCAGTCATTTTTCATGGTCCGTTATAGTTACATAACGGGAAAACCCTAAAGCTAAGCTAAAAAAGAAAATAATTAAATAAAAAAAAAACAGGTAAGGCAAAGGCAAATGGCGACTTCCATCCACCGTCAGTTGCTGCGTTGAGTCGGTACCTTCTCTCGATGTGGTACATGGATGTATGCAAAAGAGAGTTAGGGACTGTACCTGGTCAGGTAACTTTGGTAACTGTAAATGGTTAGCCGTGCCCTGTCCACGCTCGCCATGCCCGCCATTCGAGAAACGTAAGGTTCCATTAGTCAGAGCTAACCATTCCTGAGCGCTAGGTAACCTTTCGAGCCTGGTGACTCGCCCCAAGACCTGACTACGGTACACCATGTACAATGTAGCAGGTATCTACCGTACTCCGTACTCCGTACCCAATCTTGGCTACAACACTGTGGAACATTGAGCGATTGCTATTAGCACACTAGCAGCGGATAATGAAGGCTTGGAATCTTGGCTTTAAAACGTGGATTACGGGCGGGGGATCCATGGATGTTTCGAGGATAAGGCGGGCCCCTTGTTTCTTTTCCCTCTCGTCAAGTCTTTTTTTATCGACGCATCGACGCAGCATCAGCGCCAGCACCAGCAGCCACTCATCACCGAGGAACCCCCGGCGCGGGAGGACGTGCGTGGACGTGTACATACGTAGGTATGTATCGTATCGACGATACCGTGCGTGTGCACTTACTCACGTTCATATGACAACTACCTAGTCCAAACGCTTATATACATGCGAGTACCATAGCACACGATAAACGTAGGTTAGGTACATATGGATTGCGCGGTTAGTGCATGTATCGTGATACCTACCTTGCATATCCACATACATGTACATACAGCCCTAGATATTTTAAGGAGTTCGATACACCTATGTCTTGTATTGTGTATACCTTACATACGTACATACATAATATATATGCGCCTCGTCTTACACTTACGATATACGGAACATCGAATCAAAGTCCTACTTACAAGACGTACACATTAGGAATCTGCGCAGACGGTTCGATTATTGCGAAATAGATGAATTAAGTCCACCTAGGCTGTACCGGATGAGTAGGCGCCTACTTCCTGATTTCGACCGTAACATTCCCTTTCCCAGGGCAATGGGAATACCAGAATAGAATGCCGATTTCGCCTTTCTCATCTAACTGTATAGTGTACCGTTCATCTACATATGCATTACCACCCGCGGCCTATGGGCGGCGGGCGGATGGTAATACAGGGGGGCGAGGCCGCTCTGTTGAACAAGAAAGGAAAAAAAATGTCCGGGCGCATCTGGACCTGCAAGTAATTTCACTGATTTTGTCAAGCTATACGCCGTAATACATACATGAACGCGCCGGGCTGAATATCGTCAGATCCCTAGTCGGTAGGTATGTTCTGCTTGATCGCCCATCTAGCGAGCCACTTTTCGAACTAGCGAATTTTTTTTTCTTTATTTTCTTTATTTTTTTATTTCCTTCTCCCTAATTTCGCGCATCGTCCAAGTAACGCGTAGCTCCGATTAATCGACGAAAAAAAAAATGTCTCGGCTACACGCCCACATACACTACCTCTACAGTCTACTGCACAGCTAATCTAGAGCCATATAAAATTTTACCGGCTTGAAAAAAAGTTTTTCTTTTTCTTCAATCTCCTTGCTGGCATCTTGTTGGGGAGATACCGCTTTACCTCTTTACCTTAACAATGGATCACCCCCTTTTACACGGACCTTCCTGTAAGAAATACTCCGGTGACCGTAAGTTTGCACTGTCCGCATTGAATCATGTCAAAAATCCCTCTCACACAATAATGAAAGACATGCATAGAGCTAGCCTTCCTAAGGTCCTCTTCTGGGTGTGTACATAGGTACTACTTAGGTACATATCCACGTGTAGGTTTAATACATGTATGTATAATACGATCAAAACGTTATTATGGAAAAGGGGCGTTAAAGGGGTAAACATTTGAATGCACTTTGTCCGTTTATGTTCAGGTCGAAAGCAACCTTTTGTTCATGAATTTGCCGGATCGCTACAATATCTTTCTCCCCAAGCCCTCGTGTCTAAATTGTATAAACTGCAGATAAAGAATCAAGACGCAACCGTACTTTCGACCTGCCGTCTCACCCACCGTCCTTTCGCCTATCCCGAGAGTTGTGTAATGATACTCTCAGCAATTTATTACCATTTGCATTATCTGACCACTAGCCACTAACCACTTGCAGAGGCTGATTCTACTTGCAGCTCGATCATATGTAAGTGGTATGTATGTAGAATGTAGGTACACCCAAGCCTGCCTACACGCGTATGTATTCGTACCGTGCCATTGCATACGATGTACATAGAAAAAAGCAGTTGGTTCGTCCGGACAGGCGGTGAACTCTCCTCGCTATACGAAGCCTAAAAAGTTCGTTCTAGTAAGCCTCGCTCCGACTGTTTCAAGCCAAGGTTAGGAAGGTCGTTGATCCCGGGCAAGGTAAGATTTAAGATATTATGAGCCGCCTTACAAGGACGGATTCGTTTGTCAGGTCTATGACAATTGTCCTGCGTGGTGTAAGGGTATGAGGGGGAGTGCCATAGTAGGGGAGGAATGGCGTACAGTGTAATACGGTATAGAACATACGTGATCCGTTCCCCCGGCTCTGCTCAGCGCCATGATTCGTCCAATGTCGAATCGATATGCCCTCCTGCGTCCAGCATGACATTTGGTATCGGTTACGCAGAACCCTGTACTAGGCTGGTAGCACGCAACCTATGTACCATGGTTGTCCGGGCCACACCGCGCGGGTGTTCGGGATAATAGAAGCAGCCTACATGTATCCTCCGAGACATGTGGGTTTCCTCGCCTGCCTCATATGCAACTCTATCATTCACACCATTATGCCCTCTGACATCAGAAAGGATACCGAAGACCACTCGGGTTTCGCATCGTTATGCTTCTCGTTGATCTCGAAGAAAGAATAAAAAAGTTGCAGCTCTCGCAAAACACGTGTTGGGTTTGCGCTGCTGGGACATGTGAGATCTTCGGATAGTTGACGTGACGAGGAGTGGCAATCCTGGTGCGCTTCTCCAAATCCCATCAGCCTCCGCCAATGGAAGAGGCTGCGCTAGGCCATCTCACGGCGAATGAAGACGAATTTGGATCCCCAATGATCCCACTCTGGAGGGGGAAATGAGGTTGATCTGCCTTAACATATGGCACAGATGGGCGCAGAACTCGCTCTCCGTCGGCTTGAGAGGTAACCTGACCATGCCTTACTTACTTCTATTCGCTCCTTTTTTCAGCGCCTAACTGATGCGTGAAGTTATTGCCCGATGCCTGCGCCGCTCCGTCCATCGTTGCTTTTCTCGCCTTGGTCACTTGGTGATCAAACAGTAGTTCGGAGTATGCTGTCTGGTCAAAACTCGTACTTGTGATCATGGTGCCGCGGCGAAAGAGGATTGAATCATTCCTCCCTTAACCAACTTAACCAACCCAGCATGTTAGATCTCCTTAGCGACAACGCGCATGCAAGTGCTAGCTTTCGAAGACCCCGCATTCACGACCGCTCATCAAGCTTATTACTACAAATAGGCGGCATCAGCGCCTGGTTGAAAAATACTAGACCTAGCTGGGCCAACTCCCCCTCCCCCCGTCGGTGATTCGTGTCTTCGTTCCTACCATGCTACATACCGTAGTATACGCATAGGAAAGGCATGGCAGGGTCCAAATCCCTGTCGACCCCCTCACTCGTGATGTTTGATAGATGTGCGACATCCACTGGTATGTAGGTAGGTAGGATTCTCCAGGGTCTAATCAAATCCGTACATCGGCGGTTATTATCGAACCCCAACAGCGAGTTAAGAAGTTCGTCTCCCTAGGTACATACGTAGTTAAATTTGACCGGGGTTAACGTTGGAAGTAGACTCCGAATGGCGATGGGCCACGAATAGGGCAATGATGCAATATCTAGATCTGCATTTGGATATCCGAAGCGCTTCAGTAGCTATCCCCAGAGATTACGCCAGGAGGAAGCGCACTAATCGGCGACTGCCATTTCACCTAAGGGGCAACTCAATTTAGGCTTATTGAAGTCTTGGGGATGTTGTTAGCGGAAATCCATAGAGGACTAATACGCGACTCGATCATCCTGACTTGGCAGGGGAGAGAGTTGACTCTAGCAAGGCCGCCACGTTCAAGAGCCAGACTATTAGACATTTGACAGCGATGACATTCCGCCCGTCGGTTTCCAGTACTGGGTTGCCGGGAAAGCAACTAATAGGTATGTAGGTAGATGTGCTAACCATCTTTAGGCGTTTGAGAAAACGTCATGATGAGCAATTTCAGGGTATCTGTGAAACTCGAGCTCTATGTAAAGAAGGGTAGGCAATATCTGAATCGATCTCAGGTAACACTTTATCATCGCAAAGAGCCTGAATTTGGAAGGGCTGTCTGATGTAAGATGGTAGCAGACGACATTATGTTATCAATATTCTCCCTTCTCTACGGAAGTGAAATTTGAGATTAGAGATATCATCCTATTGGACGTAAATAATTGCACATGTGAGTGTGCGTGTGCGTGTGCGTGTGCGTGTAGGTGATAGGTGATAGGTGACGAAGGTGTGTGAGTGGGGGCTTTGAGTGGGATGCCAGCAATGTGGCTTGATGAGTAAGGCGGGCTGCTAATTCACGTGATTTTCCAGGTAATCGAAAGTCTATCATAAAAATCTAAAGATCCTCTTGATCGGATGTTCGTATATCACGTGCTCGTACTATCCCAAATCAGGCTAGGCCCACACCGTGCTCCGAAAGCCCGACAACTTCGAAATTGCTTCATGTCAATGTTCATCGTGAGCTTGCTCTGTCGCATATCCCCCAATTGACAGCACCAGTCATCATGAACACCCTCCGCGTCGCCCGCGCAGCCCTCAGGGCTCGTCCCACAGCTCTGCGGCTCCCTGTCCAGCCCCTTCAGCGAAGGACCTACGCCGAGGCCGCATCCGACAAGGTTTGTCCTTTGACCTACGCCCTCGTGCCCGTTCCCCGTTGCTAACCTTCACCCCAGATCAAGCTGAGCTTGTCTCTCCCCCACCAGGTATGAAAACCGATCTCGCTATCGATCCGTCCCGAAAATGCCGCCGTCCGGAGCACGGCCTCTCGATCAGCACACGTCCATGAAGCGACCCAAGTGTCCGACTAGCTAATTCCCGCAATAGTCCATATACAAGTCCCAAGATGTCGTCCAGGTCAACATCCCCGCCGAGTCGGGAGAGATGGGTGTTCTCGCCAACCACGTCCCCGCTATCGAGCAGTTGAAGCCGGGCCTAGTCGAGGTCGTGGAGGAGAATGGCAGCAGCAAGCAGTTCTTCCGTAGGTGGCACAGACAGTACAGCTTCGGGATGTAACGCTAAATTTCAGTTAACGGCAGTATCCGGTGGCTTCGCCGTCGTGCAGCCCAACTCGGTTCTGAGCATCAACGCCGTTGAGGGATACCCGCTAGAAGACTTCAGCGCGGATGCCGTCAGGGCCCAAATCACAGAGGCGCAAAAGGTCGCAAGCGGCAGCGGAAGTGAGCAGGACATTGCGGAAGCTAAGATTGAGTTGGAGGTATATTATAGCCATCTTGCTCAATGATACCATCACAGAGTGATCGCTGACATACTCACAGGTTTTGGAGAGCTTGCAAGCAGCCCTCAAATAGATGATGCTATAGATGATGCCTTAGAAGAAGCCCTAGAGAAAAGGAGCTACCACGGTAACTTGTACATCACAAACATGTTCCTTACTACAGAGCCGCCTAATAGCACGAATTCAGCATGCTTTGGCCCTACTTAAGTTCTGCACATTTGGGGTTTATCGACCGCGCCAGCACTTTCCATGCCTCACATCAGTTCTTGCCCTTCCTCTCCCCCCTCCCCTTGCCGTAGCGTCTCTAGTTTCTCTGGGGAAGTTCAAGGTCAACTTCCCGCTATCTCTGAATCATCGAATTCGTCTGGCTTATCGCAAGAGAAAACAAAAATCTAGCCTTGATCGTCCTCTTATCAACCGTCATAGACATAACAAGTATCAATTATTGTATTATCACGACTGCATAATAGCGGCCAGCATCTATTATCGGTGACAGACTAAGATTCGACCTCTCAGCTCTTAACTATGTCAACCACGTCGACCTGGTCCTGGGACGATCCTCCTACGAGCACGAATACGCCTGTCGCCTACGAACCAGCAGTTTTAGCTCAAAGGATCATCCCAAAAGGCACTGTCTCGTCGCGGATACATAGGCTCCACCGTCTTACTCGCTCCCACCACGTGCCGCCGGAAGACCCCGAATTCGCAGCCCGAGAACGGAAATATGTATTGGTTGGTTAGGGACGATACTCGGGCTCATATTTCAACAGTGCAGGACCGTGGCCTGCTCCATTTGGACCATTGTCGGTTGAACTAGATCGTAGTCGGGACGTTTGTAATCACGCACACGCATCTGCTATAAACAACTCCAATTACAGTAAAAGCGCTAAGAATCCCGCTAAGCCAGGCCAGCAGCATTATCCACATCGCTCTGGTGGCCTAGCCCTCGTCAGGCCAAGATATAGCCTCACAAGCTCGTTTACTGATAGCCCGTACACAGCATTTGACAACCTCAATCAAGTTCCAGGCTATACTCGCTCTCCATTAGTTGCCAACCCCTTACATACGACACAACGTATTCCAGTAGTATCAAATACCTCGAGTGCGTCAACAGCGTCACGGGTCTCATCTCCAACCGCGGGGGCCGAACAGCGCAGGTTCGCACGCGAAGTATTTGAGCGGTACGGTATCAAGAGGCCGCCCGGTTGGTTTTCCGACGAAGACCTCGCTCTTTCAGGCGATAGAACTGCCGGCCCCCGACGATGCTGTAGAATCTGCCACGTCTGCTCTGCACAGACCTGGTCGCAAAGTCGTTGCTCATCCTGTCGGCATCAGTTATGTGCCCAATGTCTCTATGAGGTCCCCGAGACTACCGAAAGGAGTCATACAGCCTTTTCGCATCATCTAAGTCGCGCCGTTGGCCTAGATAGAGCACAACGTTATCGGCCGGCTTCATCGGCCCCAAGACCTATACAGCCTATACTGCAAGCATCAAGGCCAACCAGTGCGATAAGTAATAACCAGTCAACTCACTTATTGGCTTTGCACCAGCCGTCTCATCCGCACTATAAGGAGGTCGCTTATCCCGAATTACGGTTGAAGAATTCGGGTCGTATAAATAGGAAGAATTCGACACAACCTACGGAACCTCCGGCACCGGTGGCCACAAGTCCTTTTCCAGAGACACCGGGTCCGCCGCGAAGCCTTCCTACTCACTATATAAAGCGGAATTCCTTTGCCATCCTTGATAAGGTATCGGGAGAACCAGCTGTCCAACAGTCGTATCGTCAAAGATCCTCCCAAACAGATACAGACGACTCGGACTGCGAAACGTCTAACGCCGACGTCGAATGTGATGATCCAATGTGTAGAGCAACACACGCCGGACATTACCCATATCGGCATAGTATCACTTGTTCCTTAGATCGAAGTGAAGAAGCCGAAAGATTCAGGGGCTCGCGTAAAGAATCAGTCGTATTAGATAATGCCTCTGCCATTCGTGTGCCAAAACGGCATTCTAGCAAGAATATATCACAAATCCGGCATGATCTGATTCATCAGTATCACTCTACGGGTTTCCACAATCCTCACCATATTACGAAGCACCTTGCTAGTGGAGTCGACCACGAATTCCGTCACCTACCTACTAGCCGTACGGAAAATCCACCTGGCAGGGCCGAAACACCGCCTTTGTTAACCAAAATAGTCAGAACCCCAAAGACGCGGCCTTCGAGACACTTTGAACATCGCGTACAAGACGAATCTATGACATGGGCGGATCATCTTCACTATGTTCAAGAAGCAGTTCCTTCAGGTTATCACCAGCACGGTAGGCAGACCCAGCCAGTAGATAATACTCAACATGACCTGGCATATCAATTACTCAGAGGAAATCCATTACGAGATAAACATAGCTGCATCGAGCTGCGCCGGAGTGTCCAGTATACTGAATCGGCCTTCCCATCCAGAGCCGCGCACAGGGGAGATGAACCGGGGCATAACCGCCCTGAACAGTGCTCGGGAGGATATGAAATCGCAGACCGAAACCAAGTGCCCGAATCTACCAGTACCAAACAAGTTTCCCACGCAGATAGACGATGTGATCATACCCGCAACGTTACGGATTTCTATGCTGTAAACGGAAGCGAATCCGCCGGTAAAAGGCCGGAGTCGACCGTCGCAAAAGATACCGCAGACGCCCCTCGAAATAAGAGGCCGATACCTAGAAATCACATCTTCAGTCCACCACTATGGCTGAAAGCGCCGGGCAAAGAAGCAGGTGACGCTAGAGCTAGGCTGCGCCACGTCAGCATCAGAAGCTACGTAGATCTGTCAAATGTTCGCAAGACGAGCTCAAGGGGTGAAAGAGCCAAGCGTTCGACGAGCTCGACCCCTAAATCGCAATATGTAGGTAACCAGCCGAACAAGTCAAGCCACGAGCTTCTACGGATGGCTGCCCCTTCTCCGATAACCGCTTTGCACATCACACACCACCAGAGACCAGAACCCTAGAAGGGTCATTCGTCCCAATACGTGCAGTCCGGGGTAAGTCACCAGGAATCCGTCCATCCGAACACTTCGCCGACGTCCCTTCACGACTATTCTCTCGCAGAGAACCGCCATGCATCACCTCAACCAAGCCGCCGCCACCAAACTCACCTCCAAACCGAAGATACCTGGAAATCATGTAACTCATCCCACAGCCCCCTATCCGCTCGCTCGAGCGTCTCCTCCTCCCCTCTCCTCCCACATCATACCCTCCCCAACATAGACACAGACGACAAACACACCACTGCACTCGAAACCAGGCGTTCGGGTTCGGGCTCGGGTTCAACGCCAGAATCCGGAAGCAGCGAATCCCTCACCGTCACAGGCGAACCGTCGGACCTCGAAGTCCACCGGCCCAGCCCCATCGCGCCGCCGAACCACGCGTGTACCTGGAAAGACCGCTACCTGGCGCTGGCGGCGGAGATCAGGTTTTTGAAGGCGGAGTTGTCGACGCGGGCTTCGCTTAGGGGTGGGGAGGACGGTGATGGTAATGATGTTGGGTATGCGGGAGAGGTGGAGGGCAGTGGTGCGGGTGAGGGTGAGGTTGAAGATGGGTATGGGATTGATGATGGGGGTGGGTATGAGGATGAGGATCTGGGGATCGAGGGTGTGACGATTATCATGCGCTTGAGAGGAAGGGATGATTTGGTTATAAATACCGATTTGACGCAGGAGGATGATCGAGATGGTCAAGAGATAGAGTAAGCGGTTCCCGATGATCGACTAGGGGATAGAGGAGCGGAGACGGGGATGGAGGAGGTTGGATCGGGGGGCTATAGTGAGTGCTACGGAAGAGGCCGCTTATAGGCGACGTGGTAAGCAGCTTGTAGGCGTTATTCTTAGATAGCATTGCGCATACAGGTTCTAATACCTAAGAATGAAGGTCTATATGTCTAAGGCTCTAGTAGAAGCTATCATGTAACCTGTGACCTGGTTTTCCTTAATACTTCTCTCCCACCTTAGCCGAATTAGTTGATTTATTTCATTACATAGGTACCTAGGTAAGCAGCTTGTATCACTACCCAGTGAACCCTATTGTTCATCTACTTTATTCTAACAAGCTTCTCCCCTGTAATCACTAAGAGACAACTGCTATTACGAACCCCGGAAAGGGGTTTCCAGCGTCTAAGCTTATGTTTAAGGCAGGGGGTAGCTTGCCCCTAGACAGACCTACCTTTTTTTCTATATAACAATACACATCACCCTCACCATTTTCCGCAGCACAACCTCCATGTCAGAAATCTACCTATGTACCTAAACATCCCCCTCTTACCACCCAGTAACCCCCAATTCATCACATCAGATACTTGGTAAACTAAAGTTTGGTAGATACCCAGGTAAGGCGGGCGGTAGTTCCACGGGAACACACGCGCTCTTCGAACCCGGCAGACACTTCTTACTGGTACGTAACAGGGAGCCGAACCTGCTACGGGATCCCTGAAACGGTCCGACCGTACGTCGGATAGGTACAGAGTAGTGGGCGTAAGTAACATCCGCTGAAACATCTCGGGTGTTCGTCCCATACGTACATACATACACGTTCGACGGAAGGGGTAGCGTGGGGGGCGCGTGGGAGTGTAGGACAAAGATACTGCGTTCGGGTGCGAGGACGATAAGTACCTAGGTAGGTGGGTGGGTATTTGGGGCGTCGTAGCACGTAGAGACTATCGCTGAGTGAGGCGGATCGTAAGATTGCCTTAGGAGGTGGTGTTTGAATGAAGTTGGGGAAAATGTATGGGGTTTGAATACTCGGTGTTTATCTCCTAAAGTTATTTCCTTTAGTACTAGGTTATAATTGGTCACTACTTGATGAGATATACTGCCGTTCTCATGTTATTTAGCGGGATGTTTCAGCACATTGTGTAATGCACAGTACAATGGGGCGTATAGTAGTGGATCTGGCAATAGCCCATAGGTACGTTATTTGTTATGAATCTCTTGATATGTATGTCTAATGTTTTTCCTGAACACCCGAATCTGATAAGGAAGAACGGGAATACTACCAGGAGAAACTATATGATATATCAAAGCCGAATACCTAAGTGAACCCAATACTCGGGAATGGTTAGGATTACTCCACCATTCTGAGTTATGTACGTCAGGGACGAAGCACAAGTCTTCTGCAATATATGTATGGCATGCATATGTTGTGTGGATATAAAGGCTTTCCGGAGGACTCTACATGGTAAGACGAAGGCGTGTCTAGAGAAAAGGCCTCGTTGCCCGTAGCCGTAATATACTCATCGAGAAACTGACCCCTGGTTTCGAAACAGTTTGCTATGGCCCACTCGGCGTGTTGTCGTACACCCGGATCGTTCGGCGTGAAACGACTGTATCTGTTGGTACCAGGCAAACCACTCCAGTGCCACCAGTATCACCAGTTGGGACGGGGATATACTTTGCGAATAGCACCCCTGGGTCTATCTCAGTGGATTCGACTTACAGGACGTGATCTTGAATGCGCTACCTCGCGCCGTACGGGTTTTATGACCCTCATCTGCTTTTGTATCTGCTCCGCTTAGGGTTATGGTGTAATGATAGGTTGGACACTTGATGCATCGAGTTCCACATGGTTGTACCCACATTATCATTAAAAAAAAAAACATTAGGTATGGGTGCCTATTGCGGTACTATTAGGTGTTTCGATATCCCCTTTCTTTTCGGAGGAGGCGGTTTGTGAGGACGTAGCGCAATGGGGCCGGTTTACGATTTACGTGAATATGAAGGCTTCTATTGAAAGCCCAAGATGCAGCTTAAGTTGTAATGGAGTGGGATGGGATCAAAAACACGCCCACGTTCTAGAATGCTTGGGTAACTCGGGCGCACGTCTCTGCATTATGCTGTTAGACCTAAACAGCGGCAGGTAGTTGCGAAGAACCAAAGGCAGAGCTAGGTAGGTACCATACCTAACGCCGAGACAGGAGGTTGTCTCGGACGCCGTGTGTGGGTGGTGATCTGTTTCCTAATGCGTTTCCGTGCTTCCAGCCAGCCGTCCTCAGCGTGTGGTGAGCCTAATCAGATCGAGATCGCACAACGAAGCGAGATTACTAGGACGATAGGTACGTTCGGTTCGGTTCGTCTTCACATTTTTCTTTTCTTTTTACTACATTATGTAGGTAGATTTGTATGGAACGGGGGGACCGGTAATTGCGATGATCGCCTTGATGCTAAGTTAGCGCAAGCCTCAGTCTCTAAATAGGTAAGGTATTCTAAGGTAAGTAAGCTTTTCCGCCAAGTGGGTAAACATGTTACCGGACCCGGGGTAGATTTGTTGTGGTTTGCCTGCACCAAGGCGGGAGACAAGAAAGTGGTTTGCAGAGGCCGAACGGGAGATCGTCTTTGATAATGCCAAGACGACGTCCACGAGCAATAAGCTTTGCCAAGTTGCCAAGATCGTGTCCATCGGAGACGGGCAGAACGGGTAGGCTGGGGAAGCAAGCAATTGTTAAGAAGCTTGGCGATGGAGCGAAGATCGCGGGGTAGGGAAAGTGTTTGGTTGGGACGAGAAATAATTACATAGGAGGAGGAGGACGAACGCTTGGAACGCTTTGTCCTTTGGAGATGCTTCGATACTGTCGAGCTTATTGGTCTGTCAGCCAGCCCCCTAAGACTTCAGTTAAGGAGAAGGGGGTATACTGTGTATCGTTGACAAATGTCTCGAGGAACCATCTGCGGTTGAATATTAAAAAGCAAAAGGGTCTCCTCTTATACCCACTGACTTGCCTATATCTTGGTACACACCTTATTTTTTGTTGATTTCTTGGTTGTCTTGGTCCTTCTAATAATAAACCAATGGGGAGGCGTTTTCAGCAGTCTTGGGCGGAAGAGAGCGTCCGACTTAGCTTGATCTCTACCGCGCGAATACATCGTGGGATTATCCACCATTAATAATAACGTCGAGCTCTCCTGCTTTGCTGGACAGACTTCTCCTGCGTTGCACGTCGCAAGACCCCATCATATATGTCATGACATATCTCGCAATCAGCGAGGAATCGCCGACTGGTGCTCTGTTAACGCAGTGCCACCCTATGCACAGCTCCCCAATTCCGGCTGAACAGACTTACAGCACACCTACCCTACTAACGGAGCTGCTTTACGTTTCTATTGCCGTCCCAGGTGGGTAACCGGATAGGCAATCAAATGAACCGAAGTGGCCTCCTCTCATGCGCCCGGGTGACTTCGGACTGCAGAGCGCGCACATCGTCACGCCTAACCTCCCCTTCTGCATCGAGCAGGAGTTTATTAGCAGGAGTTGTTGTCTTAGGTACACCTACCCACCTATCTACCTACCCGTTAGGTGGTAGGTAGATCGTATTTTTACTACGACTCTCTCGTACGGGGGCGTTCCGTCTAGGCGGTCGCCACTTTGGATAGGTATTGGTCGCGTGTTGCGGAACGTGATGCACGGCAATTGTCTCTGGATGTCTCTGGAGACGCCATGGGCTCCTAAACCAGATTCGATCCTCTCCGGGAAATACCGGACTGCCGCGCTGATGCTGTATGGGCGAAGGTGAAGGAGATTTACCGAGCGCTCGGGGGTTTCTTTTAGGACCGCGACTTGTAAGTGCACTATGTGTGTATGTGAGGTGCGATGCGAGGAGGCGTTCCTTGCCCTGGGGATTTATTTGTAAATACCTTATATTTGTAAATAGCGGTACAATACAATTTGTATATATTTATGATATTTACGGAATACCTGCCTATGTACTATATAGGGTCTGGTATAGGGTAAGAGATACTAATGGGCGCTATACATAGGTATGTATAGTAGCTACAGTGCGGGAATCTGCTTGATGCGTTCGTTCAATCGCTATTTGGCTGGTGTACGACCCTATGTCCATGGCAGTATATAGGTACATGTACCTCTCTACCAATGTACCTATGCAAGGTACGCATGTACTGATATCAATTGATGTTGCACAGTGTGGGCACTCGACCTCCTTTATTAGGCCATGTCCCTCCCCCCAGTCCTGGCGCTGCTCCTAAACACCTTCTGAGACGGTATAGTATTGTACCTACGTACATGACCTTAGAGCAGATTCTTAAGGGAGGCCAATCCACTGAACAATTAATTGAGTTTCTGCCAACCAATCCGATTCGAGCTGGGCCCCCAGCAGCTGCCCAGAAAGCCACCCATCTTAAGTGCCTTTTCCCCACCTAGCAGGGATAACCCCTTCCATGCGAAGTTTCCCAAGCAGCAGTCGAAGTAGTTCTAAGCAGGTCTAAGCAGGTCTAAGCAACCTAAGCAAGCAAGCGAGAAGATTACTGACTGAACTTTCTTACTTTCCCACCCGACCAGCTGCGGTGCCTTTCTGTTGGCTTCCCATCACCCGTTTCTTTTCCACCAAGACTTCTGGGCGCCCAGACATCAACCTCGAATCCCACGAACGACGAAGATCCATCCCCGCTGGCGACTTAGGATTGACTGGCATCATTTATACAAATTCTCGATAAGGGAAAAAAAAAGGAAAAAGGAAAAGAAGAAGAGGGAGAGAATAATTGATTGTTGATAGCGGAGTAAAATTAATTCTAATTGGGACCACGACGGCCACGACGACCAGCACCGCCATCCCGCACGAGCGACTATTTACCGCGCATCCTCCGTAATCCATTTCCATCCACCGACCGACCGAACAACCGAATCGACCACGTAACACGGGCCTTGTCGCGTTATCCGAAAGCCCTTCGAAGGCTATCCTCATTCCATGGCGAGTGTCTCGCGGTAGCATTACAAGTGCCTGAACGTCGTCGTCCAGCGACTGGCTGCTTGTCTATTGGTTCGCGATGGATTTACACCGTCTTCGCCAACCTAGGCTGGCTCCAACAGCGACCTTGGCCCTCGACGCTGCTTGCGCGCCTTATACTCTTCCGTCGAATGGTCTACTGCATATCCCAGGGGCCACTCCGACAATCCTGACGGCCGATGCCGTCTACTCGCCGCACTGCACCGCTACCGCCTTGGCCCAACCCGCTATCATCGCCAACGGAGCCTTCGACGTGGATCAAACTTCGTCGCCCACTAGTCCTCAATTATCCGACTTTCAGGACCGATTCTATGCGTCTATCTTCCCTCAATGCTACGCCCTGGCCGCTACCACGGTTCTCGCCTACTTACTTCTTATCATGCTCGTCATCGCCCCCCGATCATTCCTCGACGGTGGCGTTGTCGTCCTAGGCCGACGTGGTTTTACGAACGGCCCTTCAAACGGTATAAGCATAGGCGGCCGGCCGTGGCTGCAGAAGGTGGCCGCTTTGACTGTCGTCATATCGTTAACTATCGCAACGGCCGACACTTTTCGCGTCGCCGAGCAGCAATACCTGCTGGGAAATCAGAACGCCCAGCGACTCCAGGAGGATGTGCTGGGAGGGACTCAGCTGCAGGTCATCCAACTTATCTCCGATACTTTCCTCTGGTTGGCCCAAGCCCAGACCCTCATACGACTTTTTCCCCGACAGCGGGAGAAAGTCATCATCAAGTGGACGGCCTTCTCCCTCATTACGTTAGACGTCATCTTCGGCGCCCTCAACAGCTTCCACTACACTAAAGGGGGCAATAGCAGGCCGCGCAGTTTCACCGATGCCGTGCCCGCGCTTAGCTACTTATTTCAGTTATCCCTGGGGCTCTTGTACGCCGCATGGGTCCTCTATTACTCGCTTATGAAAAAGCGATATGCGTTTTATCATCCTCTGATGAAGAATATTTGCCTCATGGCTGCCCTTTCTATCATATCAATCCTTGTTCCCGTCGTTTTTTTCGTACTCGATATCGCAGAACCCGAATTTACTGGATGGGGTGACTACGTTAGATGGGTTGGCGCGGCGGCAGCAAGCGTCGTCGTATGGGAATGGGTTGAACGAATTGAAGCCTTGGAGCGCGAAGAAAAGAAGGATGGGGTTCTTGGCAGAGAGGTTTTCGACGGCGATGAGATGATGGAGGTATTTCCGTCGGATCCTTCGTGGGCTCGAAGGCGCAAGAACAGGAAGAAGAATGACGAGGACGAGGATGAGGATGGAGGAGAGGGTGGTAATAGCACATCGTCCAGCGGCCGGAGCAATATGTGGCCTGCTATGTCGTCTATAGCTAGCCGCTACAGATCGAAGATAGAGAGTAGTCCGGACCGGAGGCAACAAGCCTCGTCCGCAGGCAAGGCGACGGCAAGGTTTCTGCAGCCTCCACTATGGCCTTCTCGGCCGGCCCCGGCGGTCACACCGGTGAGTAGGACGGATACCGCTAGCGCCGATAGCACCGTCTACGCTGTTCGATATCAGCCTCTTACGGAGACAACCTCGAGGACTACGGATGAGAGGCAGGCCCGGCCTTTGTCTAGGAGTAATAGTGCTAGCTCCTCGGCGTCGAGCCCGGTAGTAGAAAGCAATGCGCAAACCATGAGTGTGCCCCCATCACGACAACCCTCATCAGCACGAGCTACGGAGAGGAGGGAGGAGGGCCAGGGAGGAAATTCGAGTCGCTGGAACTTCTTGAACCCGTTTCATCGTACTACGAGGGAACCCCCAGCGGAGGTACTTCCGCACACGATGCCTAAGCCGCCTCCGAAGCGGCGCGACTACGAAAGCATGGGTAAATGGGACCTGAAGGGCCGAGTGGAAATCTTTGCCGCCACCCAAGCGGAGAGAATTCTGGAAAGGATTCGGCCGACCCCCGACACGGACAGCTTGCCGGTCACCGTCATACCCGCGCCTCCACGCCGCGGCGCCGCGCTGGCTCAGCTGCTAGAAGAAGAGGAATCGCAAATCGAATCCCGTAATCAGCCCGTATCGGCCGCCCCGTCTACGGCGTACACAACGAGGAACCCAACCGTTGCAACCGGCCCGCCGTTACATTCACATTACGGACCTAGAAACAACGGCATGGCTTCGACGACGGCCAGGCCGGTTCCGGCGCCGACGGAAAGAAATGAAGCGTCTGCTCATAGGCCGCCTCCTACGCGCGGTACCAACTCGTTGGCAGCTTCTGCCCGTAGGAGCAGTGACCAACGAGAAAGAGTACCCGGCGAGAGGCGGCCGGTAGATGATATCTTACGGGACGACGAGCATCCTCCTTCGTCGCCTGTTTAAGCATTTCGGGCCCCTCGATAACATTCCATCTTTCTGTGATCTATTAGTAGCGCGGCGCTTCTGGTACTTGTTTTCCCCGAGGCTCAGGGGGGTCACTTGGGTGGCATTTCATGGCGCATAGGGGTTCAAAAAGGGAGGCGTTGCGAATTTCTAGCCTCCTAACTTGGTAAGGGGGTAAGGGCCACTGTAACTATAGGAGTATATCTGGCATCATTTCTAGGACTCGGTGGTTAGGAGCATACGACGGCGTATTGGCATATAGGAGGGCGGAGGGCTCCAAGCAAAGGAGCCTCCGCCAGCCAGAGCTTGTTCGGCGTGACGCCGGACCTGCCGCGGCGTTTAGGTTATGAGTGCGTACCTAGGCAATAGTCTTTAGCCAAGTTAATACATGGCGCCGGGTCATCCGGTTACGACGCTTGAGAATTCAAACCCACGGCATGACTTGATTATCAAAGCTTTAATCGTGATAGGGTGAGCGCTACGTAGTTCCATTATGGGTATATGTAGGTGGTCTTTAACGGCGCGGTACCTATAACTCGGACTATGGTGTCGGACCCTGGAATACTCGGAATACTTTAGTGCTTCGCAAAGCCTCGGTATCCCGTGCCTGTGACGATGCTTTGGCGGGTAAAATTTTGCCCCATTTATACGCCCGGGCCTCTCTGAATAACGGTTAGTCATTGAATATACTATATAGGTGTCCTCTAGGTATTTATGCATGATCGAGTGAGGGTTATCTTGGAATGGCCATGTATATTTTATATTGTAGAAAGTGACAGGAGCTTACATTTACTCCTGAATTTTGTGAGTGATTATGGAATATGCGATTTGAGGGTATATAAACGGAGTTCTGATACAGAACAGGCAAGCAAAAAAAAAAGAAAAAAGGAAGCTTCAACGTGCGGCCGAGTCTTGAAGCCTCGCAAGCCGCGCAGCCCGTGACACCGTCGCGCGGAAAGGGAGTGGAGCTGATAATGCGTCTTGGCGGGGAAGAGAATAAAAAGAAACAGCAAATCAGATGGGCTGAAGCTGAGCTGGACCCCTAGGACTAATTAAAGTTAGTGGCTGTCGGAATCATATGCTTTATGCTTTGCCAGGTGGTTCAGACCGCAAAAAAAGGGTCCAATCCAACTACGGTACGTTAAAGAAGAAAAAAAAGTTTTACTGCTCATCTTACCCGAAAGCAGGTTATGCAGTTATCGTATACAAACTTATGGTTTATAGGATAGGCGTCATTCGCTCAACAGGGCTTAGCGTACCCGATTAATGCTAATCAGCCTATCGACCCTCGCCAATCTAATACCGCTATTCCTCTACCCGTCACTATGCGCTAACGCGTCGTAGCAGTACTTGGGTACTATTGGGGCCATTGCCAATTACCACATTGTACAAATACTAAACCACTTATTTGTTGTTACTTCACCTCCTCTTCCTCTTCCTCCTTCTCCAACAAATCTCTTGATCCCCTCTCCCGTGTCCGTGTCTAATCTTTCTGGACTCTCTGGGATTGCTTTCACTCCTTAAGCGTCCTGGGACCGTCTAGGCAGGCGGGCTCGTCAAATCGGAAATAGCAATTAGGCCATAAGCCATAGCAATTAGCGGCATTCTAACCGTTATCTCTTCTCCCTATCTCTCCTCCGTTAATCTTCCCTTCTCCCATCGTATATCATCCCCTATCCTCTCTCTCCCGTATACTTCTGCGCAACACGTAGGATCGAATTCTCTGCGATCATGGCGACCTCGGAGCCCTTCCCCATTCTCAATAGCTCCGCCGAGCAATTGCACTCGGGCGGCGATCGTGGAAATGCGCGTCGACGTAGGAAGTCGAGCGCGCTCGGTGCTGACATTAGAGTGGGAGATACCGCCGCGCCCAGCCTACACTCGAGCCTCGCGAGCCTGCAGGGCTCCTCGGCCTCTAACTCGACCTCGCTCGATAGCCAGGCACGGAAATCGGCCCCGTCCGACAGCAAAGAAGTCCCCAAGAGAGGCTCGAAGCGTCGTAAGGCCCGATCCTTCCTGCGTCGTTGCAAGCACTTCGCCTTCAAGCATACCTGGGTCCTGCCTCTAGTGCCCTTGATCATCTTCGCCATCCTGTTCGCTATCGACCCGACCGAGTCCAACCCTATCTACCACTTTATCTTCCTCTCCTACAAGCTCCCCCGCGAGCCTGGCGCCGATCCCGACACCCCGTACCAATATGGCAAGGGACCGTGGGACATCGCCCTCGTGACGTTCTATACCATCGTCCTCTCCTTTACGCGTGAATTCATCATGCAGGAGATCCTCCGCCCGCTCGCTAAGAGAGCCGGGCTGAAGTCGCGCGCCAAACAGGCGCGATTCATGGAACAGATGTACACCGCCATCTATTTCGGCATCCTGGGACCGGCTGGTATGTACGTCATGAGCCACACCCCAGTTTGGTACTTCAACACCCGCGCCATGTACGAGAACTACCCTCACAAGACGCACGAGGCCGGCTTCAAGTTCTACTACCTATTCCAGGCCGCCTACTGGGCCCAGCAGGCCATCGTGCAGTTGCTCGGCATGGAGGCGCGCCGTAAGGATTTCAAGGAGCTCGTCGGGCACCACATCGTTAGCTTGGCGCTTATCGGATTGAGCTACCGCTTCCACTTCACGTACATAGGACTGGCCGTGTACATCACTCACGACATCAGTGACTTCTTCCTTGCGGTAAGTCGGATTCGTCCCCTGACCCTCCCCCTCCCCCTCCCCCTTTACATTATTATACCTCGTGCTAATAGATGCCTTAAAATAGACTTCAAAGACCCTTAACTATCTCGATCACCCTCTTGTGGGACCGTACTTCTTCATTTTCATGACTTCTTGGTCCTATCTACGTCACTACCTCAATCTTCGCATCATCTACTCACTATTCACCGAGTTCCGAACTGTCGGACCCTATGAGCTGAACTGGGAGACTGGACAGTACAAGTGTCAGCTCTCCTTTTGGATCACCCTCGGTCTTCTCTCCTCGCTGCAGGCTCTCAACATGTTCTGGTTCTTCTTCATCGTGAGGATCGCCTACCGCCTCGTCGTGTACAACGAAGCGGACGACGACCGATCTGAGGCTGAGGAATCCGAGGCGGAAGAGCCGGAGAAGGTAGAGAGTACCGAGGCGACGCCGTTGCTTAACGGCGCCGCTGGCGCGAATGGGGCCGCGAACGGCGCTCCCAAGGGCCGCGCAAACGGGGCGGCAGCGTCGCCGTCGTCGAAGAAGAAGGCGGCTCGATAGAGCATTCACCGCTTCTCA
Organism: Pyrenopolyporus hunteri; assembly: GCA_902806595.1. Classification (NCBI taxonomy): domain Eukaryota; kingdom Fungi; phylum Ascomycota; class Sordariomycetes; order Xylariales; family Hypoxylaceae; genus Pyrenopolyporus; species Pyrenopolyporus hunteri. The sequence goes on along the minus strand of CADCXC010000005.1, from coordinate 461,363 downwards.
TCTTCCCATTCACGTACATTCGCTTGTAAATTCTTCCCAACTAACTAGGGTGGCTTGTATCTATAATACGACGCACGATTTCAGCATATACGGCGGGCATAGGCAAGGACTACTATTCGTATCCACAGGAGCTGCTATATAGTTATCCCTGGAGATATATACTAGTACGTTCCTTGCCCGCTTCGCCGAACGATTCATAGGCACAGGCGTTCAGAGACGACCGGGTTAGCATCCCAAGTCATTCGCTCACGAATCCACGGGAACGGCGCACGCGGGAGGTTTTTGTTCTTGGTCGTTTGGGTACGAGGCCCGGGTGATGAGAAGCATGGGAAAGGGAGAGATGCTTGACGGACTGATCCGCCCTGGCGCTCACTCAACCACTCCATGGCTTACTTACTTTGCTTCATTGCTTTGTCTGCTCCGGATGGTTCATGAGAGTTGTTTACCTAGGTGGTGGTCCGATCCGGTCTGGTCCGGTCCATGGTGCTAATGACGGAGAGGGCTCCGACCAAACAACGAGAGAGAATATCATGATGAGAAAAAGAAAGGAGAAGAACATTGTCCATTCTTTGTTTTCCCTTCTCCCTCTTCCTAGTACGATAGTTTTAAGTCACACACACACACACTAACACCCCAACCCCCTTATATAATTCTTAATGAGGCACGGACAGCAATAGGGAACCTCCTCCTCTGCTGAGAGGCCCGTCTGCTCCGTTGCCGTACCGAGGTCCCCGATATGTCTCCGTTCCGTGTCTTCGCTTGCATGCGTGCATGTATGTACCCATGTGTGTATGTAGGTATATACCCACCTAGGTATGCATCTTTGTACCATGTGATCTCGTAGGAAGACGCGTATTCGCTCCGAGGGACATGTGACGACCCCTTAATTCGAAGATAGGTAGACGTGGAGACAAAAAAAAAGGAAAGAAAAAAGAATTTTAGATTCCTAACTACTACCTTGCCTACAGGTAGGTAGCTATCTACCAGGCCAGTACAACCTAAGTAGGTATATATAGAGAGGTAGGTATATATATAAGGTGTTATCGAAGGATTCTTCTCCGGGATACAACTTAACCTTGGCATCCGCCCCGAGTGTCCGTTCCCTGGGACGGCTACTATATGCTGGCCGACCTGCCAACGGAACTGTTGATATAGCCTATATGCAGGTAAGTAGGTAGGTATGTATGTATGTAGGTATGTGTGTGTATATAGTGTACGCGCACGTAATTGTATATATGGTATATGGTATATGGTATTTGTGATAGGTAGGTACCTAGGTAAATAGGTAGGTATATTTATAGGCGAAATACCTAATACACGGCCGTGTCTCGATTTATTTACCTCGTGCTTACTATTACTACTCACTACTCACTACTCACTGCTCACTACCTAAGTACTTACCTAGGTACTTAACTACCTAAGCACCTACATACACTTCCCGTCCACGGTAACCGAGAAGCGGGACGCGGGAAGGCGAGGGGGGCGTCACGAGTCCTACACTGGCGACTCGACCGGTGTGTAGCTCGGTCTGGCTGTCGGTATGGTATGTTCGTCGGTATGTCGGTATACCAGCGAGCTAGTGAGCCACTCAGTCAGTCACCTCTCTCCCGAGTTGGCTTGCCGGCTGGTCGGGTGAGCTTAGTTGGGTTAGTAAGTAAGGCGTGTAGGCGGCAGGCAGGCGGGCAGGCAAGCGAGGAGGCGTGTAAGCGACGTAGGAGTGGGTAAGTACCTAGATATGTAATAGGCAAGGTAGGTAATGTAGGTAGATAGGTAGGTAAGTAGATAGAATACGCAACCACATCCCGCCCGGGACCGGGAATCACTTGTCTGTCAAAGCGGCCAGGCGCCCGGGAAGGAATAGGATCCCGCAGGTACAGGAGGCGTGTGAGGTAAGGTAGAGTAGATTGACAGCACGGGTAGATGAGACAAGCATAAATGTATGTATTATGTATGTAGACGGGTAGATTAGGTAGGTATCTAGGTTCGTACGCATGTACGAGTAGATTAATACCTACATAGATGTGACTGATATACTAGATGCGTGGTACGTAGCGTACAGCGTCCCTAGCGCAGACGCAGGGAAGAAGAAACAGAAGAACGCCCTCCCCTACATACTACCTACTACTCTTACTCTACTTTCCATATATGTGGGTTTCTTGTGCCGTCCCGTCTTATACCAGCGCCTCGCATCGCATCACAGCGCATGGCACTACATCGCATCCTAGCTACATGTAGGTATGTAGGTAGGTACCTATGCAAAGCCCTCGCTTGCGCCGTCTACATGCTAGATACGTAGTCCATATGTATCCGCGTGTACCTAACTCCGGACGTGTGTATTATACATAAGTATATACATACATACATACATACATACATACATACATACATACATACATACATACATACATACATACATACATACATACATACATACATACATACATACATACATACATACATGTAGGTTGAGTACGTATATACCCAGGTATATATGTATGTAGGTAGTAGGTAAGGTAAGGCAAGGTAGTTGACCGCCCAGCGTAGGGGCACGAGGTCAGTCCGGAACAGGAAAGGGGGGAGAAGGCAAGGGAAGGAGTACAGAAAACTCCGTCCGTATGTGGTTGCCTGCCAGCCCGCCTGCCCTGCCTGCCTGCTGCTTCTCTTGCTTGCCCTGCTTGCTTGCTTACTACACCCCGGCTTGCTTGGCTAACCTACATACCTACCTAGGTACCTTGGCCAGATTTCCTCTCTTCCAAGTACATACCTGCATGCGTACCTCTTTGCCTAGATAGGCACCTAGGTATCTACGTGCTGCCACTTAACTCTTCTTCGCTTTACTTTATCTTGCCTTGCCTTGCCTCGCCTTGCCTTAGCTTAACTTTTAACCTACTACGTGGGTAGTCTTCAGTGCCGTGCTATAGCTCTACCGCGTCGTACTTCGTCAGCCTATACGTCCCTTGCTTAACCTAACTCGAACTAGCCTCACTATCACCGTAGCATCAGCTCATCCTATCTCTTCTCTTCTTCTCTTTTTCTCTCCCTTCCCGCATAGACATATATACCTACCTACCTACGCACAATACACATATACATACCTATACATACTTATACATATACATATACGTACATACATACATGCACATACCTACATACATACCTACGGGCCCGATGTAGGTATATATGTAATGTATGTACGTACATATCTGCAAGGCCTGCCCCGAGATCCCCCGGCTTTTCGCCTCCACGATACCTGGCCCATCCAATATCTGGTTCGCGCAACGTTGCAGACCCAGAATCTCGCCGCTGCAGGTACGCGCTATGTATGTATGTGCAATCTATGTACGTCTGAACCGCCCTTCCCCCCCTTCTTCTTCTTCTTTCCGCCCCCCTATCCACATCCCATCCCATCCTATCCCGTCTCATCTTATCCTAGTCTAGTCTAGCCTAGCCTAGCCTACCGCTCCTAGGGATAGGTAAACTAAGCCAGGGACTTATTTAGCTGTGTAGGTAGTATGTACGCTGTGAATGCGACGCTACCGGGTAGGGGGAAAAGGGTGCGAAATTCCATTTTATATTAGCCTCCATGGCAGATCTCCCGTTTTGCCGGCATGGGAGCCGCACGATAAACCCCCGGGCCGCGATTTGGAATAGAACGCTACAACGTCATCAGATTACCACCGAGTCAGAGCCCGACTTCAGCCTCACCCAACCTCGACATTCTGGCAGCGGACAGTGTCCCACAGGTTCCCGCCAAAAAAAAAAAATAGTAAGAAAAGAGGAGGGAAAAGAAAAGGGGGGAAATGGAAGGGGGCTTTCGGTATTAACAGTCGGTCCATTGTAGATGGGTGTGAGCCATATGTATAGGGTCTAGTCATTTGCAAATACACATCCTCCTCGTCACAAATCTCGTCTCTCATCGCGCCTGCTCGCCCGCTAATGCTGCCTGTCATCATCTCATTACAGGGGGTATTACGCCCGCCCTTGGAAAAGCCATAGCATTCCGACTGACTGAACCAGACCGAAGAAAAAAAAAGTGTTATGTAAAAGCAAAAAGGAAAAAAAAAAAGGCCTTCCTCCACCCCTTGACATTGATTTGTTTCCGTTCCGTCCCTTCCTGTTCCATCCCGTCTTTGCCGGAATTTTTCATGCAAAGGCCATGACTGATCGTATGTTGCGCAAACAACGATAGCGAATTACTAAGACAGAATGACATGAGTCTTTTGGTATCGTTGAGAAGAATCGTGACAACCGGAAATGCAAAGCCACCGAGAGCCTCCGATGTAGAGGGGTCTTTTCTGTATAAGCCACCAACGCCGCCTGTAATGCAGTGCCCGGTAGCCCGGGGCGTGAGAAGCTCATTAGCAATAAAATATATATCGCGGAAAATAGGAATATAGACATGAATCGAGCCCTGGTTTTGGTGGACATTAGAATTAGTGGGTCGATCGAGGAGAGCCTTCAGCCGGTGTTACGGATTCGAACTGCGCGCCAAGTCGGCCGGGAGTGACCGACTCATCCGATGAGCTGCTCGAGTCATCGTTGCTGTTGGAATGCTCGTTTCGGTTGTGATGGTCACCTGAGGGGGAAGGGATGTTGGCCTTTCGCAGAAGCTTCTCAGCCTTACGCGTCGCGTTACGCGCGTCCTCGGCCGCCTTTTCGGCCTTAGCCTGGCGATTCCACATGGATGCGTAGCGACCGTTGAGCTCGAGCAGCTTTTCGTGCGTGCCTTTCTCGACGATGGTTCCTTGGTGCAAGACAAGAATTTGGTCTGCGTGGGTGATAGTCGATAGTCGATGTCTAGAGAACACAAGTTAGTCGGTTCGGCTATAGCGTACTATATAAACACCAGAACTTACGCGATAATAAGCAATGTACGACCACGACCTATGTTGGCAAGTCGGGACTGAATCTGCTGCTCTGTGTGGCTGTCGAGCGCCGATGTTGCTTCATCTAGCATGATAATCTTGGGGTTCTTGAGTAGGGTTCTCGCGATGGCAACCCTCTGCTTCTCGCCGCCGCTCAAGCGAAGACCTCGCTCGCCAACCTTAGTGTGGTAGCCGTCGGGGAAGGACATGATTCTGTCGTGAATGCTGGCAGCTTGGCAAGCGGCGATGATATCGTCGTCGGTTGCGTTCTGATTCGCATATCTCAAATTGTATAAGAGCGTGTCGTTGAATAGTATGGTATCCTGAGGCACTACGCCTATATACCGTCGAATAGAATCGATCGTGACATCCTTAAGATCGCGGCCGTCTATCCTGATGTTACCCTCCTGGCAGTTGAAATAGCGATACATCAATCGGAAGAGGGTGGATTTGCCGCCGCCAGATTCGCCGACTAGCGCTGTGGTCGTGCCAGGCTCGCACGTGAAGGTGAGGTTCCTCAGCGCAGGCTTCCTCTTGTCGTATGCGAACTTAACCTTGGAAAACTCGACGCGACCTTCGCAAGAGGTAACATTGACAGCACCGGGACGGTCGACCACGGTCGGACGCTGCTTGAATAGCTCTAAGAGACGTTCGCCAGAGATCATGGCTTGCTGGACGGTACGGTAGAAGGTGCCGAAGAAGTTGAGCGGCCCCTGCAACTGGCCCAGATAGGTCATCAGGGTAACGAAGTCACCGACTTTGCGGGTACCCATAGTAACCTGGTACGAACCGAGCATCATGGTAACCAGCATCCCAATCATAAAAACCAGCGACTGGCAAATGTTCATGGTGCTTATGCTCCACGTGACCTTGGCCTCTGCAACTTGGAAATTGTGTATGGCCTCTCTGTACCGGTTAAATTCGAAGTCCTCCGCGTTAAAATACTTAACCGTCTCATATGAGATGATGGAGTCATTCTTGACGGCTTCTTCCTCCCTATCAGCGTTAGACATCGCTCGCCTCTGGTCGGCGGTCTTGGACGCCATGCGTATCGTCAAGAACAAATAATAGAATGTAATCGAGCAAACGATAACTGCATAAACAGCATCGAATCTGACGTAGAAATAGCTGATAGCTACAAACAAGTCGATGAGCATCGGGAAGACCTGAAATGTGACTTGCTCGAGGAATGAGTTGACCGAAGAACCTTTGTTCAACGCGGATAGAACCTCGCCAGTCCTCTTGCCAAGATGAAAATCGAGACTCAGAGAATGTACATGCTCGAAAGCCGACGTCGTGAGAGCGCGGTAGGTATGTTGCGACACGGGAATCCACAGCAAGGATCTCAGCGACCCTAAGAGCCCGGATGGACCTTGTAGTAGCTTATATAGAATGAGTAGACTGAGCGAGACCCACGGCATTGTACGCTTCTCGCCTTCCTTGAGATCGTCTCCGGAGAGCTGATTCGTGACAGCACCGATCTGGTAAGGTACCATGATGTTCACCCATCGCTGGAGGGCTAGGAGGACAAAACAGACAACGACGATGATTTGAAGTCTTAACTGCTTGTTAGGCCACATATACGGGAAGAAGACGGAATAGCCACGGAGGTACTCGAACCAGGTGGTGTGCGGTAGCTTTTCCGGTCTGTAGAACCCAGCATCCTCATCCACCATGGGGTGACTCGTGTCGGCGGTACCATTAGTGTTACCGTTGGCAGCGCCATTGGCGCTGGGATGGGGGGGATGTCCGTTTGTGTGACCATTCGTGCGATAGCCGTTAGACCCGCCGTTGAGGAGGGGTGTGGTCTCGACAGCGTCGTACTCATATTCGTGACCCTGTTCGTATTTCTCGGGTTGGGCTCTGTTCCTCAGGAACATGATGATAGAATAAACTAAGATCATGCCAACCAGAAGAGCGATCCTTCCAGCGGATAGACCAAGGTCAATTACGTCCCACTTGTTGAGACCATTTACAATCACATAATTCTCGCGAGTGAGATTGGTCATGACCTTGTGGGGACGGGTCAGGATGATCACGTCGCACACAAAGATGATGATTTCTCCAACGAGCGCGAAGCTCCAGATGAGAATATGAACTAGGCTGGGGCTGCTTTTCCAGTCGAACATCGTGAGAGTCAAGTACACATAAAGAAAGGCCGAGCCGAGGACGAAGACCTGTGATTCGTGTTAAGGGATTCCAACTCGGTATAGATGCGTACATATTCTGAAGGTAGGACGCAGGATTGAGCATGCTTACAGTCTTAGGCTCTCCGCACCACCACCCATGTTCACCGTCCGCGCTCCTGTGGATCAGGGCACGAGCAGCAATGGCGCCGCCGGCAGCTACGAACGTTAAGGTTATTAGGACCATAGAATACTGGAAGAACCTCCTAGCGTGAGGACTGAACTCTTCGGGATCCGGAGTGTCATCGTCGGATCGTCTTCTCTTGGTAATGGGCAAGGGCTTGCCGCCGGGACCTCTGACGGTAGGGACCACGACGTCCTCCTTGCGCATGGCGGTGTAGACGGAATGGGCGGCACCGATGATGATGAAGGCCATCAGGAGGAGATCCGGGTAGAGGTACTGAGTAACGTCTCGAACCCTCTCCGCCGGGGAGTCGGGAGGGTTGGTGATGACTTCCGCCATCTTGCTCTGTTGAGAGGTGCAGGTCAGCGTAGATATTCCACGAATACATGGGAAGCGTACACAAATCGGACTCGGGCATTGCACTGCATGCTGCAAGGCGTGCTTGACGTACATATTACTGACGGCAATTCTTGCACTGGGTCATCGCCGCAGCTGCACAAGATCACAACCCCCAATTGCCTTCAAGCAGCAGAGCCCGGAACTGCCTGGCTGCGATGCTTGCCTACGGTGATGGTGGTTTTTCAGGAAGTTCAACGAGAAATTGAAGGTCAAGTGGTTCTAAGCTCGGCTCGAGTTAGTGGAATCCCGAGTCCATGTTCTGGTGGGGCAGGTCACCAGACGGTGTTAGTGGCGAAAGCCACACTCTGGAGCAGACTGACTCGAGACTAGCGTACCTAGGTAGTGAAATAAGGGGGAGAGGAAAAAAATAAGGGACTCTTCAAGGTCGACCTGTCTTATGAGCGAGCAGAGCGACGAAAACAATGTTCGGTCTAGCCAGGATCTGCGCCAGGGGGGGATAAGGTGTGCAGTTGCTGGCAGCGGGGTCCCTTATTATTTTTTTTTGTTTTTGTTTTCCTTTATCGATGTTGGAACTTATTAGGAGATCCGAGGAAGCAACTGAGCTGATAGAACCCAAGTTGTGTCTTGTCTAAAAGGTTGGGATGGGGTACTGTGAAGTGGGTAACTCTAAGCTTGGACGGGGGCCCGACAGGTAATAAGACAAATTGCAAACGAGCGTTAATGTTCACTTCAGATAAAAATAAAAATAAGATGGAAGATTCGCCCAAGGAAGTGTCGTTGTAGATAGGTCAGGCTCCGGGATCTCAAGCTGCAGCGCGTCGCACAAGAATAAACCGACGAAGGGGAAAATGTGTAAGAGTAGAAAGCCAGACCACAGGGACTTGTAGTGTATGGCCCGGACAGGGTAGCAGCAGGGACTGAAAAAAAGGTGGGATGTGCCTGTTTTCTTGAGTTCCCAAATTCAGATCAGGTAACCCGAACCCAGGGTTAAGAGCACGAGATCCTTGCAAGGTAGGGCGGTAGAGACTGGAATGGATACAATAATGTAGAGCTAGTAGGGGCTAGTGTTGTTTGAACGAGGGCGGTGCTGGCCCGCCGCGTAAATGAGAAGGGGAGACGATGGAGGAGGGCGGCGTATGAGATGGGGGAGTGAGGGAGGGAGAGAGAGGATGGCGATGATGACGATTGCTATGATGACGATGAAGATGACGATGGTGGATAGTGCTGGGGTGGTGAGATAGTAGGTAGTTGTTGATTGCTTGCTATTGTAGTAGGTAGGTAGGTGGTTCTTTTTTTTTTCGTTGTTGATGACTGTTAATGACAATGGCGAACGAGATACACCACGCACACGCTTTTTCGACACAACACAATACAACACAACACAAAAAGGTGGTATGTATGTATGTATGTAGCTTAGTTTTTTAGTTATTACCAGGTAGCAGTTTAGTTGGAAGAAGGTGGTGCGAGCGAAGGAGGTCGACTTGTGTGTGTGGGTGTGGATAGGATGGCAGGCCGGGCTTCTAGACCCCAAATTGGTAGATGCGTAGATGCATGCAGATGGGGAAAGCTCGACTAGAAACAAGTGATGAGCTGTCGGTAGTCGCGGTGGGAGTCGCCGTTGCGGGAGACAAATGGAGGATTTTTAGCTGGTATTGTGACCCGACGGGGGGAGTATCTTGGAGGTTCTTTCCAGGTTCTTTCTAGGTCCCGCACGAGGCCATTCAAGGTACCAGGTACTGAGTCGATACCAGAACGCTCTAAGGCTGTTAGGGCTGCACGTCTAGCGGACAATATAGAGCTATTCTAGGATATCCAGCTGTTAGACAAACCGAGAATGAATAAAAAAGGAAAATTAAGAAAAAAAAAATAACTAATGGAACACGTGCGTATGTTGATTTAAAAAAAAAATTGGACCGGGCATAGGACAATAGGTGAATTAGACGCAGCCGTAAAAGCCCAAAAAACCTCCTTAGCTTCACTGATGCCGATGTCGAATGGGGACGTGTGGTTTGTCAGAAGAGGCTTACACAAGTTAACCAAACGGCTTGTAGCCTCCTCACACCGCCTTGCATCTAGCTCTGCTCTTGGTGAGGGTCGAGGTTGTGATGGCAGCAAGCTGCATGCATGAAAGTCTTGGATACTGCGACCAGGGGGTGCGGGCGGTGCTCTTTAGACGGCTCTGGTCTAGCCTAATGAAATAATAAAGCTGTGGGTTCTTCGGAAAAGAAGGGTGGGGTCGCGCTCGTGGTCCGTGTTCCGTTATATTCCCCAGGGCGGTTGTGCTGTGGCTGTGGATGGCCCGATGGTGGTAGACGGCGGGGTGACTGGGGGTGGTCCAAAGACAGGGAGAGAAGAAGAGAAAAGGTGTATATTATACCTGTGGTCGTACAAGAGCTCACAAAGACTTTTTCTAGCACATACCTAATATACCTAGGAGATACAGACCTCATGTAGATAACCCCAGAAGCTTATGAGGGAGGAATCCGCGTTCCAGATAGATACGTCTCCCGTGGCAGACGATGATAATAGCCTTTTTGACAATTGCAACCCTATGTGAGCCGACGGGACATGGTCCAAGAGTGGATAAGGGAAGATGGGACGATCCCTAATATATAGATTAGCAACGCGTCACTAGGTTATAGGAGAGCTTAAGAGTTCCTATATCCATCTGTCGGTGACTTTGTGTGCCCATGACGACTTTTTTTTTTTTTACCTCCTGTTTCTTCTCCTGCTCCTCCAGTGTAACTGATAGCTCCCACCCCAGAGCAAGAGGAACGTAGCCGCACCAGCCCCGGTACCATTAGGCTGGAGGCCTTCTTTGCATGGTTGTTTCTGCAGCCGAAGGTAATCTGTGTACCTATCTATGTTGCGTACCTTTGTGTGACATGCCTCAAAAGCTGTATTGTGTGACAAAGCAATACCTATAGGGCAAGTATATGGGTGGTATCTGCCCCAAAATGCTTGTTTCGAGACGCCCCCCATACCATCGTCCAAAGACAGGACACAGGGTAGGGCAACGGGGTGCACACAAGCAAAATAATAATAATAATAATCGGGGTACATGCTAGGTAGAGCAGTAATCCGTATGTACTCCGAGTAACCCCCCTTACCCCCCTCTTATTCCACGGGGACACCCACAGGGTCGTAACTACCTGAGCGGACGAGAGCTGATCAACTAGATCATCTGATACTCGGCGGCCAGTAAAGCTTAACGCGATGGATGCGAGCCAACTGTTCCGGCTTAATTCGGATGGGCTCGTACCTGTTGTACAGTTGTACGTATAGGCACTTGCCAGATACGGGCTCCTGTCCAGAGGCTAGCTGGGGGAGTTTTACACGAGAGGGAGAAAGGTAGAGAGGGAGGGAGAGTATACTATCCGTCTCTCGCGAGTACCCGGTACCGTTGGGCTGTTAGTCTGTTAATGGTGTCCAAAGGTTCCAGTACCTCCCATGAGGCACGAAGAAAACGAGACGGGTAGGTCCCTCTCCCCCCTTGAAAAGGAAGGGAAAAGAAAATTAGAAAAAGAAAGAAAAGAAATAAAAATTCCCTTATAGGCAAGCTCTATTCGGAGCGGCCTAGCTCTCTCTTCACCCAGGGGTACCGGGACTCACCTCACACTCTCTAATACCTTTCTAGCTCTCTTCCTTCCGGCATCCTGAAGAACTTGCTCAAGTACCCAATGCGGAAGAAGGAAGAGGGAGAGGGGAAGAAGGAAATAAGAGATGAGAAACTGGAGAACGAGCCGGGACGGCAGATGCATCGTAGCTTTCGCCGACCGCTTCTCCTTATTTTTTTTTCTTTTTCCTTTTCCTTCTCCCTCCCTCTCTCTCTTCCTCGATTTCACTCCGGCATCTTCTTAGTCGTGCTGCCCTAGATCGCCAATCCCGTCTAGTCTTATTAATCCCTTTCACGAGCCTAGAAATCGACTTCAGCCGGACGGGAGCGCTCATCCCACCAGCAACCTCTTTTCTGCATCTCAGCTTCCCTGCATAGTTACTTCGCTTGTCTGTTCCGAAGTATGTCGAGGCTGGGTCAAGAATTCTTGGCATTCGGTCCTGATTGGCTCGCCTCCTGACCGACCAGTTCGATAAGGCACGATAAGATCCAAACCTGGCGACCGGTCTGGAAGTGGAGTCCGCTCCTCATGCAGTAAGATTCTGAAAATCGATAATAGTTGTCTACCGACTAGAATCCCATGTTCGTCTTGCCCATCTGCTTTCCATTTGCGGACTTCGGCCCCGAGTCCGTGTAATAATAAGTGTGGTATCCGTCCGCCGAGGCAGTTGGAACCTCCTGGACGTCCTGGGTCCTGATTCCTGAATTCTGCAATTCCGCACCTGTCGTCTCCGCTCTGCATTCCAACTTCGCAACGTGTCATACAGCAGCAAGCCACCGGCAAATCGCAGCAGAGCATTGGCAAATTTGAGATGACATGAATGACAGAAATGACAGTAGTGCCCCCACCCCCGGGCTTTGGTGCCATGCCATCATAACGAATTGGCGGGTATATAGTGTCCCTCACCATTGAGTCACTATTTCCCGCTGTCATGAGGTGTTGGGTACAGATGCAGTCTATGTCCCAAGCTGGTACGCTGACTTGGATTTTTCGGATTACGGCTGCACAGGCCGTGTGATAGCTCACGGAGGGAGACGCTGAACCTCTCTCTCTACCAGCGCCCAGCGCCCATCCGCAACCACAATCGGCAGGATAAAGGGCCGCTGGGGATTTCTGCCGCGTGGGTTAGACAAGCATGACTTGCAGCCTGGGAGAGAGAACAGGCACGGTCCGCTTCATGGGTCACCTCGGCTAGCCTTCTCGATAGAGTCTGCCACAGCATACTGTCCCGCGCAGTATGTTCTGCAGCTGGAACGCAGATTCGTCTTCTTGGCGCCCTTGTCGGACATCCCTGCATGGTTCAGGTGGACAAAGAACGCCGACGGACTTGTCTCACGTTACTCACAAGGCTGAGACCGCCTGGGGCAACCCGGCACACGTCTACTGCATAGCCTGCGGTTCTGAATCATCGAGGCGTTTGCGGGGGAGACCGTCCCCAATTCCCTACCGAAGCCACCAGGACTTTAGAACTTCCCCGAGCGCCGCAGGCCCGAAAGTCCAGGAAAATTGGGGTCGGTTTACCAGATCAGGCGGTACTGCTGTCCACGTCACTCGCGACGAGCGCAGAAGAGCCTCCCCAACATTGAAGGCTCCCTATATCGGAATGACGTCTGAAAACACTTGTCTCCAGGGTGTGACGCGGTAGCTGCTGCAAGCAGCACTGCAGCAGGTTCTGATCTCAGACAGAGCTGCAGACCCTTCCAGTAAATGAGCTAGAAAAAGAAAAAAAAATAAAGAGGGGGGATATGTGTCTGCGATTTGGCGAGATCAACTGACGCTTTGCTAACCAGGTTTCGGTTCACGTCTCTAAGAATAACCACCACTGATCAGAGATCCAGAGCATAGACGGATCTGCAGGTGATACAAACCCTTGCCAATGGTTTGTTTCTAGCGCAGATCAGCATACGCTACGTCTGGAGCTAGCAGTTAGGTATCGATATAGCTGAGGCTCCCAGACGCGCAGACGCAGATACCAGACGCAGATTTCCAGGTGCCCTGTCCGTGTGTCCGTCTTTCCGTTGCAGCTCTCTTTTCCTCTGTTCGCGTCCGTCCGTGAGTGACGACGTCTTGCAGCAGTAAACAGGCCCTCGTGAGAGATGTCAGACCACGTGTATTGGGATTACAGACTTACAATCCTGTTCACAACTGTCTTCTCGAGGCTGGCAGGTTTCGGTACCACACTTGGTGGACGAAAGCGGGGAAGGGATGGATTGTCATGAGGCCTGTTGAAAAGAGGCCAGATCTGGTTCGTAACGGTTGGGCTCGCGAGTAAGGAAGAGACGTGGCAGTAAGAAACTTCTACTGTGCCATGGACACGGAACGGCTCCTGCTTTGACGGCTGAACGTGGATGAGCCCCGTTGCATGACGTCTCTCGGCATACTGTCGCTGCGGGAGATGATTGAATGAAGAGATGCCGTCCCACGTCCTTGAGTGGACCCGAGAGAAGTGAGAGAGTGAGAGAAGAGTGGGAAGGGGGCGGGATTGGACAGAAGCAAGAAGGGAAAGGCCGCACCTCTCCCGGGCTGAGTTCAACGTTTGTACCTAAAGGGTAGACTCGCACGCACCTCTACCCCCTAGGTACCTCCCCGCGGTGATAGGTGCCGATGCCACAACATCTGACGCTCCAAGTATTACATAGATGCCCGAGGTACAAACTGCGGGAGGAGTGGATGGCCTATATGTACCTGTATGTATTGTACAGGTCGACCGGTACGTTGCGTGCCTCTCTATACTACCTAGGGTGGATCAGTTGAAGAAGGACGGGTCAATCAACGAAGGCAGCTTCTTCAGAATTCCGGGGTTTCCAGTTTTAAGAGCTAACGATGATTGGCTGCATCTTAGGTTCTGAAAAAGGGTCGACTTCCTTCTCAAAGTGGCATTCAGGGGGGTGCGGTTGCTCACCTACGCGCTTACCCACCAGCACCATTCCCTGCTCAAGTCAAGTTGTTATAAACACCTACAATAGGTACGTGGAAGGTACCCAGGGCCCAAGTCGACATAGCGCCGAACCCGCTAAGGCAATAAATGCACTCCAAGCTCCGCAAATTCATGTCATTGAGTTTGTCTGCGGGTAGCTGCCGCCTGTCACGCGTAGTAGGTAGCTCCCGCTTCGGGGCTTGTTAGACGGAAGTACCTGGCCTTAGCCACCAAGCCAAGAGTTTCCTCCCTATCTCCCAACCATTGGGGGGATTATAACGTACATATACACATGTATAGCTACCTACCTACCTACCTACATAGGTACCTACCTACATAGGCAGACATCCACGTTATATGTACGTATGGAAGACGGAGTTTCATGTGTACATTTGCATTTACTAAGGAGGCACTTGACTTAGTCTGCTGGCTGGTATGGCAACCGGTAAAGCAGCCGGTGAGGGAACCGGCTAGGTCGTTTATTGGAGGGCCAGTGGTTACATCAAATACACAGAGAAGTAATAGCCACTCATACTCGTAAAAGCTGCGTGTATAGGGCACTACATGCAACCCCCGGCATTAGGTGGGAGAAGTACCTATACAATACCTTCTACATGCCGAATACATACGTGGAGACATCCGGACCGGTCAGGGGGGGTACTTCCGTGTTAGTCGTTAGGTACCTGTGTCGTGGTTTCTGTTTAAATCTGAAGGTGTTTTTTAAATCTTCCAATCCTCCAGCGGGATCCGAATTTATTTCTTCTTCTCAAGATTTAGCGGGTTTAGGAGGTAGTCGGCGTAGTAGGTAGGTTATCCTTCTCAACCTGGCCCTCCGGTTTATCGTGTTGTACGACACCTTGGGTAATCTCTCCTTGCACGAGATAGAGCGCGGACTTCTGGTTTAACTATAATCTATTCCTCTGCTTTTCTATTCTCTGGTATGTTAGCTAGTTCCGCCCTCATAGTACCTATTCGGGAGGTCCATCCCGGTACGATCTCCCGGAGGCTAACAGCGCGGAGCGGAATACCTCGATATCTCCCTTTCCCTCCTACTCGGCCATGTATAGGTATGTACCCCAGATGGACGCAGCTGAACTAGCTCCTCGCCACGCCCTAACGGCCCTGACGTCTTCCCTTCCCCATTGAGCTTTTTGCAGATGCGGGCCGCCCTACCTTGTCTGCCTCACGATTTCCGGCAACCTGGTAGCCTCCTATGCGGCCCACGGCTGGTAATATCGCTTGTCTCGAACTTTTGTGTGGCTGACACACCCAAGACCAGAATTCCTGCGACCCGGGACCAGCCGGCGCCACACCCATACCGACGCTTGCATATTGCGACCCCTCCGGATCTTGGATATGACCCTGGGACGTGCATTTTGCATCTGGCCCAGTCCACTCACCAGCTCAGAAGACAGAAGCCTGACGCGGGGGCATCTGCCAGGCTAAGATCGGGTAATATCATCGTGGGGGGCCACCACTAGCCTTGGGTCGGTCTGGGTTAGTGTCATGGCACTTGAGAGCGAGTGCAGCCTGAGTGACGAGCTGACACGATACCTCTATCCGATACTGCTTACCACAAGAATCTGGAGGCGCCACCTCCACATATAACTGGTCGCACGCCCGGGACTCCCCAATCGTGGGCTCGCTGTCAGATTTCAGGATAGCTGCGCGTGACAGATCGGAATTCCCCCTGTCATCCCCCTTACCCTGCTAGTCGTGCTACTCGAGATGGCAATGTCCAAGTTAAGCCTCGTATCCTTTGGATATGATATGATCACTTCGGGCCATATGACCATCTATCCCATCGCGTTTACCTATCAAATAAGTGCTTGCCGGACGGGAAACGACTCGAGACAGCTTTTCGTGCCTAGCCTATCTCGACAAGCCATATCCAAACTCAAGTCTACGCAGTTACCCGGGCCGCGTTCGCGTTTGGCGACGGATCACAATGGCCGAGTACGATAGCTTTCGAAAACCACTAGCACGTGTGTATCAACCTATCTCAAGGTTCTAATTCCTGGTGGGTGGCGGTAGACATTCCGAGTTAGCGCACGGAGAATATACCTCGTGTCCGGCCCATGGTCACTCTTTGATATTAAACTAGGTAGCCTATGATACTAACAGCGGAGATGATGTCGCTCCTATGCGCCGTTAGCCGGTACTTTAATCCGTGGGTGGCCTCTCAAAACATATGTCAGTCAGGGAGATCCAGGAAAAAAAAGTAGAGGACCGCGTAGGGAGAATAGCGAGACGAAACGGCCCATGAGCCCCTCAGCATCGAGGGTAAGCGGCCCCAGTTCGATGGAACGGCAGGAATAACGCACGTACGTTGAGTCGAGTCCCCCCAAGCCTACGCGTGTCTTGGATAGGAAAGCTATTATACACCGACTTGCTACTGCTTGTCGTAACAGAAGCAAAACAGGATACACTAGTGGGTTAGCGTAGACCACAGCAAGCAACGGGCTGCGAGAAGCCTATCTTGACGACCAATCGCCTTCGAGTTACCCCAGGAGGCCACGCCATCTCAACCGACAGCACTAAATGTCTCCTCCAGACCGACTTTTTCTAATCTTCGAGGTTTATCATCTGCCGGACTATCGTGTCGTTGACCGCATCACAAAATCGTCATCTCGACCGGGATGGTTATATACGCTAGATCATATATCACATTCTAGGGGACAGCCCAACGCTAGAGTCGGTCATTTGAGCTTCTGCCCTGAAAATGCGCGACCCTTTTAGCGCGGCCGCCGCGCGAGACCAACCTGAAGCAAGATTAACGAATAGCGTCCGAGCCGCGGCTGTTCCGGCTCGCTCTGATTCGCGGTCCATACACCGAGCCCATGCAAGGATCTTACACTGCAGCATATAGAAGACAACAGAGGTAGAGATAGTCGGTGTATGTAGAGCGTTATCTACTAACTCAAAATATAGGCTACACCCGGCGGACGACTTGTTGCCTCCATGTCCATGTCGATGTCCTTGCCGACCTTGTCGAATCAGCCACGAGTTAACTCATGAGTAATAGCGATATACTTGTCGGAAGTGACTGACTCGGCCTATATGGCGACCCAATCTGGGATCATCGGGATTTGAAAATGGACACCTTCGGCATTGAGTTGTTTATGTGAGGGAATTCACTACATGGTCGTAAGTACAACCTACCTACCAAGGTAAGGTGCATGCTTCATATAAATCTAGTCCAGCCCAGGCAAGCCAGCATATCAATATATTGGCGATGTCGCACCTAGATTCACGTCGCGACGTGGCGCTACTGCCGATCATTTTTAATGTTAGAAATGCGGTCTGCATTCGGGTGACTTCTAAGGGGTTCTTTAGAATACGCTGCCAGTCGGGCTGAAGTCTACCGAGATAATATTGAGGACGAGGAGAACTCGGTTTAACAACTGCCTATTGTCGGTTTGCTCCTTTTTATTATCGATATGTGCATTCTCGATTCATCTCGGTTGGAAATCCATACTTGGACCTAAGTAGATACCTAAGATAGGTATACGGGTAAAGACAAATAATACATTCATGAGCTTTGTAGGATGAGGGAATAAACGTTGTTTAATCGACCGTCGTATGGATACCCCATTCTGGAAGAGTTGCGGCTCAGATGAATTGGGGATGGAAGATCCCATAAATGTACATGCAAGCCGGTGACGCGTCGATCGGACTAGACACTCAGTGGCGGATGGCCGGTTCGGTGAGGCTTTTCCTCAATCGCCGTAATATCATTCGTAAATAGGGGAACAGAGATCCTTATTTATATGATGTATATGTTGAAGATATGGAGTTAAACTTGCAAATATGGGTGCATATTGGCGGTCATAGTAAGGTGGCGGTCTTACTCAAGGGTTAATTACGAATTACAAACAAGAGTTGTGTAACTTCGGCCGGGAGTCTCCTGCTGTCAGAACTTTAACAAAACGGTATACGCGTGAGGAATAACTTAAGACTATTCGTAGAGGCGTACTTGGGAAAGGACTATCAAGTGAAGTTATTCGCAAAGTAACTCGCAAGCCTTTGTAAGAAGTAGCACTGGGTTGATCGGACTAACGTAAAACGGGGAAGAACGGGAGCAGATCTACGGATTATGTACGTACTAGGTACCTAGGCAACTAGTAACCTAAGGTTATACCATGTAAGCGAAATTTTGCAGGGGCAACACACTAGCCACACTTATCATGCACGTAACATTTACACACATATACGACTTACGTAATTCACCAGGCCAAGCCCTGTCCCGGCAGAAAGCGAGAGCCCTAGCTAATAATCTAGTGCCCCACACTCGGGTCTGCTACGGCAAATGCTATCCACTTATTACGAAGCTATTTCAGCCTCGTCCTGGCAAACTTTCCCCGATAATCCTCAGCCTCGCCATTAGCCTTCCAATTCAACCCAGTAGCAATCCCGCGCGACGAATTACTTAGGATCTATACTCCATTACTTGGGTTCCGTGCTTCTTCAGCCATCTAGAAGACAAGAGGGGCCTCTTATCGCCATAAGCAGTTTGCCTTGTTCCGCGCTTAGGTCTTATTCCACCGCTGCGCTTTCTAAAACAAGAATCAACCCCCAAACCCGCCACAGAGTCTGGAACCACCGCGGCGCCGCAGACCCGAGAGACTTCCGTCAGCCTCGGAGCTCCCGCTGCCTCAGAAAGGGAATAACAGGACCTGCATCAGAGGAGGAGGATACCTTATTCTCCCCTCTACCATACCATCCTCCAAACCACCACCACATCACACACATAGACGATGTCGCAAACGCCTGTCAAGGTACCGGCGTCGGCGGCTAACTACACGCCCGCCACGCAGGACCAGGACCTGCGATCTCAGATCAACGCTCTCCTCATACGAGAAGGGCACGTAACCAAGTACGTTCTCGTCCCATAACCGTAACAATAGCAACGTCATCTCCCTCCCATCCCTCGACGCAAACAATAAAAATAATGAAAAGAAAAAAAAGAACACCCACCACCAAGTTACAAAGAGAAGTCGAAAGGAGATAAATTAAAATAAATTAAAATAAAACAAGACAAGACAAGACAGGAGATCCATAGCTAACCCACTCGCCCAACCCTCCCCGCAGAATCCAAGAACACTTCCTCCACGCGCTCAACGCGCACCCCTCCAACTGGCCCTCGACCGTGCAATCGCACGCCCTCGCGCTCCTCCGCGCCGGCGAAGTCACCACCTTCCCCGCGCTCGTACGGCGCGTCCTCGAAGACGTGCGGCACGACACCGCCGCCGCCGCCGCAGCAGCCGCCTCCGCCTCCTCCTCTTCCTCCACCACGGCTTCGGCGAACACGTCGTCGTCGTCGTCGTCTTCCGACAACGCGAACGCGAACTCGAACGGGGCGAGCACGAACGGCGAGGTAAACGGTACTAGCGGTAGCAGCACGAACGGGAGCAGCAGCAGCAAAAACGGAACGGGCGCGGGCGGCGTCAACGGGACCGGCGCGGGCGGCGGGAGCGCGGACGGCAGCCTGGCCGTGCCGCAGGCCGTGGTCGACGCCGTGCTCAAGGTCGCCCGCGAGTGCCTGGACACGGTGTGCGAGGTGGACGACGGGTCGACGGCCGGCTAGACGGGCGCCCGCCGACCAGGACTTCCACCCCCCCGAGCACCCCCAACCCCCCGACTCCGACCCCGACCCCGGCTTCGGCACGCCGCAGCCGCCATAAACGTCGTGGCGATCGTGGGAGCCGACCGTAATAAGCAAGTCCGCGGCCGCGGCCGGGGAAGGGGGTGCCGTGGCCTGTGCTTCTTTTCGGCACGGTGAGCGCCCCGGCGTCGTCATCGTCTAGATCGGTGACGGTGACGGAAGGAGTGAAAGGGGTAGGGGGCTAGGGGGTTAGTGATTGGGGAGGAGGAAAGGGGAAGGGGAAGGAGAAGGGCTGTATACATATTTACCTACATATATTCATAACCCCCGTCCGTACATGCCGTACACGAGGGAGCGCGTTTCGATCTTGAATCCGGGTTTACTTACCGCATTACCACACCACTTACCTACCTACCTACCCACCCGCCGACCTCCCTCCCTCCTACCTACCCGGGCAACAGTTCCGGGCAGACTGTACGGGGGAGGGGGAGGCAGGCAGGCGGGGAGGCGGGTTACCTTCTATTCTACACCAGACAGAAACGTTACCGCGGATTCAGAAACGGGTACAAAGGGGTGGTGGTGGTGGGCGAGGGAAGGGGGAGCATTGGCGTTTAGCAAATCCGGGTTTAAACTGGAATTTTACACGAGGCGGTCGAGAGGAAGTAAGTGTGTGTATGTGTGTTAAGAGAGAGGAGGAGAGAGAGAAGGGGGGGTAAAGGAGGCATAGGCCGCACACATACAAACGTTCCTTGAATGATCATCGACCTGCATCAATGATAGTTATTACGTTAGGTATATTCAACCACTCCAAACTAGGCCTACTCGTGGGTTCGCTATTACCTAGATCTTTCGTCAGGAATCGTGCCCCTTGAATGTCACGCTGTTACAACAGCTAGTATTACGACTGTGGAAGTACGGATGACCTGCGACACCGGTGCAGATAATGAAGCCCGGCTACGGGCACCTATCATACTATATGAATCACATAGAACATTAAGACGAATAGTAATTATGAGCAACGCAAAGTCAATTTGTGAGGTCTATCGTAAACTAGTTTGTTTACCGCAGCGCGGTATGCATATGGCTATTTTGTTTTAGTCCTGTTGGGACAACGCATCTCTAGCGAGCCTGCAAACGATCAACCAGCCATACTATCGTCGCGCGATGAAAAGCAGCTGCAACTCCGTCCCTAGCACTCTGACAGGACAAAGCCTATCAGAAATGCAAACTCCTTCCACGAACCACGAAAATGAATAGGACGTCGGTTTAAAGGTGACGTTCCTGACGTTGTTATTACGTTGTCGTGAATGTCTGGATACATGGCGAGCAAAGGAATTAGAGTATAGGGCGGCGTACCCAACCGCTGGGCTTTCTAAGCGGCTGGCATTTAGTCGTAGAGGCCATCATCGTCACCGGCCTGGCCGAAGTTGTTGTCGCCAGAGCCAGCAGCACCCGAACCGGTGGCGGAGGGGAACTGGAAGAAGGCACCGGGGCCAGCGTTCTTCATCTGCTGGGCAAAGGCCTCGTATCGGCGAATCTCCACGTCGTTGACGGATCTTCGGGCCATTTGCATGGCCTCCTCGAAATGACGCTTGGTGAGTTCGGGAACAGGGTCCTCAACCTCCTCGTCGACATCCATGTCACCCTCGCCTTCGGCCTCGCGAGCGCGTTGTCGCTCGATTTCAAGGGTGATAGATTCCTTGATAGCGATCTTGACGGCTCGCTGGGTGATGAATCCCAGATCGGCACCAGAGAAACCGTGGGTCTTGGAGGCGATGTAGTTGAGATCAACGTCGGCGGCGACAGGCGTCTTGCGAAGCTGAGCCTTGAGGATGCTGAGACGACCGGCCTCGTCGGGCAACGGCACATAGATCAAAGAGTCGAGACGGCCCGGACGGCACAGGGCCGGGTCTAACTGCTCGGGCCTGTTGGTAGCTCCAATGACGAAAACGTTCTTCTTGGAGGTCATGCCATCCATTTCTGTTATATAACGTTAGCTATGCATTTTTTCGAGAGTCTAAGGAAGGAAAACTTACCAGTCAGAAGCTGATTGACGACACGATCAGAGGCACCACCGGCGTCGCCAACGGATCCGCCACGAGCCTTAGCAATCGAATCCAACTCGTCTAGGAAGACAACGCAAGGAGCAGCCGCGCGAGCCTTGTCAAAAATATCTCGGATGTTGCTCTCGGATTCACCAAACCACATGCTCAGCAACTCAGGGCCCTTGACAGAGATGAAGTTGGCCGCGCATTCATTTGCGACGGCCTTAGCCAACATCGTCTTACCCGTACCAGGCGGGCCGTAGAACAGGACACCGCGTGACGGAGAAAGACCGAACTTGAGGAACTTCTCGGGGTGATCGACCGGGTATTGGACGCTCTCCTTGAGATCCTGCTTGACCTCTTCCAAACCTCCGATATCTTCCCAACGGACGTTGGGAACCTCGACAACGGCGACTTCGCGGAGAGCAGACGGGTTCGAGACGCCCAAGGCGAATCTGAAGTTCTCCATGGTGACGCCTAGGGAGTCAAGGACTTCGGCATCAATGGTGTCCTCGTCAAGATCGATGAGATCCATCTTCTCACGAATTTGCTGCATGGCAGCCTCCGAACAGAGGGCAGCGATATCGGAACCGACGTAACCGTGAGTCTCCGCAGCAATCTGCTCAAGATCGACATCGTCGGCAAGCTTCATGTTCTTGGTGTGGATCTGGAGAATCTCGAGGCGGCCAGTGGGATCGGGAATGCCAATATCCACCTCACGATCGAAACGACCAAATCGTCGCAGGGCAGGGTCGATAGAGTTAGGACGGTTCGTGGCAGCCATGACGACAACGTTGGAACGCGCCTTCATGCCGTCCATGAGAGTAAGCAGTTGAGAGACGACACGTCGCTCAACCTCACCGTTTGTCTTTTCTCGCTTGGGGGCGATGGAGTCGATTTCATCGATGAAAATGATGGCCGGGGAGTTCTTCTCAGCCTCTTCGAAGGCTTTTCGAAGATTGGACTCGGATTCACCGGCCATCTTGGACATGATCTCCGGGCCGTTGATCAGGAAGAAAAAGGCACCGGTTTCGTTGGCGACGGCACGAGCCATCAGCGTCTTACCGGTACCTGGGGGACCATAGAGCAAGACACCGCGCGGGGGCTTGATACCGATGGACTTGAAGAGTTGAGGATGGCGCAGAGGTAACTCAACCATCTCTCGAATCTGGGCCATCTGCTTACGGCAACCACCGATGTCGTCGTAGCCAACCTCGTTGAGGTTGTTCTCCTCCTCCTCACGCTGGATAGGCTCGCCCTCGCAGTGAATGACGGTATCCTGTGCGACGATGCCATACTCCGGGGGATCAACCTCGACAACCTTGAACTCCACCTGTCTCATACCTCCTCGGACGATAAATAGATCGCCCTGGCGGACAGGTCGGTATGCTTCTCGGAAGTAGGGGGCGAGGAAGACATCGAAGAGAGAGCCAGTCAGACCCTCGACGGTATCGGCGATGGGGAGTACCGCAATGCGCTTGGCCTGTTGATTTGAGTTAGTAAAGACGAGTCATATGATTGACTTTCACTTGGCGGGTATCAAGGTACGCACATATTTGATATCAGGGCATGCGTGAATGGTAACGATATCGCCGTGCTTCACTCGCAGGTTGTGGCGGACGACTCGGTTGAGTCGGGCACTGCCATCATCAAGGTCGTCGTCGGCGAGGACGATCAGGACAGTGTCCTTTCGCTTCTTGCCTCGTACAAGGACGGTGTCGCCACGGAACAGTTGGAGCTGTTCCATGGTGTTGTTAGATAGTGCGATGATAGAGTTGTCATCGTTAACGGCGTCCGTAACCCTTGATCAACTCGTCAGTAATCGCTAGTTAGACGCCTTGGGAGCTAATACGTACATCAACTGGTTAGGCTTCTTCTTCTTCTTGAGGATAGCCGTGGAGGTGTCATTCTCCTCCTTGGGCTCGGCGCCGGAGACGTCGCTGGAAATAGGGTTAGCACGATTCCGACCCTGCGATAAAAGCAGACGGTTAACGTTGCAGAACTTACGCCAAGTTGACCTTCTTCTTGTGCTCGTGTTCAGGCGCCATGGCGTTTGCTGGACGAATGAAGGTTGTTTGTCGAAGGTCAGGTCCGGCTGCGCGGTGTGTAGTGGAGGTGGTGGAGAGATATGGGAGAAACCACGGGGAAAAGGAACGTGGTTGATGGGGGGTTTGAAAAGGAAGATCGCAAAGGTAGGCCGATCCTTTACGAGATTGACTGGAGATGATATTATCTCGAGTTTAAAAGGGCTGTGGGATGACCAGAAAAAAAAGATGGTGAAAGTGGAAGAAGGTGAACGAGGTTCGGAGTTTGGGATTGTTCTTACGTTCTGTAGCGTCTGAACTGTGATGACGAGAGGTAGAAGGAGCTCGGACCAGGTGGGGACCGAACTACATAGTACTAGGGCCGCCACACCTTCCAATTACTTCCACAGCCTGGCGATTTCTGCGGTTGAACAAGCCAGATTTCTCGCCCACCAAGGTACCGATAGTAGGTACCCGGCTGACTAACTGATAACTTATCGGACAGGCAGACAAGTCGCTACGCAATCAGGCAATTAGGCATGGTACCTGCATACGTGGGCAGCCCATGAAGACCTACAGTTAGGGTATTTACTGAGGAGCCTTAGTGATTTTCATACACCGATAGCCTGTAGGTCTTCCGCCGGCGCGGTTGCACGGTCGCCGCCTGCCTACCGTAGCGGAAATGGGTGGAAAAAAGTAACGGTTATTTACCTAGCAACTGTCCGGCTGTATCACAACCATAATTTAAAATTCTACGATTACTTAAAAAATAACGGTTATTTTAATAGTAAGGGTTAAAAAATAAATAATTTTAATTGGTTAGATTTTTAATTATAGGTTAAGAAAAAAAAATTATTTAAAAAATTTAAAAAATATAAGTTTCGAATTTATAATTTTATTATATATATTTTATATTTATAATAATTAAATTAATTTAAAATTAAATAATTAATTTAAACTTCGATTATAAAAGTTTAATATTTTTATATTATATATATATAAAATTAAAATTTTTATAATTTATTTTTTTTAATTAATTAAATTAAAAATACGTATTTAATACGTATTTATTTATAACATTTCGTAATTTTAATAACGTTTTTTTTTAAATAACCATCGTTTACGTTATATAACGTTTTTTAAAATCGAAAAACCTATTAATAATAACGGTTACCTACTATTAAAACCGTTACTTCAAACCACCCAATCCCGTTGCGGTAAGTACGTAAATTTATAATAGTGGAATATTCTAGCATAAGAGATTTCCTTTTTGTATTATGCTTAAGTCAAATTACTTTCTCAGTCAGCTCTCAGACGGCTCTCAGACAACCGTCAAAAACAAGTCAGCCGTAGCCTTTCTTTTAATTTGAAGGTTTTGGCAAGGCTCGCAACCCATTGAGCCTTAGGGGTAGGTACTTAATGCGAAGGGGAGCTTACCAGCCAGAATTGCTCTTATGAAGTCGCATCGTACAACAGAGCGCAGCACGGCTTAGACAATAGGGATCTACACACCCCCTTTTAAAAAAGTTCATCGGCTCTTGGACCAGGCTTTCGTCCCTCTACGCCATATCATTTTGCAACATCTATTCACTTACTTAGCTCGAATAGCTGACGATGGCTCGCTCATGAGTATACGACCATCCCTCCTAGCTGCCAAGATATTTCAAGGGGAGGAAGTTTTTAGCCCGTGAAACCTCAGTACGTTATACTAGTATAGCATAGAAAACGGGTAAACACTTACTACAGGAAGACCCTTAAAATCTCTATACCGATATATACTTACACAGAGATCCTGAGCCGAGATTGAGTTGCGACGCTCCCTTGCTTTGGTCTTAAGCCCCTGGGCTAAGCCGACGCTTGGAAAGACTTCGAATGCTCTACATGGTATACATATGTAGGTACCTACCCAACCAAAAAGCAACCTGACCTAAAAGTAAAGCGATCATATCGCGATGATTCGAGTTCAAGTCGAAGAATCTCTCAGGTCCTACCACAGCGTACTTCCGATGACCGATCTCCTATTCTCTTGGCAACCCAATCATGCCCTGACCGCTATAAGCGGTTTTAAAGCCTCGCGGCGCATGACTTTTGCTCGAAGGTGGGGAGTTGCCCGTACAGTTGCAAATGACGTCACAAATACTATCTTATCTCTGCCGTGCCGAGTACGATCAATTATTGTGTAGGATCAACCCCAGATAAGAAACCCATAAAAGTATTATGGTACAGTTGCGTTGGCTGCAGCAACGCACGAAATTTCCAGCATCTGCCTTTGGTTTCTAATAATGCTGATGCGACCAAAACCGACGAGAAGCGATCCCGTTCGGCAACCCGAATGTGCTGCAACGACGGAAAAAAAAAAAAAAAAATTAAACGGCTATCACCAGGACAGAGAATTTTTCTCTCCCTGCGCAGCGAAGGCAATAGGTAACAGGAGAATGTGTAATTCGTGTGACATTATCAGCCTCGTTCTCCAGTCTAAGAACAAATAGGTTGTTACTATCGATACATCTCCACACCGGACCCATTGTCCAATAGTGCAATGCGACATGCGACACGATGAGAAAAAAAGTATCCGTGATAAGTCGGAGGCGACTTCCCGGGAGAGCCCTGGATATGAGTTACAAGAAGTAATGTCAATGAACTACGTATTCCGTCTAACTTGGGCAGGCGCAAAGAACTAAAGAACTAAACCATAATATGGTTCTCCACAGCAGTATGTAAGTAGGTACTACTACTACTTCCTAGCAGGTCAAGCCCCCCCCCGGACCAGTTCGACCTAATACATAAACTACCACCTCCACTACTTCAACACCATGTCGAAGCATCGCGGTGCATACTGCTGGGGGCTCCACCCTTCTGCCGCCAGGTAGGGTATCTTGCATAACCGGGGTTGGATTTAGGGACGCATGATTCCTTTAAATATCAATTATCACGTCTTCCCGCTTTACTTCCGCAGCTATCCTTCGAACTACACATCTTGGCTCTTTCTTCAGCGCCATATCCTGAGGTAGGGAGGATACTGACGCAAGTTATTCCCCATATATCCTTAGCCCCTCTTGCTAGGGCATCGCCAAAAATCAGCTCGTCAAGCCTCGATCCGTATATATTATTCCAAGTGATTATTCCCCGCCGAAGCCCTTGTAGCCGTATATATACTATACGCGTTTAGACATGGCTGCGAGGCAGCCCACGACGTGGGATGAATACCATCGCGGAGCATCGCCCGGTCGAAGCGATAGCCCGTCATCCACCGGAAATCACAGCAATCGCTCCGAGGAACAAGCGCTATTAAGCGATCAAAATGCCGATGATTGGCAAGATGAGAGCCATCCTTCACGACCACGACGAAGGTTCGTGTTTTTGCCATTAATCCGTCTCTAAGCACACAGACTAACCACGGCCGTTTGTACAGATCGTCTGTAACGAATCGCTTCGCCGCGTTGACGGATATAGGCGGTGTCAATAGTATTAGATCCTTTAGTAGAAGTTGGCAGCGAGCCGCCGCTTTCCCAGAAATCTTGCCCCAACAGCCAGCATTCGTATTTGCTCCCGATCAAGAACCGGTGCAGACGGTAGACCCTAGTCCATATGCCAGACAAGATATCGAAGCGGGTCCTAGAACATCCCTCTTACCGCGCGACTTCGGAGAGATACCCCCGTCCGACGGTGTCGATCGTGAGGAGTCCGGGTCAGCCGGGACATCACCGCCGCGAACAGAGGGCCAGGTGGGTGAGCGAAAATATTCGGATCATAGCCTTCACCGAACAGCATCGCCGTCCGGCTCCGCTCGCAGCAATTCGATATTCGCTGTACCTCCACATCTAGCCGCGGCTCCTCTGGTTGGAAGTTACGGGACCGTCCGAAGCTATGGCACCGTTGAATCGGCCGCCACTCATTCTTCCATGATCCACGCCGCAGAGTTGTGGCGCCAACAGCGAGAATCGGGCGCCAATGTACCCGATGGCGAGCGTCCGCCCATTCTAGTGAAAGAGGTCGAGCAGGAAGGAAGACTCGTACTGACAGTGTCTGGTCAATCGACCCTACCGCAAACGGTTGTGAACTCTACAAAGTGAGTGAGCACTCCCTTCGATGTCGGGAATTTTTATTGCTAATCATCGACACAGCGTTTTGATCGGTGTCGGCTTACTAAGTCTTCCAATGGGATTAAAGTATGCCGGTTGGATCTGTGGTCTCATCTCGCTAGCTTGTTGTGCGGCGGTAACGAGCTGGACGGCCAGATTATTGGCAAAATGTATGGATCTCGACCCTAGCATGATCACCTTTTCCGATATAGCGTATATCTCCTTCGGGAGGAGGGCGCGCATCATGACGGCCGTGCTCTTCACTCTCGAGTTACTGGCAGCTTGTGTGGCGCTCATCGTACTCTTCGCCGACTCATTGGCGCTCTTATTCCCCGGTGCGCTGAGCGTAACTGAGTGGAAGCTTGTCTGTACAATCATCTTGATACCCTTACAATTTGCCCCACTGTCCCTTCTATCTTTTACTAGTTTCGTCGGCGTGGTCTCGTGTATGAGCAGTGAGTACTACCTCCAGACCGCTCGCTAGTATGAAATACTCACAAAGCGACCTAGTTGCCGTCATCGTCATACTCGACGGCCTCTTGAAAGCGCACGCGCCGGGCTCCCTTATAGAGCCAGCCGCAACTTACTTGTTCCCTTCTAACTGGCTTACTTTACCATTATCCTTCGGTCTGCTCATGTCCCCCTGGGGTGGGCACAGCGTTTTTCCCAACGTGAGTTTTACTGAATCGAAATAAAAGACGACCCGGCTAATTAGACCTCAGATCTATCGTGACATGCGACACCCGTACCGCTATAAAGAGGTATGAAAACTTCTAGGTCTTTCTATCGGTAGAGACCTCGGCTAACGATTAAATAGGCGGTTAGGTACACGTTCAGCTTCACTGTAAGTCACGAAGATCGAGGGCCGGTCGATTTATCTCGACAAGATGCTAATCGCTTATAGTTGATATTCGATGCTGCTGTAGCCATTGTCGGACTACTTATGTTTGGTGACGGAGTTCGTGACGAGATCACGAGTAATATCCTCGAGACCACGGGATACCCCCAAGTTCTGAACGCTCTCCTCGTGGTGTTCATCGCCGTCATCCCTCTAACAAAAATCCCTCTGAATTCCCAACCGATCGTAACGACGCTGGAAGTCGTGTTTGGTCTTCGACAGCAAGTCGTTTCCGAGGAAACCTCTCTAGTCGGACTTACCAGCAGGTCGAGGGGTGTTCTTAAAGCCCTCGTACGCATATTGACGCTCCTTGTGTATTTAGCGATTGCCATTCTCTTCCCGGCTTTCGATACTATTATGGCGTTCATGGGCAGCGCTCTTTGCTTCACCATATGTGTCACGTAGGTGTTACCGCAGTTCTCTATGACATGTACGGCTAACAACCCTCCAGGCTCCCCGTGGCTTTCTATCTAAAGCTATTCGGACACGAGATTTCTGTAAAAGAACGCATCGTTTCCTGGATCATCATGCTCATATCTTTGACCATTTCTGTCGTCGGAACCGTATGGGCTTTCCTACCCAGAGATCTCATCGGGGCAGAGTAACACGGCGTATTTTGGGGTATTTGTCTTGCGGGCTGTTATCTGACTACCGCTGTGATGATTTAGAAGGCGTTTTGGTGTATTTGGCAATGAAAAGCATCTGGGTGAGCAATAGGCCTAGCGCCCGTGGAAACCTTGTTGTGCATTTTTAGATTATCGGTTCGATCATTGGGGAAACACGAAGATCAGAGTATACTACGCCTGGAATGGGGGCTTCTCGGTTTACGTAGTTGGATACTAATGGATTTATATATTGCCAAAACCACGTCTTAGGAACTCACGAATTGTTGGAAACCCCTTACGTCCCATAGTAGCGACCTCATTATTATTCCGTGTAGAGCCTACACGGGGCGCTACCACGTCGTCTAACCCTACTCACTTCGCCAATAGCACAAACCCTTTGCGGGTTACCCATTCGGCATATACTAAACATCTATTCTACCACCCACGTGCCTAATACAACCTCGTTAGTGTCGGGTGATGTAGACACTGGGGATAGACTCATGATTTCTAATCCATGTCTCTGCTCATAAGAAAATACAGTTCTGACACATAACTTTTTCATTAACGCCCGATCTCCAGGGTCCTTCACCTACCATCCAGCGAGTTTGCTAGAGTCGAGAACCAATCCTTCCCCTGCCCCTTTTTTATACCCTCCTTTCCCACCCCCTCCCCTTTTAGAACCCAAGCCGAACTCCTATCAACCAACCCGCCACCCAGCCACCCAAGCACCCATCCAACCCGTTACGTAGGCGCTTACCTAGTTACCTACCTAGGTATCTACCAAGGAAACACAATCTTCAGCAAGACGGAGCTCACCGCGAACGGCTCCCACCAGCCCGAGGCCGCGGCGCGGCTGGCGTCGACGTACGCCCACACGACGAACAGGCAGGCGAGCACGGCGAGCACGGCCTCCGGGCGCACGCCGCCCCTACCGTCGCCGCGCCTCCGCCATTGCTGCCGCGGCAGCACGAAGATCTGCCACCACTGCAGCACCAGCATCCCCGCGAACCGCAGCAGCGCCCAGTCCCGCGCGTACAGCGCCGCGTTGAGCAGCGCGAGCCCGCTGAGCGAGGGCACGGCTTCGCAGGCGGCGAAGAGGAGCATCAGCGCCCGGTGGTGCGTGTATCGGCAGTAGGGGCTGGTGCAGTGGGGGGGTTTGTGGGGGTTGCTGGTGGTGCTGGTGTTGGTGTTGATGTTGGGATTGGAGAGGGAGGAGGAGGACGGTGGCGAGTAGGAGGGACGCGGCGGCGCAGTGTGAGCTGGCTGTGGTTTTGCGATGGGGAGGAAGAGGTCTGATGTTGTTGCCGAGGGACTCGAGGCTTGCCTCCCCCCTTTCTCCTCGTCTTGGTCCTGCCACCCGCATTCTATCACCCCCAGACACACGGCGCAGCAGTTGAAGTAGCTGAGAAGAAGCGTGTTCCGGCAGACGAAGCAGGACTTATTGCTAACGTAGTTGTTCGGGGCTGCGTTTTGGAGCTCGGGCCGGAATTCCTGAGCCGTCTGGTCGGATGATGGAGTAGGTGATAGCAGTGGCGGTGGTGTTTGGCGTAGCGTGGTGGCCTGCGAGGATATGTCGGATTCGTCTTCCTTCTCGACGTCGATATCGATGGTGACTACGTGGTCGTGTGCCATGGTGGCTGTGATACTTATGAAGGCTGGCTGAGTTTTGGTTCTAACTTTGTTCCTCGTTGTCTGTTGGGATGATTATGGTAGAGTAGTGATAAAATGTATATACATGAGGGCTTGCTCGCCTCGTTTTTTCCCAGGCCGGCAAGAGAACGAAATAGTTAAGTTTGACTGAACGGGCGATTAGGCGGAGGGGCTGGACTAGATGGGTCTGCTTTGGATACGGAGAAGATAATAGTATGTTACATTTTATATCATAATTTATCTGGAAGAGTTATCTCCATTGTAACGTCATATCCTGTTCTCCCAGTCGAGGGAGGCACGATCTTAGAACTGAAGGGCCAAAATGAGGGCTAGAACTACCTAAGATTTTAGTTGTGACTTTCTATGGTTCGTTGATTCACACGGCAGGAGTAGGGTAAGCCGTTATATCGAGAAGGTGTCTACAAACTGATTAGTATCCTATCAACTTATCATGGTATATGCTTTTAATAATGATTTTATGACGAGAGAACGACAATTGCTTATATGCTGAACTTCTACGGGAATAGGGGAAGTTTTAACCCAGCGTTTCCCAAAGTCACCAACATAGGGGGTATGTTAGAAATAAGTAGCGTAGGTTTGGTCGGATGGCATAACTATGAGACTTGCTTATTTAACAACAATACGGCTTACGTATGCTAGGGTTGTGTAAAGCTAAAGCTTAATGCTATAAGAGAGAGCGGACGAAGGAGACTGCTATTGAGTGTGAAGTATATACAACTTCACCGACAGGGTTATGGGGTAGAGAGTTATTCTCCTTGGCTTAATCAATCCGATATTTAAAGTTACGGTAATAATAGCTTTCACATTAGCTGCAAGAGGTGATTCTGGACCATGGATATAGTCCATATCGCTTATTCCTGTAAATCAAGACGCGGTTTCTCTCAGTGTCATCTTATATGGATATCTGCCATATAGAGCGATACACACACATATATATTCCGAATAACATCTAATCTAGCGAAACCACAGCATTAACACTGGGTATGGGAAGCCCGTATAGCAGATAGAATAAATATCCTAACCTACTACTCATCGCCCAATGTATTCTAATCATCCGCAGAGCCTTACTTATTCTTACCACTAGCTAAAGGTTAGTAAGCAAATATATACTCTATAGCTCCTTGACTAGGGGCATTAGAGGCGGTCCGATCACCGCATTTCCATATACTTGAGCATAAAATCGGGTAGTCTGAACCATCCTTCAAGTAGGCACTGGAATAACTTAGCTCTTAAAGTCTACTGAGTAAGCTCCAGGCACGGGGTGGCTTGGGACTTAAATATTTTACATACGGCGCTTCTGAAATATAACTAAGCCCACTCGTGGAATACGCGTTATACAACCCATCCCAATCGTGCCCCCATATCTCGCTCCTTCTATCCGCCGAAACAGACAGCATCCTCTCATCCACTTCAAGCAGTCGACCATACTGCGACACGAGCGCCCCATCAAGACGCCAGCTCTCAATATAAACGACCACAAAGCCCGTTCTCTTAAGAACCCCCAATGCACCAACCGCATCCGCCTTATCCTCGTCAGCCCCATTACTAGACGAAGCACGCAGTGCCGTCCGTTCCTTCGAAGCCCTAAGACTAGGACATGGTACCTACCTAGCTACGAATACCCTCCGTGATAACAGGTATGTACATGTTAATAATACTTGCACGTTTCGCCCGCGCCGGAAATAGGGCGAAGAAAAAAGTGCTACAACAGGCCGTCGGGATTTCATACCCCGTGTGATAGGAAAAATACGAGTGTATATCTCCTAAGTGACTTGACAAACGAAGGGTTACACCTGAGTGCCGAGTCGTTCAGCAAACTACCTACCTCACAAGGACACATACACGTCAGTGAGCCGCCCTAAGGCTTCGAGCAAGGCAAACTCGCCCCGCCAAAGTATCGTTGACTTACACAAACCTAAGTCGTTCATTCACGCACCTCAACTTCTCTCGAGAGGTTCGGGTACTCACGATTCTTACTTCGCATCACAGGACAACCAGAGGGACCATATACTTTGAGTGGGTAACTTCTGGTATTCTTAGAATAATCTGGAGATATCTAATACCTAGAGAGCGAGTTGAAGCTAGATCAATCCACCGGGAAGTGTATGAAACGGGTGTTGCTGCCGATTGCCAAACTGCGTATGATCCAAACAGAACCAAAGAAGCCAATTTTTTTCTTCCCCCGCCTAAAACATTGGGCATTCAATCCATCCCCCATCTCTTGCCTTGAACAACCAAACTTATTAAGAACAAGATATGGCAGAATACAACGAAAAAGAAAGCAGCAGCAAACCCGAGGCAGACAATAACCCGTACGGCCGTGGAAAGATGAGCACAACTACAAGTGGCGACACCGGCAAGGAGGAAAAGAAAAGCTCAGTGAGCTTCCTGCCAGTGGCCAACCCACTCGACGTCACCGAAATCGTGGCGTCTCTCCTTACGCCAGTTCCAGTCTCGACCCTTATTCCACGGGCAATCGCGCTCGGCGGCGCGCTCCCGGTTCCAGTTCCACTTGTGGTTGTTCTGATTGACGTGGTCCCAAAATCCGAAACCTGCTCCATGTAAGTTATTAAATCCGATTCCGAACTGTCGTCGAGATTTCGTTGAAAAATCGGACGACTTAGGCGCCGGCGCTCCCGCGTACGCCCGGCGCCGTTCCCCCAGCGCGGCCCACTTGTCGAGACAGCTACGCTTCGACGGGGGCGAATAGCGAGGGGGGAATTGCTGGGCCTGCGCAAAAGCGACGGGCTCGTGAAAGAAAAATCCATCCGCAACTAGGTCCCCGTCAATATCATTTGAAAAGGTATCGTTAACAGGCGAAGCCGCAGGCTCCTCATTATCAGACGCTGGCGCCTGTTGCAAGGATGCCGGATCCTGCTGGGGAGTCCGAGTAGCCTCCTTGCTCTCTTGACTCCAGGTCCTAGAGTTTAGCTCCTTGAGAGCCTGCAGCTGACGAGCCCGCTCCTCTTCGTCCTCCTCCACGTCCTCATCCCACATGTCACTCCAGCTCTTGGACACGGCCTCCTTCTGACGACCAAACACCATCGACATAGCATTGAGAGTGGGCACGGGCTTTGACATGGTAATAGGCAACGACCCGGCCGTCGGAGACACCTTAGCAGCGCGCGCAGGCACATCCCTGGGCCGCGATATGGCAAGCGACTTCATGGATGTGGCCAAGTTGGAAGTCAAGACGGACGAGATCGAAGGCGTCTGGGCCGAAGCCGACAACCAGTCGGTGGTGGCCTCGGACTTGGAGAACAGATCCTCCGTGTAGCTCTCGTCGTCGGGAATAGCGCTGAGTTGGCGGATAGCTTGCGGTTGGGTCGCGTGCAAAGCCTTGGCCCACGGGAAAGCGCCCTGGTCCACCTGCGGGCTCTGGATGGAAGGAGTCCGGAGCGGCTCACGGTTGGCCGTGGCGACGGCGTTGCGCTCGGTCGTGCAGAAGTCATCCAGGGCCTCGTCGAGGGTGGTGAAGCTGACGACGCGGCGGAGCGCCTCCTTAGCGCCAACTAGAGACCGCTTCTTGGGATCCAGATTCATGCACTGGACGATGACCTCGTAGGTATCTTGCGACATGGTCGGGAAGACGTCGAACAGCGACTGCTTGTCACGCGAGAAATCCAGGAACAGGGGGTCGGCCTCGGTCGGGGTGGTGAAAGGGTTACGCGAGAAGAGAATGTTCAGGAGGCAGATGCCGATCGCCCAGATGTCAGCCTGGGCCGGCGAGTATCCGGCTCCGGCGGAGTCATACTGCTCAGGCGACATGTATCTGTCACTCCCGACAGTCGTCTCGTAGCTCCATCTGTCCGTGGTAGCCAGCCCAAAATCGCCAAGCTTCATCGATCCCGATTCGGTGAGGAAGATGTTCTCGGGCTTGATGTCTCGGTGGTAGATTCCCTTCGAGTGCATGTACGAAACAGCGTCAACTAGCTCGAGCATGAAGCGACGGACGTGTTCGGTCTCCAGGGGGCCGAGACCGGTGCGGATGGCCTCGTACAGATCTCCGCGCGAGCAGTATTCGAGCACAAGGTACACGTGAGAATCGGTCTCGAACGAGTGAATCAAGTTAACAATGTTGGGATGGGCACCTAGGCGGCGGTGGCAGAGCAGCTCCTCGGATCTCTCGTCAACCGCAAATTCAATCCCGACTTCGTTGGCAGCCGCCTTCTTGGTCATGCACTTGATGGCAACGAGCTCATTGGTTTGCAAGTCCTTCGCCATAAAGACCATTCCGAAAGACCCATGATTAAGAGGGGAGATGGTTTGAAATCTCCCGTCGAGTACAACGCCATTTTGAAACTTGTTTCTCAAGCATTCCATGACCGTTGTCTCGGCGTGAGACAAGTAATCGAGTTGAGATGAAGGAAGTAAACCGAACGTAACCCACGGACGATCGTACAGACTGTATGAGTACTTTTCCCCCCTTTGCCCGATGTCTATTTGGAAAAGGAGTAAAGGGGTATCCGAATGCCTTCTTGAAACTGATAGGAAACCTTTTTTTTAAGTGCTTGTACAGAGAGCTAGAGCTAGAGCTGCCGGAGAGCGATGGGAAGGAGGAACAGTTGATAGGCGAGGAGGGAGTCAACCAAGAAGATGGAAGTGAGTCGAGATAAGAAGAAGCGATATACAAGATGCCGGATTGCGGGAAAAGAAAACAAATAACTCCAGGTCGTTCACAGGTCAGAGGCTCATCCAGGGTATGACAAGGTTTGTTGAACAAATGAAAGCAAGGGAAAAAGTCGTGAATAGTTGTTGGACCTTGGGTCCTGAAAGAGTGAAAGGAAAAAAGGTCGTTATAAGGACATCGATATGATGGTGATGATCTGAAAGAGCGTCTGATTGGTTTTATGCGTCACAAGCCTCGGCGTGCGAAAGAGCTTGAAGACAATTCTTAAGTATCTGTGTGGCCGTTGCTGTTGCTTGCTATCGACGTTGCAGCAAATGGAAGGCGATGAGTCAACAATCGATCGATGCAACTTTGTCCGAAGGCGTCGTCGTCGTCCCTGGGATGTCGAGCACGTAACTACTCCTTCGCTGTTCCCAGTAACATCTAAACGAGATGGATAATCAGGTTTAAGACGTTCGTGACGGATACGGCGGACGATTGAGGTCTAAGGTTTGAAGTTTTGCGGATGTGGCTCTTAATGACCAAGCCGTCAAAGGATGACTGGTCGGCCACGAGATCGGAGCTGGCAAAACGGGATGTTGTTGGTGGTGGTGGTTAGGTAGGGTGCGTTATGTAGGGCGGTACCGAATGGGATCTTTCGCAAAATAGTCGACTTTCCCGCAACTTGGCTCGAGAGTTCGATAGCTAGGGGAGGTTATGACTCCTCGTGACCTTGTTCGACTAAGAGTGGATTGGCAGAAGGCGTCGTTGCAAGGTGGTCCCAGCTCGGTGCGGATCCAGGCAATCAAATTACGAGTCAAGGCGGGTGTGACGTGGTGAACGCGCTACGAAGAATCTAGTATGCGGGCTTGTATATCCCAAGTGAAGTGCGGCGGCGGCGGCGTTCTTCTGTTCGTCGTTTACTTTGTCCGTTGTTATTATGAATTGGCTCGACAGACAAAGGCCGCTGTTCGGATTGGAATGGATCAGGGTAAGTGGAGGTTTTGTCGTGACCGATTAGGGGGGTAGATCGGGTGGGAAAGGCGGAGGAGGGTGTTTGCTGAAAGAGAACCAATGGTCACTCAAAGGAAGGCGAGATTGTTACTATTAATTAGGGAAAAAATGGGTGAGGATAGG
This sequence comes from Pyrenopolyporus hunteri, assembly GCA_902806595.1. NCBI lineage: Eukaryota > Fungi > Ascomycota > Sordariomycetes > Xylariales > Hypoxylaceae > Pyrenopolyporus > Pyrenopolyporus hunteri. The sequence goes on along the minus strand of CADCXC010000005.1, from coordinate 424,618 downwards.
AAGCTAATGTCCAGATCCCTTTCTCTCTCGTACGAGGTAGTTGTCACTGGTGGGAAACGGAAAGCAGGGAATCAGCAGCTTGGTGGAGTTGAGAGAAAGGGAACAGAGAGCGACGTGATATGAAGATTAAGATAGAGAGATGAGTAAGAAGGAAGTTCGAGGACGATCGGTAAAAGAAGAAGCGGTAGGAAATGGATGGATGGACAAGATGGATGGATTGGGGGAAAACAGGTGAAGGGAAATAATAGTACAGGGCTGTTATGGGACTGGGACTGTATGTATGGGTTGTGTATGGATGTTGTATTGGCCGTATCGGTTGCAATGGACTATGACCTGAAGGGGGGAGATGAACAACGAACTTGGCTGTGTGGAGGTGGGTACATGGTACCTAATTACTTCCTCTCTCTCTCTCTTTCTCTTTTTTTTTTCTTCTTCTTTGGCTCGAATTCTCCCTGGGCTTAGGGTGGGACGATGGGACGAGGGTGGAGCGATGCAGGCAGTCTCAATGGATGGCGTGAATGGACGAAATGAACAACGAAAGAGCCGTAACTGCGCCTGAAGGGTGGGTCTTGTACGTATGTACATAGTTCGTGACTGGGGGGGAGGGACAAGGAAGGACAGGGGGGTGACCCTTCTCAGTCAGTTCAAGGGGAAAAAGAAGACATTCAAGGGGGAATACTAACGTACAAACGTGACCAGAAGCAGCAGGAACAGCAACATTAGCGCCAGAGAGGCTAGGTAAGGTACATACAACATACATAGATTCGTACATATCATATGCACATCTTGCCTGGACTAAGTAGCTTGTCTAGGACCTTCAAAGGGATAATCGAAGTATGTATGTAGGTATAGAATAGAAGTACATGTATAGGTATACGTACGTATAATAGTACCTGACCATGTATATAGGTGGTTACCACCCATATGGAGTAAGCAGAGCAATTGGAGGCCGATGACGATGGAAACCGCTTGATAATTTTATCAACGTGCCACGCCATCAGATACATAGCAGAAATGTGTAATACATAGAAGCTGTAAGTAACTACCACATAATTTCAGGTAGGTACATACTTCATGTTAGCACCCTGAGGTCCACGAATGTGGAACTCCCCCATCGTAAATAAGTTCTCCCATAGTAAGGAAATGATTGCAAAGATTAAGGTACCGTGACAGCTCGCTGCGTCAGACAAAATGTTGAAATTCGGGTCGGCCGCGAGCTCGCCACAGTGGGAATGGCCCGAAATAGGCACTGAGATTAGATCGTGACCCTTTCCAAAGCTTTCTCCATTATAGCGGCAGGCGCAATTTTGTATGTACATACATGTATGTAAACCTTTGGGGAGGCTTGTGTCGAATCATGGACCACGCGGACTGGCACGGACTCCAGTAGGAATGTCGCTAGCACCTGCACCGTATACAATGGTCCTCGTTAGACTACTACGTTTTGGGGCCCGCTAGTCAGGGATCGCCACACCGCCATCTACCTGGCCCGACGGTACCTGATAACAATTCTCTGCGCTGGCCAAGGTGGCAGCGGGAGGTCAAGAGACCAGACGGCCAAGTATAGCCCTCCTTAGCCCTCCTTCCAAGTTGGAGGATCGACATGTACACTCTATCCTCGACAAGGTATTGACGGTCGCTGCATTAAAAAGAAGCCTGCTGACAGTTGCCAGGCACAAAGGGAGATTTGGACACGTTGCTGCGACCCCACGATCTTCTCTGATGGGCGGGCCAATGATGTGCGTCTCGACTCTTCCAGCATCTTCTGTTTCACTTTGAAAGCAGGCAGCTTACTCATTGGTTGATGAGTTATGCACTCCTTTCTGCCTGCATCTTACACCAAGGTACGAGCAGTACGTACTATGTACTATGTATAACTAATGATAATACTAATAATTATTCTAATACAACTAATATACGTAAACTTCTAAGCTTTGCCTTGAATGGTTAGTTAGCTAACTTAAGGCTGGATGTGCTATTTCCCTTTTCGCTCTCTTTTTATTTCCTAATTTGCTTTTTCTTGTTTCTTGTTTCTTATTTCTTTCCTCTCTGGTCCGTGCTTGACCGCCTCTCTACCCGGTGTACTCTATGCACCGAATCTCAATGGCTAACAGGGCACATCATTTTCGTTGACCCGGCCGGGTCGGCGCATTCAGGAAGGCCGAATGGATTCAACTTAAATCCCGGCGCGCTCTTTAGCGCTCCCAGCTTCCCAGTCGGCCGTAGCGTCACATATACGAAATTATTAAAAGAGCTTCACCATAATTAAAAGGGGGACTATACAGCCACAGTAAGGTTTGACCATCGTGGAAACTCGAGGGTCTCGAGGGTCTCGAAGGTCTCGAAGATCGCGGTGGCCCGTAGAAGGGATTCCCCACCGCTGAGATCTGCTGCTGTGATGCTAGGTAGTACCTAACTAACTATACGTAAACCATGAAGATTGCATTCATTCGCACGAACTAAATAATATTGGATGGCACCCTACGGCGCTGCGGCGTCTCGCGACCCCCCGAATTGTTGGGCCGTCTTCAATATTTGCCGGGTGAATCTGGGGCGATCCTGGTCGGACTTCTGATACGCTTTGATGCGGGTTGGCATCATATTCCTCTCTAACAGGCGACCGCCTACGTAGTATAATAATTATCAATCCTCCCGGCGAGAGCAGATCTCACGATTTAAGGGGGGACTCGCTAGCACAATTGAGCATGATGCAATACCTCGGGCAGGATGACTGATCGCCCGCCCGTTTCGGCAGACCTGGAAGGACACATTCCACCATTCTATTCCACCATTCCATTCCACAGTGGTGTGTGTGTGAGTGGCTGTCTGACAGTCTTAACAATGGCGTCTTTTGGGAACTAAGGGATGAATTTCTGTCGTGTGACCTCGAAACGGCAGTATGGGAAGCGTGTATGCGTAATACCTAGTACCTCACCTAGTACCTCACCTGTCCTATGTAAGTGTCCGGGTAGACACCGGCGCATTCCAGCGTGGCGCTATAATTACTACATGGTAGGCTTGAAATAGGTACATGTCTGGAAACAGAACATAGGGTAACCTTGGGTAGGCAGCTAGTAGGCAAGATGTATCACTAGACCGGAAACAGTAGCACGTACCAAGCGTCCTCCTATGTATTGACGATGCCGACCCGGCCGAGATGCCGTCGTCATGCATGACCTGACAACGCAAGTACGCGTTCGACGGTTTCAAACCCCAAATATTTGGATCTCCGCAGCAGCAACCCAAAACAAATACGAGCGAGTCAGTATTCTACCGCAAACGGCTTATACCTCAACGGTAAGGTAGCTTACCTATTAGGCGGTTATGTGCCTTGGTTATGCGTCCAAAATCCACTTTACTGAATCGAATGCTTTCAAGATGATCGCGAAGGGGGAAGACCGCCCCACAAGCGGGCGCGCATATTCGAAATACATGTAACTATTCACTCACTTAATATACATACCTACCTACGCGACGACACAGCTGCCCGAAACACATCTGATCTGATACAACAGGCGAAACGTGGTTGATTAATGGGAGACAGATCTGTGTATGTACATAGGCGTGGTCCGGCGGTGAAGGGGAACTACTGCAAACAGACAGAGAGTGGTCAGGTCGGGAGCACTATAATTCTTAGGCTGAAGACTTAATGAATTGTCTAATTGTCTGCTGTTCCCACGTTCGCGCTAAGTCCAAGAGTCTTGACGTCGAGTGCCATGATAACCATATTTAGGCTATCCTGCTTGACCTTGTCGTATTTAGTAATGAAGTGGACCATGCAAACGTGGTGGCTGACGATGGCTGAAGTGAATCTTGCAGGTTAGCCTCCAGATGGGGCCCGTGGAGTGCCCTTCGTGCATGACGGACATCGATGCGGTAAAAATAACAAGAAAAAGGTACCAAGGTTCGGTGGTAAGAGAATATGTAAGTCATGCTGTGGATTAGCATATATAGGCCCGGGCAGTATAGATTGGGTAGGTCCTTTTATACGATCGCATTAATTATAGCTACCATGCTATTAGCAAATACGTAGGTATGTCTATGTTGTAGGTGTAGTATATACCTTACACATGGCAACCACAACAAATAATAAAAGGGGCCAACTTACTTTACTGCTCAAAAGGTGATATTATTGTTATTACTACTACTGCGACGCGGCGCTCAGCGCCGTGGGACCAACACACCTAGTTGGATGGGCACACGTCGTATCACGGTCTCTCATGATACCAATAAATTGATTTGTTTACTTTTGGAGGTTGGGTCGGGTTGAGTCCGGCTATGTAGCCGATATGCAAAAGGGTTGCAGAGGGTTGCAGAGGGTTGCGAAAGGGGTGGAAATGAACGCAGGAAGACGCAACGAGATGCACAAGATGCAGTAGTCTGCTTCGATCTTGAGAATAGGCTATGCCTCTTTCGGCCCCTTCTTAATCTTATCAATTCGGGCGCACTAAATTGATTAACAGACCCGCCGAGCACGCCATCCTTTCCACTTTTGATTTTCGTTTATCGTTATCGTTATCCGGCTATCGCTATCGCCCCCCCTTCCACCTTTCCACCCTTCCACAAACCCCTCCATCCCTCCATCCCTCCCCGTTTCGACTCTTTTCTACCTTTTCCAAACTCGGAGCCCAGGCCATCTTATTTCTTCTCTTGGTAAACCTTGGGTGGGCTGCTGATAACCTACCTACCTGTTTCTGCCCTGCTGCTGCTTAAGTTTCTTTGCATCAACCTTGCCGAGACCTTGCTGTTGCAGTAGCGTATTACGGAGTGCGTCCCTAGGGCAAGGCTAAGGACTTGCCTACATACCTCATACACATACAACCTTGTCAATTCCACGGGTTTTTACTCTCGCAAGTCTTGACCGCCTTCTCGACGACACGTATCGACGCGGTGTGCCGTATCACCTTTTTGTTTTTTCCCCCTCGGTGTTGACTTTCCTTATCCTAGGTACTCGGTGCTAATTTCGGCCGGCGCTCAACCGCGCAGAACACGGGAAGAATAGAAAAAGTTGAAAATTTTTTCTACCGCGCATGAAATTACTACTTCACGATCCTATAACTGCGACCTTCCTCACCTTCCCCCTTCACCGCTCTGCACCGACGGGTACACTAGTGTTGGTTTCCGCGACTGCCCCAGCATACTAGAATTTTTCACATAGATCCCCAAGATCTATCTGGACCACGCGAGATCCGAGGACGGGGAGACCCCGCGAGTACCAAGTTCTTGTGATGGCGCCGTCTAACCCCATTAAAGTTGTGCTTTTAGACATTGGTAAGGACGGCTTCTAGGTCTGCCCTTGCTTCGTTTATGTTTTGTCTAGTAGCCTAGACCTCTGGGTGTGTTAGCCTGGATGTGCTGGCTAATACGTATCCTGCTCTAGAGGGCACAGTTTGCCCAATCTCCTTTGTCAAAGACGTCCTGGTAAGACATTCCATTGGGAACCTCGCTTCTCCGAATCTCGCATTCCCCCAAACCTGCCACCCTTGTAGCATGGCCTTGTATATAGCAAGCAGTATGAGGATCGGCTGCCCGAATAATGGACGTAATGCGCCACCCGTCTACAGCAATCTAGGGCCGGTAGACCGTCATCATGTAACCCTTTAGTTAGGCTGCTGTTGGACGGTTCTGTCTAACTATCGCGAACTACGCCTCTCAATATTCCTGCACTGATAGCAACGTCGTCGTGTTATAGCGTTCCCGTTGGCTATCTAGACGGAGCTTCGGTTAGGGGAGACCACGTTGACTAATACGTGGTTCTAGTTCCCTTACGCATTAAAGGTCCTCCCGGAGACGTTGAGAACCCAATGGGACAATCCGGACTTTGCAAAGTATAGGAACGCGTTTCCATTGGAATATTCATCGTCCAGGGATGCATTAGAAGCACATGTCAGGGAGCTCGTGGAAAAGGATGTGAAGATCTCTTATCTCAAAAGTCTTCAAGGCTACCTATGGGAAGAAGGCTACGCTTCGGGTGACCTCAAGGCCCCCCTATTCCCGGACGTGGCCGCAAAGCTATCAGAATGGCACCAAAAAGGCCTTAAGATAATGATTTACTCATCCGGGTCCGTTGCGGCCCAGAAGCTCTTCTTCGGGCACACAGACGCGTCCCCGTCAGACATAACGCCACAGATCTCAGACTGGTTTGACACCGTCAACGCCGGGCTCAAGACAGAGGCGTCCAGCTACAAAACAATTGCTAGCAAATACCCCGAGTTTTCGCCTGGGGAGTGGCTATTCCTGAGCGATAACGTCAGGGAAGTGGATGCTGCCATCGAGGCCGGCATGCAAAGCGTGGTTGTCCAGCGTCCTGGGAATGCGCCGTTGTCTCCCGAGGTGCCACAGCGGTTACGGGTCATAGAGACCTTCGACTCCCTCGACGATGATCTAAATGTTCGCGCAAAGTAAATTAATTGGCTGAGGGGGCGGTGGCGGCCAGAAAAAACCGGTAGCTTGTGAGATCGTGAGAGGAATACCGCCCCCGACAACGATAGCGCTTACGACAGGTCGAGGGAGGATGGTAGGCAAATAGGACTCAATGAAAAGGATCGAGTGTAACGAAACTAGCCCCGACGAGCCAATCCGAGCTGACGTTTCCGCCTGAGGGTGTCTAAAGAACTTGCGATTCGGCCGGCACTCGACTAGATGTGGGGGAGCCCACGGCTTCTAGGCTGGTAGTTAGTAAGGACTGATCTTCACTTAGAGAGACCAATCGCCCCCTATTCCCTAATCATGGTAGTTAAAAAAGATCGGGTGCCTCGTAGTTCGTCGTGTAGCGTAACTGCACAGCTACGCTGGCTTGTTATTACCCGATTCGTACATCGAGATACCTCAATTCTTGGGAACTCGCCGCCGGTGCCAATATGAGATCCGAGACATTTTAGATTTGGCCCTATCTGGAACGACGAGGGACGTGTACGCTTCACCTACGCACCCTCTAATTTCGCCCGCTAATATTACATACCTTGTCTCGGGATCGTAGGCCGGGTTCTCTGTAACAATAGTTGTGGATGACATGACCCCCCTTTTACAGACCGATGCCATCATATCCAAGCAATCTCCCGCGTCGTTCGGGAGTGCGAGCAACCCCCGATATTAAAACTATAACATCCGTGTGCTCGGACGACGTATTCAGCAATAGTGCGCGTCTATACATGGACCTGTGAGACGAGAGAGGGCTGGTGGCCAACTAGCTCGAAGTCCTCCGACCCCGCAGCCCGCATCCCCTTAGCGATTCCCCCCCAACAAACGCACGCGCGATAACCAGCCACTAACAAGCGAGCTTCACGATGGCTCCGATTTGTCTAAATAAAGGGCAAAGGTCGGCGATCGGTGGTGTGGCCATCGCCTCCCGTGTGTGCCTTCTCACATACTACTACCTCAAGTAGAAATCCGGGGTAGAACGGCTGATAACGATATGTACATGACTCGTCACTGCGTCGGAGGATCCGCTGAGGGAGTTATTCGTGATGTGTATGGATCAAAGGTCCCGCGTATGGACGCAGCGGTTTGATTTGATTTGCTTGATCGGCCACCCGTCACTTGACCAAAGCGGGGTCCCTAACCCTCAGCTCTGGAGCCAAGCGGATCTTCCCAAGCGCGCTTCGCCGCTGCCGTTGCCGTTGACAACCCCCTAGTCCGAGAAGCGTAATATCGTGACATCGTGGCAGCATGAATAAACTGCCAGTTGGAGATGTGTGGCGCATGCGTGCGTGCGTGTGTGTGTGTGCGGCAACTACGCTCCAATTGCGGATATTCGAGTACACGCTCGACGTCGACCTACAGGTCCAGAACGTACGTTAGAGAAATATAGTGACGAATTGGAAGCCTGACTAGGTAATTCGGCGTCCTCGACGAGGTTAAGCATTGGGGTACTGGCGCAGCCAAGGAAGCAATGATCCCCAATACTATCGAGCTTATAATCGTCCAAACAGCATTGGTCCTTGGCTAGTCAGCCCCTAATACCCCTAGAGACCCGACTGGGTGGAGCGGTAGGCGTGACAAGTCTTGGGGATACCACATCATCAATGCTCGGGCAACGTGTAGGCATGTACCCCGCGGGCTGGCTTCGTTTCTATGGTATTCCCATACGCTGGTATTTCCAGGGACGCAAAACTATGGCCTTTGACGTGAAGAACCACGGGATAAAATTGCCGAGCGGAACGCTAGCGACTGTGGCAGAAATGATTGCATATGGTTCGAGCAGGGCCGCCAATCTCTTCCCTTTCATGTCGCACTGGGCCTAAGAGTCTAAGTGCCTAGTGTCCATGCATCGAGAGGAATTAACCGCGAATGGAGTGCGAGTTTGGCGATTGATCTTGTGGTGAGATAAGTGCCCATCGCCAGTTCCATTAGGTAATTGATCGTCCGACAAGTCGACCGACCGTCCTCAGAGGTGAAACCGGGTATTCCAAACAGGTACCGGATGGACGCCCGTACGAATGGTACGGATGTCGCCTGACCAAGGTTAAGTAGGGGGTCGTTGGTGATGGCTTTCGTTCAAGCCTATCGGGTAGTTATACGGACGACTGCGGGGTAGACTTGGAACCACATGAGCCCACCAACGATCTCGATGGCTAGAAAAGCAGACTGCAATAATTATAAGCTGTTAGGAAGAATATCCAGTTGGACATCCATTGGACAAAATCGAAAGGTAACGACCCAAGGATTAGTAGGGTGGAAAGACTAACCTATGATGATCTAGAGTGCCGGCGCACGCAAGTTGCAACCCCTTCGTGAGAAAATAGACGACGAAGAGGAACGATATCAGATTAATGCAATGATGGTACCCACCATCACAAATAGTGCTGACACGCCCGAAGCGATTAAGTGGTTGCATAACTCGTCGGTGAGATTCGAATATGTGGATAGCACGCACAGGGCCGATTCGTAACTCGGCTCTCACTCCGACGAGTGGCGAATGACGACGGCGAAGTTGTTCCTGGAATGGCCAGATCGGAGCTCCGTCTTTTTGAACGTCGCAAGAGGCGACCGAGGAGAGGACCTCCTGACCCAGAGATAATATACGAGCTTCTGGGTAATTTTGCTCTGGGCTTTCAGGTACCCTAGCGTGCCCATGATAGATTCCAAATGCGACTCGTTCATGTATCTTGAGTTGGTGACACACTATGAGGCTTACTGGTTAGTAATATTCGTATTAGTAGTGAATATGTATACGAGGCTTGAAGTATATTGTGTTGTTCATATACAAGCATATAGGATAGCAAAGTATAAACGTGTGAAGTCGTGAGGACAATAAGGGGTACGACTTAGGTACCGGGACTCGACTTACTGGTGCTGGTAGGACCATGAACAAGCTTGGGAAGAAACCATGTTGTCCGGACGTGCACTGCTCATCAGGCTGCTTCAGAAAATCCAACGTCCTGAGAAGCATTTCGCCCCGACCTATAGCATCAGGGACGAAATTTAGGACTAAGGAGAGGCTAATGATGTCGAAACGTTCGGAATCGTCCTTAGGTAACGGCCTCTTCATAAAGTCCTGCTGTGTAATACCGTCACTCTGACTGTTTAAGTCTATCCTTTCCATGTCGAAGATCCCGCTTCTCGAACACGCGTTGGCAGTACTCAATGCGCCAACCTCAAGCATTCTTAGGCGAGTCCCCGTAGAAGAAGTGAGAGTAGATTCCACCGGCTTTAGCCATTCCATAAGCACACGGGAGCTATCTCCGCCGCGGTCGAGGCGCTGCCCCTGGAGGCTAGCTTGCTGGTACTTCTCGATGCCACCTAAGGCAGAGATCTGAGTATCGATAGCAGCTTCGGCGGCTCGGTCACCCCTGGCGGCGGCCTGCGCCTTCTTCTTCTCTAGGAGGTGGTGCGAATTAATCAACGTCCTGCTGGTCTTCCTCGACATCGACTTCGGCTTCCGGGTCGTTGGCGGCCGTCCTGCAGTCAGGCTCTTCATACGGCCTCCCTTCTTCACCCCCATTGTGCTAACCACCGTCAGGTTCGACGACGGGGCTGCGTAGAGGGTATTGGTATGTGATGAGGAACTCCGCAATGTGGCAAAAAAAAATATGAAGTTGTAAAGTCGTCGGCGATTCGATGCTTTGTGGAATAATGGGACAGTGTTTTAATTATGGTGGTACACTGTGTCTCTCTGGTCTCGATCATTGGCAGACACAGTGTGCGCTAGGTTTAAGAAGTTCATGCCTATCACGTGAATACGAATTCGGGATAATGGCTACGAATCCCGAGCGCTGCAATTCGGACAAGTAATTCCGAAGTTTAACAGAAGATTCTCCGTGAGCTTTTAGTGGGTCGCACATCCGAGAATACCCTAAGCGAGCCTAGCAAAAATCCACTTTCCCTAGCCAAATTCCAATTTTTCAACTTCGTGCTCAATTGGAATTTCGCCCGGGACTTTCACCACTCTCGAGTTTCTTACTTCCATCGACAACCCCGAAGTAATACTACTAACCCGGCAAACTCCAGCACAAATCACCATGGGTCCCAAGGTTCCTGCGAAGAAAGGTACAACACCACCGCTGCCATCACCATCACCATAGAAAGCTGTCTTTTTCCACGATCTCTTCCTACGATGATTATTCGTCGGAATTGGCGCTGCTTCCGCGCGCGCCTCTCCCCCGGTCGATGCATCGAGCAGAGCAGATTTTGCGAGTTCTGATCAAGAGCGATTGCTGATGCGTGTTTCTACATAGGCGGTGCCTCTAAGGCGCCGAAGGGTCTGAAGCAAGCCAACGCTGCTGCTAAGGCGGCCCTCCGCGGCGTAAGTTAAGAAAGACCTCGAATTTTGAATGCTTTTTTTTTCTTTTTTCTTTTTTTTGGGTAACCCTCTCTCGGAATGCTAATCGTGGCACAGGACAACTCCCACAAGAAGCGCAAGATACGGACCTCGACGACCTTCCACCGCCCCAAGACCCTGGTGCTGCGCCGCAACCCCAAGTACCTGCGCAAGTCGATCCCTCACGAGCCGCGTCTGGATGAGCATAAGATTATCATCCACCCGCTCAACACGGAGAGCGCGATGAAGAAGATCGAGGAGAACAACACGCTGGTCTTCATCGTCGATCCCAAGTCCAACAAGGCCCAGATCAAGCAGGCCCTGAAGAAGCTATACGACATCGACACCGTCAAGATCAACACCCTCATCCGGTAGGTTTCCGCTGTTACGAGTTCCTAGTTTCCGTTGCCAATATTCTTGTACTAACGGCGCGACGTAGACCCAATGGCTCCAAGAAGGCGTACTGCCGCTTGACCGCTGACGTGGATGCCCTGGACATTGCGGCTACCAAGCTTGCCCTCGTTTAAATATGCGGCTACGATGATAGGGGAGGGGCGCTAGCTTTGGTTTGCGCGCGGCGGTTCGGCAATGATTTGGCAGTGATGACATGGCAGATTGTGCTGATTAGATGCACATTCTCGAAGTCCGGGTGGGCAAATGCATAAAGGCCGGCGTTGCGATGCCTATGGATAGGGATAGGCTTATGAGATCAACGGAAAAAGAATTGATTTCGCAAATACCCAATTAAATTGCTTATAGTGACTGGATTGTTTATATATGCTCCCTGGGTCTTCTATAAGTGGTGATTCCATGGCCGCGTATCCATTGGGTGACCTAAGACTAGTACCGTAATGCCTCTAAAACGGATCGATACTGCGCTCCCAGAACCGTAATTCCGGGTAGGTATAGCTATTGATACAATTCTTCATCGAGATGTTGCCATGGCCAGCGCATATTCGCAAATGCCATCCATCCATCCATCCATCCATCCACCCACCCGCTCACCAACCCGTCCATCCATCGGGTTGTTTTGCTTATCTGTCGGCCCAACGCTCCTTCAGCCTCGGAGCAGGTTCTGCAGGTGCTTCATCGTCAGGTTGCTCACGTCGACGAACCGGTCCGCGCAGTTCGCCATGCACCCCTCCTCGCCCCGGTCCAGCTTGCCCTCGCGGATCGTCCCCGTGATGCACTTCCGGAAGCATATGTCTGTCAGTTGGTGCACGGCTAGGAAGAGGGGACACGTGTTAGCGAACTACTGCGGTCTCTCTCTCTCTATAGACGTGCGTGTTTTTGGTTCCCTTGGCTTGGGTAGGTAGGTAGGTAGGGTTGGGTTGGGTTAGGTATATTCGGTATATTCACGCGCGGGCGGCGGGATATGCTTAATGGTGTAGGCAGGAGGGTTGGGTAGAAGACAGGTAGGTAGGTAAGGTAGGTAAGGTAACCGGGTAGGTGGGTACCTATGTAAGGTGGTGCTGAGTTGTGCGTAATCTAATAAACGGGTGCGATATGTAGATGCGATGTAACACGTGGTAGTGGTTTGGTACCGGAGGGCTGGGAGTAGGAGGAGGGTAAGGAAGGGGAGGACGGGGACGGGAGGAGGGAAGAAGGGAAAGAGGCGCCATCATGCTACGTACTGGATTGTATGCGGGCCTTCTGGCTCTCGTTCCCGAGGAACTGGCGCAGCTCCGCCTTGTCCTTGTCGTTTAGCTTGGTGAGGTTGGCGTCGGTGGTGTCGTTGAGGTTGATGCCGGACATTGTCGCGGGGGTATGCTGGGTCCCTAGGGAGGATAGAGCAGGTTGTTATGCGAGATGTATCTGAGAGCGTCTGTGGAAGATGAAATCCGGCGCGGGGTGTCGGGCGTTGGAGTTGGTGAGGGCTTGGGATGACGACGGCGATGTCTGTTGGTGGGTTGAAGCAAATTTCCTCGGGAGCTGTTGTCTTATCAGATCGCCGCAGCTCTTATCGATAAGCACATGTTGTCAGTTATCGATCTACGCAACGAAGAGTGCCCTCTACTAATGTGTGGCGAAGGTGGATATATTATAAGAATTAGGTCTTTTTTTTTTAAAAAAAAAAAGTATATTTATTCTATGTGTATCGCGTAGTTTCGAGAATATCAGGTACTTATGATTCTGTAAGTCTGTAAGTCATGCCCGATGTTCGTTCTAGGAGACTTAGATATGTCCTATTCACACATGTGAGTATCCTATGACCCCTATGTACTGATAGAATATTTTAATTTCCGTTATTTTGAGCCCATTTTGTATATACAGAGGTCCAGACCAAAGACACCCAAGATTCATCTGTTGAAGAAGATAAATGTTCGACAGGGGTATAATTCATATCTATATGTACTTGTAAGGGTTCATGATACCATTCTGAAGACAGTGTCAGTACATAGTGCTCAGAGAAGGAGTGGGGAGTTAGCGATACTAACCGGATCATATAGCTTCTTGATCTGCTTCATCAAACCTACCGTCGTCTCGTTACGGCTATAGCCGATGTATTTCTTCTTAGCTATACCCAAGCCGTGTTCAGCGCTAATGCTGCCGTTCTTGCCGCTGATCCACTCGTAGACGAATGGCTCGAGAGCCTCCTCTACCTTCTTGTCATATTTCCGTACGGCGATATTCAGGTGTAGGTTACAGTCGCCCATATGACCATATCCGACAACATCAACGACGGGGCACTCGTCAGTCCCGTCCTTTAGTCCCAAGTCCTCAAGTCTCTTCCTAACATCTTCCACAAGCTGGTACATGTCCTGTATGGGAATCGAGACGTCGTACTTATAGACACCCCCCCAATGCCCTAAGGTTTCTGTGATCCCCTCCCTTTGGCTCCATAGCGACCGGAATTGGGTTTCATCCTGTGCCATAACGCCGTCGGAAACGATCTCCTTAGACATGAGATCTTCGAGGAATGCCTCCAATTTCTCGCTGTCATGTTCGGAATTCGAACCGCTCGTCTCTATAAGACAATAGAAAGGATGTTTGCCTTCTAAGGGCCGCTTATTCTCTTTGACCCTGTGGAATATGTCCTGGCTCTGGGAGTCCATCAGCTCGAAAGCGGATAAGATTTCGCCGAGCTGCGTTTTAGCCTCCCTGAAGGCTTGTAAAAGCTTCTCGTAAGACTCAACCCCAAGGAACGCAACGTTGACAGCCTTGGATCGCTGGGGACAGTGTATTGACACGGCAGTGATCATACCGATAGTGCCTTCTGCACCGATAAAGAGTTGCTTCAAGTCATATCCAGTGTTGTTTTTCCGCAACCTGCTCAAATCGTTGAAGATCGTCCCGTCGGGTAAAACGGCTTCAACACCTAGGACAGTCCCGTGCAAACTTCCGTAACGCAGTAATCGGAGACCGCCGGCGTTAGTCGAAACATTACCGCCGATGTGACAAGAACCTTTCGCGCCTAGATCCAAGGGAAAGATGTAGCCCTTCTCGGCAAGGAATTGATCGGCTACTTCTAACACGACGCCTGCATCGGCAACTAGGACACCGGTTACTTCATCAAAGAATCGGATCTGGTTCATTCGGCTAGTGCTGATGACGATCTCGTCGAATACAGGTACAGAGCCGCCGACAAGACCGGTGTTACCGCCTTGGGGCACGACGGCCAACATGTTCTCATTGCAATATTTCAAGACCTTGCTGACTTCCTCGGTGGATCCGGGCTTCAGCACCAACTTGCAGTGGCCCCTGTACTTCCGCATCCAGTCGGAGTTGAACGGCTCTATATCATCCTCCGCGGCCTGGCCGGTCACTCCGTCAATCACGGCGGAGTCCTTGCCGAGAAGGTTCTTGAAATATTCGACGTGCTCATCTGTTATTTGAGCGAAGCGGCTGTCTCGCTTGATTTCCGGATAGGAATCTGTTGTATACTTGACCCCCTGCGAGCCGGATCCCCGGAACCGATTCGGAGCCGTGCTCGATATGCATCGCGTGGCATATATAGCTGAATTTGTAGCTGTCACGGATCTCCTCAAGCTGGGTATAGCTACCCGCCTCAAGACTGGGGTGAGCCTGGACCTACAAGCCATCTTGAAGGCCTTCAAGCCGCAGTCATGGACAACAATTCACGAATTTAAAAAAGAAGAAAAAAAAAAGTATCCAAAAGGGTTCCAAGATTAAAGTACTGAAATGACGCAGTTCCCTAAGGGTCCAATTAGGCGAAACTCAATTGCCTAGAACCCGCTTGCCTCTGCTACGTATGTACGTACCTGGTACCTTACCTAATCGATATGTACCTACTTAGGTACCTAGGTAGACAGGTAGATCTTACGAAGTTTGCTCAGCCCACTCAGCCCACTTCCAATTTAGGAGGCAACCTGGCCTAGGACCCTGTTTATCGCATTTATCGATAAAGGGAAGTGGATCCTTAGCGGGGCGCGGAAATAAAGGGGATCCCCTCGGCAACCAATTGTGGACGAGTTCAGAGGTACACAATCGCCGAAGCGTTCCCAACTTGGGCCAACCCAATGCAACATTAGCAACATTAGCAACCGTCACAGGAAGGAGGGAAACTGTGTGGTCTCAATGCGAGTTTGTCGTTTCTGTATTCCCGTATTCCCGTATTTCCCTAGCTAACTCACTCCTTCAAGAACATTTAGCACTTGGAACTCAAGCAAACATTTATTTTTCGATCCCCATCCCGCGCGCCGCGTCCCGTCAGAGCGTTCATCACGGCGCCGAGATCCCTGAACCTTGGAGGCTTCGTACGTAGTACCTAAACCTAGGTCTATCAACCCGATCGATCGTAGCCCGAGTCGTAGCATTTGCGGTTGACGTCCACAGCACACGGTGCCTCGTCTTCGACCATACCAAAGAAGCGTTCGTCAGTCGAAGGCGACAATATCGTGCGGGAACACCATCTACCACTGTATCGCGTCCACTCTTTCTACCTAAGCTGCCCCTGAGCGGCCGGGGGGCCTCAACTTGACCAAGATGGCTCACCAGTGGATTAACGTCCAACAGAAGACGTTTACAAAATGGTTAGCTAACATTCTTGAGATGGCTATTGTGGCCAATGAGACAATGTTTCTCAGCGTTGTTTCTCACTTCCTGGCCTCGGCGACTGACACAACTGGAATGTTAGGATGAACACTAAGATCCTACCGAGGGGTTTGGTGGTGAAAGATCTCGTTGCCGACCTCAGCGACGCCGTATGTTTATCTACCCGCTCACTTGACTATCATCGATATATCTCACCTACCTTCCCGTATTCGACTAATGGTCATCCATAGGTACTTCTAATACACCTGCTCGAGTGCTTGTCCAATGAATCGTTGGGGCGATATGCGGCGAAACCGAAGTTGCGGGTGCAGAAGTTCGAGAATGCCAACACGGCTCTCAATTTTATCAAGTCGAGGGGGATCCAGATGACCAACATCGGCGCCGAGGATGTGGTCGATGGTAATCGCAAAATCATCCTCGGCCTGATCTGGACCCTCATTCTGCGATTCACCATCAGCGAAATTAACGAGGAGGGTATGACGGCCAAGGAGGGTCTTCTGCTTTGGTGTCAACGTAAAACAGCCTGCTACGACGAAGTCGACGTCAGGGATTTCAGCACCAGCTGGAACGACGGGCTCGCTTTCTGCGCGCTGCTAGATATCCACCGACCCGATCTTATCGACTACGATGCCCTGGATAAGTCGGACCACCGAGGCAATATGCAGCTAGCATTCGAAATCGCTCATAAGGAGATTGGGATTCCCGATCTGTTAGATGTCGAAGACGTTTGCGATGTGGCCAAACCCGACGAGAGGAGTTTGATGACGTATATCGCCTACTGGTTCCACGCGTTCTCGCAAATGGAAAAGGTCGAGAACGCCGGCCGACGAGTGGAGAAATTTGTTAATAACATGCAAGGGGCGTGGGAGATGCAGAGCGCCTACGAGAGGCGAATGGCCGAGCTGTTGAGGCAGATTAGGGAGCAGATGGAGCAGTGGAAGCAAGCAACGTTCGAGGGGACCTACGTCGACGCAAAGAGGCAAGCGGCCGAGTTCGCATCCTACAAAAAAGGCAAGAAGAGAGACTGGGTCGCTGAGAAGAGCGATCTAGCCACGTTATTAGGAAATATCAAGACCAAGCTGGGGACGTACCGACTTAGGGCGTACGAGCCGCCTCCGGAGCTATCGTTGGAGACCACGGATAAGGAGTGGGCTAGGTTAACCGAGGCCGAGATGATGCGCGCGCAGCTCATCAACGAGACCATTAGAGAGTAAGTTGCAGCATCAAGTATTAGTAGCCGAGTTATTCGCTAACCGTTGCCGCAGTATCAAGAACGCGCTCCGTAAATCGTTCGCCGACAAGGCAAACGACTTTGCGTTAGCTCTTAATACTATGCAAATCGCCATCTCGGGTCTCGAAGGCGACGTGGAAGACCAACTATTGCACGTTCGAAGATTAAGCGACAACCTACCCCCCCTAGACGCTTATCTGGAAAAGATCGAGGCCGTCGACGCCAAGTGTCAAGAGGCCAACATCGAAGAGAACGATTTCACCACTTATACCTACGACGAGCTGCTCTACGAACTGGGGCTGGTTAAGTCGTCCGTGCAAAAGAAGCTCGCCTTCTTGGAGAACCAGATGGTAGCGCGCAGCATGACGAACCTGACGCCGATCCAGCTGGAGGAGTTCGAATCCGTATTCCGACACTTCGACCGCGACGACACGAACTCGCTCTCGGAACTGGAATTCTCCGCGGCGCTCGCGTCGCTCGGGTTGGTATTCAGCGAGGACGAGATGCACGACTACTTCGTGGAGACGTCGCGGGGCCGCGACCGCGTCACCTTCGAGCAGTTCATCCGTTTCATGGTGGACGTGACGGAGGACCAGAACACGGCCGAGCAGGTATTCCAGAGCTTCCGCGAGGTGGCCGACGGCAAGCCCTACGTCACGGAGATGGACCTGCGCCACTCCCTCGTGCCCGACGACGTCATCGAGAAGCTCTGCGAGATCGTGCCCCCCCACCACGGCCCCGACATGGCCCAGGACCGCGGCGTGCCCCAGTTCGATTACATTAGTTTCATGGAGAAGCTCATCTCCGGCCCTAGACAGAGCAGCACCCCCGGCGCGGGCGACGCTCCTGCCGCAGCGTCGGAGGGCGGCCCGCTTCAGGATATAACGAACGGCCGCGTCAGCCCGGGCAAGAAGGCGAACGGGTACCACTGATCTCTGGGCTAAGTACCTAGATGGGTTCTTATACTCCTGCCTATCTATGTCGTATCTCTGGAGGTCGCGGAGGACCAATCGGCCGGGTTACCACAAACAACATAAATTAATTAATAAACGAGACGACCGCTCGGACGCTTCTCGGAACTTGCGTTAGACTGCATTTATACTTTCCGGTGTGTGCGGACTAGTGCTAGCAGGAGGAGGAGGAGGAAGAAAAGGGTACATAACCTACCTACCTAGGTATGTACCTTTCCATGAATTAAAGGGGCAGATAAGGCTCGGGAGCGGCCGATGATGGCTGCCCCCGCTGGTGATGCTACTACCAAGTGAGCACCCAAGGTAATACGAAGTGAGAGGAGAGGAGAGGAAATGAGGTGGAAGATATGAGACGGACGCGCGAGCTTTCACGGGCTTTTTCTACGCTAGAAAAATTACCTCTTTCTAGGACGGACATCGAATAGGATGGTGTGCTGCGCGTATGTGCTTGAGACGGACTTATTACTCCCATTCCTAGTACGACTGCTACTACTACAACTGGTGGTGGTGGTGGTGGTGCGTGGTAGCTTAGGTGCCTATTCCTGTTACATATCTATTTTCTCGGGAGTTAGCGCTGCAAGTTCGAGGACCGAACGGTTCCCGTTAGGTCTTCTGTCCATAGCAAATACTGTTAAGGTACCTAATATATCCCCCTTGATTTATAGACACGAGAATACCTAGGAAGGTATCCCTCCACACGGTGATCTTCCATATTCTTGACTCAATGTGTTTCGATATGTACCTGACCACCTATCTACCTATGGAAGTGTGAGTACCTAGTGCCTACCCAACCTCCCTTCTGGGGTCCCAACGCTCCTCTACAAATGTAAGGCAAGGTAAGAGCCAAATCCGATTTCAGTCGCCAAACCCCGTTGTAGACTCCAGAACTATGCAAGATGAATGCGCCCTGAGCAAAGAAGCAAAATCCCACGAACCGAGAATGCCACATAATCCTAGAATAGGTAAAGAAAAAAAAGGCGAACCAGTCGCCTACTTTTCTTCCTTGAAAGCATCCAAATCCTTGAGAGCGCCAGCAAGTCGGCGGTAATCACGTAGCAGCTCCAAGACATCGCCGATTCTAAGATCCGCGGGGTTTTGGAGCTCCATGAATTTCTTCTTGGGCGGATCGATCTTGGGAACGTCTTTCGGCGGTAATGCCGCTGCAATGTCCGGAAATGCCTGTGTAGATGTTAGCGTATGCGTAACCTTTATAGATAGGTATGCTCATGAAATTCTTACCGTAGCCAAGTCTCCGCCATCCGTCGTCTTGGCCGTAGCTTCTTTCGCGGCCGGTGTGGGTGTTGTGGGCGTCGTAGCCGCGCGTCCGAAACCGCGCATCATGCTCATTCCCGCGAAGCGGTTCATGGGATTTAGGGAATTGCCGAGATTTCGCATTGATTCGACGAGCGCCGGGTTAGAGGAGGACGCGGGGGACGGCGTTGCGGTGGGGGTAGTGGCTTTCTCTTTATTGTCCTCGGCGAACAGCACCTTCTTAGAGCTACTCGCACTCCGAGCACTTCTAGTGCTATCCACACTTCGGTCCCTTGCTACCTTTTTGCCGCCGACCAAGGATAATAATCTATCATCCCTTACTGGCCTGGACCGCTCGGCGTCGTCGCCTCCCTGAAGCGCGGAGCTAGCACCGTCAACCGAAGCATCATCCTCTAGTGGCGGAGTGCTTATGAGCTTCCGCGCCTCGTCTAGGGTTCGTGGGACAATAAGTTCTCGACCGCTAGCGGAACTATCCCGAAGTTTGCCGAGGAGAAACTTGTAACTATCACCTAAGCTAGTTCCGATATTCTTAAGACCTTGGTCGGCGGTACTGAACAACGAGTCGCCCGCACTCCCGAAGGCCTGGGCCGGAGTTGCGATAAGGTCGCTCAGCCTACGGTGCTGAATGGCAGCTCGCAAGCTTGCAGATGACGGCGGAGGCTTTCCCTGGTTATTCCCAGGTGCTACGACGGCTGGATTTGAGATCGCTTCGGGTGAGCCAGCATCGTAAGCAGGGGGAAACGTCTCAGTCCTGGGCGTGTCAGGCCGGCTTTCGGATTTTATAGGACCCGATGACGCTTCATCCGCCCTTAGACTGGCAAGATCTACTGTTTGTAGAAAAGTGATTGCGGCCTCGAGATTCGTCAAACAGTACGCGGCTTCTCCCTCGAGCTTGTCCTCTGATCGGAATCTCTGTATGAAGTTCAAATCACTAATCACGCTAAGCTTTTCCGGTGGCATAGTTATCAAGGTATAGATGAGCATCGGCATAATCTCATCCGCTGATGAGGAAGGGTGAAAGTGGGATAATGTATCAACGATACTCTTGTGGGCAGCCTTGAGATGATTCAGCTTGCCAAGAGGGTACCTCTTCTCGCTCATCATCATCAAGTCTTTCCGGGCTTGGTCCAGATACTCCCGAATCTCCTCTTGCTTCTTTGCACGACCTTCGGGGGTGTCTTCGGAAACCTCACCAAGATCAACACCTAAATCCGCAGGCCCAATACCGACAAGAGCCAGCGCAGCCGTCTTAGATCTGAGCCTATCATCTTGTGCCTCGTCCTGGGTACTCCTGTGACGATATATGCGATCGTATATGCCTTCACAAAGACGTCTTTCGACGGCTTCCTCGAGCAGAATCCTCTTCTGCTCTAGCGCTTTTCTAGCCCTTTTTCTATCAGCAAATTCCTGGGCCGTCAGCATTTGCTGTTCCTCTTTGGTCGGCGTCCCCTTCGCCTTCTCCTTGTTGCTGAAAGAAGCTGCTTTGGCTCTTAATAGGCCAGCCGGTGAGGTTCTCGAGTTGCTCGGCGAAGCTGACGAGCTCTCTCGCATCTGTCGGGAAGAGAGACTGTCTATATGCGTCCGGATATGGGAGGCAGCAACGTAATAGAAGTCCTGAAATAGCCTGGAAAGATTGTCGACATTCGGTGGCGCGGGGTGGACTTTAGCAGAAAGCGAGTCGATGAAGCTGGGGTACACGTGTTAATCGCGTCCGGCCCTGATCATAGCTAGTCGTGACTCAACTTGTCTATCTTGCTCACCAGCTCAATTGGTATCTCTTCCATGTCCACAGAAGCGCGGGGTGCTTCGACCGCATCGTCAGCGGCCTCCGACTCAAACGTGTCGGGCTCCTCTTTCTGACGTTCGTCGGGTGGGGTTCCTTGTATTATCGTGACCGGCGGTATAGCGCCGTTTTCTATAGTAGTTGCGCGTTGAATGCTAGGTCGGGGTTCTTTCGTTTCGGAGGACTGGTGGTGAGGGAAGGTGTTCGAGGCCTGAAGCGATCCCGGTTTAGGCTCAGAGCCTTTGGACGGGGTTGTAGGTGCCATGAAGAAGTGGGAGAGCCTATATGCCATGTTAGCGGAAAACCAGAGGGGTTTAAGCTTCAAATAAAGCTCGACAGCTAATGAAAAGGTGCGGGGAAGTAGGAAGCAATAAACAAACGTAAAATAAAACTTGTTTGCGGGAGCATAATACCTATTTCGGCCGTTAACGTAGTGTAGACGTAGGGTATGCGAGATGCTTCGAGGTATAACAAGAGGACGATATAGGTGGTATTGTGCCTCTACCGGACGAAGATAGACAAAAGGGGAGCCATCAAGGCCGGGCAGGGCACAACACGTCAGGCGCGGCGAGTAACGGCACGAGATGAGTAGAGACTTGAACGAGAGCAGACGGAGGTGTAGGTAGCGTATGGAAGAGCGTATAGGAGAGCGTATGTGAGAAGAATAAAAGTCAGGGAGTTCCGGAAGCTTTCAACTCGCACAAGATTAGGTACACGATTAGGTACCTCCCATAATAGGACGATGCTTCAGGTATCTTATGTGATATAATGGAAGCTGGGTCCCACCCGAACGCATAAGGCCTCCTCGATAAACGGTCTAATATTGGAGGTACCTAACCCAATGCAGCGTGCTAGCCTAGGGTGAGCCTTGTGTCAGGGGTAGAGCGGCACTAAATGCGGGCTGCCAACCGTTAGAGATTACGACGAAGTATAATATACTACGGTACATAGATGGGTACTTACACACATACGTGTTGTTATACATGTATGTATGTACATGCGTGTAGGCTGGTAGGTTCTTACCACCTAAGTCCCTATATTTTAATATCTTGTCTCGGATGCCCAGTCTGCTCGCCCTTTCGCAGTATTCCGTATGTTTCCTTATAGCTCTCTGTGGGCGCATGACAACTGAGTTACTGACTTGCATCCCGGCATGTTTCGCATATTCGTACGTACCTAGATACATACACGTATATAGGTACCTAGGTACCCAGGTAGGCACCATATAAGACCTATATATCGTAGGCAGCGAAGTTCATGCGAGTATTCAGCTACCTACATACTGTTACACTGGTTTATACACGCATTCAGCTGGGTAGTACCATATAGATATCAATGCAGCCTGCGAGGGCGATCGTCGGAACAAACGATAATCTCAGATAACACTTAATATGTTGATACGTACTGAATTCTCGTGGCTCGGTATTTTCGAAAAGCGGGACAAGGTGCTTCGACACGGAGAAGCTATAGATGAACTATCAACGTATTATATATCTTGAAGAAATACGACTTGCTAGTTCAAGGTTTACCCAACTAAACTACCTATATAATAGAGATCCATCTCTTTAAACCGTACCTAAGATCAGGTAAAACTTCGTGTTGTCTTAAAGATCGGATACATCGCACACGGGTACATAAAATTGTAGGTATGTACATAGATGTTGGGGTAAAGATCGTCCCGGTCGGACCTTTCATACCGAGCCTAGGCTAATGCATCTAGGCTAGGTTAAGTTAGGTAACACACAAGGCCAATGTTGTCATAGGCAGATATCCGATAGGCAGCGCCACTGTCCACGCGATAACAGCCCCAGAGGTTCTGAGTGGACCGTGACCACCTGGACTTACACCTGCAACTACCCGGCGTCCTTATCCTTATCCATCGCTCAACATATTGCACTTCACCTCCTGTCACCGTAACTTTCCTTTTCATCATCCCCTGGACATCTGTCTTATCCATCAGACTTCTCCTTTTTATGCGCACTCATTTCCCTCACTGGTCGTTTCCACCCCCTCTAGGTCAAAGCCATCATGGGTTCTAGACGGAAACGGTCGGCTTCAACTTGTCAGTCTGCCGGCAGAGTGACAGCCCAATTGTTATTTTCGTTCCTTGCCATATCGGCTTCCCCATCCGCCGCAAGCTTCCATAACTCAGAGGCGGACTTCTCGAACTCGCCGTTACTTACGCCCCTGATTCCCGAACCGCCGCAACCGGCAGAACACACCTTCACCCTACGTCACATCTTCCATCACGGGACGTACCGACATCCCGGCCTTCACCGACGGAAAGACATACTCGAGCCCAGTGCTGAGGTGTGGTTAGCCAGCGAAGATGGGCACGATGCGGAGCGGATACCGCCTCTGAAGGCGAAGAGTCAACCCAGAAAGATCGAGCGTATGGTTGACCGCCGGCCGAGTACTGTGGACCCGCTTGTCGCCGAGGCTCGCCAACGGGGCTATGTCATCGCGAGTGGCCCATCCGCGTGGACGGTCGACGACGTCCCAGGCCCCGATGTTACCGATAAAGAAACGGTATTGAGCATGGCGCTGGTCGCGTCTAATGCTTACGTGGAGAAGCCTGGCATGCCAGACTGGGAAGAGGTTGGAGAGCCGTTCAACCGTAGTGCAGATTTCGGCTGGGAGAGTGACGGACTCAGGGGTCACATTTGGGGCGACGAGACGAATTCGACTATTATTATCGGTCTCAAGGGAACTTCGCCAGCAGTCTTTGATGGGGAGGGCACGACAACTAATGACAAGATCAACGATAACCTCTTCTTTAGCTGCTGCTGCGCCCAGCAAGGACAATGGTCATGGCATCAAGTCTGTGACTGTGCAACAGGCACTTACAGCTGCAACAACACTTGCGTGAAGCAGGCCCTGCGCGAGGAAAATCGATACTACCAGGCCGCTAGGGAGCTTTACGCAAACGTTACCGAGATCTACCCGGAGTCGAATATCTGGGTCGCTGGGCATTCACTAGGTGGAGCAGTTAGCTCTCTACTCGGCTTAACGTATGGTCTTCCCGTCGTAACGTTCGAGGCAGTCCCCGAGGCATTGGCGGCCGGAAGATTAGGTCTACCCGTCCCCCCACATGCAGACCCCGAGTTCCCCCAGACTCGTGAATACACTGGGTCGTTCCATTTCGGTCATACGGCCGACCCCATCTACATCGGTACCTGCAACGGCGCAACCGCCTCGTGCTCCTTCGCCGGTTACGCATTAGAGACAGCGTGCCACACGGGCTACGAGTGCGTTTACGACACCGTGGGGGATCATGGTTGGCGAGTAGGCATCGGAACTCATAAGATACGGTCTGTGATCAACGATGTCATCCGGAAGTACGAGAACGTCCCAGAGTGCAGGTTCACCCCAGAGTGCAGAGACTGCGCGAGCTGGAAAATGTACGAGAGCAATAGCACGGACGGGACAACAACCTCAAGCAGTTCCACCGCGACTAAGACACGCACACGAACGGCTACCTGTCAGACCCCCGGATGGTAAGAATCCCCTCTTTATACTTCCTTTTGCCCCTGCATATCAGTGTAACTAATAATTCGTAGGTGGGGCTGTCTAGATGAGACCACAGCAACGGGAACAGCTAGCTCAACCACTACGAGCAGCTCGACTTCGACTTGCAAGACCCCCGGTTGGTTTGGCTGCAAAGACGAGACTACCACGAGCACCACCACTACTACCTCCACCACCACAACTACAACTTCCACTTCTACGTGTGAAACGCCGGGTTGGTGGGGCTGCAAGGACAAGACAACAACAGCCACCAGTACCACAACATCGCTGCCCCAGACCCAGCCTCCCCCGATTACTTCGCCCCCGTCTATGCCCAGCCTCACAAACATCCCGGTCCCGACGCCATCGTTGCCGCCGAAATCTCACTGCCTACGCCGCAACTGGATCGGGATGTGTAAGGAATGGTCAACGGATGGGCATGACGACGACGATGCTGATGCGGACTGGGCCAATGAAGAGATATAAGCGAGGTAGACTACTTGCGGTCTATCTGACCTAATGTTAGTAACCTGGACTACAGCAGGTAGGTAGGTACGCGTGTTTTGCTTTGTTTTTAGCTGGACTAGATTGGGATACACACATTGCGGGCTCGCCGGCGCTTATTATCATTTATCTATTTGGATCGCATCGTTGCTTTTCAACGACCGGTTTAGGGCGCCCGCCGGTATTGGGGTGGTTATTATTACATTTTTCATCAACCATATTATAAACATAAGCATAAACATAACAGACGGGAGCATTGAGCATCGAGCATGTAACACAATACTTACGTGCTAAGCACGTCGGAGTATCGTCTGTTACCGGCGTGGCATGATTTCAATATCGCTACAGACGGACGAGGACAGGGGTTATCTACCTAGGTATCTACCTATTTTTATGGATGTTAGGTTTAGGTATTCAGTCAGCTACAACCAAATCAAAGCAATTCGCAAACTTTTCAGGAGTTAGATGAGATAGCCACTGGAGAATCAGATCCCATCAACGGTCTCAAGCCCCCCCTTTTTTCCCCATCCTTTATTCCCTTATCCCTTATAGGTATACCCTTATATTCTTTTACCATTTTCCATCTACCGTTCGCCCTCAACTCCACGTCTCCAGATTCCTCAACACGCAACCCGGCTCGCCCTCCTTCCTCGCCGTCAACTTGCCAATGACGTACACCGTCTCGCCCGCCTCGCGCAACTGCGCTGCGACGGCGTCCGCGTCGCCCGGCGCCACGACGGCGACCATGCCCACGCCGTTGTTGAACGTCCGCGCCATCTCGGCGGGCGCGACGTTGCCGGCGGCGCGCAGCCAGCGGAAGACGGGGGGCAGGGCCCACGCGGCGACGTCGACGTCGGCGGCCAGGCGCGCGGGCAGCATGCGCGGCACGTTCTCGAGGAGCCCGCCGCCGGTGATGTGAGCCAAGCCCTTGAGCCGGGGGAGCGCGGCCAGGACGGAGCGCACGTAGATGCGGGTCGGGGCGAGGAGGGCTTCGCCGACGGTGACGTTGCCCCGCGGGTCCCAGGGGGCCGGGGCGTCGTAGGCGAGCTGTTCGCGGGCGAGGATGCGGCGCACGAGCGAGAAGCCGTTGGAGTGGACGCCGGAGGAGGCCAGGCCGAGGAGCACGTCGCCCTCGGCCATGGCGTCGAGGCGCGGGAGGCGGTCGGCGGGGCGCATGACGCCGATGGCGGCGCCCGCGGCGTCGTAGTCCTCCTCCTTGTACATGCCGGGCATCTCGGCGGTCTCGCCGCCGACGAGCGCGCACCCGGCCCGGCGGCAGCCCGCGGCGACGCTCTCGACGAAGACGGCGGCGACCTCGGGGTCCAGCCGGCTGCAGCCGAAGTAGTCGAGGAACATGACGGGCTCGGCGCCCTGGACGACGAGGTCGTTGACGTTCATGGCCACGAGGTCGATGCCGACGGTCGTGTGGTTCCGCGTGGCCTGCGCGATCATGAGTTTCGTGCCGACGCCGTCGATGGCGCCGACCATGATGGGCGCGTCGCTCGAGAAGCCGGCTTTGGAGAGGTCGACCTCTCCGCCGAAGCCGCCGATTTCCGCGTCCGCGCCGGCCCGCCTCGTGGACCTGACGGCGTTTCGTATCCGCTCGACGAGCTGGTTCCCGGCATCGATGCTGACGCCTGCTTCCGCGTAGGTGAGCGCTTCCTTGGTATCGGCCGTCGGCTTGAAGGCCCGGTGCGCGATATCCCGGCGGTAGTACATCTTGTTGAACTGGATGAGCTTCACGCCTTCATAAGCCTTATCGACGGCAGCGCGGAGGCTCTCTGCCGCGGTGGCGCTAGCGGCTATTACTCTGCCGCCTGCCGTCTGTAACTTGTCGCCCGTCAATTTCGTACCGGCGTGGAATATGTTGATGCCTTCAGGAGGGGTTTGTAAGCTAATTTCGTCGCCCTTGGCGTAGGACTCGGGATAACCACCAGCAGCAACCACAACAGTTGCGCTGAAACTTGGGTCAATCTTGATCAGGACACTGTCTAGATACCGCTCTGAACAGGCCACCATGACCTTGGCTAAGTCGGTATCTTGCGATAATAATGGAAGGACGGTCTGGGTTTCTGGGTCTCCGAACCGGACATTGTACTCGAGGACTTTCGGGCCGGTCGAGGTGATCATGAGTCCGGTAAATAGAACACCGACGAAAGGCATCTCATCCTTGCGCATACCGTCGATTGTGGGCTGGATGATGTCCCGGTCGATCTGCGCCACAAGCTCCGGGGTTGCGATGTTGGTCGGCGCATAACATCCCATACCACCCGTATTCAGGCCCGTATCCCCTTCCCCTATTCTCTTATGGTCCTGAGCCGGGGGTAGCGACTTTATCGTATAGCCGTCACTAAAAGTCAAGACGCTTAGCTCGTCGCCCGTTAAAAACTCTTCGATAACGACCTCGTCTCCCGCAGACCCGAATTCCTTGTTTTGCATAATGTCCTTGAGGGCCTTTTGCGCCTCCTCTTTCGACGTAGGTATGATGACGCCCTTACCCGCGGCCAATCCGCTTGCCTTAATCACGACGTCGTGTTGCACGCGATCGAGGTATTCTCGGGCTTTTTCGTAGTCGGAGAAATTCTCGTAAGCAGCGGTGGGAATGCCATGCTTTTTCATAAAATCCTTGGAGAAAGTCTTGCTGCCCTCCATCTGCGCAGCTTTCTTGGACGGGCCGAAGCTCTTAATACCCGCATTCTCGAAGAAGTCGACGGCGCCGGCGACGAGAGGGGCTTCGGGCCCAGGGACCACGTAATTGACATTGTTTTTCCTTGCGAGTTCGAGCAGAGCCGGGAAGTCTTCTGCTGATACTGAGGTGTTATTAGTGACTTTAGTACAGGTCGCGGTGCCTCCGTTCCCGGGGACTGCTATGATAGACTCAACCAAAGGCGATTGGCTGAGCTTCCACGCGATGGCATGTTCCCTTCCCCCATTTCCAATGAGAAGGATACGGAGCGGGTACTCGATTCCCATGGCTAGAGCATATAATACCTAGGTGGGAAAAGAGAAAAGAGGGAGAAGAGCCAATTATTAACTAGGACAACTAAATAGCCTAGGTAGTCTTGGAATTTTGGCAGGAATGACCCCTATGTATAGGAAGTAATCACCTAGATCTTGGACCCCCCTTCAGAATTTTTTTTTTTCCTCGCTGTAGAAAATGCCCCTCATCAACAAATTACCCCTCCCCCGCAATTCCAGCTAGGGGGGTGCAGGCTGCGTCACAACTCGCCTAATGCATTCAGTGCATTTAATGGTAGTATGCAAGTAATTGCCGCAGACTAACTCGAAACGCGTACCTAGGTAGATGTAAATAATACAACAAGAAAATGAATGGGAAAATGGAATAGAATAGAAGAAGAAATGCGTGACACTCTATATGGAGATATGGATGTTTTTAAATTTTCGAGTATCTTTTCCCCGTTTCCCAAACGCGATGTTACCTATTGTAATCATGAGGCTTTAATCACGTTCTAAATAAGAGAAAGGGGAAAATGGACTAGATTGATAAGAAACTTAGTTTATTAATAGTACCCAGGTATCGAATATATACAATAATGATCGATCCATCCGTCTCCGACTTCTCCCCAAGAAACGGATCATCAACTTTTTCCAATTTTACGTTGGCGTAGTCTATACCTAGGTAGTATTCCAACGGGATAAGAGGTGCATAAGGTAATAAGGTAAGATCTCTGTTTCCTCCAGTAGGCTCTCCTCAGGGCTTCCTAGATAGGTAACAAGTTTATTTCGAAAACTAGCCTAGATAAGGTATGATGGGCGCTTAACCTAGATGGGGCAAATGATCATGCGGCTCGTCTAGGGGGGGTCGGGGAGGTCACGCCGGCCGAAACTTAAGACGGGGAACAGCATGAAGTCCATCTACTAAAGAGACGTCCAGTGCCACTTCCGTTCTCTCCTTAGATCGAATATCTTCGTTGTTTGACTAGGCTTCGACTCGCGACACAGTTTACGTCTTGACGTCCTAATCATGCTTTTCATTGGCTTGACCGGTTCTATTGCCACCGGCAAATCAACCGTCTCCTCTATCCTAGCCTCACCGCCTCACTCACTACCAATAATCGATGCCGACATCCTTGCGCGCAAGGTTGTGGAGCCCGGCAGCAGTGGCTACAGGGCCATCGTGAAATACTTCGGCCCTACAACGCCGGATCTGCTGGTCCCCATTTCGGACTCCATGCCGGCCGATGGCCCGGACGGCAAGGGCAGGCCTTTGAATAGGCCGGCATTGGGTAGGCGCGTATTCGGAAACAGCGAGGAGCGCAAGAAAGACCGAGGAGTCCTTAACAACATCGTGCACCCGGCAGTGAGAAGGGAAGTGTACAAGTCCATCTTCCTTAATTACATAAGAGGCAACTGGGCCGTCGTCCTAGACGTGCCGCTACTTTTCGAGAGCGGCTGGGACAGGCTTTCTGGCGTGGTGATGGTCGTCGCCGTCAGAGATCCGGAGGTGCAGATGAAGCGACTCAGGCTGCGCGACCCTCACCTGAGCCGGGAGGATGCGCAGAATCGCGTCCTCAGCCAGACGGACGTCAGGTTGAAAGCGAAGAGGTGCGAGGCACGAGGCAAGGGAAGGGGAGTGGTGATATGGAACGACGGCTCAAAGGAGGAGCTGAGGGCTAAGGTAGACGCCGCGCTCGCGGAAATCCGAAGGGGTAGCCCTCCATGGTGGAACTGGATATGCCTCCTCGTCCCCCCGGTGGGCGTTGCGGCAGGCGCATGGGTATATTGGCAGAATATCAGAATCAACAAGAGGTGGAAAGAGATGGAATTGAGCGAGAAAACGAAGCTATAATTCCGAATGAGTCGAGCAACTTGTCTACCAGGTAGCTATTTACCTGGGTCTTTAAGGTACTTTACGGCGCACATGTATGTATTGATCATTTCCATCTCAACTTTTAGGGCTGCCCGGTGAATGTAATCGGATAATGAATTATCTACCTATCTATTTACTTATTAAAGTACCGTACTCACGTATCTATCGACGTATTAGGTACGCAAATGCTGTTGCCATAGGTGAGGTATTGAGAGGCGAAGAGCAACCCAGCGCTTGTAGGAGGGGAGCACCTTCCATTCAATGTCATCACTAGAGCAAGTCGTCGCTCAAGTAACTGCGACTCGGACTCGCCAAACCCCAGACCTCGATATTCTTTCCTCGATACTCCCTCATCGATATTCTTCCATCAATCTTTTTTCAGAGTCCCTACCGATTCCCTTACCCGTTCACCTTACTTCTTCATGAATACCAACCTGTATTCAATTCCCAATCAATTTACTTCAATTTCTAGACAGTCAGTTCCTTCACGTCGGCGACGGCGACTACAATTACAACTACAACTATAAAAACATTCTCGCGCCCTACTTCGGGAACCTCTACATCTTTTCTTCCCACCCCCGATCAATCCCACGATCATTTCTCATCATTTTTTAATATCCAATCGTACATTGACCATCACCTGTACCGATTTGGCACCCGGTGATACCCCCGAATTTTCGCTGTCTTCATATCAAGAAGTCCCCAACGCCAGGTTTCATCAAGTCTAACCAGGACAACCCTGCCCTGCCTGACATCATGCCTCCCAACTCGTTCATGGAGTGGGTGGTAGGTCAGAATGTGGTCCCGCGAGAGCCGGTCAGGAAATCTCGTCCTGTCTTCGCAGTGGAGCTTGAAACCGACGATGAGTCCGAAACCGACACCCTGAAGGTCACCTACCCCAGAACCGGACGCCGAGGTTCGAAAAAGGGCAAGAAAGTTCGGTTCAAGGAGGATACTCATCGACTTAAAGCTGAGGAAACCCCCATTCAAACCTCCGTTCAAATCCCAGCTCATACCCCGATTCATGTCCCCATTCAAACCCAGGCCCAGCCTCCATTCGGCCCGGATATAGACATCAGGAGCACGATAGCGGAAGTGGGCACCAGCGAGGATGAGGCGGATACAGACGAAGATCTGGTTCTGGACTGTCCCTGCACCAACTGTATTGCAGCACGGAAAAAATGGAGGAAGACGAAACAAACCAAAGCGAGAAGCAAGCAAGAGGTTCATCCCTCAGCGAACGATAGCGAGCTCACCGCGGCCGCCGTCCATGCTAGGCATAAATCGAAGAAGGCGAAAGGGGCGGAGACACCTAAGCACAAGGCGGTCAATAACAAGAAGAAAAGCAAGTCGAGGGTTAAGAAAACCAAAGAGGAGTCTGATAGCGAATCGGAGGCGAGCGACGCTACCGAGATAGGGACCGAGGAGGACACCGAGGGTGAAAGTGAAGATGAGACCGCATCCGAGCCCGAGAAGAAAGCCCAGAAAAAGAAGGCAAAGAAAAGGGCCAAGAGCGAAGAGGCCAGGCAGAACAGCGCGGCCGAGAAAGGCAAGCCTGTGAAGCAGACCAAGTCGAACAGGGAGAATGCGAAGAAGCAAGGCGAAAGAGAGGATAGCCATAAACGGGAGAGTAAGACGGATGATGAGAGCCCCAGAGAAGAACATATATCCGGCGACAAGGAGCGACGTCAGTACAAGAAGGCCTTGCGATTTGTCAGGGAGAAAGCGCCAAGGGTGCCACCGGGTTATCCGGTTCAGAACCGCCAAGGAAACTTCCTCATGCCAGTTCATTCTCGTGTGCTACAAGTTGAGCATGCTGTCGAGGTACCCAATGACCCTCGACCCAATGCTTTCTTTGATAGCGTGAACGGCGTTATGCGCGTATATCACGGGCCGAATTACGGTAACCCGTATGGGGCGATATACCCCAACAAGGTCTACGGCCATCCGAATCCGAATTTACCCACGAACATGCCGCAGCCACCGGCCCAGAGTCCGTGGTATAATGGGTTTCCGGTCTTCCCTGGCGCGCAGCCTGCACCTTTTCCATTGCCATATCAGCAATCTCAGGTACCTTCTCAACCGCCAAATCAACAACCTTCAGGACCTCAACCACTGTATCAGCAGTCTCCCGCTACGTCTCCTGCAGCGCCTGCAGAAAATCAGTGGTTCCAGGGATACGGTACTGTGCCTGTGGGCAACCCCCCTGAGGAAGCGCCTCGGGGATCCAAGTCGGCGACGGATCGTGATCAGATAGCACACGAACAGACTAATAAGCGACACGACACACCAACGCTGACGCCCGCGAAGCCGGCCCAGACGACACTGAAGACCAGCGATCGCGGCGGGCGGTCGAACGTCATTCCGACCGTGGAAGGTTACGATTCCCCGAAGACCAAGGGCAGCAAAGGAGCTAGGAGAGAGTCCTGGGGCACTCAGAGTGTCCAGGGCTCCCGAAAGAGTTCGGGATCTAGGAAGGGAAGTGGGAATGGTGGCAAGGCCGCCAACGAAGATAGGCAGGACAGCCTGCTTCACAAACTCGACAAGATGATGGTCAAAGATAAGGGTGCACAAAAATCTAGGTCAGATTATTGGAGCCGGGAAACTAGTAATGAAAACGTTTTCCCTTACCGAACCGGAAGCCGGAACGGCGATACTCGTGATGCTACTACCGATACTGCGAACCAGAAGAACGGCTGGGGTGATGATAATAATAACACGGCTACTGGCGTTGACTCGTGGGGCGGGAATAACGATAATGAATGGGGCGCGGGCGCTGCGAGTGCTTTCGACCCGAAGACGGACGATGGAGAACCCATGGAATGGGGCAAAGTGACGTCTCCCGGCCCAAACGGAGGCAACGGCGGTTCTCCCAAGCGCGATGGAAGCAATGACAGCGCCAACAACACATGGAATGACGGTACGAACGACAACAGCAACAAAAACGGCGACGATATGGACAAGAAATCGGACAGCGGCTCCAAGAATTCGCCCCAGCCGAAGAAGTCTGTGCCCGGTGGTTGGGTCAGCACGCCACTAACGGAAGAGTCTGGTCCAACGACACTTCGGGCAAGCCCGGATAATGTTGGCTGGAGTGGATCGCAGCACGGATCCAAACGCGGAACTCCCCCGGGCAATGCGGGCGGGAACGGATCTAAACTTGGTTCTCCGAATAATGAGGGCAGGAAGAGTGGAAATGGCGGAGATGGCGGAAACGTGAACCCTGATGGCAGTGGAAGCAGCAATGGCAAAACAGGTAACAGGGGCAAGGGTAGTGGAAAATGGAATGGAAACGGCGGAAACGGCAGTAGCAAGAGCTTCTCCTCCCCCAAGCAGGACTCGAGCGGTGGATGGGGCGCCTGGGGAGACACAGGAGCGGCCCAGAGCTCTGGCGGCGCCTTCGATGACGATGACAAGGATAAGGACAATGGTAATGGCGAGGGGTATGGTAACGCAGGAGGCGAGCAATCCGCGCAATGGTAGAACTTGTCCGATTTCTCCTTCCAACGTTTCGGGTTCGGGAATTGAGAAGGCCCGTTCCTTTTTACCCCCTTGTTCTTCCTCCTCGCGACCTGTGTTTTAGTTATTCGTTCTTTACCATTGTTGCTGCGTTGGCGATTCGGTTGCTTTGTTGAGCTTGCGTTCTAGAAACCGCGAGCTTGGGCTCAACTAAAACTGGTGGGGACGAAGCAAAGTCCGAGAATGAGATTTGGTGGGTGTTGCCGCTACGCTCCTACCAGAGGTACTTACGCTATTGCGCTATTTCTGCCCGCCGCTATGACCTTTTCGTTCCTGCCGCACCAGCGCTCGGCAAACAAACTAAGCGGCCGACCGAGCAACCGGGCAAACAGATCGTTCGGATGGAAGGCGCGTCCACTGCTCCTTGTGCTTGCCATCGGGGAGGAGAGGAGAGGAGCGGAGCTAGAATTCGGACGTCGGAAGTCGGACGTCG
The DNA here is from genome assembly GCA_902806595.1 of Pyrenopolyporus hunteri. Classification (NCBI taxonomy): domain Eukaryota; kingdom Fungi; phylum Ascomycota; class Sordariomycetes; order Xylariales; family Hypoxylaceae; genus Pyrenopolyporus; species Pyrenopolyporus hunteri. Next base: position 390,792 of record CADCXC010000005.1, on the reverse strand, counting down.
GGGGTCGAGAGGGAGGTGCGAAGAAGGGGGAGAGCTGACTCGGTAGCTACTTGTTTTTTTGGTTTTTTTTTTCTGTCTTTTTACAAAAACATTGCGGTACATGGATCGTTAGCAATCCTCAATCACAAGACTCATGGACTCAGACCAGATCCGAGACTTCTTCTTAGGAATTACGTATACACGGTTGCACGTGCATAGGTAACTATCGATTTACCTTATAGCATTGACTATTTATATTATATAGTCTATGTGCATAGTCGGCGATTATGAATAAAAAAGAGAAAGAGTCTTGGTCTAGGGTCTTGCAGTTACCGATGAGTCGGCGAGTGATACATGTACCTACCGAGGTACCTAGGGAGGACGGAGGAGAGGTGGTATCCGGTGTGAATACGATTCACGTACCGGAACTTATGTATATACCTAGGTAGGGATCTAGGGATATCGGTACCTCGGCAGGCGTGGAAGAAATTGAATATTCTTATTACGCCCAACTTCACCTTTACTCATTCACACACATAACATGGATAATCTACGAGGCGAACCTTCACGTAAACAATAACTGTGGCGAGTGGAATTGTTGCCATTGATCAAGTGCGAAGCAAACTAAGAACAATAAACCGCGTGAGAGAGCGGTAAGTACCTAAACTGTTTGTTTTGCCGTCCTCTCCTTCTTTTTTTGGATGGGATGGGATGCCGGTGCCTCCTTTTCCTCTCTCTAATGCGGTTAAAAGAAGCCGAGAAAGTTACACCAGCGCAAAACTTTTGGCGAAGGGTAATGAAAAATGAATATGAAGGGAGACAGACTCGAGAGTAGTGTAGTTTAGTAATGAAAACACAGTGCGGAATCAAAAATCAACAAACTTAATGATATCCTCTTGAACCACGGCAAAACATAAAGATCGTTTAGATGCCGGAGAGCCACTGTCTAGCCATCTTACTCCTCGTCGGACGAACCCTCCTCGGCCTCCTCCAACCACTTGAGGAACGGCTCGGCAGCGCGGCGGATCTTCTTGGAAGTAGAGAGATCCACGTATTTCTTGCTCGCCTTGGTTCCCCACTTCTGGATCACCTCCTCGTTGACAAGATCCTTGTCATAGAGCTGATGAAGGATCTTAACAATCTTGTCACTAGTCAACAGCTCGGGGTGTTCCTTGCCCTGGGCAGCTAGGAGGCGCTCGATGCCACCCAGCAGGGCCCTCTCGTGACGTTCCGACGTGATCATCTAAGAAATAATTAGTAAGATGCTCGATTTAAGGTGAATTATAGTCGAAGGGTTTGTCAAACATACCTGCTTGAGCATCGCGGCTCGCTTGGGGATCTGAGTGATGATGTTCTCATCGAAGAGAGTCTGGACCAAGACCAGGACGGTCTTGTGCTTATTCTCGATTCCAAGCTCTTTAGCTTTCACGTAAACTTGAATGTCATCAACCTTGTTAATGCTACCAGCCTTAGCAGCTTCTCCCTGAATCCAGTCACCCAGGGTGTCGTAGACGGTGTGACCACCGCCCTCTCCCTCTTCGTCTTCGTCCTCGGCACCACCGAGGACGAGCTTCTGACGAAACTCGCTGGGGAGCTGGCTCTGACGAGCCTTGACGGCCTTCTCGGACATGTCGACGGCCCAGTCGTCATCTTTGATGGCGGGGGCTTCGATAACTTGGGCGTCCGCGTTGATCTTGCGAGTGAACTCGTCGTCGCTACCAGCATCCTCCTCGTCGTCGTTCTTGTCACCAGTCCCGTTGGAGCCATTCTCGGAATTCTCGCCGCCGCTTCCCTGACCGTTCTCTTTGTTGCCGTTCTGCAGAGCTTGCTGCTTAGCCTTGCGGGCAGCCTTACGTTCGGCCTTGTCTTTCTTGCCGCCCTTCCTAGGCTGATTCTTCAGGATGAAGCCGCTGAGCTTCAGGCGGAGATCTACATCGGTGCGCTGGCCGCAAGCTTTGCAGTCAAGGAGGATATGACCGTCCTTGATGACGACGTCTGTCTCGGGGTTCTTGCATTTCTTGCAGAGGACGAACTTGTTGATGAAGCCATCAAGGTGGTCCTGCAGCTTGGAAGCCTCGTGGGCGCCGTTGATGATCCAACGGTCATCGGGTGGATCGATGTTGGTCTGAGCGCCAAGCTCAAAACCGAAGTACTTGATGACGTACGACCCGGGGCGGGCAAGAGATGAAGCCACGCTGCTCAAGTTGACGACGACAGTCTTGATACCATTGCCTTTGCCTTCAATCTTGGTTTGTAGCTTTTCCATCTTGTAACGATAGAAGGCATCGGTAACATCACGACGAACGTTGACGAGCGCCATTTTTGCGGTATTGTTGTTCTAAATAAGGCTGACGAAGCGGAGAGACTCGGTTTGTGGTCTTAAAAATCGGTCGGCGGGATCGAATTCCTTGGTATGGTGATTCTTGACGAGGACTAGATAGTCATTCGTAGGTGATGATGGTGGTGGTGACGAGTGAGGCAGGAGGGGATTGGACAAGCCAGGATCTCAATAGTGAGGACTGTTCCTAGTGGACATAGGGAAGACTGGATGATAGTTGCCAGCGTTGGAAGGCATTAACTCGGGCGATGCGATGACGATTCAGTTTCAACCGACGGAACTGATGTTAGGGCTACAAGGTTTTCGCGGTATGCGAAACGACTGCAGCGTGAGAGGGGGTAGGTGTCTAAACACAGCGGTCTTGTCGTGCTGATACATAAACAACAGTGTGCCCTGTACCCTTTTATGTGTAGGGTGTCTATTTTGGTTCGGGGGAGGGGATTCGAGACGGCAAGCAAGAAGCAGACCTTGAATCCCGTTGGGTTTTTGATTTCCAGAGGCCGATCTGGTCCGCCTGTAGCGTAGGTCTGCGTGTGCGTGAGTTGTGTTGTGTTGTGTTGTTTTGTTAGGGGAGTTGTGTAGAAAGGAGAAGTCGACTGATTCTCTGTGAATATCGGCGTTAAAAGCCTAGAAGGAGGAACAGGAGAAAAGCAGCGGCTGCCCCGGATTTAATCCTGCTAATCAAGTAATGAGTAGAGTTGCAGACGCCTTCCGGTGCGAATTGGGCTTCTTAATTATGGTGGTGGCGATTGTTGTTGTTGTTGGGAAGGATGAAAAGAAGAGAGAGAGAGGAGTTTGGGAATGTTTTTAGGAAGAAAAAAGGGAAGTGGGAGTCTGAGGGAAGAAAAAAGAGGAGGGCAGTGAAAGAAAATGCAGGCGGCCCTGAGGAAATCGCGGCGTGGTGGATGAATAATGAAAAAGAAACTGTGTGCGTCTGTTGTGCCCGTATACATGTATTGTACATGTATGTGCAAAGCACCGCCCGTGCTACATGTACTCAACGCTACAAGTATACCTACCTATACTATGGTATTGGGAGTACCGCTTCGTATTGTATTATGATTCGTACCATTTGTATTGTACTTGACGGTACTTCCCAGTCAGCCATTTCTACAGGAACACATCCCACCAAATATGCAAACTCTATGTAACGCGTAAAAAGACGATCCTCAAGTGGGGGGTTCCTAGGCAGCCTAGAAGCGAATCTAATCCGTTAGCGTCCTTCCCGGGTACATATACCTATCGTTCGAGCATGTGCTTTAGCAGGTACATCCGTGCATTACTCGCAAGACCCTTCAAGCTAATGTACCTCTTTAGGCGCGGACTCCACGTACGTGCAGTGGCGATGAATATCGATGAGGAAAAAAAAAAAAAATTTACATACATGTATACTAAAAGAGCCATTTTTCTGGTAAACGGGCAAGGCAAAAGCCGAGGAAACGAAAACCCGAGAGGCTCTCGGAGCTAAAACCATTCATCCTGGTGTAACACAGGCGGCTTCATTGGCTAGCTCCGCAACAGCGAGGCGAACGGGCATTCCCAGGGTTTCGAGGCTTCAGCCGATTTCGAATTAGAAAATATCCAGGGCTGCTAAATATGTTTTGCGCGTACGTACGTACTTTCATGTTGACGTGCCCCGGGTTTCAGGGTTGCGTTTAATTCTCTCTGCTCTCTGAATAGGTGAGTGAATTTACGAGAGACTTATTGAACTTGTTGAAAGAATACGCAAAGTTTTATTCATCCACTTATATTACTACGGCACTACCACCTACATATTGTATGAGGTACATACAGATACTAAATTTGTATAGTCCCCAAGTACCTAATAGCAGGGAATCATCCATCCTACTGACATCCGCTTTGGGAAATAAGCATCACTATCATCGGCATCATAAGCCGCATCGATCATTAGCGCCCCTTTGTATTACATATACGTACGAACTCGGCGAGGAACCAAGAATCTCTCATATTAACGTAGGATATATTCGCTTCCAAGGACGTCACTATGATTCCCGATAAATTCATCCTGCTGCCGTGGTAGTTGATAGCTCACTTTTCCCCAAAGCGCCGACAGCCCCGGATGCATACAAACGAAAGTCCCTGCCGGAAGCTAGGTACCTACCTAGGTATTTAGGTATATAAGCACGACTCCCTTTCCGTGTTCCGGATAGACCTTCGTTCTACCTTACCTAATACCTATCCAATATCTGATGATTTGGTCAGTGAGGTTTCAGTGCCTATAAGCCTCGATGGCTTACATCTAGCCGTTTCCGTTCTTCCACAAACGCCCGGCTAGGTACGTAAGTCCATATGTACCTTGCCGAGACAACTAGACACTCGGAGAATCTGAGGCAAAGCCTTGCCTCACCTAGTACCTAGGTAGGTAGGTTTGTACCTTACGTCGTATATACCTATTCATACCTATCGGGCGTGTATCCCCGAAACAGAATACATATAATGCAGCATGGCACTCTGCCGCCCTACGTATGGTCCGCAGCTGTCTTGCATTATATTTGCACATCTGGCACCAATCACTCCTACTGCACGCCTAACAACCTCGGTTGCTTAGATTACCAGCCTGGGCCTCTCTTGGCCAACTAGGCTGCATGATCGCAGATGTCCTTCGCTAGGTCACCTGGCGGGCCGTGGGGATGCGTCTACAGAATCTCACATGAGGTTGATCATAGGTTTGGCGACTACAGACTTGTATAGAGGTAGTTTACGGACTGTGCACCCAGGTTGATACCGTACTTAGTCGTGCCGCTATTCAAGACCGACTGAACGGTTCCGCCGAGGCCTCGTCTCCTTGCTCTTGCCTTGCGTCGTGTGGCAGCGATTGCGAGAGGTTCGTCTAAGGTAGGCGCCCGCGCCTCTCACGAGAAACCCGTGGGCAGCCCGCATATGCATAATGCGACGTCTAGATGCACGGCACGACTTGGCAAGACGTCAGCGGTCAGACTTGTGGTAGAAATAAATATATTTCACACATTGCCCAAGGCTTGTATTCTTGGGGAGGGATTCTAGTCGGGTTCCCGTACTAGGGATGAATTAAACGTTTAAGGTCTCCTGCCAACGCCTGTGCCTCAAAAAAAGTCTTTCCGGCCTGTTACCAACCCAAACCCCTGGGCCCAACGCCCGCCATCACTCCGACTTGGTGGATGAAACGCCTTAAAATATGCGTTAAAAATGCCGATCTACGTGTTGCCCATGGTTAGGCACCTGCGCGGAACAGCGGGATTGCTTTACACAATCATCTCGAGGTCGAGGCCGATATCGAAAGAATAATAGATATCGCGACGCATGATGCGTCGTCGTGGGTATAGAAGGGGTGAACCAGAGGTAATAGAAAAACGTCGAGCCTATCCAAGGCTAGACTAAATTCATTAGGACTCTTCTTTAGACTGGGCGGCTTGAGGCGGCTGAAGCCCTGCGTTCTGAGCCACCTGCTTCCATATTGCCAGCTCTCGGTAGACTCTCTCGCATTCTTGCTTGAGCTTGTCGTTCGAGGCGCTGAGCTCTTGGATTGCTTGTTCTGTGAGCAGCTTCTCTAGCGTCCACTTCTCTAGGTTTTGGGCCTCATTCTCCTTGAGCTGGGTAATGAATAGGACAGCGCGTTGCAAGATGGAACCTTTATTCTTCTCGCATCCAGGTACAATCTTAGCAAGTTCATTGATACCCTCGTTGATGGTTTCGCGACGGCGACGCTCGACTAGGACAAGATTAGTATACATCTTCCTAAATGCGATAATAGGTAAATATGTGTAACTAACCCTCCTTGTGGTTATCCTTTCGTAGCTTATGCCACTCCTCCGAGCCCACAGCTGGCTTACTGGTTGGGGCTACGTAGGACTGTTGAGGTGGCCTGACCCCGTTCTGCGTATGTTGCCCAAGACCGCCAGTAGACGTATCGGGAAGGCCGTCGGCGTGAAGCAAGTCATTATGGCCATACGGCGACTCTTGATGATGCTCTGCCTCTCCGGCGGCCTGGGCTGCAAACGTTTCCTCCGTAGATTGAGGGACGTGGATGGTAGGATACATCGAACCTAGGGCAGCAGCAGCAGTGCTTGAGGCATTGGCATGGTCGGAGGTGTCGTGGTGATCAACCGTAGCCTGTTGAAGGGCAGAGAAATCGGCATTGGTTGCTGCTTGAGCAGCTGCCTGCGCAGCTTCAACAGCACTCTCAACATATGCTGCGTCAGGAGTGCCCGAAAGAGCTCCCGGAGGAGCAACGCGCTTGTTACGCCGCATATCAGGAGAAGAATCTGGCGCGCCACGCTTCCTCTTCTGACTTGGGCTAGACGGCGATGATCCGTTATAGTCATTCTGGTCTGCGACAGCAGCGTCGGCCATTGCGGCTAGATGCTCTCGATTGATGTGGGTGAGAGGCTCGAGGAGCGCCTCGGCATGAGAGTAACCGTTGGACTCCATAGTCACTTAGTTGTAAGAAGAGCTGTAGTCGAGTTGACAGCACCTACAATCAGGTCCTTAACACTGATAAGTTCCGTACACGTGAGGTGCGTGTGTTGGACTCTAGCGTGTTGTCCCGATAGACCTGCTGATGTCAGTGAGTTCCGCGCGATACTATAGACATTGAACTTGAAGATTAGAGTTGCATCGTTGTCGTCACTTGTTCATTCATCTAGCTGTTCAACAAACCCGGTGATCACGGTCTTCACAAAATTTGACTAGTAGAGGTAGAGTGATTGGAGGGGGGGGGGGGAGTTGATTATGTCTCAGTACAAGGTAGGTAGGTAATAGTCCGGCAGGAAGTTCACCATAGGGAGTCTACGACAAGGCGGGCGGTGGTTTGGCATAGACGATAAAGGTGAACGAGATGAAGATGACAGATGAAGATGACACTTCAAGAAATAACGGAGACTTCTCCTCGGGACTAAGTTGACCGTAGATGAATGGAGTCGCTTTGAAAGCCGTATTTCACTTTCAATAGAATCCGCGTCGTCCATAGACAGGGACGTACAAGCGATACTGTTCACTTCACGGGACGGGATGATTGAACAAAGCCGCTGGCGACGAGACGGTGGAACGCGACGACAGACGCGAAAATTTTCGCATTAATCTGGCGGAGCGACAATGGTGGAGGGTGGCGTGGTGTGCGCCAGAGACCTAATCGCGTTGCGCAATGGAATGTGATGATGATCGTGGTGACGATGGAGACGGTGATAACGATGGCGGCGGCAGCGATGCGAATGGGAAAGGAAACGGACATGGAAATGGGAAAAGCGACTTACGGGGAGATCATGTGCCAGGTCTCGTGCAGTACTATGCTGGGAGCTGCTGGGAGCTGGCGCAAAAAGTGCTTGGATCGTCCAGCGTCAAGTGACTTCACGTGCTTTCGAGAAGAAATAGCCTCGAATAGGCGTGGATTTGTGGGAATATCAGAGGTACGGACCAGGTAGAGCCGCCGAATCAACACCGGGAAACCTCAACGAGGAAAAAAAACGAAAGGGGATCCGAGTCTTGGGAGTTCGACGTGGTGCAGGTAAAATGTCTACGTTCAAAGAAGTCGACCTTGGCTTCAGAGAAATTAATAATAAGAAAAAAAAAAGAGATGCACGGTCGAGGAGAAAAGAGAGGTAGGAGAATTGAAGGTGGCATGCTCAGACCATATGACCCCCGGACGCACGGTCCACGCGCTGCGTTCCCTCCCCAAAGGTTGTCGCTTCCCTCATCTCTTTTCCCTCTTGTCACTTTTGTCACTTTCTGCTATGTCCCTCTTCTGGCTTCTTCTGGTATTGCTTGTCCCCTCTGCGTCTCGATATACCTCTACCTACGCTTGGGTACTGTAGGTACTGTAGGTACTATGCATATAGGTACCGTACCTAACCTGAGCCCCTCCGTTCCCTCTGTTCCCTCCCCTCCTCCTCCCCCAAAATCGCTCCCCCATCATCCCCTGCCACCTTCTACCATTCCACCACCACCACCACCATCATCGTACCTGTACCCTACCTGTACCCGCGACGGAGCCCTTCCTGGCTCTCCCCATTTCATGTTATTCCTCTTTTTCTCGATCCCCTTCCCTCTTTTTTTTTGCATTTGCCCTTGGTCAGAGCAACTAACACAGAAAAGAGACCTGAAGCGTTTCCTGATTGCCAGCCAATCACGGCCTCATACGCCCCCACACCCGTACCCCTTGCTACCCACGTCGGCCACGGCAAGGTCTCTCATTGAATCTACTACCCGTATGTACGTGTGTATGTATTCTACCTAACATCGCACCTAGGTATGTATGTGATATTGATATTCGATGCGAGCCTGTGTCGATGTTGATAGGTACCCTCGTATTTCATTTACCTCTTCCCTTCTCTTCTCTCTGCCCATTTCCGTCCGCTGCCTTATGTGTGTAATTCAACTCGTCACGCTACGTTTCCATTAGACGACTGACGCAGAATTGAAAATCAACCAATTGCATCGTCCCGTTGCCATGTTTGAAACTTCAGACAGCTTGATATGATCCGGGAATGACTCTGCGCCAGAGTGACAAGGCTCTCGAGAGGAGTCAATGCTATCACGTCCCTTGACGGTTTGACGGTAACATTGGGTCCCATGTCTCAGAGCGTATCTGTTTCATCGGGTCTGATTTAGCGACGGAATCCGCAGCATCTGCAAAAAATCGACGGGAGGGATTCTACATATTGCAGCACTTTGTATGATTTCGTGGTTCTCCCCCAACACTTGCAGATAGGCAGACTGATCTCGGACTCGGCAAATGATTTCGTTCTGCATATCTCCTATCTTACCCACATGGTTCCAAAAGTTTCGTTGTCATGTAGGTGTAGGTGTAGGTGTATGTGTATGTGTACATATGTGTATGCGTGTTTATAACAACGGTATATGTGGTAACTACTGCATACCTAACACATGTAAAGGGAAAGCATGAAGTCTCGTCTCAGAAACAATGTAGGTCAAGTGACTTGGGCTCCCCTACCCTTCTTCCATTATTAGATGCGGTTAGTCCATCGCTACTATTACGATTTGGGTGTTAGTCTACAAGTCCCGTGAGTCCCTTACCTGCTACCACTTGTTCCTGTGACCAACGTCGGATGTGTGTGACTGCATAAGTCGCACTAGGCAATTTGTGAGCATCGAGGAGACCACTCGGGAGTATCCGCCGCCACAGCGACTCGGAGCGAAGACAGGCGCCGCAGCTATGTGGTATTAATTTACGGCATAAATCATGAACAGGGGAAGGGTACGTATACGCGCATAAGTCGACGCTCATATCATTAGATCGTTTTAATAGAGTGGCCAGCTGACAAGAGAGGGCAAAAAAGACGGCGATCCTTACAGCTATCCGTCCTTACACAACAAGCGGTTTACGTTGCGCATTCTTCTGTGTCAGCCCTAGTTTGCTTGGTACCTTATGTAAATGCGGAAATCAAGAACCTAACGCGTCATTAGTATTGGAACCAAGGAGTAAACTTAATTGATATGAGTAATATATATTAATGGCGAAACAAATTGTTCCGTACAAGATTCGGCGTGTATGGGCGTTAACTTGACTTACTACGAGGTTTGCCTAGACTACCTAGACTCCCAAATGTAAAAACCTAGTACCCATATATCGTTGATGTGTATAATTCAGGCCGAAGTACCTAATGCATAAAGTAACTAGGTACTTACCTTATGTTTCTTATAAGTTCCCATTCCCCTTCAAAAGAGGCGGGAGAGTCCCCGGCGTCGGTTCACCGTTGGAAACCTGTTGATGTAAATGGAGAATCTTGGTACCCAAGGACTGTAGGTACATAGTACCCCAGACACGCAACAGAAGAGGACGAGGGAAAGGAGCCAATGGGAATCACCCTAGGCCTTGTCCCTCTGAACTCTGGGGAAGCCGGCCCGTTGTGGAGTTCAGCGCGCCACCCCCACCTGCCCACCGCGTTCAGTGTCTAAGGTACGATATACTAGGTACATCAGTACCGTATTGCAGTACTAGCCTTAGCGTATTTTCTTCTCCGTCACTTACCAATGCCGACTTTTCGGCGAAGCCTTCAGCTTTCAAATTCCTCCCAAGTCGTCCCACCGCAATAAAGTCCACATCCGATCCGACACCACACCCTCTCACCGGTCAAATCGAGATCGTCTAAGAGAGATGGGGGATATCGCAGCTAGCAAGCTAGATCACGAGAACCATCTTCTCCTCGTAGGTTTCCCACCCCTTTTCTCTGTTCCATTTATGCCCAAGTAGATCGACCTTACGTATGAGTATGCGTTGGGTTACATCGAACTGGCGAAGGGCCACCATCGACGAGCATAATTGAAAGGTAACCGGAGAGCTAACATTTGCACTCCCAAAAAAGGATCAACCGCTCCTCCGCCTACCCATCGAACTCCTCCGCAAGAACTTCCGGTCGGCGCACTTCGAGGTCGACAAGAATGGCACGTACATCAAGAACACGTTGAAGGAGACGGCCACGGCCTGCGTAAACGGCGGCGCCTCGCAGACCGACGTGCTTAAGAACCTCGACAGCATGATCACCCGCATGCGCGGCGTCAAGCGAAAACTGACCGCCTTCGCCGAGGAAGAGCAGCGGCTCCACCGCCACGAGCAGGCCCGCGTCCACCACCTCTCCGAGCTCTACTCCATGTACAGCGTCGACGACGTCAAGTACGAAGCCTGGAGCCGCACCCGTCTCGACCGCCTCATCGTCGACTACCTCCTGCGCCATGGCTACAATCACAGCGCTAGGGCCCTCGCGCAGGAGAAGGGGATCGAGCTGCTCGTCGACCTCGATACGTTTGACCAGATGAGCCGGATCCGTAGGTGCATCCTGAACCGGAGCGTGACGGAAGCCCTGGCGTGGTGTACGGCCGGCGATACCAAGAAGGAGCTGCGGAAGATGGACGTATGTTAAAGATACCCCACACCTCTCTGGTTCCGCTCCGTTTCCGTCCTATCCAAGCCATAACTAACCATCCCCCAGAGCAACCTCGAGTTCATGCTGCGCTTCCAACAGTATATCGAACTAGTTCGTGACCGAAGCACCAGGCCCTCGGAAATCCTCTCCTACGCCCGCAAATTCCTCTTCCCCTACCGGGACACGTACAAGAAGGAAGTCCTGCAGGCGTGCGGAATGCTCGCGCTGCCGCCCGGGTCGGCTCAGGAGATCGACGCGTACGCGGAGCTGTACTCGCCGGCGCGGTGGGAGATGCTGGCGAACCTGTTCACGACGACGCACAACGCGCTGCTGGCGCTGCCGCCCGTGCCGCTCCTCCACGTCGCCCTGTCCTCGGGCCTGTCCGCCCTCAAGACCCCGGCCTGCCACTCGTCGCACCCGCACCCGCCCTCGGCCGCCGGCCCGCCCTCCCACTCCACCACCAGCCTGTCCCTCGCGGCAAGCGTCTGCCCCATCTGCAGCACGGAGCTCAACGAGCTCGCGCGCGGCGTGCCCTACGCGTTCCACGGCAAGAGCCACGTCGAGCCAGACCTCCTGCTGCTCCCCAACGGCCGCGCCTACGGCAAGGCCCGCCTCGAGGATTACGCGCGCAAGGCGGGCCTGCTCGAGGGCCAGGTCAAGGATCTGCGTACCGGGGAGGTGTACGGCATCGATAGGCTCAAGAAGGTGTTTATTACCTGAGGTGGCGGGGTGTGTTGTTTCTTCTGGTGGTTCCTGGTTTAACTAGGGAGGGACGAGGGAGTGATAAACGGAGAGCGGATCAGGCAGGCAGGCAGGCAAACAAGCGACCAAGTAGGGAGGCGGAGAGACGGCGAGGCTCCGTAGTAACGACATGAAGTTACGGTACATTTCCTACGTATGTATATCACGACCGTCATTGTTGCAGCATTAGGGTATGGAGGGCGCGGTGCATGCATGGCGTTCCGGGGATTATGTACCTATATGCTTACTTCTCGCTTTTCAATGCTTATTTCTCCTACTTTTTCGGCTTGAGCTTCTATGGTGATTGCTGTTCGAATAGGTGCGTGGTATGGTATATATCTATGCTCTGTTTATCATGCTAGGCTTATCTTACCCTGGATAGAGCCCTCCTTTTTATCTACAATGCTGCCAGGGTAGGTAGTAAGTGGTATAGATGGTAAGAGGTAGATGATGACACGAAGCCAGGATCTGGCCTTATATAAATGAACACAGAATTATTACTCTACTGCTTTTTAACTGATTACCTTATGGACCTTATTCATACGCTCTACTATGGAAATTACTCTCTTCTCTTTCTCCGTGGTTCACGGATTCATCGATAATTTACGACGGCGAATCAACTGAGATTCTATTAGGTAACCTCCTATCCTCACAGCACGTCTCGAGTAAAATACAGAATAAAAGAGGACAATGCCCCCCAGTTCTCCTTTCTCAGATAACCGCCTTCGACCTGGAGGGAAGGAAACCGAACCTTACCGTGTGAAAGGAGATGGCGGTATCGCCGGCCCGAACGTGGTCGTTAAAAGGCACAGACTTCGCCTGAAAGAGCCGTTGCGTCGTGGTGTGAATGACGTGAGAAAAGGAAAGGAAACACTTCGGCGGCATCATTGTCTTGGTGAGGTCGGGACTACCGACTACTGGAAATCAGAAGGGGGTTTTGTCATCCCTTCGATGTGAATAATGATGCTAGAAACAGATACGCATTGGACGATCAGAATCGAGTTTTTTTTAGACATCTTCAGAATCATGTTGTGCTCACTGCAGTAAGCTGGGAGCATGATCTTCTAGTGCTGGAAGAAGACTCGACTGTCGACGACCTGATCTTGCGTTGCCCGAGAGGGGAGTTGTCTATTTTTTGTTCATTGCTTCGCAATATTTTTATTTGTATTTCATATGATGCGCACTTTCTATGCTCTCAGTCTTCGAACTGAAGACTGAAGAGGATAAGGCCATCATGCCGCTAGGATGTCGACGAATACGCCGTAGTTAGTTCGCCGACTCATAGTTCACTAATAGTCAATCTCCCGACGAGATGCCAAACGAGTCGACGAGTCAACTGCATGTCACAGGCAGATCGAGACGGCAAGGCAGAAAGATGGTGATTATAATACAGCTGCCGGCCTTAGTTCCATAATACAGATTCTATCTACCTGTGTTCGACGGAAAGTTAAAAGAACCAAAAACGCCGCCTCCGCCACCCGGAGTCATAGGACCCATACCCATCCCGTTGGTATTGTGAGATTGCGCTGCTGGTGTGCTGGCAAGGCCGGCACTCGCTGTGCTAGGTGTCGTAGGGCCGCCGTTGGCATTGCCGTTACTAGGAGAGGCATTGCCTCCGTTGTTCGTCTGATTCTGGGTCGTCACGGGCATTTCCATTCCTGAGAACCCCAGGCCCCAGACCTTGCCGATGTGGTCGTCCGATATCTCGCCGTTGTATATCCTCTCGCGTAATTGGAAGAAGACCCTTCCTGTTAGAAGGCTGTCGGACCCTGCTTGGTGAGCAGCTCCGACCCTCTTGATCTTCATCGCGTCGGCGATGCTCTCCAAGCCTGACTTCTGCTCAAACTTCTGCATGATCTCTGCTATGGCCGGGTCTGCAGGGGTGAGAAGGCCGGTGCTGTGAAGCTTCACTGCATACTTCATCAGGTGCTTAACGTCGTACGTGGTGGGGAACCACTTCTTCATGACTTTGTCAAACTCGCTCTCGTCGTTGGCGAGCTTCTCGTCGGAGAGGAGCTTGGTTAAATAACCGAAGTCGTAGCCACCATGGAATGAGATCCACTTCACCTTGTCGAAGCAGACGAATCCAGAAGGGATGAAGAGGGCTGCGAACTTGAGGGGGTCGATTCCGTCACGCTCCAGCTGGTTGAAGTCGATGCCGGCTTGTTGTAATGACTCGATGGACGCTTGGTTGTACATATCCTCCTTAAGGGAAAAGTTGAAGTTGAACTGCCAAGCAAGAGGCATCTGCGTCTGGCTCCCCCGTCCCCGGGAATTAGGGCCGACCTCGTTCGAAGCGTTGGCTCGGTCGGCCGGCGTCTCGCCCTTCTCGTTGAACAAGCTGATTCCTATCTGGATCACCTTGAGCAAGTCGACGTTCACTCGTAGACACTGGTAATGGTAATCGCTCTTTCCCCTAAAATTTCCCATGGGACGACCGACGATGCCGGGGAATTCGGTATCCTAACATATTTGTGCGGTTAGCAAGCGCGATGCTATCGCTAGGAAGAGCCTAAGCAGGGGCGGAGCGTACCATGGCAACGTAGGGAAAGTCGTCGACTAGGTCCATAAGTATGGTCATCTCCTCGACAAAGTTATGCTTCCACACGTCGCGTACGCGGGGCTTACCCGGTCCGTTGGCCCGTGTCTGCCGGTCGCCTCCCATACCGTGAGCTTGGTGAGCGTGTTGCTGCTGCTGCTGTAGTTGCGCGGCATGTTGGAAACCTGATCGGGCGGCATGGCTGGCGAAACCCGTCTGATCGCCGACTCCGAAGCCAGCAGCTGCGTTGATGCCGCCACCAAGTGCTAGACCGCTCGCTGCGAATGGGCTAATCTGCGCATTGCCTAGATAGGCCGAGTTCCCCAGGGCGGGTGGTTGGTGGCCGGTCGCGTGGGCTTGAGAAGGGTGGGAGGGGAACTGGTGTTGATAAGGCGCCATAGAGGGAGGGCCACCCCCAAATCTCGAGGGAGGTGCCATTGAAGGGTCGGGTGCGGATCGCGAATGCCTTCAGATCCTTTTTCTAGTCGTAGATACCAGGGGCGGCGTGGGATGAGTCGGCATTAGAGTACGTGAGGAGGACGAGATGGCCTCAGCCAGAGGTGGGTTGGGTGCTGTAGCTTGCCGACGCGTTGCTTTGCAGGTTGCAGGTGTGGGGTTCTTTTGCTTCGTTTGTAGGTTTCGAGATTCGCAGTCCACCTTAGATATGTCGCATTTACGTGTTGTAGGTGCGGGATGGTAAGTTTAAAGATTAGGTAGGATATTGGGAATTGAGAGAGGATGAAGTTCGAAGAGGACGAAAGGTTGAAGATGGGAGGAAGGAATTGGGTGAATGCGATGGGAAAGTGAATTTTGGTAATAGCTTTGCTCTGAAAAGCCCTAGATTGAGGCATCAACTGAATTTCGGCAGGTGCATCCTGAGGGTAGATCCGACGTGGAGTACGTAGTACCTTGGCGGGTAAGGCAAGGTACCTATCTACCTAGGTACCTACCTAGGTGGTACCTAACCTCACTCGGGATATTATTGAATTACTGGGGAGGCTATCTTCCAGGTTGCTAAGTGATTGGCTGGATAGAATCGTACGAGGTACTTGTATCTACCTGCAAATACATACCCTCGAAACATGCAATTACCATCTGCAAGAGCTAGGTACATGTAGAGATGCGCGTGTAAGTGGAAGTTCACCACCTTAAATTGTCTTATGTAATACCCCGGCGGAATACTTTCCTCGATTCGACAACTGACGATTGACGGTGGTTGAAGCTTCCGCCCGTTTGCCCTTTTAAGAGCTTTCTCCCAATCCGCCTCTGCCTCTGCCTCCGCCTTCACCTCCGCCATCATACACCATCATAACACATACCAACGCAATGTATCCCTCAAGGTAAATCGGTTACCTCGCATACACTCGCCATCACCCCGGAACAAACCAGGCAATTGCTAACGGCGGGCGGAATATGACAGGATACTCCGAGCGCAGCCGCACGAGAAGCCGAACATCACCGGCTTCGACATCAGGAAATTCGCACGCGCGGCCGGCCAGCCGAGATACGATCCCTGGGAGCGATTGTCAGTTTTCCATTATATTCCCCGCTGTCGGCGCACCACATATTCACTAGCAGCAACTCCCCTTACGTGTCGGGATAGGCCCTTACCTACGACGGTCCGCTGACAGGAATACGATATATACAGGGATGCATGGCGGTACACAGGCGAGTTCTCGCGATGGAACCGATTTAGGCTCGCCTTCCCCGGCCTAGGCATCGCGACCGTGGCCTTCGTCGCCTACCTCGGATTCGAGCAGCTGTTCCTCAAGGACGAGCATCACGGAGACGGCCACGGCGAGGATCACCACTGATGAGGGGATATCGGACGGCGTAGAGGCGCCGATGAGGGCATTGTACATACATATCGACATTGATATATGCTCGTCCGACTTATCTACGATGAAGATCGGCGGGGGAGCAACTAGCAATTATACTGCACTTGGTCATGATCAAAACTCTTTATTCAAATATATGACTGTGCCTGGGGCAGATTCTCAAGACTAGTAATTGAGCTTGACACGATCCCTAAGATGCTTGGCTTTCCCACGTCTTTTCGGCGATTCCTAAGTTCGGATATTGGTACCTCATCACGCCTAAGCTCATTTCCCCTCGGCCGCATGTTCAACTATAGGACATGGATGACGTCGTTGAACTTAAAGTGCGGACGAGCTAACCACCTAGGTGAGGTAATTATCAAATATAAAAACACGTAAAGGGTTATATCGTTGAGAAAAAGGCACCAGTTCCACTCCTCAAATCGTGACGAAATATGACCAACAGTGCAGTATCTGTAAGCCCAGATCGATGGTTCTTTACTTCTACTTATGAGTTCCCACTGAGCATATGATAAACAAATATGACCGGCCAATATGCAAACCCGAAGCCTATGCCATGCTAGACAGATGATGCTACCATATCCATATCCATAATTCCATTTCCCTATCTTATAACCAATGATGCCTCCCGTCCAAGCCATGAAGCCCGAAGTAAAGGGATATGTAAATCTACACCCAACTTATTTCAACTCAGCTCATCTCAACTTAACTCAACTCATCATAGCCCAATCCCGTTCACCGCGTCCAAAGCGCCCTCGACAACGACCTCGAGCTGCGCGACGCGGTGCTTGAGGCCCTTATTCTCGTCGCGCAGGAGGCTCACCGTGTCCCACGCGACACTCGCGTCGCGGCCCCCGCAATTCCCGCACCTCTCCGGCGCCGTCGCGCCGCCACCACCTGTTGCCGCGTCTCCGCCCCCCGAGATGCCCTTAACCAGCCTCTGGAACGGCGTCAACTGCTGCTGCTGCTGCTTCTGCAGCGGTGGGAAATTCTGCTTCGGCGTCTGCGGCGGGAATAGGGATTGAGCGGTAGGAGGGGACTTGATGGAAGAAGAAGCAGCAGCAACGCCGGCGGGGAGGACTTGCTCGGTGTGTTCAGACTCGGCCTCGCCGACGCCGCTGGCGCTCGTCATGGCAGTGGCCGTCGGGCTGCGGCTGCGCGAGAATATGCTCTCGGACTCGGCGCTGTCGCACCCGTCCGTTGTGGTCGTGTCGATGCTGCTGAGATCCGAGCGCATGGTGCCGTTGCTTTTCCGCCAGTGCTTCGATTTATCCCTTGCGTCGCTGCTTTCGCTTTCTTCGCCCCTGACGTCCGAGTCCTCCGCATCGTCTTCGTATTTATTCCCGCTCCCATTTTCATTCTCGCATAGATCCTCCCGGATCATTGGGCCCTCACCTCCAACTCTATCTTGGGGTCGATTCTGATTTCGGTCCCGGCTCTTAGCTCGCTCCCTCTCCTGCTCCCTCTCCACCGTCAACCTCCTTACCACCTCCCTCTCAGCCTGGACCTCGGCCACCAACCTTCGCATGGCCAGCTCCTGCTCGGCGGCGCGCGCGGCCATGGTCTCGAGCTGGCTCTTGAGGCTCGCGACGCGCAGCGCGGCTTCCTCGGCCTCCTCGCGCTGCGCCTCGCGCTCCGCCTCGCACATCCGCAGCGCCGCCGTGCGCTCCCGGTACGCCGTCTGCATCCGCCGCAGCAGGCCCGTCGCGTTCTGCTGCAGGTTCTTGTACGCCGCGGGGGAGAACGCGTCTCGGTCCGTCGGGCCCGATGAGGTTGAAAAGGAGGAGGCGTTGCTGGGTACCAGGTAGAGCGCGGCTTCGACGTCTAGGTTGCATAGCTCGTCGTCGGTGTCGCGCGGCGTCGAGGGTGCGGATTGGCTCGTTAGTCGCGTCGTTAGTGCGGAGACGGACGAGGCGAAGAACCCGAAGCGCGACGAGGTGCTGCTCTTCGGCGTCGTATCGGCGGCTGTCGTGGAGGTCATGCCGAGTTTGGATTTTGGCGTCGTGTCGGCGGACGTGCGACCGTCGGCTGCTGTGGACGTGGCGCTTAGCCAGCCGCCGAATCTGCCCGGCGAGTTCTCCGAGCGGCGGGTGCCGCGTCCGTCGCCGGTAAGCGGCATTCCTTGCGACTGACGTCTGGCGTGTCCTAAGTTGGGCGAATGCGGTCGCGAGTTGGGTTGCGAGAATGAGGGTGAGAGTGGGAGTTGGAGGTCAGGGGCCGACTGTTGCCGTTGGTGCTGTAGTTGGTTCTGCACATTCCACAGCGATCTATGGCTGCTACCGATAGAGTGTGCTGCAAGGCTATTACGGCTTGGTGTCCTTAATGGCGTGGTAGAGGGTGAGTGGTATTCTTGTGGTTCGAATGTCATAGTTGGCTCGCGATACTCGGCCGTTCTCCCAGGTTCGCCGTCAGCCGCGTACGCATCATTCTCCATCCTTGCTGTTTGTCGAGCCGGCACTGGGCTTGGAGTGGGAGTGGCGGCAGCACCCCTTAGCATAGTCGAATATTGTTTCGGGGTGTGTTCGTGTGGGACGACACAGGGAATCCTCTGGGCGATGAAGGGTCCCCCTTCTGGTCCAGGGAGCAGAGCCCTGCTTTTTGTGCTAGGGTCTTAAATTTTCAGATTCAGGAGTTTCCTTTTTCAAATCGTCTCGAGACTCGCCCGGCTTGGTCTATCCAAAGAAATGAAAATTCTAGAAAGGGTATTTCATATTTCTTGTATGAAAGGGGAAGAAAAGAGAAATGCCGTCTATCAAATGGCCCATGAGCCTGATCAACAAAACAAAAACATAGGAGACGGTAAAACTTGTCTCCCACTACTGCTGTGTAATATGTACCTCTATGTAATATGGGAGGTCGAGCGTGGTTAGTGGGCCGTCCGGTGCTCCGGGATTCCAGATTAAGGTGTAAGACGGGTGGCTGGCCAGGGCTGCCAGGGTGATGGACAGGATCAGGGACCAATCATTTCCAAATCTTCGCTCGATACGGTATGTGGTACTGTACGAAGGCACAGTATTTATGCCCACTCCCGAGATCCACAGGTCTGATCCTGTTTTTTTAAACAGGGAGGCTACGGGAGATCGCCTTGACGGGTTGAAAAAGGCGAAGACGATAAAATGCTTATGCCTTCGTTTTTGAGTTGATTGGATTCCAGCCTTACGTAGGACGTGGAAGTCTTAGACCAACTTTGCCATTCGGACTCGGGAGAAGAGGCGAAGAAGGAAAACAGCGCTATGCTTGGGGAGCCAGGGTTCCTAAACACCAGCCATCGGCCAGCATGTGTGCGTGGGTCTCATAACCCTCAACTCTAGCTTGTGATAGGTAACTTGTTTAGCAAAAGATGGCATAACTAGAGCTCTCGGTGGCACTCACGTAGTGCAAAGTTGTCAGCTTCGGGCCTTGATAGGAAACCAGGCCACTGGAATTCGACCAGCAGGAACGCCGTACCACTCGCGTCCAAGTTATGTCACGCTTCTACCGAATTTTGTCTCGTACCAAATCAGTTTCTATCTTATTCAGAGTTCCCGGCTACCTCAGACATTATCGATTCCCACATTTTCTAACAAAAACCCTTGTGTCGACCGTACTAGCGGTCGCAGGGTGTGGATAGAAACTCAACGTTCAGCGTGCGCTGCTCCCGCTAACATTTGGTTGATAGGCGTATAGGGAGGGCATTGACTTTTTGCCTATCTAGGGCCCGTTCCTCTTAGTTTAAGCGGTTAGGTAAGGTAAGCTGTTCGTCTTGTCCCGCGAGGCAGAACGTTGCGACACGAGATATTAGAGTGCGAACGGATCCGTTCGCTCTAAGCTCAGCGCTTCGTTAAGCCAGAAAGAGTCCAAGTTCTGAGTATCAAGAATATGAGTCGAAACCTCTATGGCGCGCAGTTAGCCGCAGGGGTCTGTCCATACGATAGCTAGTGGCTTCGTTAACACGGGACAAGAATCTTCAATAAATGCACATCGCGGCACGTAGCAATTAAGTTGACATATCCAAAAAGCAACTGAGACTATGATAGTATTCGTCCAATTAGAGGGTAGGCCCGTTGTAAACCGTCATTACCATCACGAGGCTAGACACGTTGATACGCGTATCGGTTCTATCGAAGAGCGCTGACGACTGAGTTTCCCGACCAGCGTGACGCAAATTCGTATCTTGTTCACGTCTCACAGGCCGCTGTCCGCGGCTCACGATGCGTCTTCCAATGGCCCTAAAACATTAACCATATCGTTCGAGCGCCTGGTATAGCACGGTAGCCGGAATGCTTCATTGAATAACTAATTACCATGCCCTTGTCCCGGCATAACAACCCCAGCGCTGATATTCAGCTGTCCGTTATACCAGTTTGGGCGGCCGGTATATTCATCCACACACAACATGGCGAGCTGCTGTCGTCGGCGGAAGTCGCACTCGTGAAGATAGATCCGAGGCTTGATGTTCGACCGAAGGCGAAGATCAAGTCCGGGCTAACCGCAAGTTTAGCTCTTCAGTAGAAACTCTCCACCATGGTATCCTTCATCTTGCCGCCGATGTTGCCCGGCGCAGCGCCCTCGCCTAGTCTGAAGACGCTCTCGATGACACTTAATTCCGTCGCAGTAGTGTCTAATCCCGTCACTGCTAACCAGTCGTTGACCACCATGCCGGCTCCGACCACGTTGCTGCCCCGATTCACACTTCCCGCCACCAGCGGCACTTGGAGTAAGCTGCTTAGCTCATCTTGGTCCTGGATACTGGTCTTGGGGTGCACGAGTCCGCCTTGGTTGCTCAAGCTCATGTAACTGCCGACAAGCACGTTATCTGCGACGGTCTGCCGGAAAACCTCGACACCTAAAACATCCGCGATGATCTCCTCTGTCTCGCGCTCTAGATCTGGGTGGACCAGGGCTATGTGATCGTTTGTCACGATAACATTCCCTAGGGCGGATAGACGTTCCTCTATCCGCTGGATCTTGATCTCGTCTGGTAAGGAATTCCGCAGATGTTGTAACTCCTGGTCGGTTGTGGACGTGGGCACAAGAAGGCCTTTGCGGTTGCTACGCGAAAACTCGGTTAGACTCACGCAGTCACACGATTAAGACAAGACAGGACGGGATCTCTGCCTGAGAAGCCTTTTTCTTACCCCGCTGTTAACCGGCCGATGATGCGCGTGCCGGCGATGGTGGTTCGGCAGATGGGAATGACATCTTGGAGTTCAGCCTCGAAGATACTGTAAAAGTTTTCGCTTGCGCCGACGGCCGTTAAAGCATAAGAGTTGGTGAGTGTCGCGAAGACGCCGACCCTATCGCGTTAGGTTACATCGTCAGCAACTGTCTTGTCTATCTGTTCTGTTCTGTCCTGTCTGTCCTGTCTGTCCGTCTGTCTACCACTACAGAATTTTTGATCCGCGGGGTCCTAAAAACTGATGGCGGGGCTTACTCATTGGAGTTCTCGAATTGTGCGCGCACAGCCATGATGGTTTGCCCGAAGCAAGAAGTATCACCGGACACTGGGAAAGTCGTAATATTGGCGGTAGCTGAACGAGGGGCCTCTGAGGGTCTTATTTTCGAGACCGCGAGGAGGTTGAAAGGATGTAAGTGTAACAGTGAGGCAAGAGGTCGAAGTATGTATGTAGGTAGGTTAGGTAAAGTGGGTTAAAAGGCAGAAGGAACGGAGGGTCTCTTCTGCTGGTAGCTACCCCTACGCTAAGGGTATGAGGTACCTGGGCAAATTTGTAAGGTATGGCCACTACCTAAACTCGATGGGATAACCCAGCGTATAAATCTAAAAGCTCTATGTGGGGCTGTGCAAGTACAGTATTCCTATCCTATACCTACGAACCCCTCACTAGCCCACGGATACTGCACCTAGAAGGACGTAGTCAGGTAGTTCCTCGCCTGTGACTCAACCCCGAGCTACGTATTGCCACAAGGGATGACTCTACGCATATACATATGTAGGTACTGTAGCGGACAGGGGTAGCCTAAGAGTACCCGGTACTTCTCGGTATACCGTGTAGCGCAAATAGATTCTAAGCCACGATGATTCATTCTTAATCATTCAGCCTTCAGTCTTAATCGAACCCGTATTTTCATCTGAATGTAGTATTGTATCGATTTATACTCGTTGAACTAAGCCGGCCCGTACCACTGCATGACTCAAATCTTTTATAGCCACTAGGTTCAGAGAGGCGACAATGCACCTTAGACTTGAGACCCGGCGCTATCAGCGGGCATAGAGCTACATGTAGGTACATAGCTACCGTGATGTACAAAATTATGATACATCAAAATGACATTACCCGGTGCCTACTTGCATGAGTACCTTGGTATGTACCTACTTATACGCGGCTCATAAGACCCCTACAACTTGTGAGGATTGGGGGGGGTTGTAGTAATATAAGGCGTTAGCAAAAAGCAAATAGAAAGTGAGATGAACAGTGCCGCATCTTCAGCATAAAGTCAATTCATACATGAAAATAGTAGCTAAAAGCCGATGTAGCTCGAGCCAACGTAGCTCAAGCCAACGTAGCTAAAGCTAATGGAGCTAAAGCCAATGAATTTGCTTCAGTCCTAATTCTATACGTTGTTCAACAATAGACAGGTATGCCTCCCATAGGATTTCCGCCTCTATTCCCCTCGATCCCTCAAGGTTATCGCAATTCCACCGATGGGAAATATCTCGGCCCGGCATATCCCTTGGCCACGACCGCCTGGATATCGATATTCGCGGCCGGATCGCGATGCGGGCTCCACATCTTCAACAATATGAATCGTCCGGATACCGGAGGATCGAATTTGATGGTACACTTGCTCTTGTTCCGCTCGATGAAGAATCGCGCGTGGGGAGCCATCATCTCCCCGCCCACCGCACGAACGGCTTCCTGCGTAGCTGCCTGAGCTGCCTCTACCGCTTCTGCCAGCGCAGTACTTGATCGATTACGGCGCCGAGGTCTATAATATGCCTCGCTAATTGGAAAATCGTTGATGTTGGTCTCGTCGTCGCTCGTCTCGCTCTCGAATGGTAAGGACCCTATCAAATTCAGCGGCCGCCAATCCCCTCTAGGAATAGGCTCGTCTGCCTCGTCGTCGCTACATTCCGTGGTAACCCTGAAGGGAGGCGGTGCCACATTGAACTCGGAAGGAATCTGAGCAACTCGAATGCTGTTATCTTCGTCGTCCATGCCGATATTATATAGACGTCTCGCTCTGATCTGCGCGTGGGTCATCGTGCTCCCATCATCGTTATGCCTAACAGACATAATAGGCTGGCTGTCCCGTTCCGTACGCCTAGGTGAGCTTCTCGAAGCCGCATACTGGATTTGATACTGGGCTGTCCGCGTTAGGAGGTGGTCGGACGTCATCGAGATGAATATCATGCCCTCTTGTACACTGCGGCCCAATTAGTAAATTTAACAGGAGGATGAGGAGAAATATGACCCACGGTGAAGTAAAATTGGACCTAGGCGCCTTGATGATCAACTCCTTCAGTGTGAAAACGGTGGCGCCCTGATGCCTCAGTATGATATTACACCTTGGCCCTTCGGTGCAATACACTGTCTGGTCATTCTTGAGAATATTCTCAGCCGCATATTTCTGTCCGTCGTCCGAATAGATGCCGCCATCGCAGCTCACAAGTTCCATGGTCAGCTGACCAGGCTCCACCTGTCCATATTTCCCATATCGGAAACCCTGGAAACCGCTGGACAAACGGTCCGAGTCCAATTTGCGCCTCTTGACTCGTCTATTCTCCTCCGCCGGGTCCTGATCTGGCGATGTCGCCGGCGGTGGTGTGGAAATTGTGGGAAACACGGGCCCGGAATAAGTGTGGTGAGTCGGCATATTTGTGAAATCTAACAGCGACCGTAGTTGCGAATTAGTTTCCTCCCGTAACGAGTCCTCCCGTGAGCGATCCCCGTCCCCGGGAGGTTGTGTGTCGGGTAGTTGG
Organism: Pyrenopolyporus hunteri; assembly: GCA_902806595.1. Lineage (NCBI taxonomy): Eukaryota > Fungi > Ascomycota > Sordariomycetes > Xylariales > Hypoxylaceae > Pyrenopolyporus > Pyrenopolyporus hunteri. The sequence goes on along the minus strand of CADCXC010000005.1, from coordinate 366,560 downwards.
CTTGCGGCAGGGCGACGGGTACCCCGCGAACCCCTGTCGAAAGGCTCCAGGATTTGCCAGAACTCCCCCGCTTCGTCGACAGCCTCATTTCGACTCTCCTGGGCTCCCCGGAGTCTCGCCGAGTAGCGATCCGTCGGGCGTGCCCGCGTATGTCGGCCACCCGGCACGCCGGAGGGAGGCATTGCGGCAGGTCGTCGGGTGCTTGTCAAGGATCGCAGAGGCGGCAGGTGAGGGGCGGAAGCGGGTGAATTGTATAAGTATGGCGTTATATCAGAAGCTTGCGGCTCCCTAGAGAATCTTCGCTGCACTTCTGGGCTAAGCTCAAATGACATGCTGTTCCGCGCCGAGGAGCGCTGGCCCAAGCGGGTCAAATGGCTCCGGACAAGGTCCGGCCGTGGGCGATTGGAAGACCGAGGATAAGGATAATACCTCTCTATAGCCCTATACAACTCTCCGGAGGGGCTGATATCGGAGGGTGAAGCGTCACCATCGAGAATAGAACGTACTATCTCGTCAGCAGTACGATACGGTCCTGGGCTCGGCGGTGACTGTTCGGAAGAATCGCCCGACTATCGCATGATGCTACAATCAGTATAATCACGATAAATTGCGTAGAACCGCGTGATATTGAGGTATCGGTATGTGATTAAGACGAAGGCTGGTTTCAATGAATACGTCGTAGGCCACACTAAGCGAAGCTGACACTCACCATTAAGAGAGACAAGGGATGCGGGCGTATGCGTCAAGGGAGGCAGATCGAACGCAACGGAGAAATATGAGGGCCGAGGTGTGTACTCGAGTGGAATCAAGTCAGGACCAGGAACGGAATAGTACAGTACCAGTGCAATATTGTAATGGGCCCTTCTACGATGAGGGATCTTCGACGGGTGTATGTCGCGATGGCCAGGTTGATGGTTCGGTGGGCAGAGATGGATGATCAATGAGATGTATGTAGTTGGAAGTTAGGATGGGAAATGTCTTGGGAATAAGGAATGGTAAAATGGACATGCAGCGTGGGATGTCTGAAAAGGTATTGGACGAACTGAGCGGGTAGACCAAGTTTCTTTAAGTTTTAGGCGGGGTCAGTGTTCAAAGGGTAGCGGCATGGCAGTCGGAAAATGCTAAGATATACGAGCGCTGCCAGAGTAAGAATACTTGACAGCTCAGGTACCTCTTTAACAGACGCTAGCCTCCCACAAAGCCTAACTCAATGGAACACCCACATATACATACACCTCTTGAACTCTACCTGTCCTACTACCCTGCCTACCACCTACCTTACACTAAGGCGTACCCTAAGTCGTCCGTTCTATGCATGTACATCCGTACATGTAGGTCTCTGCTATATACATGTATATCACATTTCAGGTAGTACATAATGTACCTACCTAGGTAGGTACCTAGGTATGTACATACCGATGGATGGATGGATTGACGTATTATCGCAAAATCAAATGTAGGGTTACTTCTTTCTTCTCTCAGCTGTTGACTCGGACCTTGTCATGTTTTCCGCGTAGCCGTCCAGTCCCTCTCAACTGACAGTCAATCATGATCTAGGTAAAAGGTAGGATCAGGATCAACGAAAGCGCCATTTTCAGCCATCAATCGGTTACGTTCTTCTTCCTCCTCGATAATTAGTTTAGGATCCTTGAGTCTATTTGGCGCGCTTATATATACAGAATGAAGTTGTAGTTATACTTATAAACATGATCGAGGTACCTAATGCGTGCGTGTACACCCCTGCAAGTAAAAACCTGTGTACATGATAGATCAACTATGAGGTCCCTGAGGTACCATAGTATGTTAAGGCACCTACGTAATTACCTTGGTAGGTGTACATAGCTGCTTCTACATACCGCGTGAGCGTGTACTTTGAAATAATACCTACATGTAGGTACATGTACCAAGACTTATACCCATATATTCCGTTATCAGGTAGGTAGGCGTACCCACATGGATTTACCTAATGTAACCAGGTATGCTACATATCTGGGTACTTACCTGGGTACAGCTGTACATAGTGTTACCTACATGTACCGTAGTACGGAGAAGAGAAACAAGGCTAGCAGCCCGTCGAATCTTGCCTCGATAGGTCCACTACCGCCTACATACGTACCTACCTACCTACGTAGGTACAAATTACCTCCTACCTCATTACATGAACACCTTCATTCCATCTATCACAACATAACACGGCAAACAGAGAAGTGAAGCATCCGTACCGATACCTAGGCGAGGGCAAGACGGTCATACTATTAAACTTCCGGGGGCAAGGTACCCGGCTTTTAGGTTAGGAAAAGGAGGCAGAGCCCTGCACAGCTGCATCTGCAAGCCCGCGTGCCACGCGGTACCGTCTCATCTTCACGCATAGAGATATCACTTGACAACGCCTTTACTCATCCCAACTACCAGCGTTGACAGTACACAGACCTCTTTTGAACATCAGCTCACGCTAAACTCAATATACCTTCTAGCGTCTCTCATTTCCCTTATCCTTACTTACTTCCTCTCCTCTGCGATCCAGTCGCTTACAAGCTCGTCCTAAAAATGGAGACTCAAGACCAACCCGCAGCCTCCAATCAGCAAACAGCCCCGAGTGAAGCTCAGGTTTCCGCAACAACTCAACCAGCCCACGATGGCAACAACATCGCCACACAAGAGCCGCAGTTGCTGGCGGCTCCCGCTATATCTCTACCGCCCGAGCAGCCTATTCCGGGAGACGGTCTCCCGGCGTTTCCTAACCCAGATGATACCCTTGCCGCACTCCAGCAAACGGTCTACGATAATAACGCCTTTGCGAATCCGGGCATGATAATACCGCCGAATCAGCAACATGTTATAGGTCTCACTAATCCAGCCCTCAGCCAACCAGCTAACGGAAATGGCCTGAGTGCAGGTAAGGCAACTCCTCCTTCCCGTTTTTAGTTTCGTTTTCTAATGTTATGCGAAGACGACATCGCCCTTTACGATCGTCAGCTGAGGCTCTGGGGCATGGAGGCGCAGCAGAAGATCCAGAGTGCCAACATTTGCCTCATCACTATGAAGGCCCTAGCGAATGAGATCGCCAAGAACCTCGTCCTAGCTGGCATTGGTTCACTGACCGTCGTTGATGACCAGATAGTCACCGAAGCGGATCTAGGGGCCCAATTCTTCCTCTCGGAGGAGAATATCGGCCAGAGCCGTGCCGAAGCAGCTGTCGGCAGGATCCAGAAGCTAAACCCTCGAGTCAAGGTCATTGCCGATTCAGGAAGCATAATGAACAAGGGCGCGTCCTTCTTCGGCAATTTCGACATCGTCATCGCAACGGATCTTAGCCCTACTCTCCTAGCTTTCATCAACACCGCAACCCGACTTCATAACCGCCAGTTCTACGCTGCCGGCACTTACGGTTTCTACGGTTATATCTTCTGTGACCTGATCGAGCACGACTATGTTCTGCAGCGCGACAAACCCAACGTGCCAACGGCCGTAGGACCGGAGACGCGAACTCGGAGCGTGGTCAAGGTGGAAAATCAGAAGGAGGGTGGCAAGGTAATCGAGAAGGTCCAGAAGCGCGAGTTATACTCTACTTGGGACCTCGCTTCTGAGACCAGTCTACTGCCTCCTGAGTACCTTAAATCTAAACGTCGCCTCAAGGCCGTGACGCCAGCTCTATCTTGCCTGCGCGCGCTCTGGGCTTTTCAACAAACGCACAACGACCGATTCCCAGGGCACAACAAGCAGGACCTGGAGGTTTTCACTAGGTCGGCCACGCATAACCATACGCTACTCTCTCTTCCCAGCGAAACGTTGCGATCCGAGTTCCTGCGTAGCTTCCTACAGAACGTAGGCAGCGAGATCGCGCCCGTCACCGCAATTCTAGGCGGACAGCTCGCTCAAGACGTCATCAACGTGCGCGGTCAACGGCAGCAACCGATCCAGAACATGGTTGTCTTCGACGGCGACAAGATGGAGGCCGAGATGTACCCGCTCCATCCCGAGGGCAATCTCGGCCGGGCCCAGCTCGAGCTCTCGGCGGGTCCCATGCTGCCGCTCGGCCAGGTCGATCCATCGCAGATACTCCCCATGGACCCGGCCGCTATGATGATGGCGCCGGGAGTATAACAGTATGCGTGCACCATCTAAATTTAAAGATGGTTTCTTTGCGTTCGGATATGGTAGTGACGAATCTACCGGGCGTCTTTCAGTACAGGCATAGCCGTTTCTAGATTCTAGCAATATTTCTAGGCGAGATATGCGTAAGGATAAGAAGAAAAAAGAAGGACACAACAAAAAGAGACGTGTCCCTACTGCGGAAATGAAAAGCAAATCATCGTTGGCGGGCTAGGCTATTTCTTATTTAATCTGCTTGCGCGTAAGATACGAATTCACATGAATGAAATAAACTACCATAGCTAGAGGGGAGGATAGTACGTCTGGAGAAGAAGAAAAAAGAGAATTAAGAGACAAGAAACATACGGCGGCGCTGTACGATTATTAGATAGGCGGTTGATGAACTAACTGATGATCTCTCTAAATAGCCTTGTCGTAGCTTTGACTATGCTCCTCCTTTGAACCTCGATTGTTCAGGTATGTCAACCTGGAGGTTAGTAATGTATAAGACACCTCACGTACGGTCACACGTGCGAAAGCGTGTTGTTCCAATAGGTAGTTACACTCAAGCCCAGAGGGACTATGGGATAATTCGGCTTAAGCCGGGGGGCTCTTATACAGTATTTTCTATATATGTCGTTTAATCCTAGAAGCTGCGTTCATGGTTCTCTGCATACATACACCATGAGTGATGACTTTAGTCCTGGGCCAGCCAGCTTCAAGATTCGAGGATAGGTAAGTAGGTACCAACTTACACGGAGGTATTAATCAACTATTCCGAACCCATTCTATGTACCTAGGTACTTAAAGCAAGATTAGGTAGGTATCTATGAGATAACTGAATGGTACATCAGCGTCCCGTTCTATCTCCGCCAACTTATAGCCATATGAGTCGAGGGTGGAGTAGCTAGAACATAACATTTACATACTAACGAATGTGTATTCTCTCGATGTTTCTATATTTACGAAGTGACTGGGTTATTAAGATGGGATATTCTTGTAGATGTTAAAAACGTAGGGGAAAGACGAAGAACTATACTCTTAATTTAGAGAGGGTTAGTGGTATTCTTAGAATACACACATGGCGGGAGAGGCCACCTACATACGGGCGCCTTCCCGGGTGTGTAGCTCATTGGGATACCAAACAACCCCGTATTCGATAGAGGCATCTACAGTATTTAAGCCAATGGTTGTCGGTCAGTAAAATCACAAGTTGAACTACGTTGCCAAGCGTAATAAGAGGTAGTGTATGTGCAAAAGCCCTTGATCCATTGCTCTATATCTCTCGTGGCGGGACCTAGTCAACCAGGCCACATCCCTCCCCTCCTTTCTCCCTGACTCACTTAGGAGTCCTTCACGGCTCTCTAAGCCCGCTCTGTCCGCTTCACTTCCTCCCTCGCATCTCTCTCGCTTCCCTTCCTCTCATACACATTACCAACGGATATTTTGTGCCGACTATACCAGCCCATTACAATGCAAATCCTTTTTCTCTTCCTCTCCTTTCCTTCCTCACTCCCTTGCTCCCTTGCTCCCTCCGTGTGTGTCTCTCTCTCTCTCCTCTATGTGCAAACAAACAGGTATCGCGGCCCTCCCTCCAGGGCGAAATTTATGATCTTTGCCAGATACACAAGATGCCGCAAAGAAAATAAACCGGGAAAAAAATAAAGTGAGGCGCCGAACACACCCTTCCCTCGAGAAGGGTGCTTGGAAAAAGTCGGCAAGAAGAGAAAATTTCCTGAACTCCGGTGTCCATGCAGAAAATAATAAACGAGTTTTTAAAGGGGGGGCCGCCTTAGGGTTTATTCATATCCCCCTGTCCAATGCTGCCTGCGAGACGCCAATGCTGCGGTGCCAAACGGCGAAGTCGATGAGAATACATCAATAGTATTATGGTACGCCGTCCGTCGGAGCGATAAAACGAAATAAGGCCAAAACCCAAGGCCATATGCGAGATGTATAAGTCCACCGATTTCCGGAGTCGTGGACGGTTCATGTCTAGTAACGATGCAAGTTCTTTTCTCATATCCGGCATTCTCCTTAGAATGCGGGATGTTGTTCATTTCTCGGTCGTACGAAAAAGGGTAAGGTTTCGTGTGGGTTGTCGATGTATTGGTAGACGTAGGTATGGGATCGATTATTCGATGCCTCAGTTTCTATCGGAAGCGTTCCATTTGCTGATATATGGAGATATCATGCTGTTAAGTGACAATGGTCAACACGACAGCCTTATATTAGTCCTCATTGCGAGACCTACTTGGGAGATTCCTTCTCCTCGGAGTCCTCCTTCTTCACGTTCCTGTTGCGGCCCTTGGAGACGTTGTTTACGTTCCAACCTCGGATGGTCGTGGGTCCGCTACGTGGGGGAGGCTCGTTCGCCCGGTAATCTTTGATCGCCTCCTTGTGGTCGTAATGGGCGAGCCTAAGTTCGGTGCCGCCATTAGAGGGCCACGGGCGGTTGTGCGGGATCGGGGCAGCTGCGATCTTGCGGTATTTGCCCGACGCGTTACCGTTCGACGGCGCGGAGCCTCTGTTGCGAGGCGTGTGCGCGGGTGACGAAGGGTTTCCCATAGGCGGGCCGGACGGCGATGTGGAAGGGACGGGCACGTCCATCGGAGCCGACATAGGGGCCAGAGGTGGTTGAGTTTGTAGGGGCGGCGACATGACTGGAGCATAGGCAGACATTTGAGGTAATGGGGCCTGGTTTAGCATCATACCAGGGCCAGAGATCGGTAGGCCTTGCTGCATTGGCGCCTGCATCAGAGGTTCATGGAAAGACAGGCCCTGGTGGAACGGTCGCGAGGGCGCGGGGGCGAAAAAAGCTCCCGAGTTCGTGTGGACTAATCCGCGGGGGGAGCCGAACTCCTGGGGTCTGTGTGGCGTCAGAGGTAATGGTTGCTGCACCTGGGGCCCATTGGGGTTCTTTCCGAGCGTGTCGGCTCTGTTTGGTCGCAAGGGCGGTAGAATAGGGCTGTCCCTGGCGTTATTCTGGCTCGTAAAAGGAATACGAGGGGGGGCGGACTGCTGCGGCACTTCCATTATGGCGACCGGGGCCGGTGCAATATGCGTGAAAGTCGGCTGAGGGTTCAACGCAGTCTGCAAGAACGTGGTTGGCGGGGGTGCCGGCTGGCTAGACGAGCCGAGGAGACGAGGATCTATCATAGAAGAGTCGTTCCTGGTTTCCGTGTTCTTCTGTCGTTGGATGATCCCGTCGGCCATATCCGCAAGGATAGAGAGGGCGTCGGTGCCGTACTCCGGCTGGCGTTCCGAACGGGAGGGAGCCGGTTCTGCGCTAGTAAAGACGTCTCTCACCGCATCATAAGGGCGGGACGGTCTTGTACCAGGAGATGGGTCCGCCGGTTTGCTCGTGCAAGATTCGGCAGCCTCGAGGATGAGACTTACGGCGTCTCGGAAAGAAGCCTCGTCGGCCTCCGCCGGCTTAGTATGATCTGGGCTTTCCGAAGAATCGTCGCTGTCGTCCGAAGGGATAGCCAGCCTCTCAAGTACTTGGCGCTCGCGTTCGCGCATTTCGTCGCTGACGATCTCCTCCGGATCGATATTGTCGTTCTGGCAAAAGCTCTGAAGCATCGCTGCCATGGTACTCTTCTTGCCATCCTCCTTCAGCATGAGGTCCATTTTCATCGGTCTGGTCGAGCGGGAGGCGTGGATAGTGGTGTTTTTATCTGGGACGACAACGACGGGCCGCGTTCCATCGATACGCTCCGTCGGTTGTTCCGGCTCATTGGTAGAACTAGGTAGGAACAAGCCCAACTTCGGATGCAATCCGTGCTTCTTGACAAGTTCTGGATCTAGGGTGTCATCCTTGTAGTCGCGGCAGTCGTAGTCTTTGACCGTATGATCCCAATGCCAGGTGTTGGAGTTTGGCGTGTCGATGAATTTGCCTCTAATGGCCCTGGTGGCCTTCCGAGTAGAATCGTTGGTAGAATCGCGAAATCCTATCTCATTCGGGTCCCACTGGAACAGTGGTGGGACGATGAACCGATTCCGTGGGCTCTTGGCACGCCTGGTGACACTTCGAACACCGTAATCGTCGGGTTCGGCTGCCCCGGCAGGAAGATCCGGAATATCTTTACGAGAGGTAACGACCTCGGCTTCCTCGTCCGCGGGCGTCGGCGTCGCCGCGGTCGAGTCCGGAACACCGTCTGGCTGTTGCTCCGAGGCCAGTAGGCCACCGGTATGTCGGAGCTTCTTAGAGTCGGTTTGACCATCAACCTGGTCTTCTGCCTTTCGCTTGCCAGCGGGCTTGGTCTTACGGCCTTTACCGAGGGCAGCTGCCTCAGTTTCTTCCGCCTGACCAAGGAATGAGACGTAGGGTATATGGTCCACGTAATGGTACGTGAGGTCAGGTGTCTACAGGCAGCGGTTAGATATGCTCGTCGCTAGCGAGGGGTAAGACGGGGGAGCGTGTAGTTACTTACGTCGATAGGTGCGCCCTCGCGGCGGAGTTCGGCGAGAATGCCAAGACGGTTCTCAGCACCATCGTAGAATTCCTCGGTTTGGTAGTCAAAGGAATTCTAAAACGAAAGTGAGTAAGCGGGATACATTCAGGAAAACTTTTTCATGGCGGGGGAGGTAGGGCTGAAGCATGGTGTGCGTGTCGAAGGGGAATAATACGTACTATATAGGTTTTCTGGGTGCAGATCTTGTTCAGCTCGTAGTCGCGTTCCGCGATCATATCTCGCGTACGCTTCTCGCGGTCAGCGCTCTGGAGAACCCGTTCGAGCTGCTCGTCCAGCTGCTTCTGAACGATATAGTACTCGGGCACCTCCGTATGGGCGTCGAGATTTTCTGTTAGCCGCTTGAGCGCCTGGTCGGCAAGTTCTTCAAGAGCCGGCTTGACTGCCATGGCCACCTGCGAGTAGAGGTCTCTCAACTCCCGCTGGCGTTCGTAGGCGGCTTGGACGCGTGGATCTGCGTAGGCTTTCTTTTGTCCTCGCCCCTTACCACGGCCGCCCTTCTTGGCGGCAGGCTTGCGGCCGGTACGCTTAGCGACGCCATTTGCGGCGGGTTTCTTGGGTGCGGCGGCAGCTTTTCCCTTAGCGGGACTGGCCGCCGCGGATTGGGTAGGTCTAGGAGTGCTACCCATCGTGACGATGGGTATAGGGCAACGGAGCCGATGAAGGAATTATATGGGTTGTGGAATTAATAGAGATGATAGAGGTGTAAGGGTTGCGTGAAATTTGTTAGGGGTTGAAGTACACGGGGAAAGTAAAAGTAAGGCGGATCCTTTCGCGCCTCGCTTCTGGTAAAAGTGAAAAAGAAGGACAACAGTTAAAAGTTTCCTGCAGACGAGTTGATGTACAGAGGTAAACGGCTGCCTGGTAGGAGATGTGTCGAGTAAAATTGGCATACGCAGCGGGTTTACGTGTCAGTGAGACGAGCCGTGCCTGGGTGTGTATGTGTATGTGTATGTGTTGGTGGGAAGAAAGAGAGAGAGGGAGTGAGAGACTGAGAGACGGCGACTGAGGGCGAGGGACGGACGGGTAGAAAGAGTTGACAAAATAATTAATTAAGTTGCAGAGGGCAGAAAAAAGAATTAGAGGGAGAATCAAGAGGGAAAGTTGACGAACCAGCCCATCCGGCGTCTGCGTAGTCGTTCCCAAGGTGAGAGAAGTCGTGGCAACGGGGCAACGAATTCGACGAAGAGCTCACTTTCATAGGTATCACCATGAGATTTTCTCGGCCAGCAACAATTAAACAGCAAAGACAATCCATGGATCCTGGGCACTTCCCGATACAGTCAAGTCCCACCGCTGTCTAGTCGCGCTTGGCCCTCTGCGGCCATGTAGCTCGCTTCTGATTGGCCCGGGAAAACTTTTAGTCCGCTACCGTTTCCCTGGTTCGCACGGGGTACAAGTCCAGTAACTTGTACCGCGTCGCCGGATATCGAGTCGGCCGCCCTCAGCTGTCGGTTCGAACAGAGAGAAAAATCACTCGTCCTTCACGTGGGCTAGGTGAGCTATCTAGGTAGTTTTTATTTTATTTGCATCGTATCTTCCCCGAGTTAGGCGTTGCTCTCTGGGGACGGGCAAAGTACCACCGGTCCAGTCGGTTATATGGATACCCAGGTGCCTGCCTATGCCTATACCTCCCTAAGTACCTTATATACCTAAGTACCTACCTACCCCTACTAGCAACTAACAGACGTCCATCCATCTACCACTTACATCGCCTCGTAGGGAGTATTTCTTTCACCGCCAGCTGGCAACGCAGAGCCTACCTACAACTATACAGGCTTGCCTAAGCAGATAAACACGACAGAGAATGCACTTGATACCTTAGCGAAACGCTATAAGTGTCCGAGCTACCTACGTATCCGGCCATCTTCAGATGCTAGCCCGATATTCGTGCGTATAATCAGACTCGCCAGCGTTAAGCTTAGATACCGACCAAACTAAAAGTCGGCGCCCTAGCCGATGACTGGCTATGGGCTGGCAGGCAATTCGTTCCCTCGGTGAATCAAGGGGAAGGACACCGGCCCATATGTGAACAGGACGCCAATAGATTACGTGTGAGTGTTATCGAGGATAGCCTCTGCTCCATTCCTTTAAGTTTCTATGATACAAGAGGCCAATCCGTATATATTCATTTTCTCTCGTATTACTCCTATATACAACTTGCGGTAGGGTTATAGGCTGTCCGAGTCGCCTACCGGTATAGAATCATGGATAGGATTTAGGACACCTGGCACACCCGCCTTACCTAAGTTTATATCCGCCCTGGATTGAGGCATGCGGCTTATAACTCCTGGTGGACAAGTAATGTCCTACTGTACCACAGGGATAAACCTATGATTGGCCCATCGACTCCAGAGAAGGCCGAGTTGGCGAGTTCCATTGGGAGTTAGGTATGTATTGTAGGTACCTACATACCTAATACATAGGTACGTCGTACGTCGAGTTAGCATTGCCATTCCTGGCAGACGGGGCTGGCTACGTACGCCCCGTGTACATTAGGAGGCGCCTTATAGTGTTCCTAAACGGGAATGGCTCGTTGCACATGTACCTGTACGTGAGATAGGTGAATCACGTATCATGCATGTACATCCCTCATAATGTACCTACCTTACCCTTACAGAAATGTATGTGGCACTCCGTGACGTACCTTATGTTGTACCTAGAGTCTCTAATAATAAACCCGTCCCATTGGTCAGAAAAACCCCCGTCAACCCTTTAAACCCCGGAATTGCCGGATACGGCTTAGCGCGTACCATGCCTGGTCCCGCTCGGGGCCCAGCCGCAGAAAGTGGGATGTCCCGCGGTTACGAGCCACTAATTTTTCTTTCCTTCTTTCGGAGCCACAAGCAACAACAACCGACCGACATCACATCGCATCGCATCGCCTTCGCCTCGCCTCGCCTCGCCCCGCCTCGCTTTGTATTCGGTGACCTCCAATTCTTTGCGCGACAAGGCCCGCCCAACGGAAGACCTCGGTATAAAGGCGCCCGGTACACTGCATACAACACATACGACTATCGCGTCTGCGGTCTTTGCCCTACGCGACATCATGCGCCGCTGGTAGCGCACGGCAAGGCAGGCAGGTAGGAGAAAAAAGATGGGGAAGCGGCGGAAGATCGCGCACAATGCAGCTCGGCCGCTGCAGAAGTCCGGCGGCGGAGTTGGGCCCGGAGGCCACAAAGCACCGAAGGGCGGGCAGCAGCCGAAAACCCGAGAGGACCCGAAGCAGAAGCAAAAACAGAAGCAGAAGCAGAAGCAGCCGCAACCCCAGCACGACGAGCCCACCATCCCGTTCGCCCCCGAAGACAAGATCCTGCTCGTCGGCGACGGCGACCTCAGCTTCGCCGCCTCGCTGGTCGAGCACCACTACTGCGCGGACGTGACGGCCACGGTGCTGGAGAAGAGCCGCGAGGAGCTGGCGGAGAAGTACCCGCACGTGGGGGAGAACATCGCCAAGATCGAGGCCGAGGGCAGCAGGGTGCTCTACGGGATCGACGCGACGAAGATGGCGCCGTTCGCGGACAAGAAGGGCAAGGAGGGCGGCGGCGGCGGCGGCGGCGACGGCGTCATGGACCGCATCATCTTCAACTTCCCGCACGTCGGCGGCAAGAGCACCGACGTCAACCGGCAGGTCCGGCACAACCAGGAGCTGCTGGTGGGGTTCTTCCGGCGCGCGGCGCCGTCCCTGGCGCCCGGCGGCTCCGTCGTCGTCACGCTGTTCGAGGGCGAGCCGTACACGCTCTGGAACATCCGCGACCTGGCGCGGCACTGCGGCCTCCGCGTCGAGCGCAGCTTCGCCTTCCGCGCCGCCGCGTACCCCGGCTACCGCCACGCGCGCACGCTCGGCGTCGTGAGGAGCAGGGGCGGGGAGGTGGGCGGCGGGTGGAAGGGCGAGGATCGCGCCGCGAGGAGCTACGTCTTCGTGAGGAAGGACGACGACGAGGCGAGCTTGGCCCCGGAGAAGAGTAGGAAGCGGCCTAGGGCGCGGGATGAGGAGTCGGAGGATGATGACGAGGATTAGGACGTAAATTGCATATAATACCCCTTCGTCGTCTATCTTACTGGTGATGGAGATTTGTGTTTGCCGATGATGGGGGTTCCGGGCATTCTGCAGTTATAAGCATTGATACATTATCATGCTGGTATTAGAAAGGTTCTGTTGATTCATGCTCTACATATTATTCCGGTTGAGACACATTGGGCGAGTATCCTATAAGGCGGTAAGAAAATCACAAGATTGTTACGCAACTTCTTGGCTTTTATACATATTATACGTATATTGTTAGTCACTATGTTCACAAATACAAGAGACTATCAGTCTGAATCTCACCGCGGAGTCTCGGACCTGATTATTTTCGTTCTCGCTCTAGGTCTAAGGGTCTAGCATATGCAATGATAAATCCAAGCGGGACGATGTGTGCTAGCATCCAGTAAAATACAGGCCTCTTATTAACATCGAAATGCGTCCCGAAGGGGAAGCATAACTCCGGGCCGCATTGTAGATCCGTATGCCGTTACACAGCATAAAAGATCGTACGGACCAATTACGTTTTGGAATTATGCGTAGATGGCTGTCTTGGCTCTGAGGAGGATTCCCGTATCGATTCGATATCGTTAAATCTAAGGAGTTGACGTTTATATATTGTGATACTTGCCCTACTCGGGCGTCGAGGCCTTATTATCTGGTAGAGTGACGTACCTAGGTACCTATATTTCGATGCTCGCTATTCTTTAGAGGGATGTTGTACCACCCTCCTGAATTCGTAGAGGGCTGGTAATAGTTATTTTCGGAAGCGCTTGCTCAGCTGAACTGTTTAGAATTTATCGATTCTTTCTTTTTGGGAACGATTCGTACCTCGGGCATCTAATTCTCCTAGAGACCGACACCAATCGAGTTTACCCGAAGAATAGATAGGTACCTACCTATAAACCTAGCAATGGTAAACCATCCTATTATCTACTATTTGATGAGAATAGTTTGACAGCTCTCCGGTAGCAGGATATACCCTTGTTAGGTTAAGTCAACTTGTTCGTTCCGTACAATAGGCAGATATTGACGTTCTTAGGTCTGTCGTCGATAGAAGTTCGAGTTCTTACTAACATCCAGATTTGATAATAGGGGAGCGATAGAATGCACCTTTTCTTTTCTCAGGGTGTAAGAGCTAGGTCTAACAGTTGTTTAGTACTTCATAGCTCTAAAGTCCGTCTCCTTAAATATCTAGATAGACTGACTTAGTGCGCCTAGTGGAATGTTAGCGTGCCTCCTGTATAAGATGCTAGTTTTTTTTCAACTTGTTTATAAGCTCCTATGCCATTTTTAGCCCTTTCGTGTCTTTCGACCAGATTTGCTGCTACGCTCCAATTCCAATGTACTTGTGATCCGAGTAGAGTTGCAGAAATTGAGATAGTTTCGCGACATAAAGTTAACGCCCACGAACTTACCCGGACTGGGTTGAACCCACCGAGTTTTATCCAATGCGAGCGACTGCTAAGATCCGGCCTATCATAACGTCCCAATTGAGTTTTGCATATAGAGGTTTGATGATATCCTATTGGCTAATTGTATAACTCCTATTTCGCCTCTTAGTTCGCGCTTAGCACTGGAGATGGCTTCATATCACCAATAGCCCAAGTACGTGGGTTGCGTAAGTGTTGCGTATGCTGTGATCTAGGGAACAGACGAGCTACCTACTGCGGTTCCGATAACGCTAAGACTCGAAATTCGGTTTATACAAGGCCAAACTTATGTAAGATATACTCACTTATTCTTACGTGGTTGTAATGGGATGCGTTCCTTAAAATCTCTTAAAGAACTAATATATAGGTAGGTAAATAGCCGACGTAGATGGGAAAACCTAGACCGAATCCACTTAGAGAGTTGTTCTATTTCGCTAAAGATCTAAGCGTGTTTAGTTTCCAAATTGGCTGCGTATTTTTAGGCGAAAAGAGTTATCTCTTCAGTGTCTTTTAGTAGGCCGTTTGATGACCGATGGTATTTTCTCGTAAACGTACACCTGGTCGTTCGTGCATACATGTATGTATCGTCACCGCCCACCACCGGAGGCCCCCTTTATATGACCGAAAATGCCCTATGATAGTCGTACACGAATGAGAACGGCATTTGCTGACCGCCGGGAGCAAGAACTCCTGGCCCTATGCCTCCGGCAACAGAATTGCCCCGGCAAATGCTGTAACGAAAGAGCCAACCCAATCCTAGCCATCCACGTGTCCGGACGCCGTTGGAATAGAGAAAATCGAGCTGGATCAACGTCGATAAAGCCCTTCATCTCCAAGAAGCGGGACAAAGAGGGGGAAGTAAAACAAGACACCCAGTGACATGAGATTGTGAAAGTGCAGTAGATAGCCGCCGTTCCTAGTAGAAAAGTAAATGAGAAATCGTTAGGGTATTCTGCGAACAAGTATTGGATTACCTCTCGACGCGAAATACCTGGAATAGATAGAAGAAGCCGCCAACCTTTCGAAGAGTCGAGAAATAAAAAAAGGGCAAAAATGCCTCCTGACCAGAAAACTTCCTCTATGAGGCTAAATATACGAAATGGACCGTGACATCGTATGACCGGACTAGTCGTCTACCATGCTACACACCGTTCTCTAACTCCGATTCGCCACCGTGGTTACGGGAGGAGGGGGAGGAGGGGGGACGTCCTTTAACTGATCTGAAGTGTTTCTCGTTCTGTCTCTATTCGGAAATATTGGATCAATGGCCCGATGAGGCTCATACGCATGAGGAGTTCGTGGGGATGGCGGGAACGGGGGCGGTTGCGTTCGAGGTTGCAGAGGAGGGAGCCCTTGCGAGGAATCCTGTTGTTGCATATGCGGAGGGAGTGGTGGCGATCGCGAATCCAACGCGGCCGAGCCTCGATCCCGGGGTGATAGGTTAGCCCTCTCTACTTGTTCGAGGGGCTCCGGGAGAGCACGGGGAGTGTCCGTCGTCGAGGCCGGCGAGGTTAGAGGATACGAGATGCTGGCTTGTCGGGGGCTGTCGATTGCACCGAAGCCTCCTCGCTTTTTAGATTTCTGATCGCCCGGATTACTTGAGATCTCGTAACCGGGTGAGGATGCGTATTCGCGTTGAGGTTGAACAGTCATTGGAACCATAGGGGCCGGCGTTATCGGCGTATATTCCGTTAGCCGGTTGTAGACCGCGCGAGCCTGGGCTTCTTTATCCGCTTTTGAAGGCCGACCGCGCTTCTTTCCCGTCGAGGTCACAGGCGGACTAATACTGACGGGCACTGCAGACGGATATCCATTTGGAGGGGGCCGGGGCTGGATGACGCGCGCCGGAGCTAAGGGAGGTTCGATAGGGGCCATCATAGCTTGTCTCTTCGCGGGGTGATCGACTAGATCGCTAAGGGACTTGCGCTTGAAGCTCGTCAGGTTCGGGGGCGGGTATTTAGTCTGGAACATATTCTCGACTGCACCAAGGCACTGGTTCATATTGCGGCCTGCTGCCATTAGGGGGAAGGTCACGTAAGGGCAGACCCGAAATACGTACCACCGGGGAGTTGCATCAACATCCAGTTCGGCTCGACCTGGTGGGCCTTGATAAAGTCGACGAGGGTTGAGACGTCGATGGTGCTGACCTTGATCATTTCACCCAGGACAAATCGCTGCAGAAAGCGAACATTAGTTAGGAAAATACCGGGAAACCACGCATTAATAGGTACCTTCTCGTCGTCCGAAAACGTAGTATCCATGGCGGGCGATCAAGTCTGACAGCGACAGCGGCAAAGATGGCGATGGAGGGGAGGGGAAGGGATGACAAGGTATATGCCAGCAAAACTGCAAGTAAGTCATTTGAAAGTAGAAAGACGACCTAAGGCGATATTCGTGGGCGACAGGTCGTAAAGCAGACGCTGAGGGCGGCGTGGGTGTGAATCGCGATAGACGCCCGTCGTGCCCGGAGTTCTAGGCCATCAGGTGGCAGTGACGGGCTGGGTAAACTTCAGATAGCAGGGAGGGTTGATGTACGGCGCCCGGGATTCCAGAGGGTAGGGGTGGGTGTGGGAACCTCGCAAGAGGGTAAAGAGACGCGCGGAAAATGGGCAGGACACAAGCGCGCGTCTTGGACGAAGACAGAACCGAGCAGTAAAGCGAGCGTGTGTCTCGGTTGAGTAAGTTGACTAACCGTTTAGTTGTACAAACGAGGGAGTATGAGCCGTGGTCGTTAAGAATGCGCGGCGATCTCCTAGGTTGCGTTGCGTCTACAAGGGGTAGCGCAGTGGAACAGGGTGGTGGTCTTTTTTTCTGTTGCTGGGCCCTCCTTGTGGTACTCCGTACATGACTGAGAGCCCAAAAAATAATAATAATAATAATAATAAATTGTTAAGATGGACCGGCTCTCTCTCTCCCCTGGTCCTCCTTGGGCAAAGGTGTCCCGAGCTTTCACGCCATCAAGCGAGCGCCCTCCTGCAGCAACAACAATGTAGTAATGACGAAAAAGAAACAGTAATAAATAAAAAAGAAAGCCCTCTTTCTTCGCAACGAGTTCGAGCTGAAGCCGAATTCTTGCGTCCGAACACTGGCATCTAATTCCAGACCAGATCCGTCTGCGTCGCATGAGTCGCGAACTGCGGCGCTAGATCGAGATGGACAAGCGATCAGTAGAATTGCTGGGCTCTAGAGCTGGCCGTCCCATGCCCCCAGATCTGGGTTCGGAGGCTTTTCTTGTTCACCTTAGCCCATGCAAGAGCACGAGCAGAGGAGACGTGAGCTTGCGAGACGCGCAGGTTTGGTGTAGTGCCGCCGCTACTAGCCAGCAGGTCATATGCTGGAAATATATGCCATTAGGGAAGTATCGTGCATGGTCATTGCAACCATCACGATTCCGGCCTGATAGTTGACTGGACTGTCGATATGCAGCTTTCTCTCGCTTGCAGATGGATAGTACATCCATGTAGTTGGCTGTAAGCCAATCCCGCTGACCACTTAGACAAATCGGGTCGCCTGACTAGGCTCTTCTTGCATTGGGCCGGTAAGAATTGAGAAACATTGGGAATCTCGGCCATCTTCCCAAAGGCCAATTTCCACACCACCATCATGGCAAGTCCCTTCAAGCTGGCAGCGCAGCGCTCGCTCTACACCGCTAAAAGCGCCGCAGCAGCAAAGAAACCAACGCGGCCAGTGCTGAGGGATGTAGAGTGATCGAAAAGGCAACAGAATAGCATAAGCATAAGCATGGAACTGAGAATGCCATTAGCTCCCGTACAACCAAGACGTCGTCTGGAAGGGTTTGAATCTCATTGGCCGTCCTTTTCCCTGCCTCCGCTGGCTGGGTATTTTTTTCCTTTCGTAGCCCTTGAAGCCATGCCCACCCGGTAGCGAACCTTCGTCGGGGGCCGCTTGACTGGCCGAGAGTTACTGAAATCTCGCCAATAGCAGCGCTGGGAAGAAGGGCTCCCAGAACATTCATACGCTTAGCGACAAGCACAGATCAAGAGTTCGTCACATTATGACGAGCCGCGAGCCGCGTGGGGTCTACGTAGCTGTAGTTAGACCCCTTTCTGGGCCTTATAAAAGACGCCTCGGGTACTGCGTATAACAGATTCGGTATTCCTCGATCTGAAGAATTGAAGTGCATCATTATTATTGTTTTGCGGAGCTTCATCATTTTACGACCTAGGAGCGGCCCAGGATTGCGTAGCTTCGGACGCCAGGCCTTTATATATCTATATGTCGCTCCGACACCCATACCGCCTTTTCCTACCTCAACTTCAGGCTCTGTTCTATGCATAATGAGTTGGCAATTCCTCATAGGGGACCCACCCACTCAGGTAGAACCCGTCATTGCTCGCATGAAAAGATCCTTGGGGTTGATCTCGACACGATGCGAGACAGATCGATAAGAGTACGACGATATTCTCCTAGCGCGCTGGCCGGGTTCATGATATAGGTTGTTGCGCGCTATTACGTATGTCAAGGTGTTGTAAGGGTCGATGAGCGGCGACTAGCTGTCGCCTTCATCCCACGGCCAAAGCAACCATCGTCGCGGCCCTTGGTAGTGCTTGTACCACATTTTACGTCGATTGGTCCGGCTTAAGAGGCTTTCGAATCTAGATAGCACGGACTTGCTTGATGCGATGATGGTGTGGCTCGGCGGTTCATATTTCATGTCGCTTTGACTTATCTAGGTAGCCCGCGAGCGTTCCATCTCTATAGGTATCGATTACCCCATTCCTCCATTCCTTACCATTGAACTTAGGGGAGCGGTAATGGCATATTATACGGTACTCCTCCCAGTGAAACCAAATATACAGCCAATTAATATATAAGTAGAAGGGTATATTCTGGTTCTTCTTCTTTTTTATTTTTCATTTCGATACGCGGAGCCGTGATAAAGGTCTTGGAAATCTTGGGGGGTTGCTATCCCCTTGTTTGCTACTATGGATAACCTAAGGTTAGTGAATGGCTTCTTCCAAATACTACCTGGATAGGTGGTCAATATCTGTATATAAGGATGATATTGGGGAATTGGATATTCACCCTTTCATCCCACGTCGACATCGAACACCTAGGTAGTAATATAGGTAGTACCTAGGTAAGTTATGGAGGTATTCAATAGTTCATTAGTATGTGATTGCTACTGATTCAATGACAAAAACGAAGTGAGAAAGAATTGAGAAAGAATCGAGAAGGATAAAAAGATAAAAAGTGACTAGGTAGAATGCTAGAATGCTTTTAGGTTCGTGAAAAGCATGATATTATTTGCTTGTCTGAAGTTAAAAATGGAGGTAGACCCTACGTACCTCGACATAGACTTGACCGCCCTGATACGCGTTTTTTACTACGAGCAGGTACCTGGTGGGGTACAAATTAAGGTTCATTCTGCACCCGTAACGCCAAACTATATAGAGGTAGTTCCAGATTATACAAGGACTTGTCCAGGGCAGTGTCATACAAAATCCCGTGCTAAACAGCGCTGGGGGCCAATTGATTAGTGGGCAACAGTGGGGCAAGGGACGCCGACTGCAGGCTTCGGATAATTGAATTCTGCCCCGAATTTGCAAAGGGCTGGCGCGCCACGCCTTCACGTACAGTGCAGCGCAGGCCGGAGTCTGGCAGGTGGTGGTGAGGTGGTTAGGTACCTGGGGACCTTCCAACAACTCTCATTTGGGGAGGAACTGCAAAGCAACTCTTATTTTTTTTTTTTTCGGCGATGACAACGCCGTCACGAACTCTTCACCTTTTCAACAACCACCACGACCTAACACCTTGGACAAAGGCTCCCGTCACTCACGCGTCTTTGGCGCATATTTCCTGTCTCCTTCAGAGGAGAGTAATTGGCAAATTATCAGTCTGCAATGTCAGAGGCGCTGTACACGAGATAGCACCGTCTTGTCCCTAGTTCCGTTCCCCTTGGAACCTCTCTCTCACCCCAACCTCTACCCCTTCCTCCAGCCAACTCTCTGTGCTCTCACATGTTCGTAAATAAATCGCTGCAGTCGCATATCTCTAGTTTCTTCGATTACCTATTGAATTCGATTTACCCCTTCCTGCCGAAACGTGAACCCGCCAATTCCGTCTTACTTCAACCCTGTTCCATCCGTCCGCGTCCAGCTTCGTGGCGACAGTAGAACGGGACGGTCGCCGGGCTTTGTTTCCATCATGGAGGACGAGGAGCATACTAAGGATGGCTTAGAGGCCCTGGCCTTCAACGCCACGCCCGTGTCGCAGGATACCGTCGTCAAGAAAGGGAGCGATAGCACTATCTCTTCTCCGAATGCCAGCAAAGACTCCCAATCGGGGAGTCTGTCGCCTGACGACCAGAAACCACGAAGCGACAGCGCTTCGACACCTGACGGGCATCCCCCGAAATTTACTCGCAAAGGGTCTCACAAGATGGCGGCTCGACCCGCCCAACTTTACGACAATCTCCCCGACGTCACGTCGGAATCGTGCAGTCATTTTCAAATCATTCCAGATTGCCTCTACGGCTCCAAGTCGCTTGGATCGACGGATCACGATGCGCTGGATTGCGATTGCAGCGAAGAGTGGCGTACGTACTTTCTTGTTCTAACTACCTATCTACCTACCTAGGTATCCAAGCTGGTTGGCAAAGGTTTACGAGAGCTAACAGGGGTGTTTCAGGGGATGGCATGAACCATGCCTGCGGCGACGATTCGGACTGCATCAACCGAGCAACTAAAATGGAGTGTGTCAATGGTGACTGCAACTGTGGTGATGGCTGCCAGAACCAGAGGTTTCAGCGAAAACAGTATGCTGATGTCTCGGTCATCCAGACCGAAAAGAAAGGCTTCGGACTTCGAGCGAACACAACTCTTGAGGTTAATGATTTCATTTTTGAGTACATTGGCGAGGTCATAAACGAGCCCACTTTCCGAAGGCGCATGATCCAATACGATAAGGAGGGGATTCGGCATTTCTACTTCATGTCCTTGACCAAGAACGAATTCGTAGACGCGACCAAGAAGGGAAATCTCGGTCGCTTCTGCAACCATTCCTGCAATCCCAACTGCTACGTGGACAAATGGGTGGTTGGTAGTAAGCTCCGCATGGGCATTTTTGCTGGGAGGAGAATCCAGGCTGGCGAGGAGCTGGTCTTCAATTACAACGTCGACAGGTACGGAGCCGACCCTCAACCCTGCTACTGCGGGGAACCCAACTGTATTGGGTTCATCGGCGGCAAAACCCAAACAGAACGCGCCACAAAATTGTCCGATGCGACCATCGAGGCCCTCGGGATCGATGACGCGGACGGTTGGGACACCGCCGTTGCGAAGAAGCCCCGCAAGAAGAAGATCACGGAGGATGACGAGGAATACGTTAACAGCGTACAAGCTCGTGGGCTGGATGAGAAGGATGTCACTAAGGTTATGGCAACCCTCATGCAGTGCAAGGAGAAGTGGATCGCGGTCAAACTGCTCGAGCGTATCCAGCGCAGCGACGATGACCGGGTGCGGAATCGGGTTGTGCAGATGCACGGATATCAAATCCTCAAAACCGCGCTTAACACGTTTATGGACGACAACAACGTGGTCCTCCAGATTCTCGACATCCTCTACAAGTTCCCTCGCCTAACCAAGAACAAGATCTCCGACTCCAAAATCGAGTCCACCATCCAACCCTTGACGGAGTCGGAGCACGAAGACGTGTCCGCAGAAGCTAAAAGACTTCTTGACGAGTGGAGCAAGCTAGAGGTCGCGTACCGGATTCCTCGAAAGAAGCTGGATCCGAATGCGCAGTCGACGCCTAACACGCAGGCCGTTAACTCCTTCGAGGAACGCCGCGGCAACCGCCCGGAAGAACCACTCATCAAGACCGTGTTCAGCCTTCCCGAAAATATTCCCAAGGGCCCGCGGAGTAACGTCCCTCAACGGAACCATAACTTTTACAATAACCAGCGTCATCGGCGCCCGCCGCCACAGAATTTACCTCCGGGGTGGTTCGCCGCCACCGATAAGCGCGGAAATCCTTACTACTATACCCGGACCGGCGTCACCACATGGCAAAAACCGACCGCGCCACCCGAGTCCGCCCTGTCGCAACCTAAGGGACCATCTAAGGCCGCCCAGGAGCAAAAGACGTTGCAGGACATCATCGATTCTTTAACGAAGCCAGACAACGCTCCCAGAAGGTCGGCTTCTCAGACCCCTCAAACAAGTACCCCGACCCAAGAGCCAAAGAAGGAAAAGTGGCGTTCTCTACCGATCGAGAAACAGATGAAGATTTACGAGAACACCGTAAGCATAGCACCAGAATGCCTCAGTTTTCCGGTAAATAACTAATCTTATTTTAGCTTTTCCCACACGTGAAATATGTAGTGGACAAATTTCGCCAGAGGCTCCCCAAGGAAGACTTGAAGAAGTTTGCGAAGGAAATCAACAAGAAGCTCGTAGCCTCCGACTACAAGAATCATCGTGTTGATGACCCAACCTCAATCACCGAGAAGCAGGAGCGGAAGGTGAAAAAATACGTTAGGGATTTCTTTGAGCGCGCGGTTGAGAAATACAAAGCGCACGAGAAAAAGAAGGCCGAGCGAGCCAACAAGGAGCAAAACGTCCCGCAAGAAAGCAACGGCGCCAGCCCGGTGGCGGAGACGGCGCTCAAGGAAGACGAGGACATAGTGATGACCGACGACGAGGAGGTAAGCTCGACGACACCTAACAGCCTTGATCGGAAGCGAAAGCGTGAGGACGAGGCGGGCGGCTCTCCCAGCCTAACCCCGTCCGAGACGCCTTCTATGAAGCGTCTTAAGGAAGACGAGAGCGATGTCCCGAGCCCTCCGCCTCCCCCTCCGCCGCTTGATGGCGAAGCTCCCTTGGACATGGCCGAGCAAGATAAGGTGGCTGAGGAACAAGATGTTGCCTCGTTTTATGAAAACGATGAGGCTAGGCGTATAGCGGATGAGGAGGAACGACAGAAGCTTCGAGAAGAAGAAGCTGCGCTTGAACGGGAGAACGAGCTTAATATGCTCGCTTTCGAAAAGGAGCAACATGACAAGCTGTTGAATGGCAACAGCCATATTAAACCCGACGGATACCCTCGTGCGCACGAGGATGCAAACGGCGTGCTAGATACGACCGGAGAGGACAGCTCTACGATTCAACGCAACGCAAGGAAGCACGAAGTTCTAAGCCACTAATCAAGCGGCTCAAACCCCATCCGGATTCTCGAATATCGACGAGACATTGGAAGGTCGATTCTCATCTATCGTTTATTCCTAGTCAGGCGCCCCGATTAGGGCGCAGCGGAGGCAGCATCTATAAAATAACATTCCCCATTCCACATATTCGCATGGACTTTGGCAGTCGTTTCGGGGCGCGTTTATAACATTGGCCGCCCGTATTTTATTACATCACATACCTGGTGACAACACCTAATCCCAGTTCTCAGAGATGGCGTTACATTTCCGTTCCCGTTGACTTCTTTTCCCATGCTATACAGAGGTGGTTACGATTGCATTTTCCCGGATAAAGGGTGATACGTGGCTTTAGGGTTCAGGTTTCATCAGAGGCGTTTCGGTAAAAGGAATTGTGTCTTGTGTCTTGCATTTCAACCATTCACCATCGCCAGGCGAAACATCACATGGAGAAGCGAGGGTTTTTTATTCGAGAGAAAAAGAAGCGGCATACCGTGTGGTCGACTAATAGGAACGCAAACCCGAGGAGGGGAGGGGGGGGCAGGGGCCTGGCCCGCCCCGTAATGCGCCGTGGCACGCGACGCAGAGGGCGCACTTAGGATAAAACGTCCTAGGGTTCGTCAACACTAATACACGAGGATTTGCGTAAGTCTTCTTCGAGGCGTGGCCTGGCCGTGGAAGACGAAGCAAGTTCGTGGAACAGCAAACAGCAATAGGTGGACCGTTCGCAACCAAGGGTTTTTTTGTGCCATAATAGGGGAGAGGGATGGGTCTTTCAGCGGAGCAGAGCGGGCCGACTTTTGTGTCCAGTATATACCTTCGGTCACCAAGCCATGTTGTCAATAAGAGGGACATAGAGAGAAGGGGTCTTCTCGCGAGAAAACCCTTATTCACAATTTCTTTTTCTTTTTTCTTCTCCCTTCGTGCATCTGTGTGCAAGAAATGATAAGGAGGATAGGACATGTGATTTTTACGCGGATCTGGTGTTTTAAACCAGCCTTTCTACTGATTATCCTATCGTTTGAAGGATTCCGTGATTTCGACTTCGCTTTGCTTTTGCGCCGCATATGTGTATATCCCTTGATACTTATAGCTATAGCTCTCTCTCTACGACATTGAAGAGTCACGCCCAACCCTCTTGATGGGTTCTGGACTGCCGTTATATTATTTACGCCCATCGCCGAGGAACTCATGTCCGTTGGATTCTTTATACACTACCTACCACCTACTTTAACAAGTAGTGTAATCCATAACGCATCTTACCCCTCCGGCACGAAAGTCGCTCTTATTTCATTTCTTCTTTTGGCTATCAACTGACTGGCTGACCAAAATCGAACTCAATAACGTGTACGTACATCGTTACATGAGAAGATTTAACAGTATATACTACCTGATAAGAAGGTATGTATGTAGGTAGGTACCTAAAGGTAGTTGAGGTAAGGTAAGCAGGATGCCACCCCGGATCAATATAACCGCCTTTTCCCGCAGGATGGGATGATTTCCGTTCCGGCGATCCTCCAATATCCCGTTGTTTTCCTTCTTCCTCTCTTTCTTTCTTTCTTTCTCTCATTCCTTCTTTTCTCTCCCTCTCCAAAAATTCATAATTCATATATACCATTCGTATCAGACCACTTAAACAGCCTCCGACCAGATTAAGCATCCCCCCTTCGTTATCCTTTCCCTCGGGGAAAAGAAAAGAAAAAATACGGACTCGGAAAACCCGCAAAAGGATTAAGGAAAAAGGGAAAAAGATCAGCTCGAGACGACCTTCTCCAGCGCGCCGACCAAGATATCGGCATGGTGCTTCTCGAAGATGAGCATGGGCCTCAGACGCACGGCGCTCTGGCCGCTGCCGCCGATATTGACGCCGAACTTCTTGGCCTTCTTGAGGAAGGCGTCGCGGTCGGGGTTATCGAAGGCGATGAAGGTGCCCTGGCCCTTGCCGCGGAGGTTCGCGAACTGGTCGGGGTACTTCGCGGCGAGGGCCTCTAGCTTCCCGAACAGGTATTCGCCGACCTTGGCAGTATTGGCGACGAGGTTGTGCCTCTCGATCTCCTGGATGATGGCGCGGAACAGCAGCGCGCGCGCCGGGTCGCCCATCCACGTGTTGAACTGCCGGTACGGCTTGTTAGGCCGCAGCGTCGGGTCCCCGTAGTAGAACCCGGCCGTCTGCGCCTTCTTGCTGAACGTCACCATGTCCGGCGGGTCCTGCAGGTTCCAGTGCTCGTGCGCCCAGAACTTACCCGTCGCGCCCACTCCCGTCTGCACCTCGTCCACGATCAGCAGCACCCCGTGCTTCTTGGTTAGCGCGCGCAGGCCCCGGAAGAATCCCGGCGAGGCGTGGTTGTCGCCTCCTTCGGACTGGATGGGTTCTACTACCACGGCGCACACCGGCACGTGGAAGTTCTTGATGAGGTTCTCGACCTCGGCGAGGGAGTCCGCTTCGGCCTTGGCATTCTCTTCCTTGTGCTGTTCGAGAGGGTATTTGAGCTGGGGGAAGGTGGCCTGCGGCCAGTCGAAGGCGGGGATGTCGAGCTTGTGGATGGGCTTCGACCTGGTCGTCGACAGAGTGCCGAACAGGCGGCCGTGGAAGGCAGACTTGAACGACAGGATGGAGAGCTCGGAGGAGCCGGGGCTCTTGTTTAGCATGGAGGACTCCATCTCCTCTTCGGTGAACTCGACGGCGGGACCGCCCCTGTCGCGTTGTCGTCGCCACATAAAGGCAGCTTTGTAAGCTGTTTCGTTCGCGTCCGATCCGGCCATTCCCGTGAAGACCTGGTTAAGGCCCTTAGGTGCCACTTTGAGGACGCCGGTCTCTAAGACGTCCGCCCAGTCGTGCGAGGGGAAGTTACCCAGCGCGGGCCGGTTGATCAGCGCGTTGACCATCTCGGGGCTCTCGGCGGCTTTCCTCAGAGTCGGGTTGTTATATCCGACGGGTATTGAGGCAATTTGAGCATAACTTGACGGCCAATCGTCAGCTTCTACTGGATAGTAGAGAAAGAGAAAGCAATTGGTCCCGCAAATAAGACTTACACATCGAGCAGCTTGTTACCGTCGGGGTCGACGATGTAGTTGCCGACGCTTTTCGTATAGTCGGCAATCATGTTCAGGCTTCGAGTATCGAAGACCTGCGTCAATTTGGTGATGTACTCCTTGGACGCCGGCCCAGGAATCTCGGTCTTCACTACGGGAGCATCTGGCTCACCAGCCATGTAAGACGAAGCCATCCTGAGGCCAGACACAGCGGATTGGCGCGTGAGAGCTCGAGAAAGTGGTAGCCTCGCTATTGAAGCGGCGGATACGGATCTCGAAACAGCAGAGAGGGGTCGCAAGGCGACAAGAACAACCATCTTCTATCTTAATCCCGGCCGGGCTCTCACTAAGCTAAGCCTAGGTCACAAGAGAGGTAAGCCTTACTGAACGTAGCCCTCAAATGGTCCTATCTTCTTCCCCTTCTATGGGAATCTTCTACCTCACCAAAGATTGAGAGGGGAAGAAGAAAAAGAAAAGAAAAGAAAGGAGAAGAGAAGCTTAAGGGACGTTCCCAAGATAAAGAAAAGAATTAGGTTATAAGGATCGGATCGGAGTCCCCAATAGAATAATAAAGCACCACCTGGTTATCGAGCTCTTTCCTTAGGTACCTTATCAGCAGCAACCAAGCTTTTGCGGGGTTCAAGGTACCCATAGCAGGTAGGTACCTACAGTACATGCGTCCCTTTATTGGCAAATTTGGGGTAAGAGGCGAGTTACGTCAGCGATGCTCGGTCGGTACTAAGTGTTCGCAACTGACGTGATTTACGTAATGATGCGCTCTCGTCCTATCGTTGGCGCCTGCCCCGCAACTGGCAAGCCCAGATCCGGGTCCGTACCGAACGCCAGCGTCCCCGGCTCCTGGTGAACCCTCGAGCTGGAAACTGCGCGATTTGGAAGGTCCATGCGAACTGGTCCTCGCGCCTCAGCACCTTTAGCGGCTTCTTATCCACTTCTATCCACCACTAACCTTCCCGACATCGCTGCCGGCAAACCCCTAGATGGCTATCTTATGTAATGCTTAAGCTATGGACCGAGGAGACGTTATCTTTATCTACGGTTACCTATATGCATAGGTAGGTAGGTATGTGAGTATGTATTGTATTAACAGTGCGCCTGGGCAGATCTTAGGCCCTAAACAGGCCTAGCTCTGAGAGTTGTGTTATCGGTTGGCCTGTTTGGGTCTGCTGCATGGTGTAAATGGACAGTTCCGGTATGTGTGCTAACACATATCACCCAACGTTACCAGCAACCAGAATACATTTGCGTCTATATAAATAAGCTGCATACCCGCGGTCGTTGGTGGTATTCACTATATAGGCACATGTGGCAGCCGTATGCATGCAACGTTCGTGGCGCGCTTACTGCATGGGAAATGAGACCTAAACTTTTACTATAAAGGGGTAGGCAGGAAAGGGGGGATCGAAGTATTGTACACCTTACTCCTCCTTTTCTATGGGAGATATACTATATATAATAAAAGCGTGCCTACTACTACCCTAGCCTATGATTAGCCCACTAATATAATACTTGTGAGGCGAGGGATAGCTGTAAGATATCATCTATAATAAACGCATACATTCAATCGTGTAATCCTTTGGAAGTGCTTTTTTTAGACGTCATTAAGGAAATCCGGGCTTCCCTTGATTATCCAACGAGAATAACACATTCCTATAAAATTACCAACATTCTTTTTTGGTATCGTACCATCCGCCTTACACCAAGATTGAAGCTCAGCCGTTAACCCGAAGAGACAATCCATCATGATGGGATTGCCTATTATTAGGTGCGTATCCAACATCTTCGACGCTTGTAATCCGATTCTGTTGGTAGATATATAGTATATTTTGCCGTATAATCCACAGTAATGGGAGGCTGTTCGATGTCGGGGGTGCTCAGCTTGTGTAATGCGAAGGTACTACAGTACCAGGTAATTAAAAGAGGCCGTAACGCTACTTATGTATCAGTTCCCACTGAGATCTAGGGTTTTAATAGACTTAACAAGCTTTCAAGCCTTAAACCTGAGGCTTGCCGTAGGACTTAATGTCGGTCAACAATTGATGACCATCGTGTGATAATGATAACTCCCACACGGCGTGTATATCCATCACAAGACGAGCCACAGTTGGAAGGGAAATATCTCCGTTCTCATACAGGTTTTCTAGACCAACCATAGTCGCAGACATAGACATACGTAGAGTACAGACGAAGGGCTGTATGCCACAAGTGCATATCCTAACAGCATATATTAATTATAGCCGTAATAACAAGGGAATGTTCAACTAGCATGGGACTGGAGTTATACCGAATTAATCAGGCCATGGAGTTGAACATATTCAACCTAAGATACGAGCAGACTAACCGCGGATACAGCTCGCTAGGGCTCTCTCCATAGAGGCGGAAACATCTGTAGAATACTGTAATTAGAAGTCGGGGTAAAGATATCCAGAGAGAGGATATCAGATATGCAGATAGCCAACTAGAGATTGAGAAAACATCTCAGAGAGGTAAGGGGTTCGTTGCGAAGGCCCATGGGCCACACTACCAATGAAGATCGGGGGTTCGAATACTTACCTGACTGTCCAATTTACATTATTCCTGCAAGTCAAGGTAAGAATCAACTGTACCATATCTTCGCTTCGCCGTACGTCCCCATCATAGCTCCCTATCCCTTACAGACACTAGCTAGGCAGAGATCATGAGAATTTGCAATCCAGTTTCACAGCGTAGTAGCAAGGCTACCACGTGTAGTAAGGTGTCCGGGGTAGGTACCCTAGGTGCGCATGCAAGGAATCCGAGTCTGCTGTGCTTCGCGAACCTGTTCGATCGTCTACAGATTCCTCCCAGACACTTGAGCCGATCATGTCATACACCGTTAGCATCTGTGTTCGAGAGGAATAGACGTAATTATTCGTCTCATGAGACGCTTGAATCTTTGTTACTCATGACCGATCACCTAGAGTTGTCGGCTTAGGCGTATTAAGTAGGTAGGTAGGTATATTACCCAGCCGTAGTCGCGGGAGTGCCACTGCTCGTTCTAGAATGCATGAATACAGTCATAAGTCGCGAGATACCAGTTCCGATCTCCAAGTCGGCCCATCCTCTCCGCACATCATCGCGCCGAACTCCATAAGTAAGCCACAGCTGAGACCAACAGCTTACCATTCATCTCGCCATATCTGCCACTCCCGGCTCGAGACGACGCGAACGAACCACTAGGGTCGATGTCAACCCCAGCGCCCATCAGCAACCCCCATCATCGCAGCAGCAGCAGCGCTCGCCACATGAAACCGAAGCGCGCGATTCCTTCTGCAGGAACCAAGGCGGGAGCGTACCTTACGTAGCCCATCTATTCAGATCTATCAGATTCCTAGCACGCGGTGCGGTCGCACGGCATGACGGATGGATGGACGGGTGGATGGGTGGGTGGATGGATGGATGGTGTGCGCGGGAGGGATCTGCTCCGGAGTCCTAGCTGAGGGCGCGATGCAACCTGGCAAAGCCAATCGGACCGCGGAGAAACATCTTATTCTTCAACATATTCCCGCGAGCCTATTTGCTCCCTATTTTTTTTTTTTTTCCCTCTCACTCTCACCCTCCTCTTACGCACTTATTACACATATCAGTAGGTCTATAATGTAATGAATTATACCATGTGTGCGTCAACATATTACTACTATTACCGAATTGTTGGAAGGAATTCCCGCTAAAAGGATCTGAGGGCCTTGCGATGACCCTGGGCAGCCGCTTGCCTGTAATCTGATTAGTTGAGGACGGATCTCTCGGAAATTTGACTGGGCGACGATGCGGGAAACGTGGCCGCGTAGAGCGTCCCGCGGTCCCGGGGCCAGGCCTGGGTCGGTACCTACCTAGGTAGGGCTTGTGAGGCAGCGAATATTCCGCACAGACTGGTGATTACCCATTTCCATGACATACTTTCGAGGATGATGACTCACGGTCGCATGTTTTCGTCTTTGGCTTGTATGAAATGCCTCTTCGTCGTTGTCGAGGCTATTCCTACCTACATACACCATGCATCTCTATGTGTGTAGTTCAGTCTGAATGGGCATTTTGACACTCGACGGTATTTACCGCTATCTAGCTCCATCTGGCTGATGCTGTATCTTAGGCAGAGACTGTCTATCCACATCCCTAAAAATATCGGCGGAAATGCCTTGGTTCCAGAACCAAGTAAACCCTTAGCGCTGCGGAGAAAGGTAGTAAAGCGAGATTGCGGTGGATCTAGTAGGGCTGCTAGCTTGCGCGGCTTACACTACCTCTACGTATATGTAGACATGGGGGTTGTGGGTTTTGCTCGTGTTTGAGTGACCGCCAGTTGGCGGAGTGACGTCTAAGTGACCCCTGGGCGAGGGAGGCAGGGCTCAGATCTCGAGACAAAGTGCGGTCATTTCTGGATGGATGGAGATAGAGATGAAGATAAAGAAACCCGAAGCTCTGGGAGCCAAGCCGCCTGCCTCAACGGCCCCAGCTACGCAGGAACTGTGTGCTGCAGATGTCTCAGAACATCGTCACCTCGGGCTCGCACTTATTAGATGGGGAGCATGTGAAATTCCGCGAGGTCTCTCGGTGATACCTCGTTAGCTACACTAGTTCGTCGGCGGGAGGCACTTACACGGCGGCTCGTGGCGCCGCCAGATCCTGCACAGCCCCGGCGGTGCTCGCAGTTCATATCCTCGGGATGTGGACCTATCTCGGCTCTCTGCTATCCTCCAGTTCGCAAATTGAGCCTGAAAGTTTAGCGGGCTTTCCTTGGTAAGATAGAAAAACTAGATCGCAAAGTGTCGTCATGTGTTGTTTAGTTAGTAACGAAATCTTGCCCAAGTATGAGTCGGTATATCCACAAGAGTCTGGGTTTTCGGGCTACTGGTGAGATAACTAATCGCATCCCCTTTACCTGTAGATATTCTATATTCTTCGATACCTTGGGTAGAGGATTGACACGTGGAATATGTGGCCCTCAAGACCATGCCTGTTTCGGGGTTTGGTAAGTTTTCTCATTAATAATGGGCACCTATATCTATATGTATGCTGTGCTGGTTGGTATCCCTAGGGGATATGCTGCCGGCATACCATAGTGCTGACAAGGTCAGGAACGGAGGGCCGGTTCCGCGTGATAATCCTGGACTATAACGCCGACTTCTGTGAAAGCCAGTCTCAAAGACCGGTTTCTCTATCGCCTATTGGAGGTCTATATGCATTTTCTGGGTCGAGGAGCCGGAGTTAGGCTAGACGGCATATCGACCACGATGACCTCTTGAGGCAGTTGGTTAAGAGTCAGGATGTTGGTTAATGCTCCTGTGCTAGCTTTTCTGTACCTGCATTTGACGGTGGATATCTGGAGCCAGCTGGTACGGCCAAGCTAGGCGAACCCTGTCAACCGTGCCTTAGGGCGCGAATAGTCTAGAAGCTCATTGGCGCAGGGAGTCGTATCGGAGATTATTCTTTTGTCTTTCCCTGTCAGGTTAAGGCAGTGATGGCGATCGCCAGGACTCGCAGCCCACAGATTTTTCGTGGCATTTTATGTAAATGCCTCTGAACGTTAGGTATGCATGCATCTCTGTATTGATTGTGCTACTACGCTACCTATTAATAAGTTAGACTCATCAGCTTCGGTGATGCGGCGATGTTGCGATGTTATAGTTCTGCTCTAGTTTTCGGCAACCCACACACTACAAAATTTAGTCAGGGGTCGTGTACTAATTAGGGATGATTACAGTTGCTTTTTGCTTCTTTTCCCTTATGTCTTCTCTTATGTCTTCCCTTATGTCTTCCCTATTAACATCATAGCTGAAATAGGCTGTCTCAACTGTACATGTGAAACAGCCATGGTGTTTCTGCTGGGATACCTAGACTGACGAGCATGCATCGTACACACGCGCATATATATCCGACCTTAATTCTTTCTACTGTGTTATATGGATCGGTAATGGTTGAGGAATCAACCTGAGCGTCATATCATAGACCGGTACCTATACGGTGGCCCTGATTTGTTGAGCTCGTCTCTGTAATAAGTCCGTTGGAATGGATATGAGGTCAGGGCAAAAGACTCCGGTATGAGACAATGTACATAAGTCCAACGAAACAGAGCAAACAGCGGTAGACCTGGTACAAAAAATGGCAGGCGATCGTGATCGGGATAGTATCTATATACTAGATGCGCAAGAAGGTGGAGAGGGATGACTTTAGAGCAAGACTGCTTCCAGTTTTTTTTTTGCCCTTCTTCCCAAGGCTCACTGCCACTTACGAAGACGAAGAGATCCGCAAACATACGCCAGCAAGTGGATTCTTCTCACGGACCCATACCGTCAAAACCCATACTGCCGGGGCTTTTTCCTAGCCAAGTTGAAGAAACAACGAACTTTTCTGTAGCTAGTCGTGGAGCAATAATAACAATAATAACAACACAACAACAATAATAAGACGACAATATTTCCGCTCGACGTTGGCCTTCAAATAACCCTATTTTCCCCTCCTATTTGTTCCTTCCCACACCTTGTCAGACTGGTAGAACGTCTGACGAGCTTACCTTCTTTTCGTTTTCGCTCATCTTCCTTCGCCTCTACATACTCTTACGATCCTTCCGTATGCGGTAAGCGGGCTGAGTAATTCCATTCTCGCGAGCTCAGTCATTCGTCCTCGAATACGGCCTTACGGCAAAGTCCCCCCACTGCCGAAGCTATTCAACGAGGTGCTTGGGGGAACCCTAGAAAATTCCGTCAGTCCGGCCACCTATTCAGCATTGAATAAATATATTGGGCCATAAATCTCAGGCAGCTCGAGGCTTGAGTCGGCAGGGAAAGGGACGTTTCAATTGAGAAACTGTCATAGCGACATTCTGATTCAGGGGTGAATGGGGGCTTGAACTTCAAACGGTCGAAAGGGAAAAAGAAGCCGAGAGAAGAGACAACCCGAAAAGAAAAAAAGAAAAAAAAAAAAGGTGCAACTGGGGGCTGAATAGAACGGGGACTGAGATCTGATCCACACCAGGGCAGGACCACCCAGTACCATAGAAGGTCGTGGGCTGCAAATCATATTGGGAGATCCCGCCTAGCCCAGCAAGAAAAGCCAGGCACCGGAAATCCTGTCAGCCTATCCGCCATCTTGTCCGACGGTGGAATCCTACTGCTGAACGGCATTAAAGCCATAACCTAAACCCCATCGAAAGGAGGGGCAGAGACGGGGGTGGCTCCCGGGTGCGTCGCGTCCGTGATAGGCTGGCACATCTGCATACCCCTGCGAAGAGAAACTGCGAAGAGACTGCAAGAAAAGAGAGAGATCCCAAAAGGACGGGAAGACCGGGGTCTTGTTCGACGTATGTAGGTGTGTGTTGTGTGCATCCAGCCAATACCACCTACACACCACCCAACAACGCGCGAACAATAAATTTTCCCTCAGGACGCGTCCAACCGTCTCTCTGCTTTTATTCTGACTGGTTCCGCCGTATAGCAAACAAGCTCCCCCTCCTTTGCCTCCGGCCTATTCTCTCGACCCTCTCTTTCCCTCCATCCTCCCGTCCTGTCCTATCTTTCACCCCCGACCTTGGGAATCTACTACTAATATTCTGTTTTCGGTTTTCTCGTCAGATCCTGGACTGGGTTATTGTGGTCGGCATTACCAGCACTCTCTCCAATCTCACCTGTCCTCATCTCCGTTCGTTCCTCTTGAATTCCCTCGCTTATACATACATATCGCGGCCCAACGCCGTCACTCGTTTGCTCTAGCTTACTTGGTCTTGCTTTGCTTTAACTAGCCCGGCAATAGACCTTTTATCAAGAGACTATTTGTCTGCTTTGGGATAATCGCCTCATGTATATCCCGGCTAGTCGACTGCGTCTATTATATACCAACATCGCGCGGACGCGGCTATCGACTGTCCAGCGCGTCAATTCCTTTGTCCCGGAACCTCCTGCTGGTTTACCGCAGCGGCTTGTTCCTTTTACCTCCGGTTTAGTGTCCAATTCTTTCGGGATCAATATATTGGATACTCTCTTAGGCTCGGGTTCCAACCTAGTCGATAAGACTTGATATCCACTTACGCCTCATCTTTGTACCTCATCGACTCTATATTAGCCAGCGGGCGCAAATACAAGCTTTGCTTGTGGTTGCTTCACCGCTGCGGACTTCTTTAGACGGTGGTGGGCCTTGCTGCCCCTAACCGACACACCGACCTTTTGTGCTTCTCAGCGCATACTTTGACTCACTATAGAGCCGTTCAGCTATTGTTGGACTGCTCTCCCAGGATAGGCTAACACATATAGTGTGAGCCTGCACCTAATTCTACTAGGAAAAAAGAAGAAGAATATCTCTTAATATGGCGAGATATCGTGTGATCGGTGCTTCGCTAGGCGTCGTTGCTCTCTTAGCGACGGCGGCTACCCTAGCTCTCGAAGTCATAATAGCACAAGGGTTATGGGCATCAGCTTTCTCGGTCAGGACTGCCGCTACCGTCGCATTAGCGTGGCAAGCATCCATGCTCATAATACTGGTAATCCTTCTTGTTAAATGTGTTGGACGGACGATGGAATTTGGCACGAGGAAGGCCAACGGGGTTTGGTTTGCGACTTGCCTTTTCGCAAGTGTATTGGCGTCTGTCGCATCTGTTGTGATGCTGGCTATGATGAGGAAAGCCGAAGAATTTCCAGATACGATACTACAAATTCCGTGGACGAATCTATTCGTCGGATCCATCGTCGCTCTTCTCGGTGCTTTCGTGGGGCAGCTCACCTTCATCGTCGCCTATTTCGTTATTCAACGGCTACCCGACTCGGAGCAAGCGTTATCTCTTCACACCAACGAAGATGGTTCTCGTTCACCGGCGATACACGTGAAATCTATCCCGTACAGCCGGACAACGCCCGCCACGAGCCAAACGAAGATCGAGCGGCGCACGCTAGCGGACTATCTAACTCCTCCGGGTTCAAGCAGTGGCCGATCAATGGCTGAGACTATGAGCTCCATCCGCACCTCGGTCTCTCATAGTATGCGACCGACGGGATCCAAGACCAGGCTCCTATCGATCAGTTCGAGAACGGGTTATCGCACCAGCTCGATCGACTCGAACGGTTATCGGGAACGATCGAGCATGACGGAGGATGGCTTTGATTCCTGGGATACTTCCTCGGTCGACACCCAAAACCGTCTGGTAGTTGCGGAGACAAGCCCCCCTATCCGCCCTGCTCGATTTTTAGAAACTATCCCCGCAAGTCCGACGACAAGCAGAAGTCCGAGCCCCGGCTGCCCCCTAGACCTTGAACCTCCGAGGAGCAACCGTAGAAGCCGGAGTTTCAGTCCTCTCCCCAGGG
The DNA here is from genome assembly GCA_902806595.1 of Pyrenopolyporus hunteri. Taxonomy (NCBI): domain Eukaryota; kingdom Fungi; phylum Ascomycota; class Sordariomycetes; order Xylariales; family Hypoxylaceae; genus Pyrenopolyporus; species Pyrenopolyporus hunteri. The sequence goes on along the minus strand of CADCXC010000005.1, from coordinate 331,020 downwards.
TGCAACATGAACGTAGTATGACGCCTCAGTCGGTGACAGGCGAGCTACATATTCATCCACTTTTCAGGTCCGACTCACCGGTACCTCCGCCTGCGGCCACGCCCGGAACGATGGTTATCGCAGCGCCCAATGCCGGGCAGACGATTTCAGAGAAATCCCTCAGTCGGATGCGGAGCAGTAGTTTACACGCCGGGAATGGTAACCTAAGCCGGCAGGGAAGCTACGATAGCTTCCGGAAGACGCCAAGCCCTAACGCGGACCGTCTTCGCGTCGAGGACCTAGCTAGCGAGAGGAAGATGACGCCTCCGATCCCAGACTGGATCCTGAACTCGGGATCGGTAACGAGCTTGCCCGAGCTTCAGATGAAGAGACTACGGGAGCGCGATACCATAGGAGAAACCTGAAGTGTACATTGAACGGGTCCATTGACGGGGCGGTACGACTGATGATGAACGTGACTCGTGATTGGCTTCATTGGACAGGGACCTAGAAAAGTGCGGATTCGGGATCGGGGAACTTGGAAAGATACCATTGTTGCTGTTTTTTCTTTTTAGCGTGGCGTTGAAGTACACTACATTCTAAACCTCGGGAAGAGGTTCAGTCATTCTCTCCCAGCGAATGTGAGAAGATAGGGGATAGACCTTGGGGCGACAAACAAATCAAATAAGTAAAACCTATGAGTGTGTTTGACATAAGGGTGACGACTAAAATGCCGTATTAGATTTGAGCTTTTTCTGTCTGCCACTTGACTGATTGGAATGTCCTGCTGAAGCTTGTGTCGAGCTCCGATTAAGTCCGAGATAAGTAGTAGGTACCTATAATTCAGGTCCTCCTCGGGTCATCCCTCCGAGGTAAGGATGTAGGGTACGTGGTTGGTACGTATGGGAAAGATCTGGCTCAGGTGCTGCCCATCGTCTTACCCAACTTGCAATGTGAAGCTTTCTTGGTAGCCCGTTCATATTCCATCAGAGTTTGCGATGTATCAGAAAGCGAAAATAAAACCAGCTAGAAGAACTGCAAATAGTAGCTGTAAGTTTGTTTCGAAATACCCCCGAATAGTCTTGCCAAGGACAAATCTTGACTTTAAACGACAGCCTCGCAGCCTTGGTGAATGTGGAGGCCTGAACTGAAGATTTATTCAGTGAAGAATCGAAGTTAATAATCAAAGTCCAGGGCCAATTACTGCAGCCCCACCAATAGACCCCGCATTTTTTTTCAGCGGAAGGCAGTAGGTACTGCCCTGGTACCTACCTGGAATGCCTTAATGTACTCATTGCTGAAAGAATACCTGAGTTTTACATGGCGAGGACTGTGTTAGTCAAGGTATTGTGATACCTTAGGCCATTACCTAAAAATCTTAGTGTGGTAAGCACGAGCAGCGCTAACCGCCCGCCGCCACTGCCCGCCGCGACACATCATAAACTGCTACCTGAAATTCAAGACTTTGATTAGACTTTCTACTCCCGTCACTTTCCACCAAAACCCAGACTTCTTTTTCTTCCCCTTCTCCGTCTAGAGGTCTAAAGCAACCTGCTCACTCTCTGGACCACATCTTTCATCTCTATCAGGATTTGCCCGTTCTGGTTTTTTATTACTCCCGGAGCAAACTCTTCTTCTAGAACCCCTCCTTCGCCAGCTACTGTACGTCGCCGTCATCAATAATCGAGTCGCAGCTATTTCGACGCCGACCGCCGCCAAGATGAAGGTCACCTTCAAGGTACGCATCGCGGATCAACAACAAGAACCGTTCACACCTGGCTTTGAGCTGTTATTCATCGCGCCTTTCGCTAGGATTTGAGTCGCTAACGCTTCCGAACCCGTCTCTAGGAGCTCTCGAACCAAAAGTTCACGCTCGACATCGAGCCCACTGACCTTGTATGTTGTCATGCCATCGCTCGCCGTTAATACACCCTGTCCAAGCTCCACAGTAGATCTACATTATATTTAATATTCTGACTGGAGCGAAGGTTTCTACCTTGAAGCAAAAAGTTGCCGATGAGAAGGGCTGGGACCCCAAAGCTCTGAAGCTTATCTACTCTGGTATGCCCTCACTTCCTTATTTGCCAGCCTCTAAAACAGGCTCTTCGTTAGCGAAACCATCATCTAACCTGAACGCAGGCAAGATTCTCAAGGATGAAGACACAGTTGCCGCCCACAAGATTGAGGAGAAGGGTTACGTCGTCTGCATGGTGAGCAAGGTATGTATCGCGCACAAGCTAGCTTAAGGTCTATAAACTCTTGTTCACACAGAATAGCCCAAGGCTGCCCCGGCTGCCGCAGCTTCTACCTCCGCCTCTTCATCGAGTGCCGTCCCCGAGACGCCTGCCCGAGCGCCTGCCGCGACTCCCGCCGCCCCGGCTGCCCCCACCCACTCATCTACCACCGCTGCTGCCGCGCCGGCCACACCATCTCCCGCACCCGCTGCCGGCGGTATCGGTGACAACTCCATGGCCATGGGGGAGGCCCGCGCTAGTGTGATTGCCAATATGGAAGCCATGGGATTCGAGCGATCTCAGATCGAGGCGGCTTTACGCGCCGCATTTTACAACCCGGATCGAGCCGTCGAGTACCTTCTGAACGTAAGTCTAGCAGAACTACGATAATTACCCGCCCAACTACTGAACGCTTCGTACAGGGTATTCCCGAGAGTGCTCGCCAACCCGAACCACAGCGAGAGGCGCCGTCCGCTCCAGCTGCGGCACCTGCTGCTGCAACTACCGGCGCAGCTGCTCAACCCGCTGAAGCCGAGGGCGAGGGTGGCGTCAACCTCTTCGACCTGGCTGCGCAACAGGGTCGTGGAGGTAGCCGTAGTGGTGCAGGTGGCCAAGCCCAAGCAGCCGCCGCAGCTGCTAGCGGGCAGACTCTGGGTAACCTGGATTGGCTTCGCAACAACGCTCAGTTTCAGCAGTTGCGACAGGTGGTTCAACAGCAGCCGCAAATGTTGGAGCCTATCTTGCAACAACTCGGCGCCGGAAACCCCCAGCTTGCGCAGCTGATTTCCCAGAACCCTGAGCAGTTTTTGAACCTTTTGGGCGAAGCTGCCGATGACGACGCACCTCTACCTCCTGGCGCCCAGACAATCGCCGTCACTGAGGAGGAGCGTGATGCTATCGAGCGGGTACGCAAACCCTACCTTAAACTACTATTTACCATATGGAAGACTAATTCGTATTTAGCTATGCCGATTGGGGTTCGATCGAGACGCGGCGATCCAAGCCTACTTCGCATGCGATAAGAATGAGGAACTAGCCGCCAATTTCCTATTCGATCAGCCTGAAGACGATGATCCTCCCCAGAATTGATCCGCGTAGCGTTCGCGTTATGCCATCTTTGTCGATCACGTCCTTACGATCCCAACGAGCCAACCTCCTTATGATATCCGACGTGGCCTTCTCTTTTTAGGCCATTAATGATCCACTCTGTCAACGGCTGTTATTCGCTCTGCATAATGCTTTATTCCGTCGGGGCGGAACTTCTCAAAGGCCCTGCTTGGGGAATAGGTATCGCATCGCATCGCATCATCCCTCCCTTGCCAGTTCGTATTGCAGCAAGGGCCTGACGAATTTCCCACCACGACTCTCTCAACCCCCCTTTTATTTGCGCATGGCCTTCCGAAAAGTACGGCGACACTTTTCGCGGCGAGGCATATCTTAGTTCAGTAGCCTACGGGTCTTCTGTTCCGCGAGGGAATAAAAAACGTAAGGAGGAATACGAAGGGTTTAGACGAACAGAGTCCGTAGCTTAGTTATGAATTCTAAATACGAGTGATTTCCCCCAAACACAAGACTAGCATTTGAGGATCGCCCCGTTGATTCGTTGCTTGCCTACCTGTTCATGATCCATAAAGTCGTTCCCCTTATCGATCAATTCTGCGTTGTGTACCTACTAACTCGTACCGGCGAATCGAGACGGGGGCTGCGGTGCTTTAGCATCGGGTTAATTCCCTAATGATTGATACAAGTGCAATCAATGATCTCACATATTTCATTTGCTATAATAGTAATTACGGCTGTTTGATCGACTGGATATTCGTAAATCGGCCGTCCATCATAGATGCCGAAACCAGCAGTAATGGAACATAATACGCCTCTCTCAGCCTGATCAATACAATGTATTGTAGACCGCGCATCTGTCACCCCCTTTTTGATCCATTATGTCTGTAATCTGTAAGTCGCCCTTGGAAACAACATCTTCCAATTCATAGGTATTTAAGCACTCGTACAAGCTAAGGAAACGGGGGTATCAAATAACAAGCTTGCGAGCGTTGCTTAATCCGTCCATCCGTCCATCCATAAATCCATTTAGGCCGTTGCGGCTTGCTCACTAAGCCCCAACAGCCACTTCCGTGCTCGGCTGCACGTTTACATCTGCTTCTTCGTAGTCCTCTGCCTCGCCCTCTTGGCCTTCCTGGCCGTCAACTTGCGCTCCCTCTCGTCCCAGCTGCTCCTCGTCATCGTCATCATCATCCATCAGGCCCGCAGCACGCCTCTCCTGCTTGAGGCGGCGGATGTCCTCGTTGTGTTCCTTCACGAGGCGTTCGTGCTCGGCGAGGATCTTATCGCTCTCCTGCCACTCGGCCTGGTGGGCCTTGTACTCCTCGAGGTCGATGCCGACGGGCTTCTCGCCGCGGACCATGACGGCGGCGTTGATGCGGCGCGGCCGCAGGTTCTCCTCGCGGTTGAACTTGAGCTTGATGGCCCGCCGCGTCTTCCCCGGGAACATGCTCGCGATGGTCTCGAAGTCTGTCCCGAACATGCCGAGGAGGCGGTAGAATTTGTCCTACGTTAAGCGTTAGCGGCGTACTTCTTGAGTGGTGGCGATGCGACGAGAGAATATAACTCACAGTGTCTTCTTCGGTCCAATGATTCGCGCCAGTTCTACGGCTTTCCCGTCTGAACGATGCTGAGGTGGTCAGGTGTGAGAATTCGTCTTCCTCAACGGTCTCGAGAGACGACATGTCGCGATGGGCAGCGTGCCGGTCTACTATGAGAGATTGCTGGTTGATAATAATCTGTCCATCAATGACTTCATAGCCGACAGTATGCGCGCCTGCACCGGCTGCGGCGCCTAGGTCCCTAGCCCGGGCTATCGCAGATTCTCTCGTGTTCCCTTCATCCTCCGCTAGGGTATTTTCAAGATCTTCCTGAGTCAGCCCTAGAGATTGTCCCCGTTTTGCCAGCTTTTTCAAGCGATACCGCTCACGCGCTTGCCGCGCGCGCTCTTCGATGGCATCTGCATGCTTGAACCTCTTTCCAATTCCCAGGTCCTTGGTCAGTTCACCCATCTTCATTGTGGCGTGATCGACTGTTTGATTTTCAAGCTCTTCGGGGGTTTCCACACGTCTGCGGCGCTTATACGTCCTTTTGGCTGGAAGAGCATCTTCCCCACCTTCTACTGGTGCCTCTTCATTTCCCTCCCTGGTTGGTTTCTTGCGCGGGAGCTTCTTCCTGGGTGCGGGGCTTTCTGTGCTTGGATCTTCAGCTGTAGCGGATTTACGCTTACGATAGGCCCTCTTCTTCGGCGAGGTGGCGGCGGGCTCATCGACGGTAGTAGAAACAGCAATGGTGTCGGAAACAGGGGCAGGAGATGGAGGAGCTGTTGGCGGCGTGATTCGATTCTGCGCTGGGCCGGATGGGCCTGGCGTTAACGTATTCGCGGCGGCTGCGGTTCGGGGTTCAATCGCGGTCGATATCGTCGAAGGGTTAGATACGGGTTTAGCTGTATGAGCAGTTGGTGGATTTCTTGATACTGAGGTCTCTGGAGCTGGCGTGGGTTGTGCGGGCTGCCTGGTCGGAGGCGAGATCGGAGTTGGCGCTGGTGCCGCCGTAGACTCAGCAACCCCCGCGGCGGACGCAGGGATCGGTGTTGATCGCACTTCGCGTGGAGGCTCATCGGCGGCCACAGAAGAAGCAGTTGAGGTCGGCGTGGATCTGGGTGCGGCGGATATTGCAGGTACTTGGCGAGTCTGGGTAGATGAAACGTCTTTCTCAACTTGCGGCGTCTCCTTAGGTGGTCCTTTCGATACTTCTCCTGGTAGCTCTTTTGGCACCTCTTTCTGTATCCCATCTGCTTCGCGATCGGATGATTCGACTAAGGGAGTAGAAGCAGCGGCGGGCGTAGGAGTAGACGCTTGAGAGGGAGCTTCCGCAGCGGGCGTTTGAGTAGCGCTGCTAGAAGCAGATGTAGGAGGCGCTTGCGACGAGGAGGGTGTGGCGGCTGGCCGACGAGGAGCGACCTTTGGCTTGAAGGACAAGCCTCCGGTCTTCTTCAGCATGGAACTCATGGCTGCTGACGCCTATACCGATTGCTATGGCCGAACTCTTGATTTACGCATTGCCTCGCCAGCAGCTTCTGGATATCCGTGCTTAACGATGGGATTAGAGGCCTTCTGAATGTGACTAATAGGTGGTATCTTATTGAACCTCCGCGCGTGGAAGAATTTGAGTTATTTGAGTTACAAAAAGGACGAAGCAAATTGTTTGGTAGGCGACGAGGAACGAGAAAGGACCTAAGGATTAGGATTTTTGGTGGGGTTGGTGGGATAATAAAAACCGCCAGCCGGGATTGGATAATAGGTACTCCAGTTACCTACCTAGGTACCTGTAGAATAGTGAGCAGGTACCTACTAAATCGAGTGGATTACCAGGAATCAGGAATACCTACTGCGTAAGGACGCGTAGGCACACAGACCACATTGATACATAGGTACTTCCCATACCTATGTACAGATTCTTCTACATGTATGTCACGCAACCCGTGTCCGGGTTATGGACGGTACATCTACCCCCTATGGCTGGTACTTGTACGTACGGGTATAGCGGGAGCGTGTCCAACCGTACCTACCTAAGTACAACCTAGGTAATTACATAAGTGTCACTAATTCATGGGTGGAAGTTGCTTGTGATGGTAATTGCGAACAAGACACGCCCTGCCTACCCTGCCTACCACCTACCTGTGTATATACATGTAATGTACTGTATGTAGATAAGTACCTAGGTATGTATGTAATAGACATGTATCCTGACCCTGTCCTGATTCGGATTAGTGTCGTTTCTTGATTTCAACTTCGATTTTTCGTTCTACCACGACTCCTGGAGCCCGGTCTCGTTCTTTTCCCATTACTTCGCTACCCTTTCCCACTCATTCCCTTCACGATAATCTTCCTTTATCGGCGCGAAGACACGTTCTCCTGGTTTTCCCTGGGTTAGCAGCACCGATTCTCCCGCCAGGGAACCACCTGTACTATTTATTTTCTATCGCCTCACGCCTTTCTCGTCTCCATCTCCCAGCAACCGCTCCTCCTTTTCGCCGACCCATTCGCTTGCCCAGTTCCCGCCTCTCGTTTGTTCTACTACCTCCGTTTTTTCCACATCCATTTCAATTTGTTCCTTCTCATGCCTCTGACCACTTCGCCTACAACCGCGCCTCTATCGACTCGCATCAAGATGGAGGACCGTAAGCGTCCCGCTATTAGCAACGCTGACGACATGGCCCCCCCCAGCAAGCGACAGGCCGTGAACGGCGGCAGTAAATCTAAAGACGATGCCGACGCGAAGGATGAGGCCTGGATTGAGGTAAGTGTCACGGTCGCGAATTATCTCCCTCAAAAAAAATTATAGTCTCGGACTACGGCTTCCAACGTCTTGTCGTCGCCAGCATCAGGCGACGTCACCCCAACACGAGACTTTTCGTAGCCTTTGTTTCAAGTCATCATCGGAACATTCTACTCACCATCTCAGTACTGATGCGCGGCTCTGCTGTCATCAGCGTTCTATCCCAACCACCTTCCCATGCTCTTATATGCTCCCGCACTTCATCGTGCAGCCTGATCCGAGTTGCCTCGTCATCACGTATATTCGCGCCAGCCAACGTAATACATACAAGGGAAAATGGAGTCGCTGACAGATGTGGATTGGTTAGGATTATCAGAAAGATGCCATCTATCGACAGATGCTCGAGTACAAGCGCGAGAAGAATACTCTGGAGTCTCAGCTGGACGAAGTCCAGAAACGGTCGACGCATCATGACGATCACATCCGAATTATCGACAACTGGTGGCTACAGGTGCGTTCGGTTCATCATAAACGGATTACATGGAAGTTTGCTAATTCCAATGACAGCTACTGCAAGAAATAGAGTTGCTGGTTGAAGGGAACGTTTCCGCCCAGCAAGGACCTGATGGTAATTATCCCCCCCTCCAATGTCCTAAATCTGCGGCGTGCTGAGACAATACGTAGACCAGCCATTCCCCACACACACGCACTTCAAAGATATACAAGAATTCGAGTCGCACTTGAGCGAGAAGGCCTCGACCGTCAAAAAGATGGTTGAGACAATACTAAGCCGTCTCAACGGGACTCGTGGGAAGGTGGCACCCGATATCACTAACTTGGAGAACAAGATCAACGAGCTTCAAGCCCAACAGAAGGAGTTCCGCGTTAGGCTCCAACGTCTCACCTGCGACAAGGACAGCCTCTCGGATCAGTTGAACAATGCGACACTCCGATATATGAAGGCTGAGAGGAGGCTCGACCGAGTTAAGAGTGCCCAAGTTCAGAAACTTGAGCAACAAGCATTAAACCACGTGACGGCTCGACCTGCCGCGGGCGCAGATCAGGAGAATGGTATGGCCTCGGACGAGGGTAATACGAACAGCGAGGCATTGCAGTTAGCCCTCCGCGAAGCCAATGCTGTCGCGGAGCGCTACAAGGAGCGCCTAGAGTCTGCCTTGGCTCAGAATAAGAGCCTGCAAGAAGAGCTTACTTCGGTGCAGACGCGATTGACGAATTTAACCGACGACGATTACTCTCGCACAGAAGTGTTCAAGGTGTTCAAGAGTCAGATGGAAGAGCTTGTCCGCAAAATTAACAGCCTGGAAGCGGATAACAAGAGTCTCAGGGCATCGGCCGAGAAGTTGGAGGCGGAACGTGAGTCTAGCCGCCGCAAGGTTGAAAGCGAAGCCCAGGCCTTGATTGCGGAACTCGAGGACCAGCTTCAACAAGCAGACACTACCCTCGCAAGGGTGAGGTCCGCAAGAGACGAGCTTCACGCGGACGTCACAATGCTGAGGGCAAGTAAGGAGCAAGAGAAGTCAGCCTTTGAGCATATGAAGGAGTTGGTGAGCGCTAAAGAGGACCGGATTACCGCCTTGGAATTAGAAGTGCAGCGACTGCAACCCAGCGAGGACGTGGATATGACGGAACATCCTGATATAGACGCCCTTGCCTTGGATGAACTTCGAGAGAAGTACAAGAAGCTGACGAAAGATTACAACTCGATCGAGAGCGAGCTGCCGGGCATGACGCACGCTATGAAGAAGTTCCAGGTTCTTGCGCATAAGAAGATCATGGATCAAGTGGCTATGGAGGAGCGTGTAGCCATGGCCATCGCCGAGAAGAGCAAGGCGGATCAAAAGTACTTTACAGCGCGCAAGGACGGTGACCTGAAGGGTGAGGCGATCCAGAAGTTGCGCACCCAGAATAGCAAGAGTTCGGAGATTATTTCGCAACTGAAGGAGGTTGAGGCTCATAACCGAACCCTCGTCACGAACTTGGACAAGCAGATTGCCGATCTGAAGCAGACGAACGCTGCGGTCATGGCCGAGAATAGGAAGCTCGAGACGTCGAGTAGCGAGATGTCGCGACGCTTCGACGCGCTAAAGCAGCAAGTTAACGAGCTGACGAATTTAGCGAAGTCGAAAGACTCGACTACTGCCGTGGCTAAGGAGCGGGCTGCCACGTTGGAAGCCGACGTGGAAAAGCTGAAAGTGCGTCTCGAGTCAGTATCGAAGGATCGCGACAAGTGGAAGGTCAAGTGCCTAAGCAACTCTTCGGAAGAAGAGGAAATGCTAAGAGTGAGTACAACGCCCCTACCATTGAAGTTATTCCCGGTCTCTAACGATTCTACTAGAGTATGGCGACTTGTTCGATTTGCAAGAAGGATTTCAAGAACACGGTCTTACGAACGTGCGGGCACATTTTCTGCCGAGGATGTATTGACGATAGAATCTCTAACCGAATGCGAAAATGCCCGGCGTGTAGCAAAGCCTTCGACAAGTCGGACGCCATGACCGTTCACCTATAGTAAGAGGACGACGGGGTTACCGAGCCAACAATATGTGACAGCGTGTTGTAAATTATTAGGTCCGTTAAGAAAGGGAGAGGTGAAGGGAAAAAACAGAAAATAACGAGGCGTTGTCACGTGTAAGAGTTGATGTACATACTAGTGTTTTACAGACCAGGAGTTCCAGCTCGATAGTTGAGCAGGGGAGGGGAGTCTCGAATTCAGGTGTCCTACAGAGGTTTTATTGGGGATTTCGAACAACGATTCCCTATGCGTTTGCAGGTAGTTAAGGCCAAGACTTTCAGTTTGCGTGCACGGGAGGTTGACGACGTAATGCTAGGTGTCTGTGTGTGTCTATGTGTATAGCTACGTTGTTCGCGCCGAGTTGCAGCACTGGATAGCAGGTGCAAATCAAATAGAGGCTTCCAGATCAAGTTACCCCCACGACATCTAAAGCGGCTTCGTTTCATTCCGCATGATCGCGAGAACTACCTTCGGCTGGTTGACCCGAAACCCGTACCCTCGTATCTCGCAGTAGATAACCCCTGTGAAGGCGAGTTGGAAGATGACCTAGACGACCTAGAGCGGTACAAGCCAGACGGTCCTGCGCCGGAATCGTGAAAGTGCCAGTTATTATAGACCTGATTTTCCCGCTCAGCCTGCCGCTGAGCCTCCCGCTGAGCGCTGCGTCGACCCGCCGCATAACCCGCAGCCCCACCCGCCGTCGCTCCCGTCGCCGCACCCGTCCAGAATCCCGCCCGCGACCCCGTGTTCCCGGACGACGCGTACTTGGGCTCTGAGTAAAACGGCGGCGGGTCATCTCCTCCCCCTCCTCCACCACCGCCGCCGCCACCACCACCACCTCCCCAGCCCCGGTTATCGCTCCTAGGTCTCCGCTGGTCACCCGGGTTTCTCGCGGCCCGGCACGCGGAGGTGATGATGACGATACATACAAACGCGAATAGAACGCCGAACACAACCGCAGCGAGATTCCTCCCTTCGCCAGGGGGCATGTCCCCCGCGGAGCGCTGCTTCTGCCTCCTCCCCGACCCGGCCCCGGAGCCGCGGGCGATATGCGGATACTTCCTCTCCCCGGCCTCCGTGAGCAGCAGGCGGTACTCGACGCCGCAGCTGCCCTTGAGCACGTACGGGTCGTCGGGGCCGGCGTAGCCCTCGCAGGCGACGTCGGTGCTGCCGAGCTTGAGCTCGGGCGGCAGCGACGCCGCGCACGACCACTGCACGTCCTCGGCGCCGTACCCGGACCCCTGGTTCGTGCACCGCATCACGTCCACCGTGTACAGGCCGCACACGGCGGGAGAGGAGACGCAGCGCAGCTGCGGGATCGCGGGCACCCGCCGGTGCGCGGTGGACCGCCCGTCTCGCAGGGTCAGGGATTCTACGTCCGAGAGGAGGATGGCGTTCTTCGGCTTGGATGAGGATGAGGAGGAGGATGACGCGGCGCCGGCGCCGGGGATGTGGGAGAGGAGGGTGGTGCTGGTGGATAGGAGGAGGAGGGATAGAGATAGGAAGGGGGGATTAGGAAGGGGAAGGAGATGCATGGTGGGTAGATGGCGGGCCGGCGGGCTGGCTGCCGCTATCTAGCTGTCCAGCTGGTTGGTTGTGTTAATTGGTCGGTGGGTTGCTTGCTCAGTCTCAGTTACTCCGTCGGTAATTTATTTGACGTCGAGGTTATGACTATTAGTGGTTAGGTCTTGTATAAGGATCAGGTAAGCTACGATAACGATGGGGACGCGGAGGAATCTACCACCCGTGTCTCGGCTCATACCATGTTACCTTAGGTACTCAAACGGATCAACGAAAGCTTTGGTCGAGCTAATGGCGATTCACCGGGATTCGGTAGCGATGGAGGAGCTGATTACCTATGACTGTTAACGATAGAAGTGATTCATCTCCACGGTTCCTAGAACTGTTATCGTTTTGGCCACTTAAAAGGACACCTGGCAGCTCTGTTTCCATCTCTTTTCCCATGAATTGGTTGGTGCTTATGGTAAGGCTGAGCGAACGGAAGAGGGGCTTAATGCGGTTCGCGGTCCAATAATTTCTTTCTCTAGCTTGATAGGTGATGAGATCTACACTGGAGAAGTTCGCCCGGCGTGATACATGTTCCGATCGTATTGTACATTTTAGATGGTCTAACACACCAACGCATGTACTTTCGTACCTAATACATATGCGGAAGAGAATTATTTGCATTAGGTAAGAATGAATTCACATCGAATCTTCAGCCGCACCATATGCAACTATGAGTTACATACTATCTAATCCGTTTTTGGCCTATTGAGGGTATGTACCTATGTAGGCATGTGCGCCTTACCTGAAGCGGGCCAGTTTAGAGTCGCTGTTCACGCCCTGATCAACAGAAGCAGGTCTCGGCTCGGTCCTCGCCCCGAAGAAAATAGGAGATAGAGAAAGTCCGTTTTGGTGTTTTATTTAATTCTCGACTTGATTCATTGACGCGTCATATTGCCCCCGTGAATCATAAATAGGTACCTTACATAGGAGGCATATACCCAACGCGTATACGTATATTCTGGGACAAGCTTTCAAAAATGTAAAACTTTCGAAGTCCGGTCGTTGGCAGACCAGATCAGATGCCGGCGGTGGAGGCTCTCCTGAGTGGGCACGGTACCTAGCTGCAGTTATGGGTCCTACGGGGTTGGTTACCTGGCAGGTGTCTGGCACGTAAGCCTTTTCGATCCGCCGTATATTCGAGACGTCCCAACGACGATCCTTGGCGGTAAACCGCTGGAGTACGGTAAGATATATCCGTGGTGAGAAGGTGGTGTTAGCGAGATTGCGGAACGGAAACCCTTTCTCGACTTGGTGTAGCCAGATACGAAAACTAAAAGGGGTAGCGGACTTAATAAGTTGTAAGCTTCTAGCCTATCGGGACCGAGTCTAGAGCTTGCTGCCCGCCAATCGCTACGCCCTATGGGCTGGTCTGCCTATAAGATTAGCTGCCAAAGAAAAGTTCACTGCCTTACATACCTACCTAAGCTCATAGGGCACAGCAGCGGAGTCTTATTCGGCCCCGGATTCTTAACAACCCCGAGTCCCGCGTCCTTATCTTCGCCCAACCTACCGCCTTATAGGGTATGGTACTGTGCCGTCGCTTTCTCCTCCTTTCCATGGTTAAGGCAGGCTCTCATCATGTTGCATGAGATCGTTGAAGCTACACGGGACTTATGACTCCACCATCATGCACGCATGAATATCTGCACCCGGTTAGTCACTCGGGCTCGCGAGTTATCGTGCATGGGATACGATTTTTCAACACTTTTCTAAACGACACCTAGGACCGGGCACATGTGTGTAATTTGGATCGCAACACGTTAATGAGTCACCGTATTATACTATAGGTTATCGGCTCTAGCTAATTGGCTAGCTTACCTTCTACAGTACGTCGTAGTATCGAGATGGCCGTCTTACTTAGCATATTGCCGGGGAGTCATGCTGCTGCCTACGCGTAGTTGGCACACAATTGTTCTTCCTGCGTTGTCTTATACCTATGAGATATGTGTGTCCAATATGCGCAAAGGACCATAAATAACCTCCGTCACATAGGACTATGGTGTAACACGGGTCCGGACATTTTACCTATCTCCAGTTCCGTCAACTCAAACTTTTTCTTCTTCAAATGGCAGGCATGACATATATCCATCGGCCCCATCAAGAAATTTAGACGGGGGTTTCATGTTTCGAATCCCGTTTATGACTCGAAGAAGCAGGATGGGCAAGCTACGAGCAGCTAGCCATATCCGGTAATCAGCTACAGCTGGGTACTCAAACCGACCTATATGGTAATATTTCAATACATGAGGTAATGTGAAAGAATAAGACACGTGCATTGAGTCAATTGAGATGTTTTACATGGTTCTCACATTCATCGATATACTATGTAGTAGGACCAGAAACGCATATATGGCTGCCATAGAAAGTCATAAATATAGTATTCAACATACAGTTTAGGTGATATATTATGTAGGTAGGTAGGTAGCGTACGAGTTCGTACATCTCTAGCATTATCCCTGCAGCGTAGGTAGTGTATTGTATTAGACGGACAGCTTCTGCGCACCCGACGCCGACCTGACTCCATGTGGTGCCCCACCCGGTACATACCTAATTGGTACCCTAGTCATCCTTTTTTTATTTTCCGCTTCTTCGTACCCAAGTTTTCAGTTGCTAAATACCTACCTAGTTTACCGATTGCGAGATTAGCGTCGTCGTTTATGCTCGGGATTCTAGGATTCCGCGCCCGGCCTGTATAATTCCTGTCATCGATTACATAGAAGCTTCTACCTACCTACCTAGGTACCCTACCCGAGTAGGTAGGTACATGAATGTAGGTACCTACCATTGCTGCCAATGGTATTGTATGTAGGTACATTCGTATGTACGAGCATGCATACCAGGTACCTAGGTATCATGCACATCAGACCATCGTCTTCGCCTTCAATCTGCCCTGTTCCTTTTCAACCCTCCCAGAATCCCGTCCACACAAAAGAACGCCCCTGGTCCGGAATTCGCATACGAACCCCGTTACGGGTTCCCACCCATGACAGACAAAGGAAATTATATACCCATCCATGTTTACCTATACACAGGATCTAGATAAGTCGCTAGCATCGCACTTGTCCCTAAAGTACCAACCAACCAAGCCTTCGTTGGTCGTCGCGCTAAAGCTAGCAAACGGGAAAGCTGCAAACCAGTTTTAAATATAAGTCTGGGCACGCCACGACTTGTGAGTTCACGGTCTTGCACCGTCACTTTATTTTCCCCTGTCGATATCTCGTCTCAGTGCAAATCTCCAACCCCTCGCCGGCTCCTGTCACCCTGAACAGAGCGCAGCCATGGCCGACGAGATTTCGGAAAAGCCCCAGATGGGCGCTGCAGACAACCCCTCAGGTCGAACCTCTAGTCACGGTGACTCTGTCACGGATCGTTCCGCGGAGAAGGGGCGGACTTCCACCGGATCGAACACCGCGCTAGAAAAGGCCGATTCTAAGGTTGTGAAGGCGATTAACGATGAAAACAACGACCCCTTCCGGCACCTCTCCCCCGAGGAGGCCGAGATACTCAAGAAGCAGGTCATAACGCCCGAGGTGAAGACCGGCGTCGCTACCCTGTACCGGTACTCCTCGCGGAACGACCTCCTAATCATGTTCGTGAGCGCCATATGCGCCATCGCGGGCGGCGCGGCCCTACCCCTCATGACCGTCATCTTCGGTAACCTCCAACACACCTTCCAGGGTTATTTCCTCCACACCGTTTCCTACGACGATTTCATGCGCGAGATGACCCATCTCGTCTTATATTTCGTGTACCTAGCCATCGGCGAGTTCGTGACCATCTACGTGGCGACTGTCGGCTTCATCTACACCGGCGAACATATTAGTGCCAAGATTCGCGAGCACTACCTGGAGAGCTGTATGCGCCAGAACATCGGCTTCTTCGACAAGCTTGGCGCCGGCGAGGTCACCACCCGTATCACCGCCGACACGAACCTGATTCAGGAGGGTATCTCCGAGAAGATCGGGTTGACGTTGACCGCGGCCGCAACGTTCGTCTCTGCCTTCGTCATCGGCTTCGTCTTCTACTGGAAATTGACGCTTATTCTGTGCTCTACCCTCTTTGCCCTGCTCTTGGTCATGGGCACGGGATCTCGCTTCGTCGTGAAATACACCAAAGACTCGATCCAGGCGTACGCGACAGGAGGCAGCGTTGCCGAGGAGGTCATCAGCTCGATTCGGAACGCCGTCGCTTTCGGTACCCAGGCTCACCTGGCGAAGCAATATGACACCCATCTCACCCGAGCCGAGTATTTCGGTTTCAGAAAAGCAGCCTCGGTTGCCTGTATGGTCGCTGGCATGTTCTGGATCATTTATATGAACTACGGTCTGAGTTTCTGGATGGGCAGCAAGTATCTTGTTGACGGAGTTATCCCGCTGTCGAACGTCCTTATCATCATGATGTCGATTATCATTGGCGCATTCAACCTGGGTAACGTCGCACCGAACCTCCAAGCCTTTGGAAACGCGCTCGCGGCCGCAGCCAAGATATTCAACACCATCGACCGCCAGTCCCCATTGGACCCCACCAACGATGAGGGTGAGAAGCTGGATAAGGTTGTGGGTACGATTCGCCTGGAGAATATTAAACATATCTATCCGTCGCGGCCCGAGGTTGTCGTCATGAGGGACGTAACGCTAGAAATCCCCGCCGGTAAGACGACAGCGTTGGTTGGTACTTCTGGATCCGGAAAGAGCACCATCGTGGGATTGGTCGAGCGATTCTACGACCCCGTAGCCGGCAGAGTATTACTGGATGGTCACGACATCAGCACATTGAACCTTCGGTGGCTGCGCCAGCAGATGTCCTTGGTCAGCCAAGAACCAACCCTATTCGGTACCACGATCTACAACAACATCCGTCACGGTCTCATCGGCACGAAGTACGAAAACGAAAGCGAAGAGAAACAGAAGGAACTCATTTTCGAAGCGGCAAAGAAAGCCAACGCTCACGATTTCATTTCATCCCTACCGGAAGGCTACGAAACAAATGTCGGAGAACGTGGGTTCCTCCTGTCGGGTGGTCAGAAGCAACGTATTGCTATTGCGAGAGCCATCGTTTCAGACCCTAAAAGTAAGTCACTATATGTGAGGAAGCACCGGATTACATTCTAACCTTTATTCCAGTTCTGCTACTCGACGAGGCTACGAGCGCGTTAGATACTAAATCCGAAGGCGTTGTTCAGGCTGCTTTGGAGGCTGCTGCAGAGGGTCGAACCACCATCACCATTGCTCACCGTCTCTCTACCATCAAAGATGCTCACAACATCGTAGTTATGTCGCAGGGCACCATTGTCGAACAGGGAACCCACGACGAGCTCTTGGAACGCGACGGTGCATACGCTAAACTGGTTAAAGCTCAGAATATTACGGTCGTGAACGACTTGTCTGTTGAGGAACAGGAGAAAATCGACTCGCAAGACGAGGAGCTTATCCGCAAGGCTTCCAAGGGAACCGAGCCCGGCTACGTCGAAGATCCTGATGACAAATTCCAAGACAAGCTCAACCGGACACCGACCCAAGGGTCAGCATCTAGCAGGGCCCTTCAAGGCCGCAAGCCCGAGGAAAGGAAGCAATACAGTCTGTGGACTCTGATCAAATTAATTGCATCGTTCAACAGGGAAGAATGGAAGCTAATGGTTTGGGGTTTGTTCTGGTCTATCATCTGTGGAGGTGGTAACCCAACCCAAGCTTTCTTCTTCGCCAAACAGATCCTGGTCAGTACTCCTAATATTAAGCGGGCGACTCCTACGTGGTCATTATTAGCTAACTTTACGTAGACCTTGGCTGTGCCTATCACGCCAGCGAACAGTGCCCAGGTCAAGAAGGACAGTGACTTCTGGAGTGCCATGTTCCTCATGCTAGCATTTGTCATGCTCATAGCTCAGATATCCCAAGGAGTAGCCTTCGCCAAATGTTCTGAGCGACTAATCCACCGTGTCAGGGATAGGGCTTTCCGAACCATGTTGCGCCAGGACGTCGCATTCTTTGACAAGGACGAAAATACTGCCGGCGCACTCACATCGTTCCTGTCCACCGAGACTACTCATGTTGCTGGACTCAGCGGTGTTACCCTCGGAACGTTACTCATGGTTACTACGACGCTCATATCAGCGATGGTCGTCGCTTTGGCGTTCGGCTGGAAACTAGCTCTCGTCTGTATCGCCACAGTCCCCTTGTTACTGGCATGCGGATTCTTCCGCTTTTACATGCTCGCGCACTTCCAACGTCATTCGAGGAAAGCTTACGAGCAGAGCGCTTCATACGCATCCGAGGCCATATCCGCAATTCGCACCGTTGCATCATTGACTAGAGAATCGGACGTCCTATCGCAATACAGGCAGTCGCTCGCTATTCAACAAAGGGCCAGCTTAATATCCGTACTGAAGTCCTCGACGCTCTACGCGACTTCACAGTCGCTCACCTTCCTAATCTTTGCGCTTGGTTTCTGGTATGGTGGCACGTTGATTGCTAAGTACGAATACGACCTCTTCAAATTCTTCGTCTGTTTCATGTCCGTTATCTTCGGCGCGCAATCGGCCGGCGTCGTCTTCTCATTTGCCCCCGACATGGGCAAGGCCCACGGTGCGGCTACGGAGCTCAAGACGCTATTCGATCGAAAGCCAGCTATCGATACGTGGTCTAACGACGGAGAGCCGATCGAATCAGTTGAAGGCAACATCGAATTCCGAGACGTTCATTTCCGATACCCAACTCGACCTGAGCAGCCCGTGCTCCGTGGCCTGAACTTGACTATCCGCCCCGGACAGTACGTTGCCCTGGTCGGTGCTTCGGGTTGCGGAAAGAGTACTACGATCGCTTTACTAGAACGATTCTACGATCCCCTAGTCGGTGGCGTTTTCGTCGATGGAAAGGAGATCAGCACCCTCAACATTAACCAATACCGATCGTTCGTCGCTCTCGTATCTCAGGAGCCTACGCTGTACCAAGGAACGATCAGGGAGAACATCCTCCTCGGCTCCCCTTCAGATAGCATATCCGACGAGGCGATCGAGTTCGCCTGCAGGGAAGCCAATATCTACGAATTCATCTTATCCCTACCGGACGGCTTCAACACTGTGGTAGGCAGCAAGGGTGCTCTGCTTTCGGGAGGTCAGAAACAACGCATCGCTATCGCTCGTGCCTTAATCCGCGACCCGAAGATCCTACTCTTGGACGAGGCCACCAGTGCCCTGGACTCGGAGTCGGAGCACGTCGTGCAAGCCGCACTAGACAAGGCAGCGAAGGGCCGGACTACGATCGCCGTGGCCCACCGTTTAAGCACCATCCAGAAGGCCGACATCATCTACGTGTTCGACCAGGGCCGCATCGTCGAAGAGGGCACGCACGTCGAATTAATGCGGAAGAACGGGCGGTACGCCGAACTCGTTAACCTGCAGAGTCTGGAGAAGAACCGGTAAAACAAAATCCTGGCAATAATTCCTACCTCCGCATGGTCGAAGTTTTTTCTGCTTTAATTTCGGATTTTGATTTATTGGCCTTCACCAGAGATTCCCCCTTACGTAGTACATACGCGTTCATGTGTTGGGTATTTTACCCGCAGGAGAAGATGTAGCGTTGACGAGAGATGGGTGTAGATGGGTTTGATGAATGAAATACCTCCTTACCTTACCTAGGTAGATAGGTACCTAGGCGGTACAAAAGTGGTGCAAGCGATCGCATCGGAACGGCGTTATGGGCAGGCAGAGCAGATTGAGGCTCTCATAGATATATAGGTACCTATATGCATAACATCAAATTGATGTGGCCTGGTAAACGGGACGACGGGGAAAAGCTCCGCTCGTCAATTATTTAATACATAGTGTAGTTTTAATGAGGACAAACTCGCTCATGTGGTGTTCTGAGTACCTTGATTACTAATATCATCATCAAATGAGGCTATGGAGCTCGGTATACGTAGATGTGTGTAAGCGGTGACTATCTGCCTCGATACTGCTTGATGGAAAGGGGACGTTAACCTACGAGCAGTTCGTATCGTCAGTCATCAAATTTAACCCAATAGGAGACCACGATGCCGCGCCTCAGTTAAGAGAAGTTAAGGATCTAAGTTGATATCTACCTAGGTACCCACCTATCTATGTACAGTGGACGTATTGTAACATACCCACCGAGTTAGAGAATATGAAGTTTCGTTCATTCCTACCTCCCCAGGTACCCATCTTATGACATATCTAATCAGAATGTATGTGTACAAGGGGCGTGTTGTATTGCTTTATGCTGCCTTGTCATCAATAGTATAACGCATATCGCCTGTTACTACCCCTTACAGCTCTGTATTGCGAGAAACGTGGCGCGGCGTGTCGTGATATGCCTAAGGTATCTCTACTACGTATCTGGGTAGGTAGACCTGAAGCTATCTGTATTGCAGAGACATACGAGGGCTGTTACGGGGTTCTGGAGGCGGAGATCGTATGACCTCAAGTACAATACGATAGATACCTCCTACTTAAGTACGTAGGTAGGTAGGTATCTAGGTAGATGCTCGCATCCTGGACCCCTAACAGATGTATTAGGTAGCATGAAGCCAAAAAGAATCGAGGCTGCAGATGTCTTAGGACGGTCGGGAGTGGGTAACAGCATTGAAACAACGGCTCGCCACGAGGGAATATCGATGTTGTTCCTGAGAAGGCGGGAGGTCCCCTACATGTATGTATTTACCTAGCTATCCTTACCCATATGCCAGAGCGTGTCACACACGTGTCTTGCCTTCTTGCATGGGGTGGGCCGGTAGGCTAGGTTTTAGACGGCGAATGTCTCGACTTCTCGGGTTAGGGATCGCGAGGATCCGTTGAATTTAACAATGTGTAGGTACTTGCATTAGGAATATAATGTACCGTCTTGGAACATTGTTTCGTTTGTCGGAGCGAGAAGCGTGATAGCTGAGGTGAGACTTTATTTTAGGTACCTGCTATGGTGTAGGCACGTTACGATTGTTCTAACATACCTATATCGGCGCAGACTTCAGGAATTAGTAGGTTTTGTTACGTGGTATCTGTTAATACTCGAAGCACGGGGGATGAGAGGAGACATCCATTAATTGCATGGGTAATATCAATATATAGAAGAGCGGCTCAGGGCTGATGTTAGCGTTATCATCAGATTGCAACTGTTGGTCAACAATGTAAGGCCGGACGGGCTTAAGCTTAAGGCGATCTCTGTCGATCGCTAGCTCGGGAGGGGCCATGGAACGGGACGATCGACCTTGTTTGCGACAAACTCGCATGAGCTGTGGCTTCACGACAATGATCTCTTTTCCCGCCCTTCCCGTTCGTATCCCCAGACGGGGAAGAAGGAAGGGATTGTATCAAGTTACCTATCCTCGAACCGTTACCGTAACCGACGGGCCGCAAGAACAGGTCGGTGAAGACATAAATGAAGTGCAGGGTGAAGCCTTGGAGAACCGCTTACCCGCAGAAGGCTCGTGTATGACTTATATTAAGCTTATACGAGTTGTCGTGAACAATGGGGTTCGAGGCGCCGGACCTGCGTAACGTTGTACATATAAATCCCGAGGCCGGCGTGCTAACTAGTTACCGAGACGCATTGCAGACCTCGACGTGCTTGCCGACAAGACGCATGAAGCAGAAAACCTGTATTTGGGTGATTGTCTGCCTATTATGTATGTATATAGTATGTTGAATAATATAGGTGGCAGCTGGGTTAATAGACGGTTGGAGCGCCAAGGTGGCCCGTAGCGAGATCTTATTGGTAATGGCGAACCCAGGATCCTGGACTCCAAATATGTACGAAATGAAGACCGAATCTTGGGTAAGCGAACCTTAACCAACGGACTGTCTTGGCTAGGGGCAAGGCAAGGGGACAAATACTGGCCCGCGAGATATGAACCCGATGTTACCTTGCCCTAGGTATAATACCGACGACGGTGATCCGGGCGGATGAGCCGGGGCTAAAGAAAATAAAGTTATTGTTCGTGATAGGTGTATTTGTGGTTGTATATAGGATGGCCTGACCTGAGAGAAGCTGAGATTAAGCGTTGGGTAATGGTGATGGCTTCTATTGGGTGTTGAGTGTTATGAGCTATGAGTTGCAAGGTTGTAAGTGAGTTATATAAGTGGGTTATAATTATTGTAATTATAAGTCAGGGGAACTAGTCTGGACTTGGTATGTGTGTACTCGATGTTGTTCGGATATCGTAGGTGTTGAACGGCATGGCATTCCTTGCAATACGCAGTACCATAGTACCAGCTGGAGCAGGTACCCGCTACGCTAGAACACGTAAAAATGCCCTAATGACCGCTAGCAGTCTAGTAGACACGAGGACGGCGCGGCTGTGCCTGACATTAGCGCTGAGATAGCGCGGTTGCTAGCACGTCGTAAGTAAATAGTTAGCTCACTTGTATAATTGGAAGGATGCACTGCATTAGGTCTTGTACGATACGTATGGGTACCTATGTACCTAGGTAGGTAAGAGGTACCCTTAACTGGAATTAGGTATTTCACTTAGCAGGTGAAGGTACGTGAGTAATAGGCAGTAAGAAGGCCAACTGCCCAAAATTTCGCTTATGCGACCCCCCCCGACCCAAATCCCTCGACCAACTTCCCAACTACAACTTCGTAGCAACAGGGCCAGGGCCAAGGATTTTCAAGGATTGTCAATCGGGCCATAGATCGAGCCGAATCGAATCGAATCGGAGAAAAGAGGTCTCTGTTCTAGACTCCTGCTCCCTGACGATCCCTCTGTTTGCTACGGCCTATGCAAGGACGTCCCCTTGTTCATTGTTCCTCGTTCTCGTCCTGGCCTTGGCCTTTGGCCTTTGGTCTTCATCCGCATTGACGGCGCCTTGACTTGTGACAGAGATGTGCCGATGCAAATGGGCTTCGGTGCTCTCTTCAGAAAAAAATGACATATCAACTGTGTCGTGTTACTCGCGGCTGTACCTCTATATTAGGCCATGCTGCACCACAACGCCGGATTTCGTGGCTTACTGGGGCCGGCCCTTTACCAAGAGGTATAGGCCACCTCTTATTACATGCGCGGACCCCAAATTGTGATATCGTCCCCGTTGCATTTTTGACAAGACGCCCACCCAAGACTAGCGTCTCGTCTTTCTTCTCTCGGATCTTGGGAGGCATCGGATAGGCCAAACCGGCTTAAAGACCCAAAATAGGGAACGCTCGGGGCCGTTCATAAATGTACAGCACCAGCACCAGCACCAGCGCTCCCTGACCGCTCGCTGCTCGTTCCTCGCAGGCCCGTTTTCTTAATATTTAAAAAAGACCCCCTTGTTTACTGCTTAGACCCGTGAAGGCGAACCTCTTACTCTTTTCGTCGTTGAGTTTTCATAGCACCATCTACCCTCCCCCCCAGAGGCACTTATCACGGAATCGATTTCTCAGCTTCAACATCTTCCCCGGAAAAGCTACGTCGGATTTTGGCACGGCATAGCCGTCGTATAGGAGCGTGCCACCTCATTGGTATTCTACTTATCCACGGAAGGCATTCATTTACCCGGCAGTCTACTATTTTGCCCAGTTGCTTCCCATAACGGAGCCATCTCTCTACACAGATCGCAGGGACATACCGGGCCCGAGGAACCTAGGATCCTGTTATATATAATAAAGACGAGAGCGGTGGGAACGGCCGCAGTTTTCCTGCCGCACCTAACTCGAAAGCTCCCGAACGCAGTTAAATCGTCGTAGAATTCTTCGGATCGCTGCGGGCCGGAGGCTCTCGCGTCATAAAATGCCAATGTAAGAAATTATAATAATAATCTGCTGGACGGTTACCTGCCTCGGGAAAGACAAATGCTTTCGAGCTTCTGTTTCGGGCGCCCGCGGTCGCTGCGCCGCGGGTGTGGCCCGCCTTACCCTGCTGCCGTTTCACCCTACCACAAACAATGGATACAAATGGTAGTGATCATCCTGATCATTTCCTGTTGGATCCCCCTAGCTGCTGCTATTTCACTGGAGGGCACCCCACGACCGACTGAGACAGCGCTGCTAATCGACACGCGGATACCGATTTTCGTCAATGGTCACTGGCAGATCATGTCCGGAGACGAGAATCGCCAACTCGTCCCTCGACTACCAACGGAGGAGGCATTCACAATCGCCGTCTCGACCGCTACAGCCACTACAAAAGTTCCGAGCGAGACATCCGTCGCGACAGGCCCCCTTCCGACTCCCTTCGACGGTGCGCTCGCTGCCAACTTTTCGGGCGAGGATGGGGAGGGAACATGCCTCGCTTTCATCAATGGTTTTCTGCAGGACCCGACGTTCCGGTCATGCTATCCCATTTCGCTGCTTTTAATGGCTAGTTCTGAAAATGCGCTCCCAGCCTGTCGGATTGCAACTAACAAAATTTGCAGAACTCCAATTCGTTCTTTCAGGCTATGAAATCACGGGTCGAAATAACTCAGGTCGTCGAAACGGCGTGTAACGTATCGGACAAGAATGCATGCACTAACTATCTCAACGACCTCGCCGAAAAGCTTAAGGCGGATGAGAACTGCGGCCAGGATTTTGAAAAGCGGAACGATCTGGTCGTTCAAGCTTATAAGGGCATGAAGGCGTACGAGGAGATTTACGGCGCGACGTGTATATGGGACCAGGACGCTTCGACGTATTGCTTCGTCAACGCGGTCACGAACCAGACGACCGCTTCCAACGTCTATCTTTACAATTTACCGTTCAATTCATCCCTCCCCGAAAGAGCCGTCCCCGCGTGCGACACGTGCACGAGCGAGACTATGAAAATATACCAAGCCGCTGCGGCCGACCGAAAGAAATGGATAGCGAGCTCGTACGTACCGGCGGCGGAGCAAATAGACGCGAACTGCGGTCCGAATTTTGTCAGCGCGGCTCTTCCCGACCCTCTCCCGGGTAGTGCAGCGACATCAGCAGCGCAAGCGCCGTCTCTGCTCGCGCTGACGTTGTTATTCATATTCATCTCGCGTTGGGTTCGGTAACATTCTTAGGGCCTACAGACAACATTTTTGAATCCGCGGTACTTCATTTCAAGGGCGTCTTCGGGAATGGGGGGAATTGGACATGCGACATGCTCGTTCTGGACGCGAGTCTCGGATATTGGATTGGGATGACTTATTTTTTGTTTTACGAATCGGCAACACATACATACACAACGGCGCTTCTTTGATACCCATTCGATATCCCGGCCATTTATTCTTTTCTGGCGGAATACACAACACAACACAACACAACACAACACAACATCAGACTATTTTCTACTTCTATTTACACTAATCGGCGCCTACCCCGTTAGTATTATTACTACTACTACTACTATTATTGTTATTATTATTGGGATGATAGAAGGAGGGATTAAAAACACGAGATCACTTCGCTAGCGCATACAAGGCCCTCTAAACCCCGAAGCTCGAATCAGGGAGATTGGGGCATGTTAAGGCGGCAGCGGTTGTGTTACGAGGGAGGTGGTGGCTGTCTCCAACGGGGAATGTTGTATCTGAGACATGGGGGGCGAAGCATGCTCACCCAATGCCATCCTCCTCCCTAAAATGTCCTAAAATAGGATCAAATTCGCGTACATTTTTCGAAGCCTTGGGTAGGTACATTACTTACCAGGTATATAAGTCGAGTACTCAGTAGGTACCCGACGCCATAGATAGGCAGGCTGGATCAGTATGAGAAAAAGGAAGATTACTATCTAGCATCTGTAAATACTAGTTATATAAGATGATCTGACTACATCATATATATACTGCATCGTTAGGGATTCAATCTTTTCTCACATACGAGACGGTTAGGTACTGACTTAGGGAACTATCCTAGAAGCGACATCATTCAACGAAGGCCCTGTCCCCCATGACCTCGCTCGTATAAGGCGCCGATCCCAAAACCGTTACTTCTACGTATGTAGATACGTATGCGCCGAACCAGACGTCTCGCTACGTGTAGTATCTTCCTACACACGCGAAACCTTGACTAACCTCACCTGCGAATCCTCTCACGCGTTACATACTGCTCATCCATAAGAATTACACGTACCTACGTAGGTTTTTAATTATCGATGAAAGCGCCAAATTGAAGTATTATTTCTCAGGCAGATCTATATGTAGGTACTTACTGTGTAAGATTTGGGCGGTGGTCTCAGGTGTTTTTAGTAGCTGACGTTTATCCCAAGTTGGTAGGTAGGCCCAGAACATACCTAGGCAAGGTACCAGCCATAGGTAGGACAGGAAGGTGAAGATTCTTAGTGATTTTAGTGCTTTTAGTGGACTTGCGCGATGTGTAGGTGCTTATATTAGGTACCATCTACTGGCCTACCCCTAGTAATGACATGTGCTATGGAAATCAATCCAATGCAACGCCTTATGGATAGTACCTAGAATATTTAATTTAGGGGTATGGGCTGCAGCGTCTTATACTGATTAGCACGTTATTGACCGGGCAACTAATGATCATTAAATCATTTTTTATTGATTGCATCATTTACAACACCATATTTTATCCTATCCTGTAGTTGCTCCTATACGTGTATGAGGCACTTAACTACCTCTTAATGGACGCGGATTTCCCATTTATACATAGGCAGGTAGTAGGTGGATAAGGACCTTCACATATACCCATAACCTCACCCCTTTTCTCTCCCCAAACACCTAATCCGCGAACCCAAACACCTCGCCAATAGCTAGGACATTCGTCCGTACACCTAACAGCGCAACCGCTATAGCCACCAAGTCCGCGACTAGGAGCACGGCCGCAGCCATCATGAAGCGGGGATTGAAGACGCGGTAGAGCATGAGATGGCGGCGGAGGTGCGTGGCCCAGGCCATAGTAGCCGCGCTCTCGACGGCGTAGTACGCGACGAGGGCGCCAAGGACGCGGCTGGTGCTTTCGAGGACGCCTTTGCGCTTGGGAGAGGTCTTCCACAGCGTCAGGAGCGGCGCGGACACCACGGCGAGGATTTGTCCCGCGAAGGTGTTGAGCGCGACCGCGAGCGGGCTCCACGGGTACCGGATCGTGAGGAGCGGGATGAAGGCGCTGTCCCACTGGATCGATGCGAGGACTGCCTGGTGGCCCGTCTTGAAGTAGTGGAAGTTGCCGAGCAGCGCGAGTGTCACAGGACCGATGGTTTCCGTAGATATGTCGTTGATATCGAGGATTTCGGCTAGAGATAGGATTTGCCATAGCATGATGGCGATGGCGCCGCCGCCCATGGGCTTTGATAGTAGGATGCATGCGCTAGCGATGTTGACCGGTAGTAGGAGGTAGCGGGCGCCGTTGGCGTTACCGAAGCCGAGGACGGTGATTTGCGCCGTCCGGCCGCTCGAGGACGACGTTAGGATGGAGACGCAGGGCGGTGCCCAGATAAAAGCTGTAGTGCCGGCTACGAAAGCTAGTGCTAAGACCAGCTGGGCGACGGAGACGTGGATGGTCTTGAATAACTTCTCCGGGATCGACGCGAGCCAGTCCGCGTTGTCCGCGGCGTCGAGGGTCCAGTATACGGCGGCGAGGAAGAGCCCAGCTCGGAAGACGTATCCGATCCACATGGGTGCGAGACCCTCGTACGACCGAGAGGTGCTCATGTATGATTTGATTATGGAAGGGAGGACGAGGAATACGGCGAGAGGAATGACCAATTGCCAAGGAGCTGAGGTAGATGAGTTGGCGGATGCGTAGTACGTAGACGTGCAGTAGGGCATCTGCTCGTCTCTACAGAGCTTCGAAAAGGAAGCTGCTCGTCCAAGGAGGACAAACAAGATAGAATGATAAACACCTAGAGTTCGGTCGCGAACTGACGGTCGTCGAAGCGCGGCGATCGCGCTTGCAAAGCCGAACGTTGAAAGGAAGAAAAGCGAAATCGAGTCTTCCCATATGGTATATGAGTTGGAAGCAAAGCCGATGGATTGGCTCAACGTGAACACAACGGCCAGCCACCCCCAGAACGTATTTGGTAGGAGATTGAGCATATGTCTACCACGAATCTGCAATAGAGCGATTGCCACAGCAATCATGCTCCCAATGGCTGATGCGGCGGCGGCCAATAGCCACTCGTCGGATCCCGTAGCCGTAACAAACGCACAACCCATAACCCCTATGATGCCGCCGGCCACAAATCCAGCTTTGGCAAGCGACTTGCTGAAGCTTTTGTAAGACATGCCTTCTGGCTCTACCGACATACCTTGCAGCTCTAGGCTCTTCTCCGCAAAATCTAGCTCGGTGTCGTCCAAGACTGCGAAGTCCTCATCCTCGTCCCTCGAGACATAGAGTAACAGTATGATGACACCGAACAACATCACCACCACACCCAATACCATCTTTGGGATGTCAAATCTAGCCCAGAGCGCCTTGCAGATTCTTAGGGTCTCCTCCTGGTACTCGGTATAAGCGTTGTAAAGAGACTCCCACGGCACGGATTTGGCGCCCGCCTGAACGAGGGCCTCGGCATTATTCCAGAGGGACGCGGGCGATCCGGGCTTGGTGCTTTGCTCGATACCCCGAGCTTTGAAGTATGATGCCTGGTACCTCCTGATTCCCGCGGACGTCATGCTAGAGGCGGCAGCGAGGTAGTTCCAGGATTTTCCCTTGAGACCGATAAATGCTTCTTCGATCGGCCGGCCGAGATTGTTATACGGTATGGGAATACCCAAGAGAAGGGCCAATGTTGGAACCAAGTCGATTTGATTTACTGGTCGGATCTTCGCCGTTTCTGGCGGTGTTGTAAATTCGGGCCTTGTGCGGCCGAACACCGGCTTCTTCGAATACATCCACAGCGCGGCCTCGACCTCGTCGTCGCTTTCGCCACCGTGATCACCTTTGCTATCCATTCCATGGTCGCCCATGACGACTAACAACGTGTCATCGTCGATCTGCTTCACAAGGTCCCGAATGAAATCGTTCATCTGCTGGAGCTTGGCGGTCATAGCGGCGTGGTTGGGTCCGTATCGATGACCGGCATGGTCAACCCCGAGAAGGTGCCCTATGAGAACGTCCCATTTGGGGGTTTGGTCAGGCTTCAATAACGGGAATATGTGATCCAAAACTCCGTTGTCGACCGTATGAAGGTCCCATACGTTGAAACTATCGTAGGCTCTGCTGACGTTTGGTTCAAAGTAGTCGGGAAACAGGGCGGTCCAAGTGTCGTCTCCTAAATGGACTATTCGCTTTCCTTGATCCTTCCATTGCATCAAGAGATTGTCCTCCTCTATAGCTGTTCCGGCGAAATTGGACCCCATGTCAATAAACGTAGGTAGGGTTCCCGTCGTCAGACCCTTCAGTCTCTGGAGAGTAGTGGTAGGGGGGTCCGCGATAAATGGTCGCAATACGGCGTTCCTTGGCGACTGGACCGCAGTCTCGTAGAGAAAGGGAAACGCGTTGTGGTAGACTTGGGCATGCGCCTCATCCTTCACCGGGACTGTGAAATCGTATCGCAAAGCATCTATCAAGACGATGACGGCTTTGTCGAAGGTCTTTGGGTGCCAGCAACCACCTTCCACGGTGCCTTTTCCCTTCCACTCCAACAATGGCTCGATAGGTGGGCTATCACACGCCGAGCGTTCGTCCAAAACTAGCCTGGTCAAGAGGAAGCCGCTGGTGAAGAGCAGGATACCAACGGCGTGTATACACAACAACCAGATCCAAAAGGCCACGGTCCAGAAACAGCGGCGTTCGAAAGTGACCCTTCGACGAGCTTCGAGAGCTGCGCGCTGCGCCTCGTCAGCTGCTGTGGTATCATTCTTCTTCCCCGCGGCAGTTTCGAGCTCTTTCAATCGCTTTGCGCGGGCCCATTCAGCCGCGATGGCTTGGTATTCTGTCGGGGGAGGTTTCTGTCGGGCATTGCGGGAGGTCATTATTTCGTGGGTCGAAGGGGAGAGGGCAATTAACACGTCGTGTACGGATCAACCGGAGCCATTGGCTTCAATATACAGAGTTCTCAAGAGGGATGAATGTAAAGGTAAGAAATAGACTAGAAGCAATTGGTCATTAAATTAGCTTCTGCATTGAAACTTGAGTGCCATGCTGCAGGAAACGAGACAAAATGAACTTTTAGAAAACATCTGGAGCTTCAAAAAGAGAAAAATGGGAACCCTTAGAGTTTAGTGTATCGTAAAGTACAGTACAACACATAATTTCGTAGTGGGTACCTACATAATAGTGATATGTACCCGGAGGACCTCTAACAATGACGAACCCTTGCACTTTCCCAAGCAGGGGTCAACTTCATATATCATAGTAGAACAGGTACGTATTCCCCAATACGCTTAGGTAAGACGCTCGCTTAAGTACCTAGGTACCTGGTTAATAATATTCTCCTCGTTATTCGTTTGATTCCTCTTCTTCAAGTATGTTGTAGTACATAGTATACAGGACACAATCGTCAGTAATATCGCCTCAGTCCTGCCGCGGATATCCTCACGGCATTTGTGCTTCTTGTATGCACACCGGCCCAAGCGGCGCCGTCGGAGACGTAATCGCTCAACCTATACGGAGGCAGACGTCAAAGCTAAACCGAGGTCGTCAACCTGAACTTCAACAAGTCCCCCTTAACAATCTCGTCCTTTTTGGCCTCAAGCTCTTTCATGTCCCATCTGACACTGATGAACCGTCCGCTCATCCACGGCCGGCGCTCAGCCGCCAGCCACGTGATGCTGTGCGATGCAAGCTGCAGTTCGTCGACCAGTACCTTGTGCTGGTGCTCGGGCATATTGAGCGCCAATTCCGTCTTAATTCCGCCAGGGTGGATAGCGAAACAGACCATGCCTTGATCTCCGTATTCTTCCGTTATGAATTCCGCAAGTCGGCAGACTAGAAACTTGGTAGATTGGTACCCCGATGCGCCGGGCATGTGGCAAAGAGCGCCCGCACTCGATACGATGATGTTGGTTTTGAGTTCGCTGGCGAGAAGTAGCGAGGTGAAGTATTTACTACACAGGTAAACTCCCTTCACGTTGACTTCGTACGTCCGCCACCATTCGTCGGTCTTCGATTCGCCGATAGGGAGCCACTCCTCAAGGTATCCAGCATTGTTGACCAATACATCTAGCTTTCCTCCGAACTGAGCCGAAATAGTTTCTGCGGCGGCCTTGACGCTATCTTCAGACGTAACGTCGAGCTTTATGCTAACGACCGTGGGCTCTACCTTGCGGCCTGCCTTTTTCGCTACTTCCTTGATCTCGGTCGCCAAACTCGACAAGTCGGATCGAGCTCCGATGGCAATCTTAGAAGCGCCAGCTACAGCAAGGCTAAGCGCCGTGTCTCTCCCGATGCCCTTGGATGCCCCGGTTATGAAGATTGACCTTCCGGAGAGGTTCAGTTTCTCCGGCGAAATGTACTCGTAGGTGTCATGATGCTCGGTATTGGTGAACGAGGCCACGGCCTCCAGATTTGCTGCAGCTGTCGCCATGATGATGGGCTTACGCTAACGTATAAACTAGAGTTTTGGTGTGTGCGATCGCAATGCTTGCCTAATACATAGGTATCCAGCACGGGAAGATCTAGCCTGGGCTTTATAGTAAGCGAGGGACAGAATACAGTTGCATCAGGTGGGCAGACTGCATTTAGTTTGCTAAAACCTTCCACCGAAGAACGGGCGTTTGCTCCTCCATCCGGATTTTATACGCCATAGCGCCTATCGCCTTTACCAAGCAGGAGATACCGGTGCTAGTCAGATCTACCGACCTGCTTACCTACCTACTTACCTACCTACTTAGGTAGGTAAGCTACCATTTGTTTAGACGTACGTAGGGGTGTCGGCTGTTTGCTCTAAAACCATGCTCAACGAAAGGAGGCACAGTTACATGGCCATAGGAGACGATTCCGTGATTAACCAATAATATTTTGCTATGTACCAAACTTCCATCGAGCTCAAGGATACCTATGCGGATAGTCAAGACGCGCCCTGCATCCGCTAACACCTATTTCCGCTCACTCTTTCACGGATAGACGATTACAACCGGGTTTAATAGCAGTACACTTAGGCAAACCTCCGCAAGTCGGGTTACTTCCGCCAACCATTCCCAGCCCGCATCCTCCGAAGGGGTATGTGTCGACACTTACATCAGCCACTAAGCACTATACGCCTAGTGAACATGTTGTGTCGCAGCCGATAATACACGTCCTATACATGTATGTATCTCCGTCGCGGCTCTATCCGTATACTCCATATAGGATTCAAGTAAAGCTATGTCTGCCATATATAGATGCATACGTACAGGTATCCTTCCCCTGCTCTTCTGGTTTTTACGGTAGTAGCGGGAAACTGGCAGCGGCCCTACACCATCTACCGCCGTACTAGTCGCTATCTTGGACGTCCCTTGGTCGGCGCTTCTATGCACGGATCTTGACTCCATCTGTATGAGCTGCTGTATTCGATCCGATAGCATGGCGCCGCGCTATAACGGCGTTTATCTTTCGCAACTACTGATTGCCCGGCGTAGTATTTGCCGGTACTGAACACCGGGATAGCTACCGCGACATGGCTCGAATGTCAAAAGCCTATCTCCCGTTATCTCCAGATAGGTCTATGACTCATGTATCCAAGTTTAGAAATAGGGAGAATGAGTCGATGCGACGGCATTTACGCCGCGCCATACAGAGCATCATCCCCGCCCCCTTTTTGACACGAAAAACTCCACGACTAGATAAGTAGGTAGGTACTCTTCGATACAGCAAGGTCCGTGGCGTCGTAACACAGAGGCACTCCTGAAAACTCACCGGCAAGCACTGTCAGCCGTTCATAAGTCATGAGAAGCGCTTTGGGATACACTGAGGCGAACACCTCGATATCTGCTCGTCTCGGTCTTTCTGGGGTTACTAAATTGCGCATTTTCTATTCTCTCCGGATTCACTCCACTGTTTTCCGTCTCTCCTACACCGACTCTTACGTCGTCAAGGGATATTACGTCAGTGCTGAAAGAAAAAGAAACGCCGCTCACCGTTTCATAGGGCCGAAGACGATAGACACCGGTTATGACCGTATCACCTTTTCGGTATGTCCAATCCGACCAGGATGGCTTGCCAGAGCCCGGTTACGTGGTGAGACATTAACCAAAGTGGCTTACCTGAACACGTAATTAGTCTAACCTTTAAGTGATGCCAATTTCGTCCAAGATCAGGTATAGTCTTAATGGGATCGACAGTGAAGTGCTTATGCCAATATCTCGTTGTTGAGAGACGCGGACATTCTATTTCTCCACCGAGGAAAGAGTTGGTGAGAGATTATTCCACATTCTCTATGAATTCTCTATGAGAGGCCTCTGGCCATGTAATTAGCCCAAGGCCACCAGTAAGCAACATTTGCGACGAGGCTATCGGTCCGTTAGAGCGCTCTGATCGGTTTATTTATCGGCCCTGCTCCCCATATCTCCCCGTCCCACCTGTTCGGCGTCGTCCTAACTCCTCGGGGGACTAGATGATTTGGCTCCCGGGCCTAACTCTAACTTCCGAAGCGGCTTATAGATATTAACGAGGTTGATGATGCGTGTTACCACCAACGAAGTATGATAGGGTATTGACGGCTTAATGAACAACATATTGGAAGTTACCATATCTCTGTAAAACTACCGCCTGCTTGTAAAACTATTATACCTCGTAAGCTCTAGACAACTCGGTCGTTTATGATACCCAACCGGAATTCATAGCGCTACTAGATAGGTATGCCGATAATATACTTCAGTCGCTGGTAACCGACTCAGCGGATTAGATGCTCGTATATACCAGAATAGCACCACCTCTCGAAACTCTACCAAGAAGTGAGAGTGCCCGTATTGGGAAAAGCGAAGCATAGGATAATAGTACGAATAGATCTCATTAACTCTATATACGACACTTACCTGAAGAGATACGAAATGTTAACCTACCGCTAGACCCCCTTTCCCTCTGAGACATTCACAGATAAGAAGCCGCCCGAGCAGTCGCGCTCTAAAAGGAGAAAGGAAGAAAAAGCAAAAACGGTCATGGGAGTAAGATCTTACCAAAGCATTAACAGGGTCCCCTCAAGCAACTCAGTCCCCGGTGTCACAACCCGCATGCGACGACTCCGTAACCGGAGTTGCGAATACATCTATCTACCTAGGTAGGTATGTAATGTGTCTCGGGGCAGCTCTCTGCACGGAAACCCTTGGCCCCGTTCACCGCTAGAGATAGGGCGGGCTGAGAGTTACGTACGATGCAATACGTGTATGTAGAGCCCGGTGGTGCCTCCACGGCCGCAGCCCAGCAGGCCACATACATGTAGGCGTTTTCTATAAGAGAACTAGGCGGAACATGGGTTTAGGTAGGTACCTGAGGTGTTATTTCGTTGAGAATATTAGGTTTTCGTCTGCCTTGATTTGTTACGAGAGGTGAGATGTGAGTATCGTCTCCTTAACTACCTCTGATAGATGTAAGATAAGCATCTACCTAGGTACAGTAACGGGGCACGTCTACCCATCGTACCTGTAATAAATGTTTGGTATTTCTTTCGTATGTAGGTAGGTATGCAGTTTCGACTCGCCAAGGTCAACGGTACAGTTATACTAAAACACTAGGCCTAGCAGTAGTGAAGCGTCGTGTGGCTCTAGTGTATGTCCGGTAACCCCGTCTTATTACGCCTCATGCGTATCCGATCTTCCCGAAGACTAGCAAATACATACCAGGGCTACGAGCTAAAGGAGCTAGGAATTAGTGAGGCTGCATTCTAATTACCTACCTACCTACTACCTACCAGGTATCTATGTCAGCTTGACCCTAAGACCATTAGACCATTAAAGAAGGGCATTCACTTGCAGAATGGTGCCGTAATTCTCGTAAAATAAGCATGAGGAGCAAGATATCACGATATTAAGGTAATGTCAAGCGTAAGCGACAGTTTGGCTAATGGAATTAATTTAGCTATACAATTGAGAATATATACTCTGGCCGGTGGCCTCGTTTATATCACTCTCACTGAAAGGCTGCATTTGTCCGGTTGTCCGTGGTGGCCTCGAGAAGTGAAGACAAAACAGCAAAGGGGTATCTTATATACAGGACCAATATGTACCTGGAGCGCCAGATGGTGAACAAATAAAAAACCATCCAGGCTCCCCTTCCACTCCGGCCCGTCCTTCTGCTTCCCCGCCTCGTCCCCAAAAGGCGCATATAGAAGGTTGATGTAGAGACATTTGTCTTGTAATAGGTACACCATTATTCATGAATATTGTATATATGTATATGTATATGTATATCGTCCATACTCCACCGTCATGTATGTATTTGTATTAGTAAGTCGGCTATTAGCAATTAAGCTGCGCTTCTGGTCGCCACAAGTCCTGGTGGGAAGATCGCGCGAATTATAGCTCAGGAGGATTGATTTCGTTCTTTCTCCTTAAGGCCGCCGATTTGGTCCATGTCGATGGAGTAGAATCCGGTGCTGCTCTCCTTCTCGTATGCCGGCAATTGCTCCTCCTTCACAGGCTCGAGGCCGACGGTCGTCTCGCCAACTCGTACGACCACAACGCGGCCGCTCTTGTGGCGGCCACTCTCGTCCTGCTCGTCGGGGAAGGTGATGTGGATCTCGGGAATGTTGTTGGGGGAGTGAGGGGGTGAGTTCGGGTCCGCCAGCATCGGGCGACCGTTTAGAACAAGAATACTCGAACGGCCGTCGGTGGTCTGGATGGTCAGATGGCGGGTGGTCCCGTCGTCGTGCTTGAGGTCGTTGTACTGCGGTAGCGTCTCCTTCTGTTGTTGCCGGTCGTGCTTCGCGCGTCGCAGCATGATCAAGAAGGCTACCATAACGAGGGCGAAGAAAGCGACGCCAAGAAAAGCAATCATGAGGTCGACGACGGTGTCTGACTCGCCCCCCATCGAGAGGTCCCGCCTAGAAAGGACAGCATTGCCACGGGCAATAAGGTTGCTGAAAGAAGACATATTGGGTGGATAGCGTTTCTGATGTGACGATATAAAGATTGTCGTTGGTTTAATGTCGGGCGCCAAGAGAGTTTTCGTCGGTTCAGTCGAATAATCAATGAATGGTTCGGCTACATTGAGACACCAGTTAGATATCTGACTCAATAGTCTATTGGGATATGAGAATCCATAGGGGAATCCATAGGGGAACCTAGGCGGTAGATGGCGTCGCCATCGACTCCTAGATTACTTCAAGACATCGGAGGACGTACGTAAGGGAGAATTGGGGGGTCTCAAGGACTCGTAGAACTCCACAAGAGAAAAAAGATCGGACGGAATCAACCCAAAAAGAGTGAAGTTGAAACCAAGTAATGAGCGAATAAGAGGGGGGGTAGCTCGGAAGCCAAAGGAATGGACTCTCTGAACCAACAAAGCAGCAACGACGGCAACGACAACGACGACGAAGATCGTGAAGAAAGAGAAAAAGAAGGGGGGTGGAAGAGAGGAACAGAGGAGTTGAAGAGGAATAAGCAAGATCGACCTTTTGGGTGGAGTTTCTCCTTAGCGGAGCAGCGACGAGCCTAGCGACCAAGGGGATTGGCTGTTAGCGAATCTCATTAGCAAGGGTGCTGCTGCTATCGCTCAGTCGCTCACACGTTGTAAAACGGGGGGGTTCGACAGGCACCGCCTTCTGATTCGGTGCATCCATCTACCAGCCCCAAGCTAAACGCTGCTTAATTTCAAGATCGGCCAATGAGACTTGCATTAGCACCGTGAAAAGCGGGTACCCCAACACAGAAACGGTCAGGACCCAATGACGCTAGCTCGAGGAAACAGGTACCTAAAACAGAACGGATCCTATCTCGAATGGGTTCCTAGGCCTTTTTGGGAACCTGACCAATCGCCCAAAGCGGCACTCATCTTAACGCTCCCCAGCAGCAGGTAGAATGGATACCCACACAACCCATTCTGCCCATTTTACCCATTTTAATCTTCAATGCAACACCCACAGTGGGAAAAACATTCGATGCTCAAGATCAAATGCCGACTCCATTCTGACGAGCATTAACGCCTATGTACCTACTTACTACGGTACAAACGTGGTTTTATGAGTTCGAGCCTCACTCTAGTAGTTTTCTCGACGATTCCAAGGCACTAGACATTTCGGTATTTTACGCCGATCTAATCTAAATATATATTTATACCTGGGTAAGCAAACCTGTCAATGGGGCTGGGAGAATGAAGCACCTACCTGATTTACCCATACATGTATCGATAAGGCTGCTTCGACGGATTAACGAATCGTAGGGACAATCCTCCATCTATTCTTACCTGTTTCAGGTTCGAAATATATATGAAGGAAACCTATCCCAGATGGCGCAAGCATCCACTTCACAAACCTCTAGTTCGAGGATCCAACGTTGCTTTTGCTTACCTGCGACTCACAATTCAGGTCGCCTGATCTAGAGAACAAGAGGGAAGCTGACTTCTCTCGTAGGACTACACTGAATCCCCGTCGGTCAAATTGAGGTCAAACGCGTACATGTATAAAATGTGGATATCTATACACGGCCAACCAAGGACGACCACGAAGGCATCATGGTTCGGATTCAAAATTCTCGAATGCCCGTTCAAGTTCCATCTGCCCAGATTGCAATGCTCCCGGCTTGTGATCGCTGAAAGCACATGCTTATCGTATCCAGAATAGTGCCAACCGAGGGTGTCGTTCCAAGAAGGCAAGGCTGACAACAAT
Source organism: Pyrenopolyporus hunteri (assembly GCA_902806595.1). Classification (NCBI taxonomy): domain Eukaryota; kingdom Fungi; phylum Ascomycota; class Sordariomycetes; order Xylariales; family Hypoxylaceae; genus Pyrenopolyporus; species Pyrenopolyporus hunteri. The sequence goes on along the minus strand of CADCXC010000005.1, from coordinate 293,790 downwards.
GAACACAAGTTGTCCCCGTCGTCGAAGCCACGGCAAGTACTCCGATATATAACTCGCCTATCAAATAATTTTCTCATTATACCGATCCATAGGCGGACAACGCCAGGGGGCCCGCCCATATATAATCCAGAACGCTCCCAATATTCCCCGCAATGGCGTCGACATTTGATTTCAACTGAGACATTGCAGGATTGTGCCGAAGGATGTACCGATGACATCTTTTTTTTTTTTTTTGAGCTGGTCCCGTTCCCCCGACCGCGATGATCTGCCGACTGGCTGTCCAAGTAGGTATGCCCTTGTGGGTCGCTGGGCTTCGTTCCTGTTCATTCTCACGAAGCTTGCTGTGTCACTGGGGGGCCCGCTAGATAATCACCTAGGTTTGCTGGCTGCCCAGGTAGGTTGTCCGTCGACTTCCTCCCCGGCCTAGAAAACAGCTCTGTGCATAAACCATGCCACCCCACGTCAAGTGTCTTACAGAGATCGGCTGAAGACGGTTTCTCTATGGCTCGAGAGCCTGCAACTATCCGTAGAAGGGGACCTGCCGTCTGCGCTTGTGCAATACGTTTCATTCCTAGGCGCGATTGGACGCACGGGAATGGAAAGCCACAAACAAGACCTTACCGACCTGGGCTGCCGACACAGAAGCCGCTGCAGGACCTCACACCTCGGATCTTCGATCGGGAAGCCACATTCAAATCAACCGCAGTTGTATCTTGCTACAAGTGTGACCGTATTCTGTCATATATTCCCCATGATAGGAGCTGACAGCCATGGGCGGAGGCGAGGCAGCATGAATGTGTAAATAGCACGGGGTAATCGCACCGAAAGGTTGAACGACTGTTTCAGGGGATATATACCTCTCTTGCTTATCCTGATATTTCATCACTAGAGGGTCTCGTTGTTACTAGGATATGAGCGCCCTGGATCCCGGCCGTCAAAAAGGGATGAACCGAACACGTAGAACCGCGCGGCGTGGGACTCGTATCACATTAGGGGGCAACGTAAGGCGGAGTCGTTAGGCTCTCGCCATCAACGGTGACTGACGCTGTAACTCTAATGGACCTGCTCCTATGCCCAGATGCTCTAGAAGGAACGATGATAGACCAACGAACACCTCCGTCGAGGCGAGCTCTAGCTGCGGTGCGACCGTTTAACGTGTCAGTGAAGTTGACAAGAGGTCGTCATGCCGAAACTGACGGGGAGCGAGGTGTCACGGGACGACGGACGGAGGATCATCTGGGTGAGACCGCGACACGTCGTTCCATAACGGGAGATTGGCATCAGTCTACATTCCCCAGGATAGCCATCTCCGTTCCTGTACCAGGCGGCAAAGATTGCGACATTCCTAAGCCACCCCGGCGTTCGGTAAGCGTGGGCCTTGCATCTGGCCTCCCTTTGCCTTGGAAATGTATGTAGGCAGGAGAATACCGCACGTCTCAGGGCTCAACCCCCAAACTAGAATCGTTGATGTACGATACATCATGCGGCACTTTCGACTGCCTGGGTTTACTACTCCTTGCTGCTGTTAGCCCGTAGACGCATCGGGGTGTCAGGATACGAATGCGGGCCGTTGTAGGCGACGAGAGATGATCAGTGCCTGCTTCGTTAACGAATCCCTCATCGGACGGAGCTGAATATTATTACGTGATATCTTCAGTGAACCTCCCAACCGGGGGGGCCAAAATACCCATCATCCATGTTGTGAAGAGCGGGAGGCAAGGCTCCCGGCAATCCTACGGCCATGTATCATTCGCAGAGAATGCCGTTTTCCCAGACTGCTGGGCTCGTCAAGACGGTCCAATTGGACGGACAACAAGCAAGCGATTGTCTCCAAGACATGTAGGGGAGCCACATAAGTGATCTGCCCCGTACATCCGCACTCGCCCCTGTACTACCGACTTTTATTATACATGCTTGTTGGTAACTGCGGCAATAGTGCATCTTGGCCAAGGCAACTAGGAGATGATAGATGGAGTATTAGTATCGTGGGCCATCTATCCGCCCTCCACGTCCTCCCTTTATGTTGAATATATCACATTTTCCTTCGCCCTTGACCAGTCGAACATAGTCATCGATTCGAAAGGGAGCGGCTCGAGGACGGTAAAAGCTCAAGTGTCGATACAAGCCTATCTTGGGACCGTATAAAACAACTGACCTTACTCACTCCTTATAAGCTCCTGTGCCTATTAATTTCTGCCTTTCGCTCCTGTACCACCATTTCCTGTTGTATCAAATTCGAGGCGATGCCAATGTAAAACAGTTGAGGACATATACTACAAACATCGTTGGCCTCCCCCAAAACGCACATATCAGACGGCACAGCAACAATTCCTGCACACTGCTCTCCAGATATACATAAACGCTATATACTCTATATTACTGTTACGATCACACAACCCTTGAGTCTTTTTTTGGACGGTCGAAGCAGGCTAGCGACGCCACGAACGGCCCCCGATTTTTTGTACAAAGGCCGCAGGTACTGTTCGCAGCTGGGCGCCTAATATATTACACGTTAGTACATTTCACATCCGAACATGACTAAAAGGCTGTAGAAACAGGCAGTTTACTTATTCGAGACTATTGTAGCAGTGCTTACTTTGGAGGGTATCTTTGTTGCTACCACCAGAGTCTAAGAATTCGGTCAAGACGGATTAACGTGTTGCGCATTGAGCTGACCGGGGCGGAGGGGCTTGGCTACCGTGAGACGTCACCAACCTCTTAGATCATTGCAAAAGGAAGATCCCGCGATCGACTTGAGCGAATAGCGAATCATATGCTAGCTCCGAACGAGAGTATACTACTGCGGGATACTCTTAATATTATTGACACGCTTGTTAGAGTCGTCCGGCTTAGTGGACAACACCCGCCGGTACCTGTCAAAAAAACAACCAGACTCTTCTTGGCAGGAAAAGCTAATAAAGCTCGACCGGCTCGGGTTCTCACCATTCTCGTCGAATAAGAATTATAAGAGTGCCAAGAAGGTTAAGTGGTTTACGGTGGTTTAAGTGGTGGGTGTCGCGCGACTATCGGGACACCGGGTTGGGAACTAGACCACTTAGACCACTCGAGAGGAAGAAGTAGAGAAGAATACGGCAAGAGGACGGGAACGGGAGTCCCATCGACTGGACCCATCGCCCCATCTGCACCCGCGCCTCGTCGACTTGCACCTGCATCTTGCGTTTTGGCCCCTCGACACAGGAAGGGACCTAAAGAAGAGGAGACAAAAAAGTAAAAAGTAAAAAGAATACCCTAGGTACCCATACCTACGACATCTAAGCTTTTAACTATCTCCACCGGGTTAAGAAGGAAAGGAAAGAAGCAGCGAAACAAGCAGAAGCAGGCAGTCGGAGCAGTTCAGCGCAAGCAAGCAGGCACGAACACGAATTCCCGTCGATCCTTCGTCTAAGTCTAGTGAGGATCTGAATTCTTCATCGATCTACCCGGTTAGGTGTCTTCTCCCTCTTGTTCGTAACAGGTTACAAGTTGCCATCTGCGAGTAACAAGGTACATGACAAGGAACGGCCTGCGACGAAGAACTTGATTGAACCTGGGTCAAATAGGTACCTTACCTGCAGCCCGGAAACGCTAAGATTGTTAGTTGCACTGGAGGATTCGACCGACAACTCGAGAGTCCCCATTAGGTGCCTTACCTGCGTATACCTGTGGCCTACCCTTACATAACCCGAGGTAACTTGCACTTTTGTTACGTTCAGAATCACCAAGCACAATATCTTACCACGTACGGGATCCCCTCGAACACCTGAAAGTACCTGGGGGATTTCCTGCGTGAAGTATCTATCTACCTTTGGTTAGGTACCTGGCACGTGCGGTACCTCCAGCTGTGGTACTAGTTGTGGTACTTCGAATTTCGGAGGAAGACGCGGTCGAAGTGCTTGACAGTTGCGTCCCTGGCTTGTAACTGGGACCACGCATGTACTCCCCAGCAGTACATTGACTTCAGACCTGTTGCACAAAGCACGAGCAAGAAGCGCAGAAGGACCCGTAACTAATAACACCTCACAGCCCAACCTAAGTCGCTGCTTGCATTTTGCATTGCCCGCGTCGCCTAAAAAAAAACATCCACCATCCACTATCCACCATCCACCACCGCACGCTAGGCCACATACATACGTTACCACTATACATCGACTATACATCACTATACACATACCACACATACGCATACCACGGGTGCAGTACAGTACCTTTGCATTAGTACCCGTACCCTCTTGTCTTTTTTCCCTTTTCCTTTTTTTTTTATCGCCTGCCTTGCCCTGCGCTGCCTTGCCGTTACGGTCGACTTGGCTGCAACCCTTTCCACCCCGACCATCTTTTTTCCCCAAGATCTATCAGATTCACACACTGCCAACTCGTGAATCTTCTCTTTTTTTGGGGGTCCACCCCCCTACCACTTACAGCATCTTAACCTATTCTAAGTTCGGCTCTAGCCCAGACTCGAGAGCCGTCTACTGCCTGTGGCCACTGTTGGTTTGGGTCTGATTTCTTTTTTGGGGCTGGAGACATCCCTGTCCGACTCCCTGAATCTGTCAGGTCTGTTCGAACTGGGCTCGGTGCTAGTTTAAACTGGAAAAGCACATTGCGAGACCTGTGACTCGAGCCTGGTTTTTTTATTTTATTTTATTTTTCCAAGTCTTTTATTTTTATTATTTTTATTATTTTTATTATTATTCTTGACTCTTACTAAGAGGAGCCCAACTCCATTTCATAATCCGGCCAATCCAGACCAGAGGATCTGCCGTCCGGTTTGCGCAAAACACGCCCCGACGAAGGGTTACCGACCGTGGGGCCCCTTCGAATAAGGCGCTCTCACGTTTTCGCTACTTTAGATTAGACCCTCTGGTTCCCGTTCTGGTTTCGACAAGGCCTGATTTAGTTCACTGACCTAACCTGAACATTACTCCGCTGATATTCAGTTGAGGTCAGCCCTCACGGGTAAACCCAACTATCCTTGGGTTGTACGGCGGGCACTTAGGTTCTAAAACGTTCAAAGCCTCGCGAGACACAGACCATACACACATATCCGCACGGAGAGAGAGAGAGAGAGAGAGAGAAGGAAGAGGCCGTGCCGCATCTGCAACTTTATTAACCTTCGGTACTTAGTCCGTCAACATCGAACGAACAGCCTCTTACCTACAACCATATAACTACATTACCGTCTCTACTTTCGCAGCCGACAACGTCTCCTTGTCATCCCTTTCTGACCAATCCTCGGCCGCGCACAACCTACCTACCTACCTACCTTACGTACATAATATACACATCAGCCCTTCCTTCGACTGCCTACCTGCCTGCCTACTCGACTATTCTTCATTCCCTCCCGCCGCCTCGGTCCCCCCATATACGATCCTCTTCCTCCATCCTACCTGGACCACTTCCCTTTTCTACCATCTTCCCGACGGATGACGGCAGTCGATTCGCACCAACAATATTATCTTCGGGACACATGCATACGGAGACGTCATCGTATTGTAGTCTACCTCAAGCTTCAATTACCCGCCAACTACCACTCGACGAGAACCTAGAATACACCGTCCAGAACGTGGTTAGTCGCTCCTTTGCGCCCTCGATTCCTTCACACCCCTTTTCGTCCGGTGCTTGAATAAGTCGAACATATCATCTTGCATCATTTCGCCAGCCTTAGCGTGATATTCAACCTCCCTTCCCACCCCTCCCTCTTCAACACTCGGAACTTTTAAGGCTAACCAGCCCAGTCTATTCTTTGTTTTATAGTCCCATATACCTAAGAGAACATTCTCGCATACATACGACATATATAATAGGTTTCCTCCAGTTTCTCCCGAAAAAGGCGACGTTTGGGGAAATCGGCTACGTACCACGACCACCCTACCGCGATCACCAGCCCACGATCGCTAACGATCCTCGACGGGGACGGGACAGCGCAGCACTGCCATTCCTCGCCACCCCCGGATCCTTCTATAAAACATTTAAACCGGGTAATAGTGGTTTTCGTAGATATGACTACGACAGTGAGTGTCTATATCCTCCTACCCCCCAGTATTAGTGATGGCTCGGGGCTACCATATAGCCTGGCGCGCTGTCGCTTGACAAACGTACACAGTAGATTAAGCAGAAGCTGCTGCGTACTCTCGCCGGTGATCGAATCATGGGCCGTCCGCCATTATACGTCGCGTTTAGTTTGGGTTACTGTAGGCTGACACTCGTCCCCAAGCAGACACGGCCTAACGGCTTTCCCAACCTCGCCATGGGAAATTCGTCGAGCGACAAGGCTTCGCAGCCCATCGGATCGACCTTTGGCCATTCAACTTGGCAACCTGGTAGCATATGGGGAAATAGTATTGGCGGCTCGCGGAATTCACGACGGGACGTGGCAGGCTCAGGAGGTGTGTAATATGCCGGGAGTAAGCGAGAGTAGTCCTCGCCGATAGGAGCTAACGTGCGCCGCAGAATCGGACGAGCACTCGCCCAACGCCCCTTCGGGCTCTGCACAGTTGAACTCGCACTCTCAAGCCGGCCCGTGGGGTTCTCGAAGCGCCATATGGAACCCGACAGGGGGTGCACATCAGCCTTCATCATCCTCTGGTAGCACTTCGCCAGCACGCACGAGGAACGGGTTCCAGCATAACTTCACCGAGACCCAAGGCAGCTCACATATCTTTCTACGAGCGCCGGTAGGTCAGAATACGTCTGTCGCCCCGAGTAGGACGTTGGCCCCCGGCCCCGCCGATCCGCCAGCGCCGTCCTACAAGTTCCCGGCTAGCTTTGGGGACTCCGCCAGCGATGAAAGGGGGAGTCCCAGCTTGTATGGTTCGAATAACAACGCACAATTAGAACCGGACGCGTCTGGTATTTACCGACGCAACTCGAACGATCCATCATTCCCTAGCCTCGGACACAGTAGACAACCTACTCTCAGCGCACGGCAAACTGACGCCGATATGCAAACATCTTCTCACCACTACGGCGATAACTCGCGTTACCCGTTCGCCGAAATATCGAGCCGCCCCAAACCCCAGGCGCAGCGCCCTTCCATCTCCGGGATTTCGGCTACGTTGCCGTCAGAGCCCGGGCGCTCCAACCCTTTCTCGTTTCCGACTGCGGAGGCTAGCCACGACCTGGAGGATAGTTTCGCCCGAGCTCTGAATATGGAGGATGGCCCCGAGTCTCTTCCTGCGCCTTATATGCAAGCTAACGGGCACTTTAACCTTGCCAGCCAACAGTTTCAGTTTAACCCAGCGTCGCAATGGCACCCTGATTCAGCTAATTCGAGGGCATTCGGCCAGAACGCGCAGGACTCCTGGGCAGCAGACCCGCTTTCTGCGTCGCTTTACACCGCAAGGAGGGGTCAAGGCGAGAGAGGCTCTTCCGCTGGGAGTTCCTATCGTCCGAGTGTCAACAGTCCGAGAGCTTTTTCTGGAACCCCAAACCCAAGGGCCGACCCGTGGAGTAGACCGGGATCGCGAGACCCGAGGACGCTTCAGGAGGTCGATCGAGCGCAGCAAGGTTCGCAGTACTTACAGCAGCAATCCGGATTCTATCAAGCGAATTACTACAATGCCGGCCTCACCCCATTCTCAGCCCCATACGACCAGTACGTGCCGAATCAGAGCTTCCGCTCCCAGGTGCAGCTACCAAGTTACGGTTTCCCCATGAACTTCCAAAACCTTCCGGGTCCTATGCGACCCAGCAGAGATCAGGACCCTGGCAAAGGTGTCCGCAGCGTGCTCCTAGAAGATTTTCGGAGCAACGCTAAATCTAATAAGCGCTACGAATTGAAGGTGCGTTGCTACATGCTTAAAGCTATGGTAGATCATGGAATTGACCTAAATACAGGACATCTATAACCACATCGTCGAATTTAGTGGCGACCAGCATGGCTCGCGGTTCATTCAAGATAAACTCCAGGGTGCTAACAGCGACGAAAAAGATCAAGTCTTCCGAGAGATCGAACCTAATGCGCTCCAACTCATGAAGGATGTCTTCGGAAACTACGTCATACAGAAATTTTTCGAGCACGGGAACCAAGTCCAGAAGAAGATAATTGCGACGCAGATGAAAGGAAAAATTCCAGAGCTCTCGACCCAGATGTATGCGTGCCGTGTTGTACAGAAGGTGAGACTAAGAGGAAGGGTCCTGCATCGATGAGTATGTTACTAACTACACACGTTAGGCGCTCGAGCACGTGCTAGTCGAACAGCAGGCTGAGATCGTAGAAGAGCTGAAGCCTGAGATCATGCGGATTGTGAAAGATCAGAACGGGAACCACGTCATCCAAAAGATCATTCAGCTGGTGCCGCATCTCTGCGTGCCTTTCATTATGGAAACGTTCCGCAACCAGATCGAGGCCTTGGCGTCGCACAATTACGGGTGCAGAGTCATCCAGCGGATCCTGGAGCACGGAAGGGACGAAGAGAAGAAGAGTCTGATGGCGGACCTCCACGCTTGCGCGGCTAAGCTTATAACGGACCAGTACGGAAACTACGTCACTCAGCACATCATCGAGCACGGTGAACCGGAGGACCGGCGACGGGTGATCCAGCTCGTCCTCCAGAAACTAATCTACTTTTCGAAGCACAAATTCGCGTCGAACGTGGTTGAGAAGTCGATACAGTTCGGGACGGCCGAAGACCGAATGGCCATCAGGAGTCAGATCACGGCTGTGCACAGCGACGGTACTAGCCCGCTTCAGCTCATAATGAAGGACCAGTTTGGGAACTACGTGATCCGTAAGCTTGACGCCCCTTATCCTCCTCCCCTGCGGCGCGCCGCGACTAACTAGCTCAACAGAGAAATTAATAAACCATCTGAAGGGCCCGGATCTCGAGTCGTTCATAGAGGAGATGAGGCCCCACTTCGAGAACATGAGGAAGTATAGCACCGGGAGGCAAATTACGGCCCTGGATAAGCTGATGTCAGCCAGCTCTGCCCCGTCAGAGAAATCAGGATCTGCCGCCCCACCAGGGGGACCGGGATCTACTACGACGTCCGCCAGTCCCACGACGCCGAATCTACTCGTGGAGGTTAACTCGGCGGCACCCACTCCGTCACTTACCATGGAGCAGAACAGCCCGGAGAGTAGTAGCCCGCCCAGTACGGACGCCGGCGTGGAAGAGTCCATGGACGAGAAGAATACCAAGGCGTCTCCTCTAGGTCAGACCTACGGGGCGGTCGAGGTTAACGAAGCGTAAGACAGCAAAAGAACCCATGTTCACCATGCCACTCCGGGACTTGTTTTTTTGTTTTCGTTTTTTTTTTTTCCATCCATACCTTTCGGCCCCCTCTCGGCATCCTTACCCAGGTATCCGGCCTTATATGGGCTAAACGGGTTCATCGCTTTTATTCGACGATTTGAAATTGACGCTGGCGCATAAAATCATAGCACTGCAAATAACGCAAGAGATACAGGGGTCTCTAAAGTCGGTTGAGACGACACAGTACGACATACAACATAGCACATAATATCTGATTTTTAATGGTCTGCCTCGCATCGCCGGGTTTCCATTCTGACGTGTCCTTTTCTTCGTAAATTGGGTTATTGGCACTCGCGACCGGGCTTAGGAGACGGTCGTTTTCTCACATCCATGTCTATTAGGCGTACGGCGCGGGATAAGGGGCGGGGGTGGGAAGATGGGTTAGGGTTGGGAACTCAGGGCAGATCATAGGGCATTTGGCGCGAGGTCATGGGACGGAAATAAAGAGCGGCGAGCCGTCGCAGGGAACAGACCGACGGCCAGACGAGCACACAAAAAGTGAGAATTATTCGCAGAGCAGCATTTGTATTTCTATCTAACCACTCGACGGCATGTATTTTTCCTTGCCGGTGCTGAAAGGTAGACGCTCGGCTTAGACATGACACGCGCAGAGAAACACATAGAATCGAATGCCAGTTATTGTACAAAACTTGACTTGGTTCTGACCAGCTCTGACTTACTGTTCCGGGAGAGTTGTGATCTGACGAGATGATCCCTTTTTTCCCGAATAGGGTCGAGAATGGTGCGTTGCGAAACTAGTGGCTAAACAGGACCAGATCATTCGTCCGTACTAGCCACCTAAAGATAAGGTCAATACAAGCATACATGAATGTGCGTGCGAGGTAGCCAAGTGTCTAGGTACGTTTACGTCCCGGGGGTGGGAAGCCCTATGGGATCGAAAGGATCACGGTGTGAAACACGCGGTCGCGGCCCCGGACGTCATCTGGGGGCCTTATCTTTTATTTTATTTTGTTTTATTTTCTTACCGTATAGTTCCCGTATCTTAGGTAATCGAAGGAAGATTGAAGGCCCCGGATGATGTGATTGATGGTGGTTGGGTTGTGGTTAGGTAGGTAGGTAGGCAGTTAATCTATCGAGTAGGTGGTGTCTATTCCGTACCCTTATATTCGAGACGTACTAGTAGGTCATAGGTAGGTCGTAGGTAGGTCGTAGGTAGTTAAGCCGACTTACTAAACCCCCTGATTTAAGTGTACATACAGGATAGACGCAACCGTATATAAGGCATAGTTACATGCGCTGCGGGTTATGTGGGTAGGTTGCTAGGTACCTAGGTAGGCTTGGGCGCGGTATACGCATCTTGGCGGTGCATATATGCCATGCATGTACACTCCGGGAACCGAAAATAGAATCGGATAGGGCAGGTTTGTTGTAGAGGTGGTAGGTTAGGTAGGTACCTTACCACCTAGACAGACAGAGAATATGTATAAGGTATGTATGTTGGAGTAGGTGTTGCGTGTATACGACGTATACTACGTATACTACGTACGTACGCGCATACCTATATCTATAGGTGTATCCAGGTTACATGCCTAGCGCATCGTAGGGGTTTGTGGTAGGCATGTGGGTATATAGGGGGGTTGGTGGTATCTTGGGTCTATGTATGTATATATTGTATTGTACCTACTTCTATAACCTACAGGATCATCAACTAGTTATACCTTCGTACCAAGTATGTAGCTAGAAATATAAGGTGGGCAGGTGATGTAGGTACATACGCGCATACAAACAGACATAGGTACCTAGGTAGGTACATGACTGATCTAACCAAACCAATGGGAATGCTACGCACGGGTAGTATGCATGTAACCCTACCGAGCCCTCGTCTCGGATCCTTCCCCCCAACCCTCCCTTCCCTAACCCCCGTCCCCCGACCCCGTCCCCCATCCCTCCTTCTCTTCCGATATCCGAAAGAACAGACGGATTGTCTCCTTGGCTACCTGCCTACTTAAGATGGGTACGTGCCACTGCTGTTCTTGAATAGGTAAGGTTAGCTTGAGTCATATAAGGTAAGTCATGTTAACTCTTAAGTTAGTTGGTTTCGTTTTAATGGTTAGGTAAACTCGTAAAACTACAAATTTATTAAGACTATTTCTACACTTATATGAAAAGTAGGTAATTTGTGAAAATAGGAGCTCGAGATGGTTAGATTTTCGCAGTTCGTGGGTTACTTCAGTACGTATTAATCTACATGCACTTAGTTGGAGGGGTGGACGTCCGCAAGCCACATGAGTCAACTCGTAACCCAACATATGTAGGTATTCGTTCCTCGATAGCGAATCGGTGGGAGACGAGCTTGTGTACCCCTTATGTACCCCATTAGTAGGTAGGAGCTAGGGCTGAGGAGGAAAGTTGTAGAATGCTGTGTAGGTCGTTCTGTCAAGTATCACAAACCTACCGGTATCACTTCCCTTCTCTTTTTTTTCGCCCCCGGATAGACCTGCTCTTTCGGCCGGGCCTGCTCCCCCGAGTTACCTGTATCTTTACCTATGCGGTGGCCAATGGCTAGCGCTTACGCCAGGTAGGTAGGTAGATATGTGAGAGAGGCGAGTGCTGCCTATCACTTTATAGATACGTCGCGGGGCACAGGCTGCCTGGAGATACGTCCACAAGGTCCTGAGAGTTGTGATGTTATGCCTATGTAGGAGGTAGATAGGTGGGATGTGCGTTTGGTTGTGTATGCACTTACACGCGCGCCTCGATCCCAACAGTGTAACCCAGCCCCTACCTAAGTACCTACGAATGCGAGTTATCCTCAGGGAAACCGTATATCCTAGGCATACTCAGGTTTACGAGGCCCGCCGCTGCCGCCTTGTGAGCAAGCATATATCATATTTGTCTTACCGCTCAGACTAGGTATGCAGTCCGGAGGTAACGCCTGGGTGTTGCGACCAATCACTGTATCGCTGCAAGTGGGTATTTTTCAAGCCATCGTGGGGGTTAGACGTAGGGCGAGGGGGGATACGTACTGTTACATTGAGATGAGAGATCTCTGTTGATCTAGTTCTCAGGTAGATAGGTCTTGGCTACATTGCCACTTAGTAAGTAGGAAGGCGGACTAAGATAGCCTATAGACCTCTGGTATGTGTGAAAGTGCATCAAGAAGTGGTACGTTGAGTAAATGAAGGAGCTATTGACTGGACATCGTTCATATCACCTTCAAGCTTCTAGTGGTTCGGCCGCTTGAGAGCACGATTTATACACCTACGCTACATGGGGGGTATCATTTTGAAGGCTAGGAAATATCTAATATTCGTAGTCCCTACGTTATCACAACTGCGTAAATCTTTCTGGCTTATGTATCCTTAGCGAATGGCGATCATAAATAGTGACCAGCTCACAAGCCGCAGCCGTTCTAAGGTCGGGAGATTCGAGAGAAAATTTACGTCGATCATTACCGTTCCTCTCTTAAGAACTTCTGTATTAAAAGTACTCTATTATCGGCGTGTAACTGGGCTATGATATGAATAGTAGAATGTGAAAGATGGTATAGTTCTAACTACCTACCTGGGTCAGGATGTTCTATGGGTGGGTAATTGGCGTCGTAATTAGACCGTTCGTTCTCAAATAGGGGCCCATTCAGCCCGCCTCTCTACACGCCCCGTTTGCGTACTGTCGGACAAGCGTAGGACAACGAGTAGGACAACAAGTAATGTGCGCGTCTATCGTAATCCTATGAGCCATTTTGACATGATCAGGGCTTCCGTCTCGACGATTCCCCGCGGATTCCTGCGCTTTTGGCGACGAACTAGTTACATCACACTTCGATTTAATTGGAAAATGAGGTCGCAAACGATTTGAATCCTCAGAAGTGATATGAACGCTGCCTTCGTTCCTTAGGTGTAACTGATGCGACCAATCGGGCACATCCACCTCCCACCCCCTAAACTACGGATCATCTTCAACAGCGAGGAGCCCCGACACGACCCCACCGACCCCATCCGTGTGGCTCGTGCAACCCGGTCTTCGGGCTCGTCACGATGCCGCTAGATGTTTCGAATATGTAGCTCCTGAGCAGACATAGGGGATGCGACGCAAGCTGCGCGAGAACTAGGTAGCTTGAAGTCGTAACAGACGTGTCGTCGACGGTATGGAGGGCTCGGGGTGCGGTACAATGATGCGGAGACTCTCGCCCCTGATCAAGACAAGAGGTGAAAGAGATATGCGTACTGGCATGTGTATATAAGTCTGTAAGAAGTGTATGGATTTAGAATATCTTGTTCTCTCGTACCATCACCATCTTCGCTCATCCAAGCACTAACTCACAGTATCTCTCGGCTCAACGTAACCAACGAAAAAAAAAAAAAAAACAGAACTCATCTCAAACCCACCCACCGCAACAATGGTCAAGGTCCTCGTCCTCGGCGCAACCGGCAACCAAGGCGGCGCGACCGCGCGGGCGCTGCTCGCGTCCAAGCAGCAGCAGCACACGGTGCGCGTAGCCGCGCGGGACCCGGCGTCGGCGAAGGCGCGGGAGCTCGCGGCGCTGAGCGCCGAGGTGGTGCAGTGCGGCGACTGGGCGACGGACGCGGCGGGGCTGGAGCGCGCGTTCGCGGGCGGCGTCGAGGCGCTCTTCTTCTTCTCCGTCATGCGGATCGCGGACCTGGAGGCCGAGCTGCGCGGCGCGCAGGCCGTGCTCGCGGCCGCGCAGAAGGCCGGCTCCGTCCGCACCGTCGTCTACAGCAACGCCACGGGCGTCGGCCGGTATAAGGAGCGGAAGGGCTGGGATGCCATGCCGGCTCTAGTGAGTTATTGGACTACTAAAGGTATTCACCCCTTTTCTTTTAGGTCTTCCTTCGACTCGTGTTCTCTTATAAGTGTGGTGGTGTTTGCGTTCCTTGGGAGGGAGAAAAGGGGGATGTGGAAGTGGTAAGAAGTATTTGGAAGCTAATGCATTCGTGAAAATAGCCAAGATAGAGGAACTCATCAAGGAGGGCGGCTTCGAAAACTACACCTTCCTGCGACCCGGCGAGTTCATGACCAACTACACGTCTGAGGCGTCACGGATTCTGTATCCCGAATGTAAGTACCTTATCTATCGAACCTAGGTAACTTACCTGTCTATTCCCAAGCATCAAACACATCCCTACTTCTAACCTCGGGGCTGGAGAGATTCTCACCGAATAACCCCTCTCCTTATCCCCTGACCCCTGGATCGCCTCACTACCTAGACAAGAACCAGCGCCTATAATCACCAAAACCAGCCCTACCAAACTAACTCCCTCCCCACAGTACTCGCCGAAGGCGTCATCCGCACCGCCTTCCCCTCGACGCACAAGCTAGGCGTCATCGACCCCTTCGACATCGGGCGCGCCGCCGCCGCCGCCATCGAGTCGCCGGAGACGTACTCGGGGCAGGCGCTGGAGCTGGTGGCGGAGCACATCGCGCTGGGGGACCTGGCGGCGCAGCTGAGCGAGGGCGCGGGGAAGAGCGTGCGCGTGGAGACCTTGTCGCCCGAGCAGGCGGCCGAGGTGGCCAAGACGAACCCGCTCGTCGCTGGGCAGATCATCCGCCTGGACCCGAGCTGGGCGCCCGTCGAGGCGAGGGATTACGGCCTGGGGTTCAGGACGTTCAAGGACCATGTTAGAGAGAACAGGGAGGAGATTAGGGAGGTTTTTAAGCATCTGAAGTAGAGCTTGTGAAAGGAGGTGGTTGTTGTTGTTGCTTCGGTAGGAAGTGCTGGGCGTGAGAGGGGATGGGAGAAGGGGATAGGAGGATAGGAGGTTGTGGGTAGAATGCCAAGTTAGATATATAGTTGTTTGGAGGGAGGTGGTGGATTTGGTTATGTTCCTTGAGACTGAAGTTCTCACTTCGAAGTATCATGCGCTCTTTTTTCCATAGGTCATATATCTACGCAGTTTCGCAAGCAATTCTCGTGAAATAGGTACCTATATTTTAGATTCGATATTCTAGGTAGGTAACTACCTATGTATGCTACCAGGATATACATTAAATTGGGTGCCTAAGGGACGGAGGATTACCCTGCCACACGCTCATTATCAAGGCCCCCTATTATCACCTAGGTATATATGGTAATGAGTCCGATAAGTCACAGCGCAGATAACCGTAATGCCACAGAGAGGAAAGGTTCGGATAATCCTCTAAAACCGTTATATTCATGTCATAAATAGCTTCATGCTGATGCTCATGCTCACGCTTGCCCTTATACTGATGCTACGCTCGCTGTCCTCCGTTTCTAACCTATCCCATATCCCACCCCATCCACCGAGCACAAAAACCAACAGGCAAAACAGAAGGACAAAATGCCAGTGGGTATACGAGAACGCCCGCTAGTGAGTTAATCCTCAACGCACCGCTACTCTTGTACTTCTCCACTCCCCCCTTTTCTCTTCGTCTCCTCATCTTCTCATCTCCTCATCTCTTCGCTTCTTCACCCTTCACTTCCCCGCCGAACCCGGCGCGAAGAACACAACCTGGACCGTAATATCGTCGCGTATATCCCTCGAATTCGGATACCTAAACGTCAGCGCGCCCCGGACCATCTGGTCGTCCGCACCACCCAAGCCGTTGCGCACGAGGTGCACGGCGGCGTTGGCGTCGCGCAGCGTGGCCTTGCGCTCCTCGAACCGGCACTGCTGCTTGCGGCCGAGGACCACGGGTTCGAAGTTTCCTTCCTGCTGCTGCTGCTTCTGTTGCTGCGTTGAATCGCGCCCCTGACTCTGCCATTCCACCCACCGACCAACGAGATCGACCGCCTGCTCGCTGCTCATGGTGTCCCAGAGGCCGTCGGTAGCCAGGATCAGGAACGAGGGCTGGAACTGCGGGATCTTGGTCGTGGTAACGAGCGGCTCGGCGGTAAGATACGGGCCGTCCTTGTACGCGGCGTAGCGCACGGCGGAGGGCAGGCTAAGCCCGTTGTAATGGTTGCGCAGGTTCTCCTTGAGGCCGGCCGTCCACTTCCACATGCCGTCGCCGAACGTGCGCGACGGCTGCATGCCCCAGACGCGGCCGCCCTGGACGACGTCGGGCTCGTCGGGGAACTGCGCGCGGATCCGCGCGACCTCGCCGGGCGTCGCGCCCGTGCAGTCCGTCGTCAGCTCCGCCGCCTCCCACCTGCCGTCCGCGGCCCTGCGGCCCAGCACCGCCCGGCAGTCCCCCGTCGACGCCACGGTCAGCTTCCGGGTCTGCGGGTCGAGCAGCGCGAGCAGCGCGCACGACCCGGCGTACGCGGCCTCGAGCTTCCGCGCCTTCTCGGCGAACGGCAGGTCGCTCTCGATGGTGGCCAGGGCGGACTTGACGAGCGCGTCGTCGAGCGCGGTGAAGGCCGACTTGACGGCCTGCTGGACTTCGTCGTCGCTCAGTTGGCTCCCGTCCGCGGGCTTGGCGGCGCCGAGGGCCCGCCGGACGTACGGCACCAGTTGCTTGGTGAGGAGGTTCGACAGCTGCCAGCCGCAGTGCCCGTCGAAAACGCCCCAGGCGAGCCAGTCCTCCGCGTTTCCGCCGAAGGGGCTGGAGAAGGAGCCGTGGATGAAGGCGTCTTCGCAGGGGCTGTTGGAGGCGAGCTGCGTGCCGTCGTACCTTGTCACGGGCTTCCCGCCCCCGCGCAGGGAGAAGGCGTGCTCGTTCAGCTGGCGGGTTATCTCTTCCGAGGTGGGGGTGGGACTGTAAGCAATCTCGTCGGACAGGCCCAGCTCGTTCAGGTCAGGAATGCTGGCGTTTTCCTTTTCCGGAGTACCGGGCGCTTTGGCGAAGGCCGGGGCCCCGCTCTCGCTACGAAAGGCAAACCAGCACATAAGTGCGGCCGATGCCAGCCCTGCGGCGAAGGAAACGGCTGCGGTGCTGGTTGAGAATGGCCTGGCTTGCGTCTCACTGCTTGAGAAGCGCGCCATGGCTCTCGGCGTGGGCTGAGACAAGCGCGTCATCGTAGTAAGACGCGGCCGGTGACGGAGGAGCTGGCGGGCGAACATGTTTGCAGACGATGCATGAGCTGGGCTCGTATCGTTGTAGGACCGGTTTGCGGGGATGAGATACCTTTTTGTTTACCTGTGCTACTGCTACGAGGTGGGTTTAGATTGGGCTGTCGGGCTGAGTTGTTAGAGAAGAGAAGATTGGATTAGTGGTAGAATTTCCCCTGATGAGTATCGGTGAATGAGTGAGTGCATGTATTGTGCCGTCCCTGATTTGGTGTAAGCTTTCCGAAGTAAGGTGCCCAACCCTCAACTCATCAACTATTCTCCGACGTAGTCTCTTGGGCATATGTCGCCCGTTTTGTTACACGTTACTTGTAACATGTCAGCTTGCCGGCCAGACAGTTTAGGTAGGTGTTCACGATATGACTCCTCTAATAGAGCCATCTTTTGATTTCCAGACTGAGACTCATGTACACGGTTCCACGCAACAAAGTAAACGGGTAGTTTGCTGAGGTAGAGCGCCCTAACACACGCCCTAGACAGGTCTCGGTGTGAAGTTATTCACTCTTCATCTCTTCACCCAATAAGATAGAGACCATTTGGAGTACCTATATTAGATATACATAAGAGAATCTCAGAACATACCTGGCTAGCTGTTCAACTGCAAGTAGGTGTGTATATGTGCCGATTACTAAAAAGGGGCCAAGGCGTTAACCGAGCCCGACTGCACCGAGTCCGGGATGGAATCTGGAGAAAGATCGTGGGGGGAAAGTTTGAGGCTGGCGAAGGATTGCCGGGTTGGGTACTGGATGTAGCCCCTTCTACTGCTACGTATGGTGCGGTACCTAACGGGTACGCGTACGAGGGTGGGACAGCCCCTAGACGAGCCGAGGTCCCCACCATAAATCGGCGGTAATATGGGGCCCGCCAAGGGGGGTCTTACAGGCAAGCTCGCTTTGTCTTAGGGTGTTGTCTTAGGGTGTTATAGTGAGGCATGTTATACCGCGTACCCAGTCAGAGCTGTGCTACCTCATTATCTACCTCCATATAAGACATACCATGGTATATAGGTAGGTAGGTATGGTATAAGCCTCCCTTACATGTTGATTTATGAAGACAATTGCTACAGTTACATTGCACATGAATACGCTATACCATCTAATAAATTACGTAGAAAGACATGGCCGAAGCGATTAAACTCACGTACACCGGCCGCATCGCCATTATCACCATCGACAACGAGAAGAAGCTCAACGCGCTCACCTCACTAGGCTACTGTGCTCTAGCCAGGGCCCTGCGCGAGATCGCCGAGCATGACGAAGTCTTCATCACCGTCTTGACGGGCAAGGGCCGCTATTTTTCAGCGTAAGTCTAGTTTGTTTATACCTATGCCTTTGAGATCCGCTTCAATGTAGCCACGATGATAGATATGTATCTGCCCCCTATATATCACATACCCATATCCTACATATATCCACGTAAAGCTCACCACTAACCCACACCCCAGCGGCGCCGACGTATCCGCCGTGTCCAAGCCAACCGTGCAAGCGCAGTCCGACGCCTACGAGCAGTGGCTGCGCAGCTTCGCGGCTGAGAACCTCTCGCTAACGCGGGCCTTCTACACGCACCCGAAGATCCTCGTGGCGGCCCTCAACGGGCCAGCGGTGGGGCTATCCGCGGCGGTGACGGCGTTCGCGGACTTCGTCTACGCGGCACCGCACGCGTTCCTGTTCATGCCGTTCGCGTCGCTGGGGCTGGTGGCCGAGGGCGGGGCGTCGTACGCGGTGGTGCAGCGCCTGGGCATCAGCAAGGCGAACGAGGCGCTGATCCAGAGCCGCCGGATCACCTGCGAGGACCTCGTGCGCACGGGGTACGTGAATAAGGTGTTTGACTGCGAGAAGGGCGATAGCGACAGGTTTTTGAGGATGGTTATGAAGGAGATTGACGACACTATGGGTAGTCATCTTAATAGCGAGAGCCTACTCGAGATCAAGGCGCTCATCCGGAAGCCGTATAAGGATATCATGGAGCAGCAGAATGTGGCCGAGGTGTTCGCCGGCATAGGCCGGTTCGTGAGGGGTATTCCGCAGGCGGAGTTTGATAAGATCGCAACGGGCAAGAAGAGGCATAAGTTATGAATACCTGTATATATCTGATCTGCGCGGTTTGGATATGTTTTCTTTGTATTTTCGTATCACTTGATCGGTCGTGTCTTACGGGTATCATGCAAGCAGCTCAAATAATAGGCTTGTCCTTTCCCAATACTCTCGCGATGCTTTCGCTAGCCTGTCCTTGGCTTCGCTTCCTAGCCCAGTCTTTTTGAATACTTCTTCAGTAAATTCCCCGAACGACTTTTCCGAGGAGACGTCGGTTCCAAGGCAATGTTGAAGAAGGTGGATGTCATAAAGCCACTGGATGAAAACGTCTTTGCTCTTTTCGGATTTCCCCTGGGAAGTCTCCTCGCCTGCTGGCGGAACTTCGCCTGTTTCTGTGGCGCTGCTCCCCTCTTCCTCCTCATTTCCACTTGTTTTATCCGTCTCTTCCGTGCTTACTACATCGGATTTAAGCTCCTTGTTCCAGGCCTCGACGAGTTGCCGCCCAAAAGTTCGCTTTAGGACGTTCACCGCGGCAGGCGTCCAGAGGTCCAGGCCGCTGTCTCCCATAGACATGATAAGGTCGCGTAAAAGCTTGAATGTGCCGGGCGAAGGTTGCGCCGGCAAGGCCGGTTCGCCTTCCCACAGAGCCCTTCCGGCAACTCGTTTGCGTGTCAGCGCCGTCGAAACAAATTCTTCAAGGGGAGAGGTTGACACGTGAGCCGCCAGTTTCTCATGCAGGGACGGGACATTTTCAAGGCCGAACGACTTGACGCCTTCGAGCTTCGGTAATCGGCCGCGAATATCCCGTAGAATACGCAGGAAGTACATAGAAATAGGACCATTATCTGCGCTGTCTGAGCTCGACTTCCAGGCGTCTGTTAGGTGCTCGTTAAGATCTCCGAAGGCATTCGTGATGGCTTCGTCCAGTCTCTTTTGTAATAATTCGGGATCGTCTCTGCTCAGCAGCTTTTGCCGGGCTGCGATCACATCCTCATCCTCTATCTCATCCGTATCGTCATCCCAGCGTTGGCGTCTGAGTTGGTCGATGGAATTGCTAACACCGTCTACGAGGTGATGCCACTCTTCATAACTGGTGACTACTCGGGCTACTGCATCGTTTCTCCCGTACAGCCGAGAAGTGACCTCACGGGTAATGTGGCTAGCGCCGCCAGAGACATCCATATCCAGCATCTCTTCGTCCCATAAACTGCGGTGCTGGTCGGTCGTTCCAGGTTGCCAGGCTTCGATCGTCGCGGTCACCTCGGATCCGACCAGCTTGAGCTTCGCAACCTTGGTCTCCAGGATGTACAACAGACGTTCGTCGATAGCTTCCCGCAGTCCATTAAGCATAACAGATGGGTCAAACCCTCGGGCTTTTCCGCCGTCCCTGATCCAATGCTGCAGAACACTAGTCCGCAGATCCACAATGGTCTTAAACACGGTAAGATGCTCGAGGGTATTCCGTAGGCCCTGAATGAGGATCTCTCCACCTTTGTTTGCCCAATTCGTGAGCATTTCTCTCGCCTGCTTACCCTCTAGGTCGTCGTGCCGAATGAAAGGGGTGAAGTACTGTATCTCGTCCCCGCACCACTTCTCTAATATATCTAGTCGGAGGCCTTCCAGTCCTCGGAGCGACTCGTCCGACAACAAATGCTGCCTCTTTAGCTGAAGCAAAGCCTCCGAGAGCTTATTCGGTACCAGGGCCTGTACGTCTAGTAAAGTCCTCGTATACAAATCGAGAGCTTTTAGGACGTTACTGGCGTCTCTTTCCTGCTCGTGCTCTTTAAGGTCGAACTCGTATGTTATGGCTTCCGCTCTGACACTCAGGAAGTGACGTAAGATATCCCGCGCCCCGGAGCTGGACGCCAAGCTATACGCGGCCAAAGCCTTGAGAATGTCTCCTCGGTCTGCTCCTTCGCTGGTCTTCTCCAATATCTTCTCGACTGCTCTGAGCAATCTCCTCCGCAAGCTGCTTAGCGTCTTTTTCGCTCCCTCGATAGAACTTCGGATATCCTCGCTCGCATTGTCGGTAGAGCCGAAGCTCGAGACTAGCAACCGTTTCAAGACGAGGACCTTGGCTGCCAGGACCAGCCGGTCTCCTCTGCCCTCACCACCGGTCTTCAACAAGCGTCCGACGGCCAGCCCGCACGCGTTCAACAGCTTCACCCTCGCGACCTGGCTCAATTTCGCGTCGGCATCTTCCTTGCCGCGGAACTTGCTCAGCCCCGACACCTTCCCGCCGACGATGGCGCGTCCGCACACGCCGCCCATGCGGCCCAGTATGTCCTGCGCGGCCAGCATGTCCTCGCGCATCTGCACGATGGTGTCGGCGGTGCCCAGCAGCTCCCGGTAGCTGTTGCCGACCTGGGTGCGCAGACGCGCGGACTTCTCGTCGATCTGGACATGGAGGCTCTTGTGGATGGCGCGGATCTGGGGGAGGGTGTGCGATGTGAAGACCTGGGCCGAGCTGGTAAACGTGGAGGTGTCGGGGGCCGCCATTGTCGGGGTCTGGAGAGTTGGTTATTGCATTAGTCGACTGGGTTGCTGTTTTATTGTTTTCGGTTTGGTGAACTCGGTCTCGCCCGCGGTTTGCGTTTAATTAGGTACCTAACTTTGAACTTTGGAAGTTGAAGTTTAAACTTTGTGGAGCTGGCGTTTGACGGTTTGCGGTTTGCCTGCCCTGCGTGCATGGTACAGTACATAGGTACATGGGTACTTTGGTACCTAGGTACCTAGGTAGGTACCTAGGTAGGGACATGTAGGTAATAACTGACGGAATTCAACTTACGTTATGTCGGCTCACTTCCATCACTTCCTTCACTGATATTGGGTACATTTATCAACGTAGCTACTAGAAACAGGGAAAAATAAAAGAGGTAATGTTCACGTCGTGAACTTATCGTTTTAGTATTTTTAGATGTAGGTATTACGTTTGAATATTTGAACGTGCGAGGCTAGACATCAGGTTGGCGATGGAATTTCGTGACTCCTTTTTAGCTTCATGACTTATAGTCACTTACCGACTCTCATTTTGTTTACAAGGCGAAAGAAGTATCATTCAGCAGGCTAAATCATGGGTTGATTCCGTAGAAGCCCCCTCTTGGGGGATAGTTCCCTAGATATCACTACCTAAATTTGCAAGTTTTCGTTAGCACATTTCTACGTAGACTAGATTAAGACCTCTTTAAGTCATAACCACCACCTCGGTATCAACGGCACATCAATCCCGTCCTCACTAGGTCTATCCTCGAAAAGAAACATCATGCTTTGCTGCAGATCCAGGTCGATATCAGAACCTAGCCCTCTAAGCCTTCTAGATTAACTATAATAGGGCTGATGAAGCTATCGCGTGACCTCACAAGATTCTTAGTTTCACACGAACTTGGATGGTATGACTCGGATTGTTGATTGGATAACTGGTTCAAGGGGAACCCCCATGAGAATTGAAGATATGTAATGAGTTTTGTCAAAGTATCTCAGGGAGAGCAGTACCTACCTATCTGTCTATTCTGCGCCTGATAAGCTCGGGCAACGAACGTCAAAGGGAAACCCGCTCTGAGCTTCTCTCAACTTGACGACACAATGCGCGATGGCAGCGTTTAGAGTAGTTAATTTTCGGGGGGTATACCTTTAGCTTGACCTAGTTATACGCATTATTTGGAAATGCCGAGCGTAGTATCAATGTTACCACACTCTTGGGGATGCTGATGTGAATATGTAGTAATAGATATGCTGAATTCATATCGGTATTTGGAGTTAGGTATGCGTTCCAGGCCGCTCACCCTACGAGCCAGAACTTACGATCTGCGGGGCCAAGTCTGCACCGAGATCAGAATAGAAGTCCTCGCCGAGCTCAGAATATGAGCACTCAGTTTCTGGGGGCCGGACTAGCCCGATATCTAGAGAGGTAGGTCTCTAGCGCCCCGCGGAGAAGCGCGTGTGCTAGCTCAGGCTTGCAACGTCATCTTGCGCCGCCGGTCCCCAGCTTTGATACCGTCGGCCCTTGCTAATGCGTTAGTCGGTCGTCTATTCTGAGAGCTCGCGATCGATCCCCGGAGGGAGGCATCGTGAACCACGTCCTGTTTCAACGATAAAGTACCGATCGTCCCCTGGATCCCGGACCTCCCCATCATGTTAGGCTCTCGAAAGCAGTATCTTCGCTCATCGACTTATTCGCAATATTTCCCCGCATTTTGATAAAGGTTCACACGCGACAATCACGGGCCGGAAACTTTGGAGTATGTCGCTGATTGATGCTAGATTCCATATGAAGGTCCACCCACGCTACTATGGCGTGTGCGTGCGTGCGTACGTGCTGTACTTTGTATGTATGAGGGTTGGTTTGCTCATATGCGGGGGGACGAATCAGGATATCGTGATAAGAAAAACGGCTGAACGGGTCCGAGTAGACCGGACTAGGCAATATCGAGCCCAATACGCATAAGATCTTTTTCCTCTCCAGCCAGTCCATCTTGTGCGATGGACCCTTCACCCAGCCATATGATGTAAAATGATGTTCGGATGTTTAGAATTCTGAAGCCACTTACATGGATACTATTAGTCAAACAGCCTTTTCTCCATGCAGCGCGAGAGTTGATGTGTAGGTAGGTATCTCGGGCTATTGTTGGAGCCTTGGACTCGAGAGTCATCCGGAAAGAAAGTACGTAAAAAGAGCGCAATCCTAAACAATTGCATTCGGGAACGTGGGATATTGGAAGTCACTACGAGACTTTATATTGGATGGATGAGTTGGCAGGATGTGAATGGGGCTATTCGCGCCAATAGCAGCATATTGCATCAGTAATCTTTAGCGAGAGAGCAGGAGAAGGTAAGCTCTTATTCATAGAGTCGTAGCGACAAATTGCCCAAGGTGAATTTGTTACGTAGAAATAACATGGCATCTACCATCAAATATGACTCGTGACAATCGCTCCAAAGCCCGACGATTTTCAAGGGGGCCACCCGGCCACCCCCCAGGAGAATGTCTAGGATTCCCCACAAAGTCTTGTTTGATAGATTCGACTTGCGAGTACGGATGTTGAACCGTGAGACTATTTGCGTATAGACGTACATAGTATACTACGTATATACAAGGACGATACCACTAAGAGATCCTAGAGGCTAGTCTGATCTTACTATATCTAGAGCATCCCGGTGGCTATAACTAGCTCGTTGCATTATACGAGTAACGTAGCTTCGAATATATGTTGGTCTTATAGGCTGATTTCTCTGGTATATTCCCATGAATGGGAAACTTGATAATATGTATCGATCTTACGGATGGTAATGTTTTTCGGGCTCAGAGTCCGGATACGACCTAGCCCTCTTCTCAATTCGACACGTCGCGGACCGCCCTTCTGGAAATAAACCTCATTGATCCTGGTGGTCCGTGGGTGAGAGTCTGCTGCTCAATATTCAGGGTCCTGGCAACCCCCCAACAATAACCCCCCGGAGCTTCGTCGAGCTGCAAGGGCGGAGTGGCAAGACGTACTGTATCGAAATGGTGGCTTGAAATACGGTGAAGTTGATTTGCGGAGTGTGATGGCTGGGGCATCCCACGAGGCGAAGAGGTACCAAGCCGCCCAAGCAGCCCAAGCGAAGGAGGTGTAGGTAAAGGGGTATATGGATCAGCCGATCAGTTACCACACCCGCGCGTTCTTTGATCAACCCGAGTCCAGTGACAACACATATGTAAGCCTTGTTAGGTACGAATCCTAGCCAGGTAGCTGGGATACGCAAAATAGCCTGGATTTGCATATATTTCGATGTCCATTTTACCTGGGTATTGTATCTACCTACCTTTACCTACCTAAGATAAAGTACCTAGGCAAGAAGATACCCAGGTAGGTAGGTATATGTATTCGTCCTGCTTGATTTCCTTTTTGGTTACGGCGGTCGGAGGAGAGGGCTTTTTGAATAATGTAACATTTGTATTTAGGAGAGAGATTAAGGGAGGCATTCTGTTATCTACATGTATCGAAGAAACTGGAAACTTGGAATTGATCTAGGGCTATTCTTGGTCGATCTTGATGAACGTACCGCACTATGTACCTCGATATAATCGACCTGTAAGTCGGAGGTATCGACCTTGTATGAGTGTAGGTACCCTACAGTAGGTACACAGCTCAAGTCCACAGGTACCTTAGCAAGCTTATCAGCAAGCATCTGTAAATTCCAATGGCTACGGCGCCTCAGCTTGAGTTGGACGTTTGGGCCGGGGTGCTAATGGACCCCACACACTAACAGGTACGTGCAATACATCCCACTGCGTAATACAATACGCCTTGGGTACCTCAACGTTGAATGCGACAATACATAAGTAGGTACCTAGGTACACACGTACGTACATGTACCATTAGATGTACACATTATTACACACAACATCATGCTGCGTAAGGTACGTCAAATGGTAGGTGCTAGCTTGGTTCCTGTGCTGGGGTGCGTCTAGGAAGGCACCAAGGAGCTCCAGTCGTCTTTACCTGACTCGAGCAAAGACAAGTGACTATCTTCGCTTCTTTCTTCTTTGTCTTCCCCGAATCAGGCAGGCCACATTGCCTTGGGTACGCATACCTAACTTATTACCGACCCTACTCGCACGTACATGCACACATGCACATATACATAGACCGGTACACAATATACACAATATACATACGCAGATACACGGATACGCTCACATAGAACGAGGGTCACTCGGAAATCCTGCTGGGCAAGTCAGAGCACAAGATACCACACCTCCCCGTGTTATCTCTGCTTGGCTCGCTTGTTAGATAGTCCTGGTCTTGGCTGTCATCAATACCCGTTCTTCCCGCCCCTTCTCAGAACGATACGGTTATCAGGCATCGGGACTGATGTATATAGTCGATCTGCCTCGTCCTCCCTCACCATCTCCGGTTCCCTTACACTCCCTTTGTTGATATTTAGATGTATACCTACGTGTGCCACCCACTCATCCAAGATACCGCAATCCCGACCGGAACCTGAGTCAGACTCGAGGACGGAAAGCATACGGACCGTCTGAAATCACGTATTATCATCTGTCGGCATCACCGTTTCCGCTCAGACTTAGCTGAGAGTTTCGTGTCGCCTATCTTCGTCGTCCGTTCTGTGATGCCTTGTCATCCTCACCAGGCCCAGCTACTCAAGGAGTTGATGAACATACGACGGGACGGGTGGTAGTAGTCGAAATCGCAAGCTGGAAAGATCCGCGCCAGCGACATCATAATTTTTATATCGAGTTTCCACGTCTCTGGAAGCCCGCCGTGCATTTGGGCTGCATCCCGTGGTTCGACGAGACGCTTCGCTGTTACGTACAAGAAATCGTGAACCCCTGGAGAGGGTCTGCATACGACCGCCAATCCAGTAAACCCACTCGACGGACGATTCCAATCGCGGCAACTGACTTTCCGATTCGGTGGCTTTCACGGGGATAAATAAGAAAAAGAAAAGAAATACTGCACTACTTACACCACTTACATACACACGGCGCTGCCACACGACACATACCCTTACAACAACCACGTTCCCTGCGGCTTGTGGCCGGTGGCCCCGCTAGAACTGATTAATTGCAGCAATAGGGTGACGACTTATTCCTTTTACTAACGGGAACCGTTTAAAAAGCCGGGTCTAGTTTCGAGTCCGAGTAATGATGATGGTCCCCAGGTCTTTCTTATACTCGCGTAAACAACCAACTTCTCCGAATCCCGTGCCAACCACGACGCCGAAGCTGCTTTCCCCTAAGAGAAAGGATGACACATCGTCGGAGAAGCGCGCTCCCTCTGCTTCTAAGCCTACGATCACTAAAACAACACCAAGAGAGCGAACCATGGTCAAGCAGAAGGGCCTGCAGTCCGAAAGGTTGTCTCCGCCAAATGGTAGCCCGCCAAGTACGACAATGACAAACGCTGTCGCGCGACCAAATACCCCTTCGAGCGCCGTACAGATCCCCATTAAACCAAAGCAGGACACCGCACACCCGCATAGGCCACGGCCTCATGCGCATGCGCATCGGAAACACTCTTCACCAAAGCGAAATCCTCGGGATGCGCACTCGCCCGATGCCATTCCGCCCTCGGTGGCAGCGTTGCTGGCCGTCACCAGTATCCCCCCGCCCAACCGACGTGGGAGGTCGGGTCAAAGGCAATCTAGGGACTCGTCTAGAGACTCGCGGATGACCGTGGACTCTATTGTGCCTCGATCTCGGGTCTCGGAGAAAGAACTGAGCCAAGAACTGAGGGAAGAGTTTGCTAGGGACCTGAGCGAAATAAGCTTTACATCCTACGATCGCAGTCCGATGGAAGTACTGCTCAGCCCACCCGACGAGATTGATGAGGATGAAGCGTCCATGAATAGCGAAAGCGCATTGACCTCGCCCTTTTCGACCCGCGCAGCTTCGTTTGAAAGCATACCGTCTCTAGGCGACTCTCTCGGAACTAGCTTGGTTACTTCTATCGACTCTCCCGTTACTCCGCGCGGGAGGAGGATCCGGCCGCCAAGGCGCTCGCTCGAGCCGGTGTGCTCACCTCCAGGCGAACATTTGGAGCATCCTCTTTCTACTAGGAACAATTTAGATGTTGACGACCTCGATTTCAGGGTGTTCAATCCAAAACCAAACACGGCAGGGCAGAAACAGACATCTGGGTTGATGCCTCTCAAGTCCGTTTTCAAATCAAATTTAACGGCGTCGCTCCGCGCGTTGCGCTCGGCCGCTCGATCTATATCTAGTTTTACTACATCGTCGATACCCCCCGATGACTTCCTTACTAGATCTATACTCACAATTGACCCGCGGGTTCCATTTACCGACGAGAGGATGCCTCCCGTCCTCGAGGAAGAACCTAGCGAAGCGATGCGGCGTTACCTGAACCCAACTAGTAGCTTACGTCCTGAGCCGCGGGTCCGCTCCGCGTTTCGTAGTTATACTGCTTCTATCCAGATGCAGACTTACAAAGTCCAACGGTCGAGGAACGCTCCGGCAGCTGGTCGTTCAGCCAGTCAAAACGGCAATTCCAACAAATCCCCGAACGCATACGTCTTTCCTCCGGGTCCTCGCCAACGGGAAATTCGCGAAAACTCTGACTTCATCCGTATCGCCGTCCTAGAGCACCTGATGCGCAAGCGCGGCAAACTGGACGACCAGCGCGAAGGGCATGCACGTTGGCTTCTGCCGCCAAGAAAGCCCACATCAAAACCCTACGAAATAGGCCCCGACGGTATTCCTGCGAGGTGGGTTCCAATTTCACAGGACAGTATCTAAATGAGAGTTACGGACTTAATTTGGTGGCCCGGCGCTCCCCATCACCAAGCGCTTTCCGGGTACCGACCATACGATCGTCGAGACTGCAAAATCTATGACTGCACCGAAGGAGCCTCGTGGAGATGGCTAAGATTCAATCCTTGGACGTTGACCGTTGTGGGTTTTCAATACGAGTGGTCGAGACTCGACGGAGAAAGACAATGGCGGATGGCATCGAGGGCTCTGTCCCACTCTGCTACGTCAATGGCGGCTACCGATAAAAGCTTTAGCTTTAGCTTCCGACGAATCCTGGACGTTCCATTACTTCTATCCTGCCGACATCGCCAGTCAAGCTTGATCCACAGTGGCATTCTGGATTCTGGAAGCATAATAGCGCTACCGCAATAGTCTGGATTGTGGGGTATATCCCCTGCTTCGTTTTCCTCTTGCCAGGGCACTGCCGAAAATATTTGACGTGCGGTTTGGTGCGACTTCACCAACTACCTACCTAATTGATGTGGATAGGTGATGCCTTCGATAAGGATATAATGGAGTCTTCGCAGCTTATCGAATTGGGTATCCCGTTTGCTAGTTGCCCGCATGCGCTGGAAGTGCGTTATCTCGCAGGACATCCCAATCAAACTCACGACGCCCTTGGAGCACCGCTACATCAACGTAGTGGCGTGAGACATCGAAGCGGACTAGGGTTGCTTACGACCCACGGAATATGGAACGTTCCTGAATTGCAGCACGTACCAAGCGGCTAGACGAAAAACTGCGCATCCTACGATACCATACCGACCCACGCTTCTCAGCTATTTGCGTCGGGACGAAATGCGCATTTGGCCACTTTAGCTCCCGACTATTGCATACTCTTGTCGTTACATTTTTCTTTGATTCCTTTCGGTCCCTTGTATAATCACCAAAATACCCATGCAACTTGATTCTCTTCTGTTTTACGAATTGGTGTTTCTAGGGGCTCGTCTTCGTTTTTCGTATGCCCGCCTCAGCGTTCGTGGCATATATATGGCGAGCGAGGTTTTTTGTGTGCATTTAGAGGACATTGGGTTATCTTTCTATTCATGAGCGCATCGAGAAGGTATTTTCCGGCTTCGTCAGGTAGCCATTGCATTGCCCGGTGTTGGACATGGAGGTCTTATACTTGTGTTTCATATTTTAGGCCGCCATGAGCGGCAATCTCATCTACATTTGGAGGGTTTGTTAGAGTTAGTGCAGGATGAAGATCTAGGGCATACAAGGGACATTTGCTTTTGTGCGTCGCAAAAGTTCAGATCCGCGCAAGCAGCTGCAGGGACCGTGGGCCTCCGAAAGAAGAGAGATCGGAGGAAGATAAACTAGACCGCCCATCCCTCGTCCTGCAGAAGCCTGCATCAGTGCCCAACTAGGCAGGATAGAAGATTGGGGGTTCATAACCACGGCGGAGGATACCCTGAAGAAAATTTTGTTAGAGTCTAGAAAGAGGGAGGAGATATACTCTAGGTAGACAAAGGCCCAAGCCTAGCGAGAAAGCGATTTATGGTATTGGTTGGCGATGCTCGGGTTATGAGATTGCTACATTACACAGTCGGTCTACTTACATAGGTTGGTTAAATGTTTTACTATAATATGGTCTATGTCTGAATAAGGCTGTTGGATGAGTAGATTTAGGTGATATAGGTGTATCTAGCGAGCGATCGTATGTTCAATGGGAATTGAGGATCAGATATAATATGAACGCGTTCTATGACCCATTCATTATCCAGAATGAAGTTGTTCCAGCACATGGCCCGAGAAAAAGAAATGGTGCAGTACTCGTTTATCTCGAGAGCAGCCACGAGACATAGTTGTAGCCATCCGAACTACACCTATTAATATAATGAGCGACCTTGGGCACCTACAGATAGTATCGCCACACGCCCTCCTGGTTCCCTTTTCTTAGGCAGGTATCTGATCTATATCGTATCACGGTCTCTCGCTACATGTGCCTATATATAAGTCCCCACGAGACAAATTGTGCTGGTACGGGGCGACCGATTGTGAGCTAAGAACCCTAAGTCCTAAGTCCCCACGCTACGCACGCACATTATCTCGGGAGTTCGGGGATCTAGCGTCAATTTTCTAAGACTACGCCCTACACGAGTCATTTAGACAGTCGAAAGACTTGGCGATGGGGAGGACAGAGAGCACAAGTTATGTACCTATTATTGAGCCGATACATATCTTATATACAAGCAGCTTTAGCTTGGCCATTCCACACATATACCATGGTATATAGTGAGGACCTCACCTAGGTGGGTACGCATATATCCATTCGTGTTAGTTTGACAGACGCAGCTATGCGAGCTAGAAAGCATCTCAAAAACAGACTCGAACCCACACACTAGTATTAACGCCTTAGCAACCCTGGACGGACACACGCGCAAAACACGACGCGTCCCACGCATGAAACAGCCTAAGCAATGTAATCCCTATACACCCTCTTCGCCTCGCGCCTCACGCGCCTGCCCGCCTTCCTAATCGCCCTCCACACGGCCTCGGTCGTAGGAATATCCCGCCTCTCTTCTCCCTTCGCCGCAGCCGAAGTCCTGACGTGGTCAGCCATCCAAGCGGCCCACTGCCAGGGGGCGTCGCGGCCGCCGGGCTGGGAGTTGAAGTACTCCCAGCCGGCGACGCCGCCGAAGCGGGGGTTCTCCGAGAGCAGCTCCTGGAGGACGGGGGCCTGGGCGTCGAGGGAGACGTAGCCGAAGCCGTTGGAGGGGTCGGTCAGGAGGCCCATGACGACGCGGTCCGCCGCGAACCCGTCGTCCAGGATCGCCTCGTAGTCGGCGGCCGAGGCGGCGCTGCCCCAGCCGAAGTAGAACTGCGCGTTGTAGAAGGCGATGGAGGACCCGCGCTGCGCTTCCAGGTCGAAGTAGCTGAACCCGCTGAGGTTGCCGCCGCCCTCCGTGAGGGCCGAGGCGACGGGCGCGAGGGTGATGATGAAGCCGTTGCCGAAGTCCTTCTTGAGTCGGTCGATCAGCCGGATGACGCCGGAGAGCGACATGTTCTCCTCGACGTCGAGGTCCAGGCCCTGCAGGTTGTACGTGCCGATCATGTTGTGCAGCGGGGCGTAGAACTTCTCGAACTGCTCATCGTCGCCGTCGAGGCGCCGGTAGGAGCCCTGGGCGGCGCCGCCGAGCATGCCCATGACGGTGACGCCCTTGGCCTGCAGCTGCGCGACGTCGCTCCAGACCTGGTCGAAGAGCGGGCTCTCGGGCGGCTCGTCGTTCAGGTGGATCGTGGCGTCGTCCTGGATGTGGATGGCGGCGACTAGCACGTGCGTGACTGAGACCTCGGGCGCGCTGTTGATGAGCGGCAGCAGCGAGATGTGCTGCGACGCGCTGGCGTTGTACTGGGTCGTCTGGTAGTAGGTAACGACGCGGTGGTCGTCGACAGCTGCTCGGGCGCACTCTGCCGTGGCGATGAGCGGCAGAAGGCTCGCCATCCAGGCGGCTGCTTTTCGCATCAACATCTTGGTCGGGTGCTCTTACTACTTTCTTGCGCGAACGCGGTGGTGTGAGAGGCTTTGTGGACGCTGCCTGAACCGCCCGGGTCTCGTCTCCTTTAAGTGACTGCTATGGCTAAGGTTAAGCTTACGGTTCAAACAAGCTCCCTGCGCAGATCCTCAAGGAACCTGGCGAGTAGGGCTATGCTTCAAGGGAGCGCGGGCTAGCTCTCCCTTAAGTAGACCTAAGGAAGGCGGCTCGTCTACTCTGTTTCGCTCCATGAGATCCAGACGGTATCACAGGCGGATAACTTCAGGCAAGGGCAATGCCGAGACGTCTAGTTGAAACATCTTATCGGTGAGGGGGGCCTCATGCTGTGATGCAGGTACCACTGCCACGGTGAACCGCGGGCAGGCAACTAGCTAGTCCAAGCCCAGCCAGCCATCGTAGTCCTTGGCGCAAAGGTCCACTTAAGCTTCGAAAAGAGGTAAAGAGGTTATCGAGACGGCCAACTGGGTGGGAGTGGCTCGCGCCCAAGTAACAGGAACGGCAGGTGGTCTACCCCGTGACCGACCGACGCGGGTCGCGTCCCGCATCAGGTACTCTGTGCAAGCTCCTCCCGGGAAAGGAAAACAATCCCGGAGAGGTCTTATTCGGCAGGGGCCGTTTAGTAAGCCCATCAAAGCGACGCATAGCCGACCGGACGATCCGCGGTAGCATTTGGAAGTGTTTTAGTCGGGCCTTTCTAACCTTGTCCTTTTGGCGGCTTGACTGCTGCCCCGTGCTAGGTTAGGTATGTCTGGGACAAGGTGAGAAGGAATGGCTATACTACCTTCATAGTAGGTATACTAGGTTTCTATTATATCTGTGCGTGTTTGTGTGTGTGTATGCATTTCTGAAGAGCGTGGCTTGGCTCACTAATCGCCCATTCTATATATATGTGGTACGCCACTGTCCCGGCCGCGATCCTTCGTGGACATTAGCGTGGAAACCGTCCTATGGTATACCCATGAACCCCATAGGCGTGACGTAGCATTGTATAGTTTAATTGAGGTGCCATTAGAGCTGAAAGTACGTAATAGCTTGTTTGATCCTGTGCGTATGTTATTTATTGCCGTCTTTGATATCATAAACATATGCCAGTATATATAGTATAGGTTTATATATATAGCATTTAAAACTTGACTCGGAAAAGTCCAAGAGGAAGAGTCCAAGAGGAAGAGGGGGAAGCCCTTATTGCTTATTAATGGGTCAGGCAGGAACCTCCGCTTCAGCTCCCCCATATAGGTCCCTGATCTGATTTCCCTATACCCTGTACATGTATATGTTGTACATACCTGTACTGCTGCGCATTGTATCTCTGTCTACGGATTAAGTACCGACCCCATATAGTCCTGGTACCCAACGTTTCTATTAAGATCGGTATAAGTAACGCGTTGCGAGGTCATACTTTGACATAAAACTTTTCTAATATGTCGGTTTCTTCGAGGGGGCGTTTATTATTGCGTGAAACACCAATCTCAATTCTCAGATTTAATCTTAATCGTCCGATGAACTTGCCGAAGAATACGGAACAAACCACATGAGACTCCCAATTCTATCGAAGCGGACGTAATCTGCATTACATGTACTATGTATGTGAACGTCTAGGTACGTAACCTTTAAAAATCTACTAACTTCTCTCGGCCGATGTAGCATAAATCGTCTTAAAATTAATCTTGCTTATGCGTGATACCTCTCGTCCGCGCAGAGATTCTACGTAGGTAGATGTAGCTAGAGAGTTGCTTTATACAGGTCCTAGCTACATACCTGTCTAAAAATGCTGTAAAATGTATGCGTAACGAGGTACCATACGTCTTAACACTGCCCATAGGATATCCTATCTCCGATGGCATCGGATCTAGGTACATCTAAGTACTTGATGTACTTGATGTACTTTTTCTGGGTATGTGCCTAGTAGGTAGCTTGGTGATACCTTACCCGCATAGGTAGGGCTTATCGATAAAACTATCGATTATGCAGGTGCTTTCTCGTTGACTCATCAGGCCAATTTGTAGGTAGCAACGCCCCCTGTGCGTCATTCGCCATTAAGCAAGTCCGAGGCCGTCTCGCCATCTACAAAGAAGCCTCAAGCTATCGAACTCTAATTCACCTACGCCCGGTGCCT
The DNA here is from genome assembly GCA_902806595.1 of Pyrenopolyporus hunteri. Classification (NCBI taxonomy): domain Eukaryota; kingdom Fungi; phylum Ascomycota; class Sordariomycetes; order Xylariales; family Hypoxylaceae; genus Pyrenopolyporus; species Pyrenopolyporus hunteri. The sequence goes on along the minus strand of CADCXC010000005.1, from coordinate 259,667 downwards.
AATTTGCGCCTTATCTAATAATCTCTTTGTTTACATTGTGTGCATTATTCTTCAAACTTCCCCTTTTCTTTCCAACCTCACTATATACCACAGTTCCTCTTTCTCCCTCTCGCGCCGATTCCTATTTTGAGTGTACCTTAGTGTCTAGTTGTTGGCGCATATTTCATGTCCTGCGCCGGCACCTATTGATAACGATCACACAACTTCTCCTTTGTCTATAGATTCTCCCATTCTTATGGTTGTACCCTTAATAATACCGTTCCAATACTTTTTTTAATCATGACCTCTAATTCTAATGAGGATGGCCTGGCGGCCGAGATGGATGGCTCTCCACAACCGGATATGTCGATTACCGAGCAGATGGTTACGATCGCGCAAGAAGCCTCTGCCGCGGAACCCGATGTACGCAACGATTTTGCCGACATGACGGACGAAGCCTCTGCCTTGAAGAATCTCACGGCAGACGTGCGCGATCAGGACGATCTCGAGCGTGACATCACTTACCAAGCAAACCTCGCCTTAATTGACGCCGAAGATAAGAGAGATGAGAAAAGGATCGAGAAGGTGAAAGCCACCATACAGAGACTGAAAGCTCAGAAAAAGACGCAAGAGGAGCAGTTCCGTAAAGCCATCGGTAGACCTCAGTTAAAGCAAACCATACGAGATAGGATAGCTCGAATAGACGCAGATATTGAACTGGCCGAGAAAGACATAGCCGACATCCGCGCTCGCATCGAGGAGCGACATCAAGGGGGTGCGGATGCCGAGGAGGTTCAGAGCGGGAATAGGAAATTGCCCAATGAGACTCATCGCGAATTTTTAATCCGCACGGGAAAAATCACACCGTTCGCAAACTATGGGGGGCCTCGACCTCAGGGCGTTGAAGGGGAGCTAGCTGATGCGTTAGTCGACGCCGAGGACGAGGCTGCGGCAGCGCAGCTGGAGGAGCAAGAAGGCTATGAGCCGCAATCTCACCAGAATCTGCGCGCCCCCGGGTTCGATGAAGTTGACCTAAGCACAACGGCGGCAGAGAGCGAATTCTCGTTACGTCCTCGAAAGAAGCGAAAGGCGCTACGCGAAGTTGCATCATCAGACGAGTTTAATCCAGCCTTATCTGATGCGGCCGACGAAGATTCTATTATTGATCAAGAGTCAGACAATTACGACGGCGAAAGACCACGTAAAAAGTCCAAGAAGGCGGCGGCTGATGACAGTAGAGTTGATGTGAGTAAGATTGATGACGGGAACGAGGCTAGTTACCAGAATCGACTTGCGGATTGGGTCGACAGACGAAGCAGAGCTAGGCGCCTAAGACGACGAGAAATGAAGACAGAAGAGGTCGATGAAGTTGACAGTGGGGATGAAGACGAAGAGTGGTTCAAGCCCTCTCCCGATCACGCGGGCCACGAGTTCGAAAATGGTCTGAAGATACCTGGTGACATATACCCGGCTCTCTTCGACTACCAGAAGACCGGTGTGCAATGGTTAGCGGAGCTTTACTATCAGAAAGTGGGAGGCATAGTCGGCGATGAGATGGGCCTTGGGAAGACCATCCAACTGATCTCGTTCATCGCCACTTTACATCATAGTAAGCAGCTCGATAAGCCGGTCATTGTCGTGGCGCCGGCCACCGTCTTGAGACAATGGGTGAACGAATTTCACCGTTGGTGGCCTCCCCTCCGTGTATCGATTCTTCACTCGTCTGGTAGTGGCATGCTCAACGTACGCACCGAGGGTAAGATTGAGGACGAAGAGGAGCTGTGGGACGAGACGGGTAGAGAGAGGAAGGTGAATAAAGCTGCTAAGAAGATCGTAGATCGAGTGGTCAAGCACGGCCACGTCTTGGTGACGACCTATGCTGGCCTGCAAACCTATGGCCGAATCCTGACTCCTGTGCAATGGGGATACGCGGTCCTGGATGAAGGTCATAAGATCCGCAACCCAAATAGCGCGGTTACGATATATTGCAAGGAGCTGCGCACGCCGAACCGAATCATTCTTTCCGGTACTCCGATGCAGAACAACCTCATGGAGCTGTGGTCATTGTTTGACTTCATATTCCCGATGCGACTGGGGACTCTAGTAGACTTTCGTAACGAGTTCGAAATCCCCATACGACTGGGAGGCTACGCCAATGCCACTAATCTCCAGATCATGACCGCACAGAAATGTGCTGAGATATTGAAGGATACGATCAGCCCATTCCTGCTACAGCGACTGAAGGTCGACGTCGCAGCCGATCTCCCAAAGAAGAAGGAACAGGTCCTCTTCTGTAATCTCACACCGCCGCAGCGCGAGGCCTACGAACTCTTCCTCAAGTCCAAGGAAATGGACGCTATTCTTACCGGATCGAGAAACTCACTCTATGGGATTGATGCTCTCCGAAAGATTTGCAACCATCCCGATCTGCTCGACGTCAAACTGAAGACGAAAGAAGGCTACGAATGGGGGATGTCCAAGAAATCAGGCAAGATGCAAATTGTGGAAGCGCTCCTTCAGATGTGGAAGAAATTCGGACACAAGACGCTTCTTTTTAGTCAAGGCGTACAGATGCTCGACATACTCGAGGTATTCGTGAGGCGCCTCGGGTACATCAACTACCTGCGAATGGACGGCGGTACTGCCATCAAGGATAGGCAGAATCTTGTTGACCAGTTTAACAATAGCCCGGACATAGACCTCTTTCTACTAACCACTAAAGTCGGCGGGTTGGGCGTCAACTTGACCGGTGCGAATCGAGTAATTATCTTCGACCCGGACTGGAATCCTTCGACAGATGTCCAGGCTCGAGAGCGAGCATGGCGTCTCGGACAAAAGAAAGAGGTCACGATATACCGCCTCATGACTGCGGGTACGATCGAAGAGAAGATGTACCATCGTCAAATATTTAAACAGTTCTTGAGTAATAAGGTGCTGAAAGATCCGAAGCAGCGCACCACCTTCCAGCTGCAAGATCTACACGATCTTTTTACGCTAGGATCCTCCGGAGATAAGGTAACAGAAACGGGGAAATTATTCGAGGGCTCGGAAGTGAAATTTAATAGCGCTTCAATTAAGCATAGCCCAACTGCTTCGGACCAAAAAGCCATCAAGACCGAAGAGGAGGCGGAAGTCAAAAGCGAGTCGATCAATAATGACGGCGACCAAGATCTTCATATCATAGAAGGCGTGGCCGGTCTCGAGGACTATGAACCCGACCCCGAGACGAAACCAGCAACGACAGAGGAGGACCGGATCATGGAGGGTCTTTTCGCCCGATCTGGCGTACACTCGGCGCTCGAGCACGATAAAATTGTCAACGGCAAGAAACAACTAAGAGCTAACCCGGAAATGCTCCGTCGGGAGGCGGATCGCGTCGCGGCGCAAGCCGCCGCGTCCCTCCGCCGCGCAGCCCAGCAGACGCACTCGGCGCCCATCGGCACCGTCACCTGGACCGGCGAAGTGGGCGAGGCCGGCCGTCCAACGAACATCCGTCGGGGCCGCAGCGGGCCTAGCTCTGCTGGTGTGTTAGCCAGGCTAGCCGACCGACAAGGGATAAGCACGGGCGCAGAGAGCAGCAGCTCGCGCTCCAGCACGCCCGCCGCCGCCGCCGCCGCCGCAGGTCACGGCACGAATCTAGGGGCCAAGGACTTCGTGAAGCTGATCCCGCAGTTCATCAGGACGCACGGCGGCCGCGTCCCGACGAAGCTGCTGGTGGACCACTTCAACCCCATGTGCATCACCAAGAAGCAGTCGGCCGATTTCAAGACCGCGCTCGATCGCGTCGCGACCATGGAGAAGAGAGGGTCGACTATGAGGGGGATATGGGCTCTTAAGCCGGGGTATTAAAAGGAAGGGAAGGGAGGGGGATATTTGATTTCATACCCGCAGTAGCGTTGATTTTTTATATATACAGGGACCTCAGAGTCACGGAGGGGAGATGTCTACCATGTTGCCGGTTTGGCACGGTGTTATGGCGAGGTCGTTTGTTGTTCCGGCATAGCAAAGGTGTTCGAAGAGGGCCATCCGTCTATCATATTCACGTTCTCCATAACTGGCTGGCTGGTGGCTACCTACCTTACTTGGCTTACTTTAGCATTAGTATCGCGAATTCGAATTCGGTCTAATTACGCATCCGCAGAGGTCGCGCCAGGACCTCACAATAAAGTTGCTCTACGATCGTCTAATATAATCACGTCAATAAGGGAAGAAGACACATGAACAGAGTTCCTGTCGACCAACGTATTCTCATTTCTGCTGTAGCCGTGCCAAAGGCATCATGTGACAATAAGCAAAGCTACCCTAAGTATCATGGAGACCAGGCATGCTCTAGTCCTCTCTAGAAGCACGCCGTTCTCCTCGTAATTGTCAACGCCACAGAGATGAAGAAGTCCTTTCGATCATCGCCTCGAGACCGGCCATAAAGACATAACCCACCGCCAACCAGCCAACCGAAGTGAGGTGTGGGAACGTGGCATGTACGCAGGCATGTGCGGTATATATGGCGCAATCACAGACGACGACCGCGGCGACCGCCCTTTCTGCGGGTGCTGTCGGAGGGCGTGGGGGTGACGTCCTCGATGCGGCCGATCTTCATGCCGGAACGGGCCAGGGCGCGGAGGGCGGACTGGGCGCCGGGGCCGGGGGTCTTGGTACCGTTGCCGCCGGTGGCGCGGATCTTGATGTGCAGGGCGTTGATGCCGAGCTCCTTGCAGCGCGCGGCGACGTCCTGGGCTGCCAACATGGCGGCGTAGGGGGACGACTCGTCACGGTCGGCCTTGACCTTCATGCCACCGGTCACTCGGGTGATGGTTTCGCGGCCACTGGAATCACCCAGAATGTTAGCCTATGAACCACGCACGCGGAATTGTCTCGGATTGGGGTAGGGGTATGGGTGTAGTGTATATGCATATATATGTATGACTGCGGGTAGAGCGAGAGAAGGTCGCAATGGGAATTCGCTGCTCCTCATTCGCTTGTGACCCTCGAGACGATGTGGATTGTGATTGGACTTAATTCGGAAATAGTAGCTTAGACGAACCTGAGATCGGTGACATGGACGAAGGTATCGTTGAAGGAGGCGAAGATACGGGCAACGCCAAAGACAAGTTCGCCTGTGGACGCGGGGCATACGTTAGCAAAGAGATCACCGCTTTTTCTTCCTCTGCTTCTCCAAGAGGCGGATGCAACTCACCTTCGCGGACCTGAGGTCCGAGGGAGATGTTCTCCTGGGCGGGACGGTTGGTCTTCTTGGGAGGCATCTTGAATGATCTTTGCTTTAGGGTAATGGACTTCGGGTTGACGGTTGTTGTTGATCTGAAGCTTGACCGTGGGTTTTTTTTCTCGAGGGAAATCGGTCGGTGACAATAATTGAGTGTGTTTATTTGTGGGGGGAGAAGCAGAAATGACGGCGGTAAGGGTCGGCAAAAATAAATAAAAGTGGATTAGCCCTAAAACCATGCCGCTTCTCGCTTGGGGCGGTGAAAAAAAAGCAGAGCTTGGACCAAGCCCCACCTAAGCCTATTCTAGCCAAGTTCAATCAGAGGCGTCCCGCACTAAAAACTTTACCAAAATTTCTTGTGCACATTTTCTCAATTTCTTCACCTTCAATCCCCAACAACCACCCAGAGTCGACAACCCACGGCAAACCGGCCATCACCCAATTCGACAACAATGGCTGCCTCCACGTATGAGATACCCCCCTAATTTTATCTTTTCCGTTTGAAAGAGCGTATCGATTCTCGATGTCCGGTCCTACGGATTTTTGCAGATTGTCGTGGTCCTCTCGGCTGGGGCGCGCTGTCTTTCTGAACACCTGAGAATGGTGCGAGAAGGCATCGCAAGCCAGCTCGATCTATCCTAGGCTTCTCCCTCAGCATTTCAGGCTTGGAACATAGCTTGCGTGTTGAGAGATGTTGCTCTGGGGCGTTGGAGATGAAGGCTTTGCCCTTCTCTCTTAAATCTATCTGCCGCTTTCCCTATCAGCAGGCGGTCAAGAAATTGCCGTCAATTACTGCTGATATAGAGCGAGCATTTCTCTTGGACTCGTGTTCAAGATGTTGTCGGATGAGGGGGAATGCTATGGAAGGCCTCGCACTCCTCTATCGAGGTTTCGAGTCTCCCAAAGCATCTCACCGATTAAAATCTTCCCTTCCGAGCCAGCCACCGCTGAGAATGTCGCGTACAGTCGGCAATTCTCCAACCGGCGCTCTATTCATGCATTCATGTGTGATTGTGGACTACGTACTAATCTAATGTTAACTACAGTACCGTCCCGACCAAGGACCAGGTCCTCGTCCCCGAGACCCTCCTCAAGAAGCGCAAGAGCCAGGAGAAGGCTCGCGCCGAGAAGAGCGCCGAGCTTGAGCAGCGCAAGAAGGTTAGTGAGTTCTGTTTAGTTAAGAAGGAGGAGCGATGTGATGCACAAAACCTTTGCAACTAGACCAAGGTCAATGCTGTTGCAAAATAACCATCTTTCGGGTCTGATCGACGAATTAATCTATATACTTGTTATATATGTTCCAAGTCTAGGCTGCGTGCTGACATCGACATATAGCTCAACAAGGAGAAGCGCGCTGTCATCTTCAAGCGTGCCGAGAAGTACGTCAAGGAGTACCGCGACGCCGAGCGCGAGAAGATCCGCCTCAACCGTCTCGCCAAGCAGGAGGGCAACTTCCACGTCCCTGCTGAAGAGAAGCTGATCTTCGTCATCCGAATCAAGGGGTATGTTTATTCTAAAGCATCCGGATTGGCCAATAGTAGGCTAACAACTGAGTAGTATCAACAAGATCGCCCCCAAGCCCCGCAAGATCCTCCAGCTGCTCCGCCTTCTCCAGATCAACAATGGTGTCTTCGTCCGTGTCACCAAGGCCACCGCTGAGATGATCAAGATCGTCGAGCCGTGGGTTGCCTACGGTTACCCCAACCTCAAGAGCGTCAAGGAGCTCATCTACAAGCGCGGCTACGGCAAGGTCAACAAGCAGCGCGTCCCTCTGACCGACAACGCTATCATCGAGGAGAACCTCGGCCAGTACGGAATCGTCTGTATTGAGGACTTGGTCCACGAGATCTTCACTGTCGGCCCGAACTTCAAGCAGGCCTCCAACTTCCTATGGCCCTTCAAGCTCAGCAACCCCAACGGCGGCTTCCGACCGAGGAAGTTCAAGCACTTCATCGAGGGTGGTGACCTGGGCAACCGAGAGGAGAAGATCAACGCCCTCATCCGACAGATGAACTAAGGAAATGGTCAAAGGGTTTATGGGTCCGGTAGTTAGGGGGTTTGCTTCTGTGCATGGTTCACGGCGTTCATAAAAGCTTCGGACGCTACCAATGAATTGAGATTTGATGATCATGGCAACCCCATACTTTGTCCCTCCCTGCTTGTGTTCGTGAATAGCAGACCTAGGTAGTATGGTCTTGGTGAGATATCGCTAGGCAAATGCTTATAACGCCACCTGCAATTCCTGTGCCTTTAATCCGCGTTCGCATTAAGTTGGTAAATTTGCCGGCATCCTAAGTGACCGATGTCTGCTGTATAAGCGTGTAAGTCCGCCGTAAGTTTTAGCTAGGAGGACGTAGTCTTAGTAGTGCGGTTGGGATTCGGATTATACAGAGCTATATTCTATAGCCGTCTCTACTTATGTCTAGGTACCTATGTAAGGTAATGTAAGGGATGCAACGATGCAACAACTCGGCCTTGCCACGACTGGAGAACACATAAGTACTCCCCGTAATGTTCTCCTTTTCCACTCCCTCGGTTCCAGTACCCTATGCAAGCCTCACCCAGCCCAAGAATATGTACACAAGAGCTCTTCTTCCTTGAAACGGTAAACGGTAGGTGACTAGGGTAGGGAATATAGCCCTGGTATTATAGAATAATATGCATGTTGCGCTCTATGCCACGCCCGTCATAACTTGATATCGAAGCTGGTACCGCACCCGCAGCTGCTCGTCGCGAGCGGGTTGTCCACGATCTTGAACTGGCTCCCGATCAGCTCCATCGTGTAGTCCACCTTGCTGCCCTTCAGCAGCTCCAGGCTCGGCGTGTCGAGGATCACCTTGGGCGTCCCGGGCGCCGCCGCGTCTGCCGTTGTGTCCGTCTCCGAGCCGGCGGACGACGCGTCGGGGCTGTCGTTCACGAACGCGAATATGGTGTCGTCTTCGCCGACGCTGGGCTCCGCCCGCGAGGCGCTTGTCGTTGTCGACGGCGCGACTTCCGCGGCGGTGGTTGCGGCGTCGGCGCCGGCTGGAGAGGGCGGGTGCGACGAGGTTTCGGGGGGCGTGTGCGCTGCGCTGGATGCGGACGGGAAGGAGGGTGGTAGAGAGGTCAGTGACATCAGGTACTGGAACCCGTGGCACCCGCCGGACTCGACCGAGATACGCAGCGCGAGGTTCGGGTTCTTGTCCTTGGCCATGATTTGGGAGAGTTTCTGTTTGGAGGAGGGGGGAGTTTAGTAGCTGTTATGGAAGGTAATAACAGAGGGGGTGGGTGGGAGGAAAAGCAAAACTCACGTTGGCGGCCCGAGGTGTAATCTCTAGCATCATGTCGTTCCCATCCTCGTCCTTCTGCGGGTTGTACACGACCATAGTCTTGCGCCAGGGAACCGTGGCACTGAATGGCCGCAGAGCAGCGGAATGCGCTACGCTGGCGGTGCTTCCAAAGCCTCGGGTCCGCGCATTTCGAGTTCGGCCTTGGAAGTCCCGGGCGGCGAGGTGGAAAGCTCGGGCCCGCGGCGGCAGCAGCACATCGAGGATGGGTGCGCTACTACTGCTACTGCTATTATTTGCGGACCGTGATGGCGATGCGCATAGCAGACGCACGAATAGCCCTGCGGCAGAGGACGAGGGCGCCCCGTGGGCGCAGCGTACGGGGAGCGGAGGCGGCATTTTCGGGGAATGTGAAGATTGGGAGGGTTGACCGGATGAAGAATCGGCGTTTCTAAGCAGAAGACGCATAAAATTTTGGGGCAAGTGGGATGATGTCAAGGGCCGGTTTGGAGCTCGGTGAAAATCGGCAGAACCATTTTGTGTTAGCGCATGTTTGTACAGTAGGCGGGCCATTACTAATGGGCCAATTATGCAGGTGCGATTGACAATACCGAAGCAGTGGTTTAGGTTGGGATCTGAATAGGTACCTACATAGGTACATGTATATTATAAGAGGTACTGACTCGGAAAGGGAAAGCGAGAGATGGTGGAAGTTTGAACCCCTAATTAAACCCCTAATTATTTGGATATTCAGTATAACGTGGAATGTCTAAAACTTCACACATTGAGACCCTATCCAAGCTACCCGGACAAGAATAACACGATCAATAAAGATGCGTTCCATGCATTACTTTCCTTATGTCGGTCTGTGTTCTACTTTCTCCGTCACCTTCTAGAATGGAGGTTGTCTTATCGGCGGGCAAGCCTCGAAGCCACATGAATAAATAGGGCTTTCCCCAAGCCATCTCCAATCCATCTCCAATCCCGAGACTAGGTTATTTTGTTGGAGTCGACCTGCTAAGCTCCACCGTACCAATGCGGCAGCATAGCTCTGAGAGATGGGGATGAGGAAAATGAAATCCCTCATCGGAGGAGGATGCTCTCCTATGAGTTTCCCATATCTAGCCTAAGAGGAGAAATACGCCTTCGCCTCTGGCATGGATGGGCATTTCTTGGAAATCACCTCACGTCAACTCTGGCTTTATTGGGCCAAGAAGTCTCCTTTTTCTTGCAGCCAGACCTCTAAGCGAAGCTCTCGATCAGGCATCCCGTCGTGGCTATTATCAAACTTCACTCCAACGCCAACGTCGACGGCCTGGAGTACCATTCGTCCCGCGTATGGCAGATGAAACAATGAGGCTATTCGGCGTTTCCATTTCGGTGATTACGTGCTAGCGAGTAAGAAGAAGCTCATCAGAGCATTCTTATCTACATGGCACCGGATAGCTTCAAGGGCTAGGAATGCGTCCGCTTTAGTGGTTTTCTTGCGTCGATCATCTCCCGCCGGGAACAGATCCCTCCGCGGAAAACATATCCCCAAGTATGCAGGGACTAGTCGCTCTCCATTGATGTCAAATATGTCCGAGTTGATGAATTCGGGCTTCTGGACTTCGACTTCGCGTGCCCTCCTTTTTAACCGCACTCCAGTGCCGCTACCCCCTTATTTTGCCGGCTATATGGACTCTAGACGCCGGCACCCCCACGAAGCAAGGTTCGCTTTTCGAATATATTGCCCGGCAGGCAAGCAGGCAAAAAAAACTCATAATACGCCCCTCGACATATAGTTTTTGATTAAATGTCCCTGTGGGAAGCAGGGTTCCGAGCGGAAGTATTTGGAATCAGAGACGAAGCCGGTCGCATAAGAGCCCTCTTCGCCCAGCCCGTCCATCCAGCTGGCACATCGAAGACACGAACCATATACTAGCGTCCCGACCTGCTAATCCCTTGCGATCCTCTCGAAGATTAGGGATATACTCTTATCCATCAACACGTCTCCGGCTCGAATCTAATACTTGAGTACCTACCTACTTACACCACACAAAATGCGCACGCAACTACTTCCCCTGGCCGCCCTAGCCGCCACCGTATCCGGGCACGGGCTAATCACGAAGCCGACGCCGCGAGGGCCCGGCGACGCCTCGGTCGCAGCGTGCGGGAAGGCCGTGGTGGACAACATCAAGGGGGACCTGACGTCGCACGTGGAAGGGCTCCCGGAGCTGGCGGCCAAGGACACGGGGTACCACGGGGACGCGTGCAACCTGTGGCTGTGCCGGGGCCTGCAGTTCGCGGACAACGCGGCCAACGTGCAGGCGTACAAGCCGGGGCAGACGGTGCCGATCGAGGTGCAGCTGACGATCCCGCACGCGGGGTCCGCCAACGTGTCCATCGTCGACACCAAGACCAACACCATCGTCGGCGCCCCGCTGATCAGCTGGCCCTCCGGCTACGCCGACGAGCGCCAGTTCTACGCCCACCAGACCCCCGCCAACCAGACCAAGTTCGACGTCACCATCCCCGAGGACCTCGGCTCCAAGTGCTCCGTCGGCGGCGACTGTGTAAGTCTCCCCTCCCCCCCTTCTTTGCTTGAGTTACATAAGTATCCAAGGAGCCTTTCGAGGTTCTTGTGTATACGGTTATGAAGTTGAGTTTCTAACGGCGTATCGTGTATGCGTAGGTTATCCAGTGGTGGTGGTACGGCAACGGGGCGAGGCAGACCTACGAGAGCTGCGTCGACTTTACCGTTGCGTAAAGGCCGACATGTCGATCTTCTGATGAGATATGAGAGGGTATTTCTTTTTAGGTAGGGAGTCAATGTCAGGTTAGAATTCAGTAAATATATATAGGAATCCTTTGAAGTTATACGTATCAGTCCTTCATGCCTAAACTACCTGCTTCGTGAGTGTCTTAGGGGGATATATGATATATGTCAATGATGCCTACTTACTATCGACATCACCCGTACCCATCACAATGGAAAGGAGACTTTATTTTTCAATGTTTTCTTTTGTTTATGGACTACTCGAGGAAATTTTAACACTGTGGGAAATAGGACGAAAGCAAATTATATAAGCACGGATACTCCTGAACACATCACAGATCGTCCCAAGATACCCCAAACCACCGTATTTTCCATCGTTACTTGTATACGACGTCATGTGAAACAGCATCCCCGAAAATTAAGTCGAGCAAGCCAAGTCCCCCCTGACCATCCTCAATACCTACAGATATTCACATTCCGTCCGACCAAACACCACCTTCCCCCGCCCCGGCATTTAGTATGACAAAGTTTAGTATGGCGGGTTAGGTCCAATTGGCGGAGGGGGGTAGTCGGATTCGGGCCGTCCGCCGGGCACGGAGCCCGACCGTCCATCGCCGAAGTGCTTCTTGCGCAGGGCGGCGAGGCGCTTCTTCTTGGTCATCATGTTGATGTAGGTGCCGATGATGAAGGCGACGACGTTGAAGAAGGGAACCCAGGCGGCCTCGGGCAGGAAAGCTTGTGCGAAAGCGAGGCAGAGCGGCGAGGTGATCCAGGAGACCTTCATGACCTTCATGAAGCCGACGCGTACGGTCGCTCGAATCTGGTGGTAGGTTCGGGCGCCGGCGATGAGGGCCATGGCGACGAGGTAGACCGAGTTTTGAATAGGGGCGACCTAGGTGGATGCACGTCAGTTTTTTGCAGGGTGTCGGACGCTGGGATGGGGTACTTACGATAAAGTTGCTAATGAGAATCTGGAGAATCTTGGCACGGAGACTCGTGCGGCCCTTGAAGGTTTTCTGGAGGCACCAGATCAGGAAGTGGCCTAGGGGCGCGCTGACCAGGGCGCCATAGGCCGCCATCTTTGGGACTCGAGCCGTGAAATAGTTTCCGTGCTTATTGCGGTCTTTCGCGAGCCACGAGGCGAGAAGTTCTTGAAGGCCGGCGAGGGTTCCGGCCGTCAGCATCTTCGTTCGCAGAGGGTTTCTCTCTAGCTCGTTGATGTACGCCTGCGAGCCCAACGTGTCAATCCATTGTACCACAGCGGGTCTCGCACAGTGAGGAAAACGAAAGGTAAAAAAGACAAAAGACGACGACATACCATCAAGTAGCCCCTCGTTCCGGCATTCCTCTTGCCTCCGGTGATCGCGGTACCGATCGCCTCTGCGATGGGGTGTCGTCCGGTTGTTCCTGGGAGGGGGCCGTCGCGAGGGATGGTCGCGAGAGGGCCGCCGACAGTCTCGGTCGCATGGCGGATCGTCTCTTTCTCGATCTTGAGCGACATGATCGCCTTGAATTTTTGGGCCTCTCTTATTATTAAATCGACGAGAGACGAAACTAGACGGGAATACTTTTGAGTATTCTGGTTATTCTGGTTATTCTGGGCAGGAATCACGTTAGTGATAGATGTGCGGGTAGAGGGCAGGTCATTTTTCTCTGAGCATTGACGGCGGGTACGAGAAAATGTGGCAGAGTCAATTGATTTGTTTACCTTTTGAGCTGAGCAGGGGCCTCGGCAAGATTATTCAGACGGGGCAAATGGCAGAGACGGAACGAGATAGAACGTCTACCAAACTAGAACGGGTTTCAAGCAAATGAGAGAAAGTGTCGCTCGCATTCTCGATGAGGGAACAGTGGTCACCAGAAGAGAGGGAAATTGCGGGTCTCTCTCTCTGTCTCGATGCTCATCGGAGAGTGTGGTGTGTGTGTCGGGGCGTGGTGTAGATGGACAAAGATAGACAAGTTAGATTGTGGAGGAGGTTGGTGAGGATGAGGTTGGACAACAGTCAGGCGTCTGGGGGGGGCCGCCAGCACCTGGGCACCTGGGCATCTGGGCACCTTCGCTATTTGGCCCAGCTTTGCGCTCTCGTTTACTTCCTCTCATTTGCTCGCGGTCGCGACCAGGTCCGTCCAGGTATTGGTGGATCCCCCTTGCTTTTTTAGGAGCACAAGAAGGCAGCCAAGGGGGATCAAAGGGGGGCGTTGCTGCACGACAGCTGCGGTCCACAAAAATAATTCGGGGCTCGATCTATCTGACCTTGGACCTTCCCCCAGCCTTTTCATTGGCTCGATGGCCCGGTCGATTCTTTGTCCCGTCATATCCCGTCAAGTCACTTCTACTTCAGTACGAGTGCGCATGTACCAAAAAGCCTAAAAGAGAGAGAGAGCCATGAAATAGGTACCACGAGGACCACTATGACCATTAGAGCCACTGTATAGAGCCACTTGGAACCCACTGGAGCCACTCTACCACGCAGTAAGAGCCACTGAAACCACTAAAAACCACCTGCATTTGACTGCCCAGAATACTCTTTAAGTGCACACCTAGGAGAATTATCGTCCAATTGGTAAGCTGACAGGATACGGATAACCTTTCAGGTACGAGTACAGGGCTTATCACGCCACTAATGCATCCCGTTTACGCATTCAGGTGGGCGTGAAAAGACGGTATGACCGACATGTACTATTACTATTGTCATCGTAGGGTTTAAACACACGACACGGCCCACGGGCTCGGAAGCGGAGAGGAAGCAATTCGTGGAGGAGGGGAGGGGGAGGGGGAAGTGAGGGGAGGACGACATCATTGGGGATAACTTCACATAGGTACCTACCTACCTACCTAGGTACTCATCTAATAAGAGCTCTTGAAGTTTTTGGTATATATATGCGTTAGCCGAAATGCAACTTAGAGTTTGCTCTCCCTCTCTAAGCGTTCTAATTCAAAACAGCCACCCACGCTTATGTATTTCTACACGGGTACCCGGGCACGTAGGTGGGCGGTACCTTCCGTACGCGGACAACCACAGTACGAATACCCAGGTACCTAGGTAGGTAGATACAACATGTTTTTACCCCTACCTTAGGTAATGGTTCATCGACCCAAGAAAACAACCTTGTCACCCATCGTCCCCATCCGTTCTCTTTGCAATTCGCATCCACTTCAACATCCACTTACTCCAATCCATAGCATTCGTTGCGAGTTTGGGTTTTAGCTCGCGAGTTTTCAATTACTTTGGTTCCTATTTCCGGAAGCATTGTAATATGCTTTTCTCTCTCGTCAACATCGCTTGATTAGCATCAATACTCGGGGAATTAAACCCCTTGGTCACTTCAGACGCGTCCAACTCGCGGTTTTGTTGCCTCGATAATCTAGAGCCCGCCTCTCATTCCCCTCCTTAACAGCAAACTTGATATCATCGGAAAACAAACTTCGACACATTCTATTCAGCATCTTTCTTTCGGCATGTGTCCGCATACTGCCGGTCACGCCATGGATGGCCAAGCGCAGCAGTCCGTCCCGGCGCTTCAGGCAACCCCGTTGCCTTCCCCGCCGGCGAGCTATTCGGCAACAAATCTCCAGCAGCCCCAGACTCCGCACTTTCGGCCATCGTGCACTCATACGACCATGACACGCCTATTCGACCCCACTCACGTGTGCTGTATATGCCGTCAGCCGGGCCAGTAGGGATGGCTCTGGCGTTGCACCGAGGATCGGGAATTGCTAATTGAAGATGCTATCGCAAAGGGTCGCCTGGTAGGTTGCTTCATTAACTTCTCAGGCTACGTGTAATGGCTGACCAGACCTCACTAGGTGAGCTTCGACCTCCTTGGCGCCTCTTTTGCTAGGGAGTTGAGGGTTCGACCTCGAAGTCCCGAGAGCAGGTCGGATAAATTTAGCTTATTTAAGGAAATCACGGCCGAGCAGTTGAAGACCTACACGCCTCACCAGATTCTCATCATCCTAGCGCAGAGGGAGCAGGTTTGGTTTATATCTAAGCCTACTAGTACTATATATGCTAACGTATGGAATAGGTCCTTGACGCTGCCAGACGAGCGTCACATTCAATATCGCCCCCTCCAGGATTCAACGTCGAGGGCACGAAGCCCTGGGTCCCTAGCCAGCCCGAGGAATGTCAGTATAAATGCTGTCAGAGATGCCGTCCTTCAGCGCATACTAGATCCTACCTGAGTCTAGACGGTATCGCAAATGGTGACATACCGCCTACTGCAGCTACCGGCTTCGGCTTCCACCTCGGTAGAAATAGGCCGGTTATTCATCCGGACAGACTCAGAAATATTGGCCTAAGAGCCGTGCCTTGGGTATGATATTCCGACCTGTATTCTTTTCTGGCTTCTATTAACGATGATCTCAGCCGGACGCATACCACTCCCATAATCTAACCTCTCGGTCCTCACTACTATCTTCGAATGGCTCGTCCATCGATGAGGAGCAGACGGTTGAGACGGAGCACGTCGAATTTTCGGACAGTCAATTGGGAAATAGTTTGGTTACCGGATCCGTAACTTGGGATATACTCACACAATCCGACGTAACCGATACTACGCAGCTATCCCTCGCACATACTCCTGATTCGTACCAGAAGAATGTGGAATCCATCCTGTCCGTTGCTGGCTCAGTTTCGCTCCCTTCTCCTACACCGGAAGAACGGATGAGCCTCAGCGAGAGCGCTTCCCGGATGATGAAGGAGGAGATGGAAGAGGGGCGCTTCCATAAGGAGGTACTAGAAGTTGATCACGGCGTGGCGCTCTCGGAGGAAAGCGTCGGGTTAGGGCTACCCGACATCATCACGCAGGCATAATTCGGGGCAATATCACTACTGGTCGATATTGCCGAACCAGAGTCGGACTCCTACTAGTGCCGAAGTCTTGAACGCCGCTGGATATTTGAAGCCTTGCGCTATAAAAGTCTTGATAGGTGGTTGAGCTTTGCATACGGAAGGTATTTGGCTTCCATGATTAAAGGCGTGTTTATCTAATGTGCAGCTTCATCCCCATGAAAAGAAGTTCGTGAGATATGATCTGCTTGACCTAGATTCAACTTGCGGCTACTAGCACGAAAGCTTCACGATAGGTAGCCATTTCGATACAACGACGTCATACCTGGTACTTCGGTATGTACATAGGTAGGTACTAAAGCAGTTTCCACGTACTCACCTGGTACGTACCTACCTAGGTACACATGAATGTGATAATTGAATGTTTAGTGCGAGATACGACAAATGACGATTTCCTCGTTCGTCATATGTGGGCTTAGAAATGCCTCCCAGCCTCCCGCATACATAATAGGCTATCCGAATAGAGGGTCGAAAAGAAGGTAGTAGGCAATTCCGTAGGCAGCTTACATAGGTACTTGCCTAAGAGGGTAAGGCGTGTTGGTCGCTAATTCCTTGAGACGTACGGACGTTTCACAAGCTTCATCAAATCAAAATGATAGATCAAAGTTGGGGAAAGCCCTAGCAAGCCAATTTTGCCCATTGATTGGATATCATGGGTGGGGAATTATATAACGCGTTTTTAAACCTTAAAAAGGTATGGCGTATATTGCAGATCCGTACTAGCGTCCGTGCGGGACCGCGGTACTTTACGACATTCTCGGACCCTCAAGAAGACGCTAAAAAGTTACACGGTACATAAACTGTGCGAGACCGACATACTTATCATGAATCCGATCCGATGGACCAGGAACCGGAGTACGGCTTGCTATCTTAGACGCTCATTACGTGCAGTATCGACGTCGTCTGCGGGCTCGCGCCGAGTCCCCGCTGAGTGGCTAAGGCAAATGATCGAGGACGGCGCAGAACCGCCGAGGCTGTATGCTTGGACGCTCGCAAACCTGCCCAATAATGAGCCCGGCCCCCAATCCCAATCCTCGCCAGGGGTAGGAGATAATACCTCGAGCTCGGACGATGACAAACGCCGTATCTACGTGTTGGGCGTCGGCAACCTCGGCCGTCTGTTCGCGAGCTCCCTTGCCAAGGACAACACGAGCGACAGGCCTCCCATCACCCTGGTCGTCCACAGGAGGGAGCTGCTGGAGCACTGGAGCTCAGACCCGGGTATTGAGATGGTGCGCGACGGCATACCCGACAGGACCACCGCCTTCGACATCGAGTGGTGGACCGACGCCGCGCCCTCCCACGGCCCGGTCGGCGAGCCGGCTAATGGCGCGCATGTACGCAACCTCATCGTCGCTACCAAGGCGCCCCAGGCCCTGCCCCAGGTCGACCGCCTGCGCAGGTACCTGGGCCCCGCGTCGGCCGTGGCGTTCGCCCAGAACGGCGTGTGCAAGCTGTGGCCGCCGCTGGGCGACGCGTACGTGGACGCGCGCTTCCCCGCCGGCGCGAGCCCCGCCTGGCTCGCGTGCGTCACCATGCACGGCGTCACGGCGCTCGGGCCCTTCCGCAGCCTGCACGCCGCGCCCGCCGACGTGATCCTGGGCACCGTGCGGCCCGGCGCGCCCGCCGCCGACGCCCAGGCCGCGTACCTCGCCGAGCGGATCGCGCGCGCCCCCGGCCTGGCCGCCCGCCGCGTCCCGCGGAAGGAGCTCTGGGTCGCGCAGCTCGAGAAGCTCGTCGTCAACTCGGTGATCAATCCCCTGACCGCGGTGCTAAGGTGCAAGAACGGGGAGTTGTTCGCGGAGTGGGAGGGCGATGGGTTGGGTCAGGTTATGGATGAGTTGCTGCGGGAGGCGAGCGGGACGCTGAGGGCTCTGGTTATGCATCGGAGTAGCGAGGGGATCCTCTTGGACAGGGAGGTAAGCGGGGAGGATAAGAGCGCGGAAGAGAGTCTTCGGCAGACGCGGGATGAGCTTCTAGAGCGGTTCTCGTTCCCGCGGCTGCGCGCGATGCTGCATGCCGCCGGGGCCAAGGTGGCCGGGAACACGAGCTCGATGTTGCAGGACGTCCGGGCTAATAAGAGCACCGAGATCGGCGATTTCAACGGCTGGCTTGTGGATACCGCGCGGTTTCTAGGTGATGAGCGCGGGTTGCCGACCCATGAGAAGCTGATTTCTCTGGTGCAAGCCCGGGCTACGCGGGAAAGGGGTGAGTTGAGTAAGGAGTTGCGTGATTTGCGGTAGTGGCTGGGGGTGTATGTCGTTGAAACTTTTAACTGCCTCCTAGCCGTCATGCAGTGTAGGGTCGGATTTCGAGGCTTATTAGACGGATACCCTAAGGATAGCGGGCAATATTCTTCATCTCTATTTCCACAACTCCCCCGCAAAACATCACGAAAGCTAGATTGAATCTTGAAACAAAATACCACAGGAACTTATTTATAAAACTCCTGGATAACGATGCCACAGGCTGAGTAGCGACTCGAAGTATCCCCGCCGTGGAGTGCCTTTCCGGCAGAACAATATCTCGTCGTAAGCCGGACATCCTGTGGCATTCCCCTTTACTAGAGCTCATCAACTAACAACGCGCTCGTCGCGACACTAGGACCATTTATCCTCTGCCTCCCCATCCGAGCAGAGACTCAAGTCGACCCACGCCTTTCCACAACTAGGTAGGCACTATGCCCGAGGTATGGGATACAATTCACCATAGAGACGACGGCGTAGCCATAGAACATGTTCCCACTGAAGAGGCAGTGCGCGAGATCCTGGCCCCGTGACGCCCTCCGTGTTGGCGCTAGGCTTCACGGTGGATATGGCGGGACGGCGACGACGAATTCGCCAAGTGGCGCGAGATTGACGAAGACTACAATCTCCAGTTCGAGGAGGCCGTGGTCCCCTGGACAATACTCGACGATCGCCACACGTTCGGCTTTGGAGAGCGCTGGGAGCGGGTCTCTGATATACCTCCCCGAGCCTGCTGGACCCAGACAAGGGTATTCTCGCAACGTTATGCGAGATCCGTCGAATGCGTGGCTCGCTTCCAAGCGCTAGGCGGTTCGGGACGCTGTCAGTTGACGATGAGGAAGAGGAACTCGAGGCTGGCACCGGAACGGAGCTCTAAGTCATGGCTGTGGAGACGTGCCTCATCGTCGCGGACCGCGAGGCGTTCAAGAGGCGCATGCTGCGGTTCCTGCACCTCGACGCCAGGGGCAACATTGTTCGGCACTCGAAGCTCGGCCCCGAGGATGCCTGTGAAGCTCGCGGGCTGATGCAAGCGTGTAGGTTCGCTGACTGCCCCTGGTGGCGTGAGAGGAAGGAGGGCGTGCTTAGTACCGCCGACCCCGGTGGTGCCCTCGGCGGGGGGTACGGGACCAGAAGTGAGATGGAGCGTATTTTATATGATGTAGAGGACCTTCTCTAACTTTGCTTTCGCGTGCCGAGCAGTCCTTGCAAGTGAGACTCATCCCCTTTAACTCCCCTCCCTTTCTTTAAGGAACGCAGTTGTAATTAGAAAGACGTACCTACATGGTTATTTCAGGCCGTCCATTTCGACTAGCTCTAGCCAAGTTTGCCGTAGTAACTTTCTAATGGATTATGTATTTACGTCCTAGGGAATTTGCTAGAATTTCCTCAAACTGTTAAAGTGATCACATCTCCCGAGGCCGCAGTATATCACTTGAAAACAGGAATGTCATCGCCATCAAATATTAAATGATCACAGTTCCCATAAGTTCAGTATCTAAGTTGTCATTTCGAACACTTGTATGCTACCTAGCACCTTCGAATCCCATTATTGGTAGAAGATGAATTTCAACAGGCCATGTTCATCCATCCCAATCTCAACACGACTCCCCCTTTCCACACACCCCAGCCCATAGTCGGCGCCCATCGTATTGCGTATCAGTGCATCCGTCCCCTAGAGCTATAGGAGAGTTAGAAGAGCATGGTAAGTATCTACCTGTTCAGGTATCAAAGTGTTCTCGATTTCCAAGCAAGATTATCCATAATCGTTTCTAGGTACTATAATCGACTCGCTGACATGTGAATATCCATTTCTCATCGGAAATGAACTACAATTCCCTTTAGGGCACACCGCGCAATACCCATTGCTTCATGCCGGCAACTCGAAGTTTTAAATAGTGACGTGGCGTTCGAACTCCCGTGCCTCCATTTCATCCAGGAGAGATCCCGAACTCACATGCTTTTATGATACCGGCTAGGTTAACGAGTTGTATTGGTAGAACTAGTAAATTTCTTGAGGAAGGCGTCGACTGCTAAGGTGTTGGGTCGGCTGAGGGGACATTTCCTAGTGGGCTGCGGGCTGCGAAAGTTTCAGAGGCAGAACCGACACCATTCGCGATGGTCAATTAAAGCTTCAAGATATTCGGATTCGATGGCGTTCGTCTATGAGGCAATTCCACCAGCTTTTGGATCCTTGCGAGGACTAGGCTACCCTAGGTATATATACCACTGCAGATCAAATAATCGGTTCATAGGCCTTTCGAAGTGTAGCAGTTAGCCAGTTCTATCCGGGCCGCGATGTGCATCAGTAGTGCTTATACGCTGCTTTAGCATTTGTTGGACACTGGGCTCGATGATACGTCTGTAGCCTAACACGCTTCCTCCCACTTGTAATGTATTAAAACACCTGTACCTACATTGGATGTGTAGGGAGCCTAAGGACATAGGATAACCGGTATGATATTTGGTGTATTAAGATCAATAGGCAATTACGACTAGGTTGATAAGGTGTACACGCATACTACGAAGAATTACACAGAAAGTAAGATGTATAATAGCTGGAAATGCTTATGTTCAGGAGTTAGGTCATCAGTTTGGAATACGGGGCCTAGAATATTTCTTGAACTCCCTAGTCGCTGTATAAAAGGTGTGGCGGAATAAGAAGAGATTGAAATCATATAAATAACGCAACTATATAACTCCATAACCTTATAAAATATATTAGCGTCCGTCTGGGCTACGTGTTTGGTTTCTCAACGGTAGGTATGGGTAGAGTATAACTAGTTCCGAATTATTAATAAATCTTAAGTAAACTATACTTTTCGACTCTTATATAGTTGCACCACTCTTAATAGTTTATACAAGGCTCCTGTAGTTAATATGTGTCCTGATAACCAGACGCTATAAAAGAATGACATGATTCGTTGGCTCCGTCGTAAAGAGGTTCGAGTCGGCTAGAGTCGAGACATCACCAGCGAGCCATCATACGCCGGGATAGTTTCGAGCAGAACTAACTGCTGACAGGGGACAGGCAGCGAGGATATGGTGGCGACATATCTGTTGGTGACAAAGCTATGGTTTACTAGTGTGATACAGTCCAACGTGCTAGATATTGTTTGGCTATTGGCTTTTCAACCACCTACCGCCTTATCTTTATACCTACACCATTGCGTTAGTGAGGAGGAATGGTAGCCGATATCTTAGGTACTCGGCTTGAAATGTTTCTGGTAGGTAAGAAGTCAGAGAAGTCTACCTCGCCTTGTGGTAATGCACAATCACTAAAACATTCGCCGTCGACATCAATCAGGTTTGACGGAGCGCCACAGCTATATAAGCCTCGGTTAACCACCTTTAGTTGCAACAGTTTGCCATTTCACGAGAAGTGGCATATACCGAGGGAATATTCGCTCGGAACTGACTACCTATAAAGGACCTAGATGATATACCTCCGCACCATTGCCGCTCATAGGAACCTGTTAGGCGAATAGGCAAGATGACGTTGTGAATATTGCAAAAGTCTGTCCTCTTACGCACACGAAAATAAGCCCCTGAAGAACAGTGACCCACTGCACTTTTGAACTCGACAGGTTGATTTTATGTTAAGAATTCTATCTACGTAATCGAGAGGCGGTAGAAAGATCCTCGTGCGGAACGGGCATCGAAAGTAGATAAGTCGTCGGCGAAAGTCGTAGCTTGCAGAGGAAATCTACCTACCTACCCGCCCAAGCATCGGGAGGCTTAATCCGCTTCACCTTGCGCCCATGACACCCAAAATTCCGCTCTCATCATTTGCGCTCCTTTCGCTGCTGACGACCGGCTGAACTATCTTGGGATAGGGGCTAACAATTCCTTCACCGCAAGGTATTGCGCCTACTTGAGAATACGCATTCGTTATGCCGCAGCTGCAAAGACCCCCGTTCTTCAACGGCCGAAAACCTCTGAGTCGCTGAGAGTTTCCCCATCATCTGCAGGCTGTCCCAGGGAGGGCAAGGGGGTTGCCGCGAGGATTTGCGTGGAGCCGGCCGACCTGGCCGAAGCTTGCTTGCAGGCCTTTTGCTCGAACCCACGTAGGAAGATTGCTGCTGTTTTGGCGAGGCGTGGCGGGCTCATTAATACAAGATCGATATAGGGCGTCGACGACAGGGTCAACGAATTTCTTAACATCCGTTCTATTACCTTCCCCCCCCCTCCGCTTCCCCTTGGCGCGATGAAAAAATTGAATCGCGTTCAGCTCATCTAGGACTTTCCACCGCGGAGAAGTAAGCACGGGTACAAGTGTTCATGCGATGAATGCCTCTTAGACGGGACGGGAAGGCCCTAAGCTCGTCTTACCTACCACACCATCACCCCTCTCGCTCGTTGGGCCTCAAGACACGAAACAGGGTTGTGCAGCCCGACGAGCACTAATGCACATGTTCATCCAAGCGGCCGATCCCCTCGCAACTCCATTCTATTCGTGCTCGACGTCTTATTTCACCGCGGCGCGAGGATTACCAAACACTAGCGCCCGGTGTCGAGTTCAAAGCTGACCGCCCTTGAATGCGTAGGCAAGTAGATATCGAACCACTCGGCGGTCGTGGTTTATAACCCCTCGGAATAGCGTGTTAGCCCATGACGGTCCTCCGGATGACGGGAGGCTGCATGTCCAAGCTGATATCTACAACGTCGATTGAGTCTACGGTCGCTGACCCATCAAAGCGGGGGGTCTGGATACGGTACCAAGCTGTATATTCTCGCGCCTTTAGCTCCCCGTGAATTCGGGGTTTCCTACTCGGATGGGATATGTCCTCGCCGCGGGGGGCTGAACAGGTGTTTCGGATTACAGTTCATCTACAGGAACTCGGCGCCGTGTTATAACTGGCGCAGCTGGACCTCGCCTCGTTGAACTGTAGGTAGGTACCTACCTAGGTGAGGCCCGGGAGCGATTATCATGCGCTCGGCGCGACGCGACGCGAAGTCGGGAACAGTCATTAAGACAGTCTACACGGACATGTTCATGAGAAGATAATTACGGAGGGCTTGGACTTGTACGCTGCGACGAAACGATACTGGTGTCTTGAATACGACGATGTCGAATGGAAATCTCCGATTGGCCGCGCAAACGGGAGCGGATACGCCGAACACTGGCAATTGACGTTCTGTTTTGGCCTTGTAACCGTAACTAAGCAGTTCCTGGACGGGCCTGTTGAGCTGAGGGGAGAGGGGGGAAAATACGTCAAATTGGGTACAGCTACGCTCTTCTGAAGCTTCTCTATGGCTAGGCCAGACTCCCGCTAGGAATTACGGACAGGCCCTCGTCCTCCAATCAAACGGAAAGGTCTTTTTCAGATGGGGAGACCGTATTTTCAGCCTCAACTCGCTCAGGCACTTACAGAAATCCTACCTGGGGTAAGGCATAAACGTGTGTATGTGTGCGTGCGTGTGTGAGTGTGTGCGTGTGTGCGTGTGTGCGCGCGTTCGTTGTATGCGTGTATAGAGGTATGTATAGAAGTGTATGTTTGAACGCGCCGTTAAGCGTAAACGCGTATGGCGACTGTCGTCTTTCTGGACGTCGTACGCCTTCCGAGTTAGGCTATCGGTTGGTGTTCGGATGTTGTTAGTTGTCAATCGTAAATGGCGATACCCCCATGAAGCACGTTGGCAGCGCTTCGAAGATGGCTCGGCCCTCGGACTCAGGGCGATCATGGGGACATCACTCAGCCCTTCAAACCTCCAGAATGGTCGATGGAACCGTGGGCGGGTTGTTAAGGGTCCCCGTGCGCCGCTATTAGACATTTGATAGATCCGGATCGATCGGAATCTGCTGTGCGCCACTACCAAATCGGATTCTGTCATATTAGACCAAGAGATCCGAGCTTCAACTCTAATCCAACTCGTGTGAACATCACGATGCCAGGAAATGGCAGGCTTGTAATTAACCAACCCCCCCCGGACGTTGTCACCAAAGGTGTGAGTGATAGTTAATTGACACCGCGGGAATGCGTTGCATACTGCATTGCCGAGGGCTGGGCTGGGCTGGGGGCCTGGGTCCCGGGGCTGGCCCCAAGCTGACTCTGTTTTTTGATTCATCCATGGTTCACATTACGGATGGCTTTCGTGCAGCCAAATTCCCCTAACGACTATCATGCCCTTACAGGCTGCAGCAACAGGGGGTTATGGGGGTATGAGGGTATGAGGATATGGGGATATGGGGGCGTAAGGACATCCTACCTGCTTTGGGACCCCTCATTCTGTGAGGCCGGCGGCAGTTGAAACGAGATCCCACACCGCTGGAATATATTAGGACTGGGTGATTATCTTGCTGCGCAGAACCACGTCAGCATTGCCAGCGTTGCCAACGTTCCTAGCAGAGGACGGCACGGTAGGCGACGGGTAAATCGACTTTTGCATCGCGCTCGTCATGCTGACTGCCAATGCTAGCTGCCAGTGTTAACTGCCAATGCGAACCCTACTAATCGAAGGGCGGATGTCTCGAGGATCTCGTAACGAGTTCGTGGCAGGGATTAAACGTATGGGGCGCTACCGTATTTTACAATACGCTCTATCGCTTCGGTGGCTTGCGTGAGCTCTGCGCTGTCGGCCGTTTAGGATGTAGCAGGTAAACAACCTGCCTACCTACCTACCTAACCAACTGACTCTGTTCCGTAATCCCATTGCATCAATGGCATAACAGAGCTCCCAAAAAAGCACCCAAGGTGCTTCCGTTCCGTTCCCTACCTATCTATCTACCTACCTACCTACCCACCTACCTAGGTAGGTAGTCATCCTGCACGCGAGATGACCTGACTTACTTTCTCGAAATCGTTCAAGCGTAGCATTCTTTCCTTTTTTTCCGAGATAGGTTCCCGGGCCAAAGCTATTTATCCCAAATGAGTGGTGGGTTGATGCTACGAGAATCTTGATACCAACTGTCGTCGACGGCTTCTGGGATACCACGTGCGTATTAGAGTAGGCAGCGAAAGTACGGTACGATATGCTAGATGGCATTAGGCCTGGCAGGAAACGGGCGAATGAAATGTCCGTATGGCCGCCAACAGAGAAATGGGCGGCGTTCATATGCAGAAGAGCGCATTTGTGTCCTCACCGCAAGACACTTGTTACTCCGTCAACCAAAAACGTCTTCGTAGGCTTGTCAGCATCCGGCTAACCCTCGGCCGGGATTCTAGATCAGGATGTCCCGGAGACAAATCTAAGCTGATGGGAACTACCTACTCCTCGAGTCCAAGGCCAAGGCACACGCACGGTAGCTTAGCGACAAAACAGTATACTCGTCGTCGGGCGCTGGGCTCTATTGTTCCCCCCTCTCCTCCGATGTCAGAGTAGTACCGCCAAACAAGTGTCTAGGATAACGCCTCTTGGGGAAGGACGAGCGAGCGTTCAGGTCGAATTGCGTTTCATCGGTATGCGCGTGAGAGTCTTCCGCAATGCGTTCTGCGTTCTGCGCTCTGCGCTCTGCGCTCTGCGTTCTGCGTTCTGCGCGTGTACGTGTGGTACGTGGGCGGTGGAAATCTATATGAGACCACGCACGCCACGGCCGGCCAACGGCGTGAATGAATTCGAGCTTCTGGCTCCCCACGGCTTCCGCATCGTGTGCCAGGGGCAACCAAGGCCCAGAGCTGAACCATTGGAGGGGAGAAGAGCTCGCAGGAGCTAACAAGTGGGTTTGGGGGTTATATCGCAGCCGTGTTATATGTGACAATGACAGCGCACACACCACACGCACACCACACACAGACACCGTACATACGCTTAACGCCTCACCAGGGCCAATCCGGTGCTTCGGTGGCGAACCTCGGAACCAAGCCCCCCTCCCCTCCTCGCTTCCCCCCCCATCAGAAGCAACAAGAGCCGGCGTGATTAGCGTGCAGCCCTTTCTTTTTCGAAAGGTACTGTAGATCGAAGTTCCCAGATCAGGAGAACGTGGTCGTGGTACCTACATGGCGCCTTTTTCTTTGCACGTTTTCTTCTTCCCTGCTTGTCTGCTGCTATATCCCACTGTGCCTCAGTTATATAGGTGAAGGTATGCTCAGTTTGCTAAGATGCTGTATGTGAAATGCCGTACGTTGTGCGTACCCAGGTAGGCAAGGTAAATGTGTATGTAGGTACCTAATCTACTTGCGATACCTGGCGGCTTCGCTCCTCGTATGTAGGACAAGGGGGCTTTTTTTTTTCTTTTTGCTTTGCACGACCGCGCGTTTATATGT
The DNA here is from genome assembly GCA_902806595.1 of Pyrenopolyporus hunteri. Classification (NCBI taxonomy): domain Eukaryota; kingdom Fungi; phylum Ascomycota; class Sordariomycetes; order Xylariales; family Hypoxylaceae; genus Pyrenopolyporus; species Pyrenopolyporus hunteri. The sequence continues at coordinate 233,143 of CADCXC010000005.1, read as the reverse complement.
ACGTAGGTAGGTAGGTATTGTCCGCATGCGCGTATGTACCGGAGCCAAGGCGGTGAATCCGGAATCAGGCCATAACACCCATAACACCCATAACGCTCATCGAAAGGGACGTCGGCTCTCGGACTCCAAACGCGAGGCTATGTGGTGTAGGCATGTAGGTATATCTGTAGGTATGTCTGTAGGTAGGTATGTATGAAGGGCACTCTCTGTGTTGTCCGGCAGACAGGCAAGCAAGCAAGCAAGCAATCAAGGAGACAGGATAAGCAGGCTAAGCCTCACCTCTCCGCTCCGCTTTGCTCCGTTTTGCTTCTCTCTGCTTCCCTTCATACAATACCGCACCATACCATACCATACATACATACCTACCTACCTGCCTAGGTACGCGCACGCTATACACAATACTACCGATCCCTATGATCCCTATGATCCCCCCGGGGGGTAACGTATGTACCCTCGGGTTCCGCGCGGCCTGGAACGCCGTCCATGTATGCGCGTATATGCACTTATGGCATTTCTTGTAAGGTACCTACGGCATGTAGGGTATGTAATGTATGTAATGTAATGTATGCATTGTACCTATACGATGCAGTGTGGGTGGTGTACGTGTAAGTCGGTGGACTGGCAGATCCCCAAGCTGCTAGACTCGAGCTGTTAGACTTAAGCCGTTAGGATTGAGCTGTTAGACCTAAGCTGTCAGAACAGGTACCTAGGTGGGCTGGTAGATAGGCAAGTTGGCGTGTAGGTACCTCCCTAGGCTGGTAGGCGAGCCCGGTAGGTCTTAGGCATCTACATAGTATCAGCTGTTCGTGGTTCAAGTGTAACTTGTAAGGGACTACCCTTGTGGAGTTAGGAGAAGGAGTTGAGGAGCTACAACACGCTTGACGTTTCACGCCCGAAGCTTCCAGGGGGGAACAAGGGGGGGCACTATGTAGAAGGGGAGGAGGGACCTTCTAAAACCCCGTGCGCGCAAATAAGTGGCTGGTATTATAGAACAATAACAACAACAAAAAAAAAAAAAAAAAAAAAAAAAGACAACTACTAATTCCTTGCCTGTTAAAAACTCTTACCTCCTCCTTATCGCTACGGGATTTAACGGGCATATAGCGCTACCTCCGCTGTAAGCTTGTCACCATGTAACACGAGATGCTACGAAACAAATCTACAACCGCCTTGTCGAAATTAATACCAGTTAGATGCGGGCCGTTTCGACACCACCGCCGCCTCCGCCGCGCGGTTGACGGAAAACTTTATTAAGAAAAAAAAAAATTAAAAAATTAGAAAAGATCGGACGCCAACTGTAACACCTCCGCCGTAAAGAATTCGCGGTACTTGTAACCAATTGGCCGTTATTACTAATGTAGTAGTAAGTAGATTAGAAGGTAGTTTAGTCATGAAATATCGTGTACGGGTGCTTCCATTGGAGAGATTCACAGTTTCGCTTTTCCGCCTTTTCGCCCGTGATCCGCCCCCCCTCCCTAGTTCTCCAACGTTCGAGAGCCTCTCACAGCCCCCATAGCTAGAGGTTGTCGATTCCGTGCAAGCCTGGGCTGTATTTCGCCCTGTAGCTCTTTGTCCATGCTTCAACGCATTCAGATGGGGCCAGAATTTCTCTGGCCGAAACGTATTTTACCTGGCGGAGTCAGGCCTGCTCCTCGCAAGGTACGGTGAGACACACATCTCTCGCATGTCATGTACTTCTTCCGGGATATCTCTGCCGAATCCTCCATCTCGTCTCTTTTCTCGGATCCCCCGTTCCCAACCCACCCGAGCCTGCTGCCAAGTTGCGGTCAACGTGAAGGGGGATTGTAACTCAGTCTTCCCATGTGATCTCATGCCTCCCTTTCTCTGGCAGAGTACTATCCGTCGTAGTTAGATGGTATTGGAAAAGGAAATCTGTGAGCAGACGCGTTCCTCATTCTTGGAACGCACGCCATGTAAATGTATTGACTCAGGTATTCTGGGAATCAAATAAGTCTGAAAAACATCACCCTATCCGCCTTCCTCTCCCCCATGCCCTCTAGATTTTAGTCGTTAAAATGTCAATATTACGAATAAAGTGCATGCCCGTCGTGGTTTGGTATCTCTAGTATTAAGCAATTACCCGCCCCGGAGATTCGGAGAAAGACTCCGGTCCATTACTATTGTTGTACAATACTCGATCGCTGGTAGTAGTTGTAAAGAAACGTGTATAGTGTGTGTGTATGTGTGCGTATACGCTTTGCGCGTCGCGTCTTGTAGATCGGTAACTCCGTAAGGATAACAGTCGTAACGGGGTTGTGGAGTTTCCTTCTCTTCGTTGTTTTGCCGAGCTGACAACATCATCGCCAATTCCTGATTCATGTTCCCTGATATCCAACAATGTGGGTTTATGGCACTCGACGGCAGCGCCGAGCTTCGTTCGTCGTCCTGTCACCCTTATCCGGGTGATTCAGTGATGGCTACTCGAGCCTTTGGTTCCTTAGCCTTGAAGCTGCTGTGGATAGATTGTGTCCCCAGACCCAGGAGCTGAGGCTCCTGGCGGGGACGCTGATTGCTATAAGTTCTCCTCTCCGACTTCTCCGACTTCTCCAAGGAGTTGCGCGGCCCGCTCTCGGCAGGCCTGGGGGGTGAATCCGGGGCCAACTTTGTTGGAAACGAAGCGCCATTTTTCGTTCTCGTAGTCTTGAAGCGCCGTCCGAAGCTTCTGGTCCTGTAATTCCTTGGATTAATATCCATACTTCTGAAAGTCTGTATAACTTCGATGTGCCGACTAAAGCAAACTTACTGTTTCGTCCGTCCATTGAGTCGTCTTTGCCTTAAGCTTCGTACAATAGCGGACCTGTAGCGTGCCTGATGAGCGCCCCGGGAAGAAGTCGGCGATTTGCTTCCATGTTAAGCTCTTGTTTTCCTTCAGATCGATGAGTAACGCGTCGTCTTCCGGAGTAAACTTTAGTTTCGGCCCCCTTGGCCTCGGCGCCGGCGCTGGCATTCCGGCTTGTCCTACTACGCTCGGGGCGCCGCCCCCAGCCGTCCCCATGCTTCCGTCACCTTCACGTCTCATCATCTTCGAAGGCGGCCCTTGGTCTGGCAGGCGGTGATGGTGATGGGTTGGGGCTGCGCCGGCCGCTTGCGCGTATGCAGCGCCCATAGACTGCATATTATCGAGCTCGCCCTGGTCGAGTTCAGACATGCCCGGGACGGATAAGTCAAGATCATCCGGACGGCTACGTTTCGTCCCGGCACTATGCTGCTGGGTAGGCGTCATCGCCGGATATAACGGTGGACCTACAACCGCATGAGGCGAAGCCGTTGGACCGTAGTGGGAAGGCTGATGGGCCATGTGGCGAGCGGCCGGATGGCCGCTTAGATGCGCCGGATCCATCAGGATCTGGTGATGGTGGGCGGTATGATGCTGCGACATGGCGTGGTGAGAGTGCGACTGTGCTGGTTCATGTAAGCTCCCGTGTCCCGTGTGCTGCTGCATTGGATTTCCTCGGTGGTGATGCGTGTCGTATGCGTGTGGAGTCTGGCTCTGCTCGCCCGGATGCGACTCTTGTGGGGAGTAATCGACATTGTAGTCCGGCCCTACTCGATAGTTGCCCGCCAGTGTGCCTTCGATACATGGGTTCCGCCAGAGCGAACCGCTCTGGACGGTCGCCGGAGTCTGTATAGAAAGAATTTGATGGACTGGAGCCCCTCGGGGCTGGTGAGGTGCGGGAGGCTGTGAGGTGGGAGTGCGGTTCTCGCGCGTGGGATCGATGATGACGCCCGTCCTGTCGGATTTGGCTTGATGAATTAGTAGGCCGAGCACTTAGTTGCCCAGCAGCTGTGTACATGTGCTGATGCAGTAGGAGTAGTCGTCGGTGAGCTGGTCAGGTGCGGGACGTCGTAGGATTGTGTGGTGTCTAGGTAAGATCGTCTTGCAGGGCGGCGAATTCCCGTAAGCCAAAGAATTAAAAATCAAGTTCGGGGCAGCCCGCACAAAGTCTTTAACAGCTCACTACCGACTAAGCCTGTCGAGTTACGGGGATCCGTCCTTTTTTTCTTGGATTCCTTAGCTGGGTCTATTATATGGTGACAAAACGTCAAAATGGAAAATGAATGGCGGCGGGCAAGGGATGCATTATATCGTCTGATCTTCTTTCTCGTTTCTGTCCAGGCAGGGACGGGCTAGGGAACGACCCGCAAGTACTTAGACAACCTGGACTACCTCTCTTTTCATCCACAAGTTAAAGCACTTGACCTGATTTGCCATGTGCGAGACAAGTATCGTTCCTGAACGGGTGTGGAGATTCGGTTACCTCGCCCGGCGATGACGGTAGCATAATTTGGTGATCTTATGCCATGGTCAGCTTGCCGGATATAGAAGATACCCCAGCCGGAGGTTATGATGCAACTGGGGCAACGATAAACCCACAACGGGTGAGGTACTCGGACACTGACAGGGTGAGAAGTACAGCTAACTCTTGTGATCCCGGACAAGCTACACACCAAATAAGATTGCCAAAGGTTCTAGATAATCTAAAGAGAGGGACGTCTGGAAAAACGCATAGAAGGATACAAAACGGGACAGCCGAATGGAGAAATGAAAAGCTGAAACAGGCCCTACCACGCAGTTGGGCAGTGTGTCTGTAGAGCATGACAAGCGAATAATCGAGGTGGGCCGTATCCAGACCTCACAACAGAAAGGCCCCTGCTCAACCTTTTTTTTTTCACCCAGGGCAGCCAAGGCAATGGCAATCCCCGGAGGGTCAGAATGCCGGTTGACTGGATGTACTGTATGCCTATGTACGTGTATGGGTGGCGCGCCCAAGCTCGGCTGCTAGGGCAGTTGGGAAAGGAATGGGTCACTCTTCTCCCTCGCCCGCTTGGAGGGGATATATTGGAACTGGGGTGGGCTATAATAAGAATTAAAAGAGCTCTGATCCCTGACACGCCATAGGGCGAGTGAAATTGGTAAGGTTGCAAGTAGCCACAGAACAGGCTGGATAGATTGCCGAGTAAGAAACAAGGGAAAAATATGATACTGGAGCCACTAACAGTAGCTCCAGATAATCTGGTAGCGCAACCGCTTCTTCAAGGTCACAACACCCATGTATACAGGAACCTGGTTTCTATGTCAGCAGATTTGTTGGACTATGCTAGGACGCGTAGGGATGTATGTACGTATATATGTATGTATGTATGTACATACCTAGACGGGCGGTAGGAGGTAAGGATAAGGGGTACTTACTTAGGTATATGACTGGATAGCTGGGTAGATGGAGACGGGGAGGGCAACGAGAGCGGCCAACAAAGATTAGCAGATTCGCGTTTCGAGAGACATGACGATGATGCTTGGATCGACTGGTGATGGGGCACTATGTACATAGGTAGGTATGATGTCTGGCGGTAAGGCCGGGCAAGGTTCATCATGCTAGACTCGAACCTCTCTGTCTCTCCCCCGGTCCGGTGCCAGTCTATGATACATGTCAAGTGAACTAGAAGTCGTCATCGTATTGCTAATCTCAAATGTGTACCTCGTTATATGGCAGTAGATGGATTAGAGATTGGGGGCGGGTAGTCCCCATTCTCTGGATCCCAGCTCAAGGGCATCGTAATATTGCGCGATTCAATGCGACTGAGGTGAGCGGTCCAATAGACGGTGGGACCTCGAGGCTGGTCAAGGCTGGGCCGTGACAGCGGGTGTAGACTGGGTGTAGACTGGGTATAGACTGGGTGTAGAGCTGAAGGAGAGGAACTCTGCGGATGGGGCTCACGCATGAACGAAACGAGTGTTAATGCTTCCAAGCAATTAAAAGGCCTAGTATGCAATTTGGTCATGCTCTCGGCTTCTAGAAGAATGGAAATTGCTTCTAGGGCGTGGCAAGGGGTGTTTCAGACGTCTGAGCCGCCCCGTTCCTTGTATTAGTTCGAATGACGTTGCGACGTCGAACTCGAGAACGGTATAGATGAGCGATGAGGGTTACGGAGTAAAAGATGTAGTGTAGAGGAGAGAACTGCGGTATACGAGAAAAGAATAAGGCCGCACGATGTTCTAGAGAAAGACCTGTCCTTCGATCGGAAATTACGAGCGATCTCTGAGCAGGTACGGAGGAAACAGATTTAGCTAGACCTGTACATAGCAGCACCTAGTAGGTACCTATTTTAGGTGTAAAAGTATACGTACTGTACCTGGTTGTGCCGATATACATGTAAGGCTAGGTACGATGTAAGTCGGGTACACTACGATACTTTATAGGTACTTACCTAGGTACTCGAGGCGTCTAGGTAAGTATGCGAATGATAAGGTCGGGTCAGGTCAGGCCAGGCCTAGTCCGAGGGCACCTACCTTGCTACCTTACCTTACCTTACCTTCCAGGTTATTATCCCTAACCGGGTCGCCTATTATTAGAAAAAAGAACAGCTGCCATAGCTCAAACTCCAGGTCGACCGCTACACACACCTAGGTAGGTACCTAAGCACCTACCTTGCCTCGTGCACGGAAGGAAACAGCCAACAACACCCTGCACCATCGACTCTACTATGTATCAATTTCGGTGTCTCCTGCCTCTCTACCCCTCTACCTCTGGAATCCGTATAGTATCAGCAAGAGCATGTTGAGATGAAGGGTAGTTGCGGGTTTCTCAACAAAAAAAAAAGATTAGTAATGAGGTGAAATGGGACGAAATGGACCCTTCCCGTCTCCTCTCTTGTTCCCTAATATTCAACTCATCCATCCTCTTGCAACAACCTGCACACCGCTTTCACACCACATAATACGCTATTACATTTACATACATACGTACATGTATCGACCAATATGGTAGCAAATCGCTACCACCTTAGGTACCTAAGCTAAGGCCATCGATTGCCTAGGTAAACTACCTACCTGGGTAAACTAACGTAAACTACAAAGCGCATTATCCCGTTCCGGCCCTTTTCGGGCCTTTCTTCTAGAAAACTTCTATCCAACGAGCCCTGTCGATTTCCCTCTCGTCTTCCCCTGCATCCGACCACTTGGGTGGTCCACATCGGCCCTTGACATCGGCCCTTGGACATGTCCTGCTGCATGCGCGCAAGGGAACGATGCAGCTCAATTTAAAGCTGTCTGCCTACTGTGTGTCATTGCGTGGCCGGAGACGAGCTCAAGGTTAAGCAAATTCACACCCTACGTATTTCTCGATTGGCAAGCTGCTTGCACGAGTACCTAATGCATTACACGCATTGCCTACTATGGTATTTAGGTAGTGTGGTGCAACGCTCGAGCAATTCCCCTAGGCGCTTGGCGTGACGAGAGCATTATTCGTGGATAACGATAGCATTGCTCATCAGTTGCCCTCTGCCGTCCCACACTCGCCAGCGGTTACGCCCTGATCTACGTCTCTAGGTCGCTCGCTCGCTATTAGATGGTCAACCCTTTTGCAGGCGCCTGCAACTTGAGTGACCGCCCCAATACGATACGTGTCGGGCCTGTATCGAGTTATTTCGTTTCTGCACGAAGCTATTTTACAGATATTGTCTTTGCCGGTTCTTGATACGCGAGATGGATACCCGTTCTCCGTCTTCTCCTCCTGAATGTTTGGCGGCGTTTCAAGCTCCACTTCTAGAACTACGCATCCCCATTAAGGCCCACTTCTCTATACCGCTGGTTCATCGACGGGAGGATTCCATTACTGAAAGAGAAGAGCCTGGGTACCGGGTACTGATCTTAGTAGGTTTCTCAAAATCGTCCACGCAATCCTATTCGTACGTTTTGGTCTTGGCCAGGTAATTCGACGTTCGCACATAATTCAGCCAGAAGGAGACGAGTCCACCTCGCGATGGTGAATACGGGCTCGCAACTCCTCGCTTGATTCGAACCGTAGGTCTCGTTCAGGGCGGAATTAGACCTACGGCTTCTACACATGTGTAGGAGCTGAGGAACGCCATACGCTACTCCCAAGCGTGAATGGTTAAGCACGGCGGCACGAGGTCAGCCTCACTCCATGCGTTGCGTGCCGAGTAACCCTGTCGATAATGCACATCCCACTGGGGAAACCTCCTTGACAGGTACCTGTGGGGATGGCAGACCCTCATTACTACCGTAGTATGGTAATGCGTATTTGCCTACCACGCAGCGCATCCTAGGTATGGACGACGGTACGAAGTACAAGCTGCACATAGCCTGCAGAGAATGCTATCGAGTATCCTGGTCATAAAATCTCCGCAACATTCAGGACCCTCGCTCGCCCAGAGATCCGGTCAGATGTACTCTGTCAAGTCTGTGACTGGCCTACCGTAGCACGTACCGTACAACACATACCGCACTTCGTGGGCGGGTTATGGGTATGAGAAACGGATAAAGTGGGCTGGCGGTTCCCCTTGGACTAGCCTGAGTCGGCAATGGAGCCAACGTCTAATAAGATCCTCTTACTACCTATTGTAGGATCTAACCTGATCTACACGAGCACCCACGCTACGGGCGCATGAACGCATAAAAAAGAGCAATTTGCTTTCTTATACCTCAGCGCTCGATTCAGCATGCCCATTTCGGCGGCGCCATTACTTCGGCACTACCGTGTGCCCCAAGCTCCTTGCTTAAATCGGCAGCTTTTATCTCACCTCTTCATCTCGAGTACGGCGAGAAAACGTGTAATCCCTATCCCTAATCCCTACTTATCCTTCAACCTTGCACTTTTATCCTAATCTTCAGTTGGCCACCCCAAATCTCTTCCCCCAATCCCTCACCCCTTGCAAGCTGCTAGTAACTTATCATCATCCCCCACCCCCCTCTGTTTCCCGCTGATTGTCAAGCCACTAATCCGTCGATAACCTGAGTGTGCGTGCGTGCGTGCTCATCCCGCGCTAGCCAGCCGCTAAAGGACGAGCTTGGTAACTAATTCGGTGAACCAGCCCAGCACGGAGGATTTTATCGGGTTCCACGATCACGGGTTAGCTAGGGATCAGCGAGTTCTGTCCCGCATTTCTCTTTCCCGGAGGATTCCTTTTTAAAAAGGCGTACATCGCTGTTGGATTGGGCAGCGATCGAGACCTCTGGACTTATTTTTGCTTTTTCTTCTTCTCTTTTCCTCTCCTCGCTACTGAGTTCCAGCTCTGTCGCCGGCGCGCATGAAGGTGGATAGTTCCCATGTGAATCTACGTGCATACATGCTACCTTACATGTTATGCAAGTAAGTAGGACGGCTTCTATGCGGCCTCTTTCTCGTCCTCTTGCGCCGCGTCTACATTCCCATTGTGGGTTTGGTTCGGGGCTAGTACTGTTCGCCGCATCCAGTCTAGAGAAATCAATGTCTGACCAGTCAGCCCAGTCGAAGAACCAACTCCGCACCTTTACCCCGGGCTCGTTGCAATCCAGATCGTCGCCTGAGCGGGCAACCTGTCAAAACTCGTGCTGACCATCTCAGTCAGCCTTGGTCCCCACATTCGCCTTATTTGATAATTGACGGGCGGGCACGAGCTCGGTAGAGCGCACATACATGTATATGGTATGTATGGTAGGTAGGTAGATACCTAGGTAGGTATGTTAGATACCAGGCACATTATATACCTAGCACATTATATAGGTACCTAGCACATGCGGGTACGTATATAGGTACGTAGGTCTTCTACACCCGTGTGAATAGCCCAAGGGGGCTTCTTGGGGGCCTAAGCTTCCTTTAGACTTATCTACCTACCTTAGTATATGTACGTACCTGGATTAAGTACCTACCTACCTGGCTTCCCTACATGTTAGGTACCTAAAGATAGGTAGGTACCTACGCATACCTATCTTACATACATACCTAGGTAGGTAGGTGTGTATTATATCGCAACGCGGAATAATGGTGATCTCAAAGTTACGCACTTTCGGTTCCGAGTCCATGGTTGTGGGGGTATTATCACATTCTCGTATACATAAAAGGCACTACATATAAAGTAGCTGATGTTACGGTAGAGGTACGTACCGACCGGCATAAGAAACAGCAATATCAATAATAATAACGGTAAGATGAAACTATATGCCCTCGAACCGAGAGCTGAGCCTTTATTCCCTGAACGATCATAATTCAATCCATAGTTTCTTTTCTTGACGCCCACAGGAAGAGTAAGGGAAAAAAAGAAGATACTAAGTAGTACACACCAACTCGCCGGTTTTGGAAATGCCGTTGCAATGCATCATTTCATGCCCTTCCCGCCTGCGTATTATCTTCCCCTCTTCTCCTTTTCTCCTTATCTCATATCCATAAATATCTCCTAAGGTAGCAATTTTGGTCCGCCTCTTTGCGACGTGACCCCTCCTCAAAATCGAGATTAAGCGAAGTTGTCGCTCCTGTCGACGCCCGGGTCCTCCATCTCGGTGAAGTCGTGGAAGTGCTCGGGGCGGTGCTGGTCGCTGTAGAACGGCATGGGAGTGTCGAGCTTGACGTGCACAGGCTTCTTCTCGAGGCCGATGAAGTTGCTACCCATGAAGTTGTAGTTCCACTTGCCGTCCTCGGGCACGAGAAAGAAACCCCGGTACCGCGGGCTGAGCAGGAGCTTGCGCTTGACACCCATAGACGTGGTGAATCCAGCTGGCGAGTCGCTGCCGAGGTCCTTGTTTTCGACGCCCCATCGGTAACCCGCGGGGGTCAGCGCCCAGGCGGATAGGGAGACCGAGCCGGGGGTGAAGGAAACGTCGATCGTCACGGTCTTCTCCTTATCCCACTTCGGGTGGCGGTCGAGGAGCTGAGCGTGCATGGTGACGTCAACGGCAGACATGTAGGGAAGTTCGTTGCCGGCCATGGTGTGGATTACGCCGAGTGGCTCCATGTCCGACAGATATTCGTGCTGCGGTAGTTGCTGAGGGTATTGGGTGTAGCGCAGATTACCGATCTGGGGTACCATGACAATGCAGCGGATCTCCTTGACTTGGTCGTTGTCTGGTGCGGAGATACCATACAAATATCCTGCGATTTGCACTCGGAGATCGGCAATGGTGATGAACTTCTTCAGAATGTTGTTGGGCATGACGTATGTGATATCGTCCAGATCGTTGTCCACGGATGAGACGTAGATATTGTTGGCTCGGGTACGTAGGTTCGACGTAGCGATCGCTCTGGTGCGCCATTCCGTCTTAGATGAGAACTTCTCTTGCTCGAATCTCGAAGTCGTGGTGACGATAAGCTCTTCGCCATGAACGTTTTGGGTTTTCGTGGTAACGGCGGTTATTTGCTGCTGCTCCTGTTGCTGTTTCTCTATCTCTGCGGCCTGTTGCCGTTGCATAGAGGGTGCGGATATTTCCATACCCAAAATGATATCTCGGACTTCGCTACTCGTTAAGCTGGAGACGTTGACGTTGTTCTTCTTTCCGTAGTCGTGTAGGATTAGATCTCGTAGCTGCGTTTCAACCTTGATCCAATCCTCGTCGGATAATGTAGGCCAAATGTGGTGCATCTGGGTTATGACGGTCTTATCGGGTCTTAGGATAAGTTTTGTTTTGTCAGGGTTGACGTGGAGGGCGCGGAGGATAAGGACTAGACGCGAAAACGCCGTGTACGAAGAGATACTCTTGAGCCATTCATCGTATAGGTTGAAGAGGACCATCTGAGGTTCGGTAGCACGGAGAATCATGTCTCCCAGCTTTTCGACTTTCATTGCTGCTTGGAACGGCAGCTGTAATTCTGAAGCCCGGATAGAAATGTTCGGGAAATCCAACAGGTGGACTTCAAGAGGATCCAGTAAACCTTTGCGAGTGACGATGAGTTCCTTCGGCTGTTCCTCCACCGGCAGGGACCGGATTAGAGCCGCAACTTCTTCGGCGGTCTTCCACTTCGCCAGTTGACCGAGACGCTTCTGCCCAGCCCAGACGCTGGTGTGGATAATCTTCAGGAACAATTGACCAGTTCGAGGATTGAAGATGAAAATCGCCCCGTTGATTGGCTTCGTGGTCAAGTTGCCTTCGAAGGTCTTATGAATGGTGACTCGATACACGTTGGTGTCGTCAATGAAGAGCTTTGTTTGGTTGCTGAACAATTCAGAGTAGTTCTGAGAGTTAAGGAATTCTTGGTTGCTCTCTGAAGCATAAAGCTGGAGACCCTTCCTAATACGCTCGCGAAGAACGTAAAGTGCTGGGTTAGCCTTCATGATCTTAGCCATGGCCTGTTGCACAAGGACCTTTAAGCCCGGGAAGTATTGTCCGTAGGCAGAGTAAAGATTGTAGGCAAGATCGATACCAATCATCAGACCGGTTGCCGAGGGATAGATACTCATGCTGTCTTGGGTGTAATCCAAATACTTCGCACGAGTATAACGTTCAATATCGTGAGAATCATAATCGCCATACCGGAGTTGAATATCGAGCCAGAACTTGTTGGTTGTCGTAGGCTCGATTATGTCCTTCGTATCGTGCAGAAGCGATGGCCTTGTCACGTTCCATTTGTTGCTGGCGAAGAGCAGGATATCAGCGCAGGAGCTGTTCATCTTGTAAGACTTTCGAGGATGGATGGTCTCTTTCTGCACTGTCTCGATTCCAAGCGACTCTAGCTCCTGATCGAACACTTGACAGAAGTCCATGACGACGGACTCATGAATCTTCTGCCATAAATGCGCGCGGAAGATCTGGATTAGGGAGATTTTCAATGTTGGAATTTTGCCGTGTAAGAAGATACCCGTAAGGTCGAGCTGGACCTGGAAACCAACATAGACATTTGCTCTGTTGATAGTCGGCGACCACCAAAGCGTAAATCGACGATTGGGAATTTGGTTTAGACCAGACCTTTGCGCATTGGTCAACTTCTTAAACTTCATAGATTCCTCAAAACCACTGTTGTGAAGCACAAGATAGTCGTGTCGCAAATAGAGCTGGTCTTTATCGACTCGGAAACCCGCCCATTCAGTAGCTTCTGATTCGAGGGTAATGTTCTTAACGGTAAACCTGTGGGCCTGGGGGCTGAAGTGCATGGTTCCGACTTTGCGCGCAAGCAAGCATCGTATTTCACTCAGATCGCCAGATATCTGAGCGACTAACTGGGGACGTTGCTCCGTACGAGTGTCATTCCACACCATCTGCTCCCTCGTCGAGACACCGAAGCCTAATGAACGTGCAAGCGCGACTGTATCCCAGAACAGAGCTGAATCTTCATGTTTGTCATGGCTAAGACCATACACATTATCAGAATAGGCGTACCAGCCGGCGCTGTCAAGCAAACCTTCGAGGACAGCCATACGAACGGACCTTGAGTTTCTCATAAATATAGAGGGAATACGTTTTCGGTCGTCATGGACGGCTGATCCGGCCCCAGCACATACGTCGAGTTTGCGGAGCGCCAGAGAGAGTCCCTTAACACCCAAGGCGCTCTGGGAGGGGTTGACTATCTCGGTAGCGAGCAATTCTTCTTCCTCGGGCATTGGACTTCCATATATTCTGTGACCGGCCCGTAAACGGACAACACGCCGACGGTTGTGGTCCTCGGAGCTTTCTTCGTCTCCAGAGCTTATCTCTTCATCCTCACTGACAACATCTAGGTTGGTATCCAAGACCTTATCTTCCTCATGCCGCGTGAGTTGAACATTGAGTTCAGCTGCATATCTAACAAGGAACTCTCGAACCTCCGGTTCAAGGATATTGTGTGTGGCCATATGCTTTCCATCTCCGAGCCAGAGTCCCAGGAAATACGGATTGAACGGCACAGCCTCTTCAGGTAACTCGAAACCAGGCGACCTAAAGAGTTTATATTTGCCCCTTTCCTCGGGCTCAAGGGCTGCGAACTCGGCGGCCGTCATCTCAACTGTGTCGAACTCGAAGTTGTTCGTCTCGGTAGTAGGACTTGGCAAGGCATAACATGGCCCGTATCTCTCGCGACTAGGGGAGCAGTACACTCGCCGGTGATCATGGCTAGTAGACTGGCTATCGCTCTTCTTGTGGAAAACTAGAATGTGGTTAGGAGTCACAACGAGATCCTCCTGACGGCCTCCAATCTTGATACGATAGAGACGGTCTTTGCCATTAACCACATTAAACGCACGTCGTGGTTCTCCATCAGGACCTAGGAGTAGGTCCCCTTCCTTGACGTCTTCGACGGCGACCTGCGTATGGTCGTATCGCAATAGCTTGGTCCCTTTGGCAAGACAGGCCTTCTCCCAAAACAGACCCTCCCAAGAGGGAAAACCTGTTGCCTTAAATAGAGTATGCTCAAGGATCGTTTCAACGCCACCTAAAGCCTGGATCACATCGGAACGGTAGGCGTTCAGGTTCCAAAGCTTCCCATCATGCCGCTGGCTCGTCCACCAGAATGGGTTACTCTTCATTAATTGGTATATTTTAAACTCGCTTCTCGTTCGGAAGCCCTTGTCGAAGCTGAGAGTGCTTCGGTCCTTTTGGAATAGAGTATTGATACGGGGCAATCCGCGGTCCCAACTATCTTCTAGATCCTCCAAGGTTAAACGTCTGTTCTGCTGGTTGGCCTCTAGTCGTTTTTGGGAGTACTCGGTCCAGACTCTCTGCGAGTCGATGAACTCGGCTTCCCAAGGGATAATGTATCGGAAAATGTTTGGGATGAGTGTCTCCTCGTCATGTGTCATACCGGCTCTGAAGTGACTGACTCCAACGTCTGTCTGTTTTGAGTAGCGCTTATCGCTGGCTGGTATAAGAATGTGCGAGCCAGAAATCATTCCTAACCCACCCAATTCTTTCGGCGTGTAGAAAACGGCGGGAGGGAAACGAGACGGCATCTTCGAGTTCAACCCTATCTTTACCCGTGTTTGAATCTTGGTCTCGCATTTAACAATAGTGTCTAATAAGTTGACTGTCGACACTGCAGCTTCGCGATAGTACGTGAACAGAGCGATGAGGGCCGTGTTCCATTTATTGGCGATCTTAGTGAAGGTTGTTGATCCAGAAGACATGAGAATCTGGCGAATTCTATTGTTGAACTTTTGGATATCTTCCTCTGTAACTTGTAGGAAAGCATGCGCGGTTCTCTCTTTGGTCGTATTGTCCACGAGAGACCAAACGCTATCCTTGATAGGGAATTCGTCGTTTTGATTCCTAATCTTTGGAAGGATACGAACCTCAAATCCACACATGGAGAAGAGCAAATTTGGGTTGTCACGGCTGTAGACGCTAGCGAAGGTATCATCCCACTCAATTGTGGTGACGGATCGAGGGAGTCGATTCTTCAAGTCCCAAAAGACGGCCCGGCCGAGGTTGACGTCGTGTCTCATCAACCGCATGCGCGAGTCCCTCGGCCAGCATTTCTTACTCTTGTATCCGATGACATTCTCGAAGTTGGGGTCGGGCTGTTCTGTGAGGAACCTTTGTATGAGATCTCGCGATTCCTCGGCAGTAAATCGCAGGAAAACCCAGATCTTGTCAATATACCTTGTATAGAGGCGAATGGGATGCTTGGTTTCCGTCTCGCGGTCGCGGAACTGAAGGAAGTCGTTCGGGCTTGACGGTGGCCCTGCGATCTCGCTAGCACGGTTGAGACCAAGGAGCAATAGGTCGAGAACAAGGCCATAATATTGGAAGACGAAGCCCGAGAACTGGAGACCGCGGATCATGCCATAACTGTTGACATGATTCATGTCCTTATAGGTTAATTGGACGTTGTTCTTGGAGCTGATATAGTCTGCTAGGTTGTGATCCATGATCAACCTCAGGAGCCTATTGAGTAGAGTGAGATCTATCTTTTCGTAGACCTTGGAAAGCTCAGTCTCAATCATGACGTTACATTCTCCATCGGCAGTCTCCCAAACCCTCTCCAGGTTGTTGATGCCCTGAGCCCATTTGTATACCAGTAAGGGTGGTACTTCGGAGTCTGATGGTTTGATCCAAGCGGGGAAGAGATGTCGCTGATCAGCCTGGTACCAAAGGTACTGGTCGAGATATGCGTCGCTAATTTTCTCTATGGGCTCGATGTCGTAAACGGGGTTGATGGTGCTGTAGTTATCGTTCATGTCGATTTGCACCTCCTTGAAAGCCCGCTGTGTCAGCAGGAATCGCTTGATCCTTTCCAAAGTGGTACCGGGGCTATCATAAGCTTGTTCAATCAGAGCCAACTCCTCTCGCTGACTCTGGTTGAGACGGCCCTTTACGGAGTATGCCTCCCGTAGTCTTTCGAGGGCAAGGATTAGAATTTTCGTATCGTGCTTGTAAGACACGCTTGGAAACGGAATAGGGGTGAACTTCCGCGACTCGAGCCAGTGAACCGTCGTCGTGTAGATCGCGACAGCTTCCTCGGACGATACGTAAGGTCCATCCTTCATGTAATTGTGTTGCCGTTCCTGTTCGGCCTTGAGCCAAAGGCGCGTTAGACGACCTACGTTCTTCTTCGCGACTGTCTTGTCAACAGTGGCACCTCGCCGGATACGCTCACGATTATAATGAGCGACGGAAATCCACCAGTCTGCTTTCGCTTTGACGTAGCGGAGAATGATATTTTCGATAGGTGCGGGTAGGCCGGGAACCTTCCACGGAATATTGCTCTTCCAACACCTCCAGGCTTCAGACAAATGTTGAAGAACAGTATTAACCTTGTTCTGTTTGATACCCTCGGGCATCATGTCCATTAGGTCGGCCATAACCGACGCTCGGAGTTCAAGGTCAAAATGCGACTCGACACGTTGCTTCGTCACAGTTTTAGCCACCCCTTTGCTGTGACGTCCTTCAAATTGACGGGAGAGCAGGTTCCCCAGCCACCGCTCAAGAAGCGGAATGATGCCTCGCATGAAGAAAAGCCAGACCCTCCATGCAGGCGCCCAGAAACCACAACCAGGACCCTTGCCAACAGGTCCGCTGTTGAACCGGTAATAAATAAGATGCTTTAGATCCTTGCATGACCGGATCTGGTGCATGAGCTTGTACTTATACCGGTACATACCAGTCAGCTGGCCGACATGGTTGAAGGCGTAGAGTATGCCGTCCGCCAATTGGAAAGCATCTATGTTGCCCAGACGGTATTGCACCTGCGCGTCGACAATGAGCTTCGTTAAGCGCAGTATCTCACGCATTAGATGGAAGGCATTTCCGAAACGTGACTTCTTCCGCTCCTTCGTCGTCAGCGTCTTCACGGGTTTCAAGTTGAAATTATAATCTAGGTGAAGATATGTAAGGTTCTTTCGATGGATTAGGAGGTTCAACATATTGAACCCCTGCCGACAAACCTGAAGGCCAGCTTCAACCCAGTCAATCGTCGTCTGCTGGAAAAATTTGGTCTGCTTCAAGCTCCTCAGTAGGCTCTGGCGATTTTGAGCCTTCGGCTTCTTTTTATGAAGCTCGTTCAGAACGTACGTCTTCAGGAGCTTCTGGTAAGATACTCGAACTTTAACAGGCTGCTTCGGAGGACAGTGCTCAAGATACCACTGCTTCACGAGCGGGACGTCCTGCGCGCGAACCATTCGACCAGATCTGCGGTTGAACGGGAAGGGAGCCCACCAAAGCGCTATAGCCGATGACGTATCCTCAGTATAAAGGTCCTCATCCGCCAGGAAGGGCTCGACACCGGCCGGTAGTTCGAAAGCTTCGTCTTCAGGCTCCTCGATATTGCCCGCACCAAAGATCTCGTCCTCGTGACTGACCGTGATATTCTTTGGCGCAACCGAGCGGGAAGAAATGGGGTTGATCATGGGATCGAAATGGAACGCGGGCAGGTTAGGGTCTTCGGATTTAGTATACACAACTTGGGGGTGAGAGTGCCAGTTGAACTGTACGCTTCGCGGAAGTGAATTATAGAGATAGGGATAGGCGACCCGGTACTCGGTCCGAATCGGAAAACGGAATATAATCCTGTCGATGGCATTAAACTCCCCGAAATCCTCATCGTTCGGATCGATATCCTTATACAGAGGTTCAAACCGGGGACCACCAGGTAGCGCGACGTTCAAAGCTTTAGCAGTAAGGAAACTCTTCAAGTCAAAGAGATAGAAGTAATTTTGGTCGACAATCTCACTTAATAACGGGCGGCTAAGTCGATGGAGCGCAGCCATCTGCGGTAATGTGAGATTCCATCGCTTGTAGCTCGGTCCATTAACGTGCTCGGTATCGACTAGAGGCCGATGGTCGTAGAACCATTCATATACGGCACTATCTTCTTCCTCGTCGAGCTCCATCTGAATTGGCTCCAGCGGTTCGACATCCTCGATGTTTTCCGACCAAGACAACGGGGGTTCCTCGTCATCAAACGGCGGGAATCTCATCCTCTTGAATAGCCTTCGATCGCTCTTCTCCTTCCTCATGGTTAACCACATCGTAGCCCATTGCGCATGGAACACAGGCGGGATAACTCGGGGGATCTCGTTGACGAGCGTCAAGCACCCGTTGACGTGGTACAAGACCTTGACCTCTCTCGCCGACTCCCACGGCATCGGCATGTTCTCTAATAGCTTCATGACCGCATGCGGCATGAACTTGAGAGCGCCAAGGTAGCTTCGCTTGTCGCTCGTATACTTCTTCTGGGAAACATCCCCGATATCCTTCACAATCTTGCGTAGATGCTCCGGCGGCATGTCGGCCTTCTGAGTCTCTACGAAGCCGCCCTTGCGCTTCTCGCCAAAGCGATTTCGCTGATTCCGAAGCCATTCCTTCTTCTTCTGTGCGAACTTGGCTATCTGCGGGTCGGTCGGAGGGCGGTATCCAGGGGGGGGAGGAGCTGGTGCCCCAGGAGGCGGAGGAAGGAAATCTGAGGGAGGACCTGGGGGGGGAGGCGGCGGCGGCGGCGGACCCCATCCAGGAGGAGGGGGAGGAGGCTGAAAGGATGACATCTCTGAGTCGACAGAGGCTGAGATAGAGACTACGCGACCCTTTTCTTTCGATGCTGTCGCTACCGCGGCGCGATCTGTCGCGCGAGGATGCTTAGGACACCAAATACAATCGAATGCAGGCGTTAGCTCCCAGCAATCCCGGATGTGCTATTATTATTATAGTTGCGGTCAGACGCGTCGTCTCGTAATTTGACCGACGCGAAAGGGTCGTTAAGAAGGTTAAAGTTGATGGAATGAGGGTTAGAATCGCCTCAACGGTCGACTGGCGGCAATTTTTCCAAGGACCTTTTGTTTGAAGGACCCACCCTTGATGCATGGGAGCGAGTCCCCCGAGCTAAGGTACCTACCTACTGTACGTAGGTAGGTTCCATGGGTAGTATTACATAAGGGACGCTAGGAGTATAGGTAGGTACCTAGGTAGTCACGTGGCTATGACTTTGTAATGTGGCTGTTGAAAGGTTCGGTACCTAGGTACCTGGCACGTGTGGCTAGTCTCTAGCCCCACACCGACTTTCTCCATTGGTTCGAATCGGTAAGCGGGCTCAAGGTTCCATCCCACACATCTCATCTCCAAAAACACCAAAAATTCATCCCTCACAAAAAAAAGTTGCACAGGAAGAAGTCAATCCATTCCACCAGCAACCACAGTCACAATGGCGAACAACCGAGTCACCTACCGCCGTCGCAATCCGTATGTCTCTCTAGCCGACTGAAATGCTTCTCGAATTTGAATATCTCCAGCTGTTGGACGCGCGCACGAAGCTAACATTTCGTTCAAAGGTACAACACCACCTCCAACAAGACCCGAGTCGTCAAGACCCCGGGTGGTGAGCTACGAGCCCTTCACATCAAGAAGCGAGGAACCGCCCCGAAATGCGGTGACTGCGGTGTAAAACTCCCTGGCGTAAGTACATTTTACCTGTTTGTCTCGAGTCAATTCGAAGGACATGCGAAAGGGTCCGAAACGAGTCGAACCGCCGTCACGCGCACACACACGATCGGCACATTAATTCTACACGCTCGATTCATTAATCTTTTGTGAATACGATCAGCGCGATATATATCGTGTTTTAATCATGTTGCAATCCGAAAATTCGGGGTTTACTTTGGTCCATGGGCTCTTCCCATGACGCGAATCAGTCTACACAGCACAACTTGACAAACACGTGCTAATACGTTGTCCTTTCGCATAGATTCCCGCCCTCCGGCCCCGTGAATACTCCCAGATCTCCCACCCCAAGAAGACCGTCCAGCGAGCGTACGGTGGTTCAAGATGCGGCAACTGCGTGCGAGACCGAATTGTCCGAGCATTCTTGATTGAGGAGCAAAAGATCGTCAAGAAGGTGCTCAAGGAGCAGAACGAGGGTTCCAAGAAGAAATAAACCTACCGAATGACTCTGGGATGGAATGGTTCGGCCGTCATTGTATTGGTGTTCAGAGGGACAGGGCTGCATGTCATGCGAACAGCTACTGAATAGCTGTCTTCTGTTTCTAGGGCTTCTTCTCATGGTCTAGATGATCGGAATGGTATAACGACATCAGGACCACCAACATACTCGCGTCGTTTTCCACGCACTTTATTCCATTGTGACACGAAAGAATATTTTGCCCCCGCCGACTGTAGTAGGTTAGATCTTGGACGACACATTCTTCTGTGTCTTTCTGATTCGGAGAGTGTCGACCCTATAGCCCTCTCGCGACGTTGGGTTGAACGTGCTCTCCTATAACTTCATCCCAGGAATATGCCTACGTTCCTATTGATTATGACCATTTCAACTTACTAGAGCCACGTCTGCCCTTGCTGATAAGCACTAGTTAGTAAAGCAGAAACACGACCCCGTCCAACAGAACCGCAGTTTTGGATCTAATCATTCATCATGCTCACATCAGGATTATTACTATTATCAGGCCATTGTCGTAGTGTCCTTGTAAACAAGTCCAAAATATAGTACTCTAGAGAAAGCGCGGATAGAATAATCGGCGTAAGTGATTTTATGCTGGAGCTAACACTTCGTTGTAATACTCTATATTTTATATCTAACCCTGAAGTGACCTCGCCTTGGAATAACTCTAGCTAACGTGATATCGACCTGAAGAAAGGCCATCCAATCAGCAAAGCTAACTGGTACCTATATACCCTATAAGCGAATGAACAGAATTTCGAGTTATTTTATATCTAGGTAGGTATGTAAAGAGAAATATCTGTGGTTACCATTATACTACCTATATACGTAAATGCAAAGATACGACACAGTGTGAGTAATATCGGAAAAATCACCGTACGAGCTTCCCCAAAAATAATGACGTTCAACCCACCCTCTTTTTGCGCAAGCTCCAGCTTCCTCCGAAGAGCAAGAGAGCCGGGAAACATTCGATAAGCTAGACCAAACGAGCGTGATGGACCTCGCGGCTAAAAGCTAACACACATTCAAAACGGTTATGGCCTCCTCAACACGGACTTGTCGGCCCCTTAGTCGATTCACTGCGATTCTGCGATCACAGAGGCCCCAAAGCCGCCAGTCATTATTCACAGCGACGCCAACACATCACCCTGCAAGAAGCTCCGTAGCCTCCCTACGGATAGAGTCGCCATTCCATACGACTGCCTCGCACCGCATAGCCGAAAAGCCGGTTCGTGCCAACTTCGAGAACTTAGATGTGCTGGGCAACACCCCGGTGCCTTCCACCTCCGTTGATGTCTGCACATCACATGGTTTCCACCTGAATAGCGGCGCAAAGGTGACCGATGGCTCTGGCGTCATCTTGGTCGGCGGCGAAGCCTTTGCATGGCGCCCCTGGTTGGCTCGCGGCGAAAAGAGGCTGCTGAACAAGAAGGGGCAATGGGAGGTGCCCAACGATGCGCTCGGCCTGCTTGGGTTGATATGGCCACGGCCAGGTGAGGAGTGGCACCAGTACGTCCCCATCCTAGAGGATATTGTATACTGACTGTGATAACGCAGACCTGTTGATACTGGGCCTTGGGCCGGAGATCCGACCTATAAGCCCGGAGCTAAGGAGTCATATTAGCAGCTTAGGCATGAGGGTGGAAATCTTGGATACACGAAATGCGGCTGCGCAGTTCAACTTGCTGGCTACGGAAAGAGGCGTCAACGATGTTGCAGCCGCTCTGATACCGATTGGCTGGAAGGAGGGGACCGGTGCGGCTTGATATACACTGCGCCCAGTCATCGCTATCCATGTAGCGATGAGTGTCGTCCCTCCTACGACACCGATCGGACTCAAGATGCCGCGCCCGGTCTTGGGCCGGCGAGTATCGGATGTGGGACATTGCGGCCAGCAGATTCAGGGATTCCAGTGACCATCACGGCTACCTGTATTCTCAATCCTCGCGTGGAATATGACATAAACATAGCACTCTTTCTAGGCTATAACATTATTTGTATCTTGTAGGTACGAGGACTCAAAAAGCTGAATTGGCGATTTAGAGGAAACGGGGGCTACGGTGTTCTCCGTTCTACTATGGAATATCAATGTATTTTTATATGTGAATAAGAGATGAAAATGCCACTCGGATATAGTGGCGCGGCCTCGAACCAGTAGAACGCCTAGATGGTTGTTAATGTTATGACCGTGTCGATGTCTCCGGGGACAGGAACGAGGAATTTCATACACGTATTCTGGTTGGGAGATACGTATATAGGTAGGTACTTACCAGGTATTACAAGCCACCAAACGACACCTACATGTACATATATGTAGGAAATAGGCAGGTACCTACTTATACGTACCTTCTCAAACTACATACACGTATAAGCTACAGGAGTTCAGCCTTGCATCCTGTGGCTGAGACAGTAATTTCCTGGGACTCTAACTGGCTCAATGGCGTTAGTCCAATAATAGCCTTCTTGGTTGGCACGTTGAGGCGCCATGACGATTCAGTGGCTGAGAAGAGAAAAGAAAAAGGAAAAAGAAGGTATGACATCTTTCCTCCCTCATCTAATATTATTGGGTCTTGGCGATTGGGTGCTAAGACCTTGCAATCCTAGGTACCTACCTGGTAGGTATATTACATGAGCGGGAAGTACCCTGATGTCAAGGTACTATGTACTCCGTACCACCCATACCACCCATACCTGGTACCTATCCGATAATCAAATCGCTTCCATTGAATCAACTCACCTTTACCTGTATGTATGCCGTACAGCCAGCAACCAGCAACCAGCAGCCAGCAGCCAGCAGCCAAACGGGTGATATCTTATTATTGGATCTCGCAGTATCTGACAATTCAATGCTCTCCTTCATTTCCCATCGGGCCACACCATAATATATATGGATTCTCCCTATGAAGGGGCACGACACCATCTATTTCCAAGTTGCTCATTGTTGGTTGGAGCCCAACGAATGAATTTGTCCGGAGACCCTGTCGCGACCGATTACGAGCATATTGCATGAGAGTCGCATGCGATCTCTTCTGTCCTTAAGGGGGGAGCAGACTAATAAATCTAGATCGTCGCCTCCGAGATATCTGACCTTACCTACTACTTCATACGCATCTACGCATCCACGCATCCACGCATCCACGCATCTACACCTACCTACGCAACCTACATAACGTCCTAAGGCACTCCCATCGACTCATCTGGGAATTCGTCCCAACCTAGTTACCAAACGTACTTCACGTCGTGATTTCTCAAAGGTTCGATTGCATTCTCCTTCTCCTTCTCCCTCGTCACTCCTACTACAATCGGCGTCCCTAGGTGGTAAGTGGCATATACTCATCAAAGTCCATATGTCTTATCTACATCCCGTCCTCGGGTGGTGCGCGACGGGAATCGGATCACCTTGACTCAATCAAGTCCCGCCACCCACCGCCACTACCACTACCACCCCAAGATACACCACGTCTTCTTAACGAATGACGTCTATTTCGTGCAAAATCTCGTTTCTTTCAAACAGAACTTGGATATTCACAATGTTTTCTCCCTTTGTAGCCGCCGGTTCGCCCAGGGCCAGACAGATCGTCTTCCTCATCGTTGCGTTTGAGGTTAGTATATGGTATCTGCACCGACGAATGGCCAAGACCCGAACCAACGGGCCCGAGTCGAAAGATGCGGACGCCACCGATCCCCCACTACTCCGGAAGCACTCCGAGATAGTGCCCTGCACCGCTGCTCGGAGCGGCATCACTTATCCTGGCATCCGCGTCTTCTATCGCCGTCATCCTAAAGCGGATGAGCTCCCTCAAGATCCCGCCCCACTGCCTCTGGTGGTATTCATCCACGGCCTGGGCGGTTCTGTTGCCCAATTCAATCCTCTCCTCACCAGTCTTGTTAATTCTGCTTCTTGTCTAGCCATCGACTTTCCTGGTTGTGGCCTCTCCCAGTTTGCCCCCACTTCGTGGGACGCGTACACCACCGATGCCCTGACCGATTTACTCGAGACCGTCATCGACGGTTATCGGGAGAAAGACCAAGGGCTTGTCTTGGTGGCCCACAGTATGGGGACCGCGATTGCGGCTCGCATTGCTAACAAGCGGTCGGCGTACTATCTAAGGCCTCCTTCACACGTGATGGGACTAATCGCAATCTGCCCCGTATCCGGGCCGTCGCCACCACGGACAGTCCGTAATATTCGCTTGCTTCTCTACCTGCCTGATTTCATTTTCAACCTTTGGCGGGCTTGGGATAGGTGGGGTGGCCCTGAGAGCGCCAGCGTGAAGCGCTTTGTTGGTCCGGGGGCGGATCTCGAAGCCCGACAGCTTCAAGACAAATTTAATAGCCAGAGCCGGACACCGGTATTTCGTAGAATGGCATGGGGGGCGCTACCAACTTATTCTGCTGACGGTAAACCGATTGGAGGACTGTTTGGGCAGCCTACTTGGGCCGGCCTCGACGTGCCCGTCTATCTCATCGGCGGTGAACACGATACTGTCACACCACCAATAGAAATAGAGAAGATTCGTAGTATTCTCGAGTCAACGTCTCAATCGGCTGCCGCGTCCGGGGCAGCCACTCCTAGTAAAACCTATTCCGTACCTTCGCGAGCCCGCTCCGGCGGTGGTTCCCCTGCCGAGCCATCTAACGCCACCGAAGCCAGCGCGATCGTGGACGCCGCCGCTCCGGTGAATACATCAGGGGAATTACGGGCACACATGCCGGAATCTATCGAAGATATTACTGACGAAGATTTCGCGCGAAAGCAACAGCCGACTTCGAATGTGGAGGATCGTTATGAGGACCCAACCACGCCACGGGATCAGGAATCAATTGGTGGGATCCCTCCACAGCCGCGTCACCCGGCCAAAGTCGTCAAAACCGTGTTATTACCAGCTGGACACGCCATGCTTTACATGCCGACCACGGTCCGGACTCTGGCGGGACTGATAGGCGACTTCATGAATGAGCACATCACCGGCCGGTTTTCTCTGTAAGGTGTTCCCCCCATTGGCTTAAAAGTTTCACGCTTGCTTAACTTCTCGGATCATTAGCGGTTGGCAACTACAGCATCTCTCTCGCGACGGTAAGTGGGACGTCAAGAACCTTGCAAAGTGGAAAAGCGTACAGCCTGTTTCCGAACCCATCGGTGGCGTGTTCCGAGCGATGAAGACTCTCCGCGAGGTTGACGAGGAGCATTCCCCTAAAGTCTTCACAGCTAAATGGTAACTGCTACTCCATCTCTCTAAGCTTGTAAGGGTAGGTATATTAAGAAAAATCTGCTAACCCGTGTCCACCAGGGGCCACATTATTAAAGACATCATCGACATCAGCCACGCGGATCCGGTATACGACCCCAAGAGCTTCGGTGAGGGCATCAAATACCACAAATTCCCGACGGTATCCAAGATCCCGCCGACGGATGCCGAGGTAGCCGGGTTCGTGCGACTCGTGGACCGCATCCGCGCGGACCAGGATGCCCGAGCCGCCGCCGATCCCGCCACCTGGAGCCCCGACCACGTCATCGGCGTTCACTGCCATTACGGCTTTAACCGCACCGGCTACTTCGTCGTGTGCTACCTCGTCGAGCGCTGCGGCTACTCCGTCCAGGAGGCTATCGACGAGTTCGCTACCGCACGCCCGAACGGTATCCGGCATTCACATTTCTTGGATCGCTTGTTCGTCCGGTACACACCCCGCGCGGGCGGGTGATCGCGTGGCCGTCTCATCTTTTTCGTATCTTAAGACGTCGCGGACGGTCTTTGCTAGGCCGGTCTAGCCTCATTTTCCCTAGGCGCCTCGCACATAAGTACTTCTTAGGGTAGGCGATTTATCTGGTCTTCGTGACTTACTTGCCGTGGTTGACATTCTTCTAGAGTTTAGGGTCTAGAGTTGTATTAGCCATCGTCTGGGAGGGGCTTTACCATCATGCCTTTTTTTTTCTCTTACGAAGACTCCCTCTTCTTGTTACGGTTCCACTGTACGAATATCGGTGCGTTTGCATTGCGGCGGTTTAGGCGTTTTATTAAATAGAGGCCTTATTATTGTGTGGTCCTACGGCGTGGTTAGTGTCCTGATGTGCTTCAACTGTTGAGTATCTACCTACCCTCCTGCCTAGCGAGGATTAAATCCTGTAGAACCGAGAAGCTTATAGACTGGGACGTGGGAATTAATTAAATACTAGGGTGTTCTAGAGGGTTAGTCACCTTGGTAAACGGGTACCTGCAAGGCAGATGATAAAGTTGGTTCAAGGTATGAGATGGAAGTAGGTATATTCGAGTCATGCAGCTTCACCTTCGCGCTTCCTCAGGGGAATGTGAGATTCATTTTATTCTTCTTGACAAGTAGGAACTCTTTACGCACTGCAACTTTCTTCCATGCTAAGATTAGGTACTAGAGTAGGTACAGCGCTCCACAACCGGGATCGCGTTTGTCCTAGACCAAACCACCGGATGAATATCACGTCAAAGAAAGGAAATCCATGTAGCCAACCGCAACGAGATGCCGAGGCGAAGTTTCATTCGGGTGTTAGAAACCATGTACCTCCTTTCCAGGCCTACCAACTAACACCACCGTGAAAGCTAATAACAGGTACTTATCTAGGTACCTAGACAAGCCTTGCATCCATACTCTTGTCGCTTACACCAAGGCCCAAACCGACCTCTTCTCTTGGGGGTCTTTCTTCACGGTCCGGAATCCGAATACAACGCCGCCCGGTACTGCGGCGGGGGACTGGCCTCCCTTCTCGGCGGCATTGAGTCGATTCAAACAGTCCGGTCTTGGGACCGAGGAGATCCTTCCCATCGCGGTCCTTCGTTCGCGTGGGCGGCGCCTAGCCTCCGGACTCGCTTCTGGTCTGGGTGAGTTGGCGTCTCGTCAGGCCAGGTAGACGGGACGCCCGGGATGCATAGGAGAGTGGTTGGCGGTGGTGACGCGCTCTCTACTCGGATCTGAATGGGGCGGGCCTGGGGATGGGGCACGGGGCTGGCACATGCCTGGACCGATGAAGGGGTTGTCCTCCCCGACGTGGATACTTCCTGACTAGCCTTCCCAACGGCAGCAGTGACTGGCGCGGTGGCGGCCTCGCCAACACTGCGTGTGTCATGGGACTTAATGGCTCCCTTCTGGGTCTCGCTGCTTAAAGACGCGTGGGAAGGTGACTTGTAGAGATCGGGGTTAGGCTGCTCCCAGGCGATCCATGAAGTGAGTCTGCGTTGAGAGGCCTGGAGAGGCTGGGGCATAGTTTAGTGCCGATGAGAATCGCAGAGGAGAGGACATGTATACGAATATGGACTAACCAGGGCAGTGGCGGTGAGCCTTAGACCGCGTCCTCGTCCGGCACGAGCGAAGACAGAGCCCACGGCGCTCATTGTATCGGATTATATGGGTGCTTTTGGTTAGTGGATGAATGGATAGACGTTGCTGATACCGACGTGTAAAGTCGAGAGAGGATTTGTGGGATCTAAGCGGAAGAGTGAAAAGAAAAGTGGATAGAACTACGAAGAGGTGGTTTCCCTTAATTAAGTCGAGACATGAGTGGGAGTTACCCGATTATGTTGGCATTGGGAAAAGAAGGCAAGGAAGAACAATGTGCCACCGGGCGATGTAGGCCAGGACCCTCTTAAGCTGGTGGAATGATGGGATTTCGGGGGTCGAGGGTGAATCCATTCGAAAAGTATAAATACCTTATTCAATAGCAGAGTAGAACAGCTAGAGATGGTGAGTCGGATTGAGTCGAGGCATGGGCCGCCAAAACTGATAGACTGTGCGTGAGCACCTACCTATGGCGTATAACTAAAATAAGAGGTCTGTTCTTAGGTCCGCGCTTCCTCTGTGCAGACTTTTAATGATACCAAGCCGGTAAAAAGGGATTGTTGTGCGGCGAGTCTCAGTCTCAAGAAACACGATTTCTAGGAGGAAAGTAATGAATGAGAACTAGGAGAAGCGTAGGCATACGGTTCGAAAAGGAAAGGGCCTTCTAGTGAACTTGAATAACTGGAGGTTTAATTTGTATAGAAATCTTTGGTTAAAGGGGCTCAGGGGATAGAATTTTCCCATCTTCAGTAACATTAGGTACCTAGGTATATACGATGTCGGGTAGGTAGCTGATACATGCGCCCCTATTGACGGAAGCTTTATAAAGCCATGGCTTAGTAGGTAGACGCCCAACTTACTTAGTATAGGGCGACTAGAGTTGAGGTGACGTGCTTTTCGATAACGCCTTACATGTCAATGGTGCTCACCGGTAAGACGGTGGATTGACTCAGGGTAGCTACATCCTTGCGGATATTAGGACCAGAGTCCAGAACAATCCCTTCCCTAGGTAACCTATCGTTCCGTCTCGTCGGCTCGGTACTTACGTATAAGCGCCCATATCCCCTTTCAGTTACAATAGCCCCCTTTTGCAGTCCCACTTATGATTTCATGTCACTGTAAATTTTTGAATCTACCTGATTTGATTCCATACCTACCTAGGTACGACGAGAGCTTTCTAGATTACTATGATAGATATTGCGGTATCCGGATATC
Source organism: Pyrenopolyporus hunteri (assembly GCA_902806595.1). Taxonomy (NCBI): domain Eukaryota; kingdom Fungi; phylum Ascomycota; class Sordariomycetes; order Xylariales; family Hypoxylaceae; genus Pyrenopolyporus; species Pyrenopolyporus hunteri. Next base: position 204,542 of record CADCXC010000005.1, on the reverse strand, counting down.
CGGTAAGCTCCTTTTCATACGATAACGCGACTATTCGCCTTCAATACAGCTCATCTTTAAGTATCGTAGCTGCTAGTTCAGCAACTGCATACACGGAAGCTTGTAGATGACAAGTTGGTAGCCGCGGAATCGCACTCGAATCGACGACTCTCAGATTCTGCGTTCCTTTCACCCTGAAACTGCTGTCCAGAACGGTCCCCAGCGAACACGTACCCACAGGATGATGGAACGAACGGGCAGCCTTCACCAGTGCGGCTTTAAGATCCGCGTCAGCGGTGACGTTTGACCCGGGATATGTCTCGTTTGTGACTACTGGCCGCATGGTATCCGAGCGCATCATAGTTAACAAGCGCTTATACCCGTAGAGAGCGATGGCCATGTCGGACTCGGAGCCGAAGTAGTTGGTATCAAGCAGCGGCTCGTCCCACCAGTCCGAGCTCCTGAGCTTCACGGATCCCGATGCTTCGGGCTGCACGAGCGCCGAGAAGACGGATACCGTGTTGGCGTTATCGGGAGCCGGGAGCATCGCAGCCGAAGCATACTGGTATAGTAAGTGGGGTCGGTCTTTGGGCAAGCTTTTGGGAAAGCTGACGTCGACGCCGAGGCTGTCGAGTACCTCGTCTGATATTCTCTCTGTGAAGAACGAAGAGACGCCAGGGGATGACAGGGGGCCTGTTGCATTCTCCTTGTACTCCGCTAGAAAGGAAGCTAATGACACCGGATCCTCTAGCTGTTTATTTGTGACAATATTGGGCGTAGCATTGAACATCATGACGACGTAATGGTGGTCGAGGAAATTCATCCCAACGTTAGGACTGTCTAGCACAACGGGAATCCTGAGCTCTTCGAGGTGCGTTCTTGGGCCGACGCCTGAGAGGAGAAGCAGGCGTGGGGAGTTGATAGCACCTGCGCTGACGATCGTCTCCCTCGCTCTCACAGTATAAGTCGAATTATCCGAGAGATCGACGTAGTCTACACCAACGGCCCTGGTCCCTTCAAATTTTATTTTAGTGACTCGGCGACCATGCATAATCTTGACGTTCGGCCGCCCGGCTAACTGAAAGCCATACGCAGGCAAAGCGTAGGACCTCGTCGCATTGATCGGATTGATAGAATAGGGGCCGCCAATCATCATTCCGATGCCCTGCCCAGAAGCCAGGTCGGCACCTTGTGCGCCGTTAGTAGTCCACGTATTGACAAAAGTGCTGTCGATAGGGACACGCTGTTGGGTCGACTCGTAGCTAACGTGGACATGGTCGCCGCCAAACTTTGTCGCATCAACTACCTGCTCATAGTCGCGGTCTGAGGGCACAAACAGATTGGTGCTCTTCTTAAAGTAATTGATCAGACTTTTCCATCGCAGCTTTCTTAAACCCGAAAGATCCGCCCACTCGTCGAAGACCGAACTAGCTCCGCGGCAATAAACCATAACATTGATAGCGGTCCCCCCACCGAACCCGTTGCCTTGGTGTAGCGGCGGTGCTGCGCCGTCGAGAGCGGCTTGCGGCGTAGACGTGAAGTTCCAGGAGAACCGAGTTCCTTGTAGCCTACCAGCGTATCGTGGGGTGGTGGTTGTCTCGTTGGTGAATGTATCCGGCCCATTTTCTAGAAGCAACAGCTTGAAGTTTGGGTTCTCGGAGAGCCGCGAGGCGAGAACGAAGCCTGCTGGACCTCCGCCAACGACGACTGCATCATAAGTCTCGGATGCAGTGATTGCGGCGCCTATGCAGGAGAAGGGAATAAATGAGATCCCTAGGCAGAATCTCATTCTAGCCTTGAGCTGGACGGTGGATCAGGTTACTTTAAGTATGTACGTAATGTGAGATGGCAAAGTTCTTTATGCACGTTTTGAAGGCGCCATTCATTGAAGACGATGGCAGGATACATGAATATATTCGGGTTGTACTCCGATCATATAACACGAGAAAAGGCAGTATATCAACTACACGGCCATAAATAAGCACTAGCCGACCTTGCCAGATCAGAAGTAAATCCAGTCTATCACCGGACCCTGCACCTTATTCTAACACAATAGAGTTGGTAAAGTAGTATCGGGTGGATTCTAGATCCACTGTTATACGAGAGTCGTTAAACCCGGATAATAAACTAAGACTCACCTCCATCACCTACCTAGGTAAACTACCTACCACCTACCTATACTTAATAGACCCAATTTTCAGTATATTTCTCCTTGTCTTCTCACTCATGGCTGCAACGCCGAGGGTTAGTCTCCGCTACCTGGATCTGAAAGAGGTGGAACAGCAGCGAGGGATATCATTGATATTCCCGTAAGTTGCGTAAGTTGCCCTCTTACCTTCTTATACATTCGGTCGTCTAAGAGTAGGGCCTTCTGGGCCAATCTTATAGAAAGAGACCTTCCCTGGGAAATAATCGTCTGTATAGCTATAACGATACTCGAGGGCCAAGATTTTCCCTATTCCTCCTAGGGGATACCTAATATGGTAGCTAGGAATCGTCAATCATAACGCCCAAGAATGCGGGTACATCTCGTCTCATACTTCATTTTCTATTCTAACTAACGCCCTCACCACCCCGCCCGAATGCTAATGGTCTATAATGACAAGCACCACTCGAAATGAAAACCCCCTTATGTACTATCCTGAGGCTCTGGCGAGTTCCTTCCACTGGATGCACTACACCATTCCGACGTTGAATCTGAGTCATCCTCAAGTTTGACCCCGATGGACTCGATTGCCCACCTTTCTTGCTCCGTCAAATGGTAGCTCCCAAGCTCGAGCTCGTCTTTGACCTCTTTCATACGCGGGAGCCAGTAAGCTTTGAGGAATTTCGAAAAAGAGTAAGCCCCAACGGAAAACTGCTGCACGAAGTCATCGACCAATTCGTCCAACTTGCAAAGCAGAACGTGGTCTTCCCCGTAGCGCTTCAAATCATCCAGACTAGGATCTAGGCTTAGGGTTACGCAACATGTGTGTCTAAGCCCACGAAGCTCTGTGGGGCCGGTATAGCGCGTGTGTTTGAACGTAAGGAAGTTAAATGTAAACGCTCGTAAGATGGCTTCGATGTGGATATTGGATCCGGTCTCTTTGACTAGGTCATCGAGTAAGTCGCCTAGGATAATGGCTGGGCGATCTTCAAAATATTTAAAGTTGTCCTGTCCGAGATAAATGTTCAGAAACATAGTAAGAGGGTAACAGCCGTTGGGGGATTTCGAACAACCGCATATACATCCGTCGTTTGTGGATGAATTTATTAGGAGCCGCAATTCCTCATAATAATATGGAAATGGGTGATTAGGCCAGGGGATCTCGTCGTTAAGCCTTATCCCGTTGACGTTCTTTGTCAATATTATACGCAAAACGGGGAGCTTTGGTAAGACGTCGGTGTCCATGGTAACTGTACGTCTACGCGCCGACGGATACGGTATCTGGTGGGTAAAAGTAGCCCCGCGTGCAATGAGCCACCTAGAATAATAGATATTGTACCGATCCTCTTGCATGTGCTTCGTCAGCGGAGTACAGCCGTCAAAGTATGTGTCGAAGTCTTGAAACCCCAATTTTAGGGCAGTCCAGGCGGAATCGGGATTTTCAATGCTGTGGTATACGGTGCAAGACCCAGTCGCACTTCTCGGGCCGCCGAGTCGATAGTCATCGGGTTGAAGGTTAAACTCTTGATAAGGGAAAACGCCTTTCCGTTCGAGTTTCTCGACCACTTCACCTGCCTTCGAGTCGAGCACCGGCGAGTTATATCCCTCAGTGAATTTCATCTCAGGGAAATGGTTGAAGAATAATGATTTCAACTTGTCGCGCCAGGTTTTGATGTGATCGAAGAAGGTGATAATGGCTTTCTGTGACATATCGACTGAACTTAGATTTTCGACTTCGCCATATGGAAGGTGGCAGCGGGCTTCTAACAGCATCTTGATGGGCTCAGTGCACCCGCAGTTTTCGCATAGATCTATGCTGTAACCAATGCATATCGAAGCGCTTTGCCTCATTGCCAACGCGAGCGGGGATTCCATTTTATATTTGCAATTAATGTCTAACGTTGGAATTCCTTTGAGGAGTATCTTAAGGCCCTTTGGCCAAGCGATTGCTAAGTGAGCAAGTGTTGGGCTATCGCCGTCCTGTATCGATGAATCTGTCCGTCGACCTTTAAGTATACGGCGTAAGTCGTCTTCATTACGACGCAATATTGCCATGTGGATTGGACTATCAAGACCAAACGCTGTCGGGATATGATTAGCATCAGGTGAGGTTAGAAGGGCTGTCGTTAGGCCAGCGAGTTATACTTGCCTCCAGCTAATGGTTCTAACTCAGCTACGGAGTCTCTAAACTCGACAATATCGAACGTTTTCCCAGTTATCTCTGGAGCTTGGCGAATTATCAAATTAATTATTATGTCTTTTGATATGAATTCCTTTTTGGTTGGAATAAGTCCAGAATTATCCTCCGATAAAAGTAGGTCGATGATACTATTAGGGAGCTTAGTAATGTGTTTACGTATAATATAGTTGAAGATAGAACTTACCTAGAGGTAGCTGGTTCGGCAGGCGTAGTACAAGGAACGCCTAAATCCAACAACGCTTGGAAGAGGTCATATGCACCATATAATTCAGTCATATCGTCTTCGAAATCGTTGTGCATACCAAACAAAGGTACCTTCAAGATTTAGTAAACTTTAAAAAAGTATAATTATTATAACTTACATAACGGGCCACTTGATGCATTATCGTCCCCCCTTCTTCATCAACATCGGTTGGTAGAGAGAGACCATTTTCGAACGTCTGCCGCAGTTTTGATATTCCGATACGAATGATGTCTTGGTAACTCGAAATGTTTGAAGAAGAGAGACCTGATATCTCTAATCTAGGATACCGTTCTATTGATTTAGCGTATGCCTCGGCCCCCGTACGATTGTCATGCTTGTCATAAAGTACCTGAGCCAAGACGTACGCGATGCGGAAAGCGGGTGACGTATAACTTTTGACCATAGCGTAATACTGAATCGTAGAACTTATACTGCTCCCTCCGGCGCCATGGGTCGTGCATAGACCCAAGAAAATCGCAGTAGACAGATATCGACGCAGGCCAGTGATCAGGATGCCAAATTTTCGTTTATACACCAAGGTCATTGGCTGAAATAGAAAGCATCCCGGCTCGTGTATTGATTCCGTAATTTTCTCATCAGAGTACTGGAATAGAAACCAATGAGATGATTTGCGAGTGATTTGGCGACGGCGTCGACAACTACACAGGCGTGAAGCCCGCCAACTTTCCTTCGTGACCTCAGAGGAGCCTTGCTGGGTATTATCACGCGGATCGCCCTCGGCAGAGTTGTGTAGAGTTGCTGTAATCTGGTTGACTGCGTCACAGGTTTCTCTTAGGAATGACTGTTTCTGGACCATTTTGCCGACGAACGTATCACCTAAGGTTTTGCTACTGGATGAAGAGTTCTGGAATAATTCCACGGCTTGTCGTAGCATCAAAATCTCAGAATGGAGAGATTGCATGCTAGGGCCCATACCTTGAACACGGTCTTCTATTCGAGATGTTGAACACCAAATGCTTTGAAGCTCTGTACTGATGCCTGAATATGCATCTGCCTGGCGTGCCACATCCGCCCGAATCGTGTGTACGTTTGCGTTAATTGCATCCAATTGGGGCCTAATCGTCGTAATTGTATTGTCGATATTCGCTGTCCCTATGACGACCGTGGATAAGGCGGCCCTTGAGACGTTAGTTTATTCGTATCCACCAACGACCTTGACCCTTATTATGGTTTAGGAGTATATGCGTTCCGTTTTCCCAGTAGATATACTTACAGCTCGAGGCCTTGCATGGCGATAGACAGATAACCCACAATGCTGCCAAGCGTGGACTCCAGTTTCTCTAGATCGGAATTGCGAAACGGAAACACAAGTTTGTTCTTCATCTCCTTCAACTTACCCCTCATATCGATCGGGTTTGACGGCTCGTTTTCCTTGAGCTTATCAGCGAGAACTTGCAGTTGGGCCCAAGCTGTCTGTAAGGACGACATCACAGCCTCGGCTGGTTTGCGATGCTCATCTCTGAAGGAAGGAATGGTTGAATCAAGGGATTCAAGGGATTGGCGAAGCAACTCGAGACGAGATAGAATCTTGCGAACGCGCTCATCGCGGGTCTTGTAGCCGTCGATATACTCCTTTAGTTCCTTATAGACCTGCATGCCGAGAGACACGAGGCCAGTAGCCGTGCCCAAGAAACCGACAGCGGCCTCGGCCATGGCCGCGGATGAACGTTCAAAATCTACTTAGAGTCTATCGATAGAAAAGATATAAGGAGTGTAGGTTCAAGATAACTTGGAAAGAGCAGTAAGGAGTAAGGAGTAAGGAAGATAAGTTAGATTTAGATCCTCGGGCGAGGAATAGCGCGTAAAGAGATAATGGAAGAGAATCAACAACGAGTCAGTTATGTCAGTGAGAAAATAAAGAAGGAAAGGAAACGAGGCTGTAGCATGGAGCGAAATGTACTGGTGAGTTGGCGGAAGGCGAAGCAGGGTAGAGACGCAGCCAGTCCAAGCCATCAGGTTGTGCTACACACCCTCATAGATACATTGCCAATAGCTCTCCAGAGCCTTCTATGTTGGAAGAAAAAAAAATCAATAAAAAGAAGTACGCCTTACGATTCCGCCGTACGAAACAACCTATCACTTAGTACTTCTGATTTTATGGCTTTTCGGACGTCGGTGCCAGGGGCTGTACTGGCTATGTCTATGTGACATAACTAGGTACACGCGACGGTCATATGGTATGACTACAGGTACCTGGGTAGGCAAGCTTGATTACTTGGCGGCAGGGTAATGGATGATTCATTTCATCAATTCAAGTTTAAAATACCAAGGACATAGGGTAGGAATGCAGCCCAACGGTCCAGGCCACCTAGAGCTAACTAGGCGTTTTTGATGAACTGCGCAGCCCTCTCGGCTGCTGCATAGAGCGTAGCAGTTAAGTGGCCGCTAATCTGCATTGGCAACACAGACGCATCGACTACGCGCACGTTCCTGGTGCCGTATACCTTGAGCTGCGGATCGACCACTCCTCCGAGCTCGCTGGACATCATCGAGGCTGAGCCAATTGGATGATGGTTAGGCGTCACTGTGGATGCGGTTAGAATGGCGCTGCTAGAGCACCGTATTCACTACATGTAGTGTGACCATCACGTTGGAGTACTTACAGGTACTCGCAATGAACTCCGTCCACTGGGCATCAGTGGCGTTATAGGGTAGGATTGAGTCTCCCGGGATCGAATTGCTGATCACCAGGTCGCTTATAGGGCTCGCATGCCAGAGCTCTTGTGAGAGGCGCCCAAGCTCGGTTTGAAGGACAAGGTCAAAATCAATTAGGAGGTACGCCGGATTGATCGCCGGATCGTCGATATCTTCAGCTGACTTAAGGTGGACGCTGCCTCGAGAGAAAGGGAGCAGGGGCCAAAACGCAGAGAACAAGATATTCCCAGAAGCCGACGTTAAAGTCTCAGCAATCGTGACATTGCTTTTAAAAATCAGATCGTGCTGTAGGCGGAATATCCTTTCTAGTTGGTGGGCGTCGATGGCCCCATTGTTGTTGTCCGAAACCCTCTGAGCCCACTCTGACAATTTTGCGTCTGTTACCGACGCTATGAGGGAAGTCCGATCGCCGAATATGTCTTCGGCCGTCGCGAAGGTTGCGTAGGGTACAGTTCCTGTTACATTGATCTTCGACGAATATCCCAGCGAAGTGTTTGGCTGGTCTTGTAGATGCTCGCCTACCCCGGGGAGATCTATTATGGTCTCTATGCCGAGCTTTCCGAGGATCCTAATCGTGTTAGTGTCTCTTATGCACCTAACGCCCGATCAGCGTTCTACTTACTCCGGGTTCCCAATTCCAGAACGCTCAAGTATCAATGGGCTCCTGAGAGCCCCCGCAGACAACAAGACTTCTCTCCTTGCTTTGATAACGGCAGCTTGACCATCGGAGTCTCGATATTCCACGCCATCGGCCGTGAGGGCGTCGCTATGGACCAGCGTGTTCTCCCATGTCATCCTCGTCACCGTCCCCTTAATAATCTTAAGGTTAGGTCTCTTCTCAATGGGATAATAATAGGCCCGAGCAGCGTCTTCTCGGACGTTCGCATCTCTGTCCAATGTCTGTGGCCAAACGTCAAAACCGCGTGTATCCCCGCTGTTGACGTCTGGATTTAGAGGATAGCCCAAGTGCTCCCAAGTTTGCCGAGCTAGCTCATGGAGGGTTCCGTTGAGTAGCCGGAATGGGTATCCCGTTTTCACATTTCCGTTCTCGCCGTGATATTTCGAATTGAAACTAGCGCCTGCGGCCTGCTGAGCTGCGGTGGGGGGCGAGAACTGCTCGACTTGTTTAAAGTAGGGATACAGCGTATCCCAGTTCCACCCAGGGTTCCCGAGGGACTCCCAAGCGTCGAATTCAGCCTTGTCGCCTCGGATGTAAGTCATACCTAGGTAGACGGGTTAGTTAACCGGTAGTTGAGAAGACTAGATCGTGCGTGCCCTACCATTAATCGTGCTAGTCCCGCCAATGGCTTTACCAGCGTGGAAAGGGATTGACTTGTTACCGCCCCCCAACTGCGGCGTCGTGGTGTACTGCCAATCGATATCGGTGCCTAATGCGAGAAGGAACCCGCCAACTTCCGTGACGTTGGGATTATTGCGCACGTCGCCGCCGGGTTCGATAACTGCGACTCTAACATCCGGGTTTTCGGACAGGCGGTTTGCGAGTACAAGCCCGCAAGTCCCGGCGCCAGCAATTACGTAGTCAAACGACTCGCATTTCACCTTGACACTCAGCGTCAACACTGCTAAAGGGGCGAGCTGCTTCATTGCTAGCACGCAGCCTCTATAGGACAAGTGTGCATTGGCAGAAGATGAAGTTGAACCGTACCGGAACGCAAGTCTCGGAATTTAAGAGAATGGCACACCGCAATTATCGTGAAAATCTTTGTATACCTTCAAAGGTAGCTAGCTAAGTACTTGCTACCTCATATACGCTTACACGGACCGATGCCACGGGCCGAATTATCGCATTCGATTACCAATCCAGGACGTAGTAAAACTCAATTCTTGGGTGGTTTTCAGCCGCATTGCATATAATTCGCCGCTCCAGATCTTCTGGTCTGGGGAGCGAGGCAGGATTTCTCAACGGGATTGCGGGGAAGACATTCACCGCATTAGATCCTTCTCGTTCTCCATTAAATCAGCACGGGCGCAGTTGTATAGGGGCTAATGGTGAGGTGAGAATATGAATCGTGGTGACGAGCCCGCCCTTTACCTTTCGCGTCGTCGCGTGTCAGGGCGTTATTTACCTACTTAGGTAGAGACGTAGGTACCTAGGTAGGTACCTATTCATACATAATTCATGGTCGGATTCGAGTTAGAATGAAGCGATTTCTGGTGATGGGTGTCACCAAGTTCAACGTTAACCTATGGGACGGTATGCGTACTCGGGATGCGCATCAGCCGCCGCAATGCCGAGGTCAATATCTCGCACACGAAGAAAAGTCTCGACCTGGGCCGTCTGAATCTGAAATGTTTATCTGTATTGCTTCGTGCGAGTCATCTCCGACTGGGCCCCTAAAATAGAGAGCTCGTCTGATGTTCGATTTAGCGACGCACGAGCGGACGAATTCGGCGCGTCTTGCAGATAAGAATACGCCAACAGACGGATCGTTTTCTTCAGTGAGATTCAATATTCCCAGCAATAAGCTGATGTGATTCGAGTCACGGGGTTTACTTTGCCATTAGGAGATGATGCCGACCAGAAGATGCGGATTAGAGCGAGAAGGGCGGGATAGAGGAAAATAAGAGGGAAGAAACTTATATTTAGGTAGGGAACCCAAAATTCGGTACCCTTTACGCAGGTACGTATATCGATAGCATTTACCTTAGCCCTTGCCCTTGCTCCGATAAACTCATAGACTCATAAGATCTGGGTACATAGGTACCTATGCATAGGTATCTGGTACCTAGTATCCCCCAAATGCGAGACACTGGACAAGCCGTTTTCCCCTCCCTTCCCCTTCCCCTTCCACTTCCGCTTCCACTTCCACTTCCGCTTCCAACTACCAGATAGGTATTAATACAATACGTTCAAGAGGGTAGACGCAGCTATGCTCTATAGATTCTACATACTTTACTTTCCTCTGCCGCGCTCTATACGCTAGCGAGCGGTGACATCTCACCAGCCAAGCGAATCTTAGGGGCGGTAGATCTTGCGCTGATAGGCAGGTGAATCACCGACGCACCGCAACACCAGCGTCGATCTGCCGCCCGCCGAGCTGAGCCCTCTGCCCAATCACGTCGCCGAACCCGCTATCGTGCCGTGCCCACCGCGACCGAAGCTTCCCCCCCGGGTTGCCCCTTTCATATGCCGCGTCGCCTACATGTAGATTGGGTAGTATGTAATAGGCTGAGATGGGCCGAGCGAAGTGCTATGTCTGTATGTATATCCGCACGCACGTAGAGATCTAAGACAGACACCTACCATGCATACCTACCTACCTACCATGTATACCTACCTACCTACGTAGGTGGTTTGAATGTCCGGGGGCGTGAGATCCCCCAAAGCGGAAGGCAGGTGTGCAGCCACCCCTGGCCACGAGATACTCCGATCTACGTCGTGCAACCCGTTCTGCTCGACGCTAGGGACCTGGCGTGTTCGATGTCGCGCAGGGCGAGCACATAGTAATGCCGAATACTTGCATGACGATCTCACAGCCTGGTTCCTGGCCAGTGGTTCGACCCATTCGTTTGGTCGGCCGCCTTGGATTGGATATTCACATGTTGGACCGGAGATTATGCCTGCTATCTTGTCTCGAGTATAAGTACTAGGCTGGATGCTCCCGCTCCTGCTGCTCTCGGGACGCCGCTAGCATCCGTCCCTTGCTTTGCAGGCCGAAGCTACTATCACTCCTCTCTCCCATTCCAGTAGCTTAGCGCTGTCTCAGCCCATCATGTTCGGTTCTAAGGTATGTCTTTTAGTAACGAGTTACCGCCCAAACCCCCCTGTATGTCGTATCAGACCAGGCACTTATACGCAGTTTCTCCCCTCACTTAGATTATTTCAGCCGTTCTCCTGGCCGCCGTGTCCGTAGCGAATGTCTCGGCCCTTGTGGTGCCGGAGAAGGTAGCAGCGAGACAGGACCAAACCTGCGTGGCCACGTGCGGCAAGGTATGCTACTGGCAAGAAGACATCGACGAAGCCGTCAAACAGGGGTATTCTCTGCACCAGTCTGGCCAGACTGTCGGTACGTCAACCATTCGCTCATCCCAGTCTACTACACTCCCACACATCTGGCCCAGTAATTAAACAGTACCCTCTATATAACAGGTTCCAACGACTACCCCCACCAGTACAACAACCGCGAGGGTTTCGACTTTCCGGGCGCGGCGCCCTACTACGAATTCCCCATCCTAAGCAGCTTCGAGCCCTACGACGGCGGCAGCCCCGGCGCGGACCGCGTCGTCTTCAACGAGGCCGGAGACTTCCAGGGGGCTATCACGCATACGGGTGCGAGCGGTAACAACTTCGTCGAGTGCACTTGAGTTGCGCGCCGCCCCTGACAGAGAGAGGGTAATCTGCATCTATCCTTTGCTCCCTTGTGTCGCTAGTTATGGCGTTCTGTGTATATTTTATACGTGATAGCTAGGTACCTAGGTACCTACGTTCGAGTACGAAAGGTCGTATATCAATTCCTACAGATGTATATAGCACGCAGTTCTGATTCAAAATTTATGTTCATATCAGTCCCATTGTGAGAAATTCGTCGTATCCATAGTCGAATAACAGTCAAGATATACGATTAGTAGACGTATTATGACCATATTCAATGTCGACTTATTGCTCCCACTCATGCCACCCTTCTAAAATATCGTCCTACTACACGCGTAGTCACTCACAATGAAATCACCAGAGCTGATACCGGTCTATTCAAGATTGCATGCCTAGACCGTAATATCGATACAGTGACCAAGATGTTTGCTCGACAATAACAAGGTATCAGGATATATTATATTTGAATAAGGTATCATTGCTAGCCGCTTCTTATAATCAAACAAGAACTCAGCTGGAGACCGTTACTTATGCTAGGGAGACATACAACGGCAGTTATGCGTAACTCTTCTTTCCCCAACCCGGCACCCGCTGGGCACACATCCACACCGATGGCTCATAATACACATTTACACATACAGAACAACAACGAGAAAACATCCACGCGAAGCAGACAAGACTATTGCTTCTGCGAGATCATCATCTCCTCGTTCTCGGCGATAGGCGCTGGCCGGTTGATGCTCTTGTTCAACTCATTCTCGCCCACCACGTTGACGGTGCCCTCGAGCTTAAGATGGTAGTCCTTGTTCTGGCTGAGGACGTACTCCTCTTGGTCGATGTGTCGGAAGGTGAAGTAGAAAATAATGGTCAAGACACCGCCAGCGATGGCCGGACCGCCGAAGTCCCACGTCAAGTACGGGTCCGTGATAACGGAAGAGCAAGCCAAGCCAATGGCGTAGGCTATGGCCGTGTTGAACAGGTTCAGCGCCGAGACGAGACCCCTCATATTGACGGGTGCGCGCGAATATGCGATACCGTAGGCCGGGACATTAACGAACAATTCCGAGATACCACCAACGGCGAAAGGAATAGCCATCCACCAAATGCTGATAGGCGCTACGCCCGTTCCTACTTTGCAATCACTGGACCCGTATTCACCGCAAGGAGATTGCTGGTAGGCGTAATAGTTCAGGATGGTATATCCGGCGCCGCCGAGCGAGGACATTGCAAGACCGGTCGTGATGCGTGCGACGGGGCCGTAATGGATATTAAACTTCCGCAGGAGCGGGTATAGGCCGTAGTTGAGGACAGGAGCCATTGCAATGATGCTCAGCGAATTGAAGTTGCTAATGACGTCGTTAGGGACACCGTTTGTCTCCAACATCGTCGATAGGAAACTAGCGGCAGCACCAAGACCATTGTCATTGATGTATTGAATCGGGAAGAAGCAGAAGATACCGGTTGCCTGGAAGGTTCGTCGGACATCTTCGACAAACTCGTCGTTCCAAGCCGTAGGCATGTTAAGGCCCGCGGCTGCGATGTTCGATGGCTTAGCTAGATCCCAGAAACCGTGACGACCGATTTTCTTGACTCCGCCGCGTCGGAGGCAAATCCCTAGAATACGGAAGACGTTGCCAAGATCGCTGCCACCGGGAGGATGAAGGATCAAACGCTTGTAGAGGAACCAGAGGAGGATCGGAAGGGGAAGGTAAAGCAGGAGAGGGATCAAGAATGCAAGCCACCAGCCGACGTATTTCTCTGAGTAAGATGTAGCGACTCCCATGAAGCCGCCGATATTAATCAAAAGATAGAACCACAGCATGACCCGTTCGGTTGTAGATTCAGGGTCTTGAATCACGCGCTCACCACTTTCCAGCGTGATAACCTTAGGGACGGTCGTAGTCATCTGGTCGAGCAGGAGGGGAGAAACGTTAGGCTTGAACATGGCTGAAGTGGTCCAATTAGTCTTTATTCATTTGGGGAAATTCATTTTGAATCGGCAACTTACCAGCACCAACTGATAGGATGTAAACAGAGAGGAAGTAGGGAACCTTGGCCGTGCCGGCCGCTAGGAGGTCTTTTGCGCCGGCAGCAACCATCAAGACGTGAGCAACACCAAAAACACCCACACCCCAGCAGATGAGAGCAAAGCGGCCGGTCTTCACATCCGCGAGCCAACCGAACAGCATAGGTAGCGCGTACGCTAACATACTGAAGGACTGGGTAATGGCATTTGCTGTGACGGTTCCCATGCCCAAAGCGCCGGCTGTCTGCTGGTCCCCCCGCGGAGGCGCACCGTAGCCGTTTCCGCCGTCGGGTAAGGGGCGATTGACATAGTTACTAATTAAGGGCTGGACGCCGTAGTAAGAAGCTCGTTCGCAGAACTCCACGACGCAGATTAAGTAGGCGACGATGGGGAGTTTGCCGGGAACTCGGCGCAGAGTCTTCAGGTCCTCCTCGGTGGGCTTGCCCTCGTAATCTGCCTCCATTATGGAGGGATCGAGGTACGGGGCATGGGAATCGCCGGGAGGTGTTTTGGACATCTTCTCCTCATCGATCGGCGAATTAGTGCTCGAGGCACGCCCGAGTTCCGTTGAGTTGCCTATCGCTTGTAAGCGAACGTGTCCAATATATGAGCGACATCGTGATGTCCTTCAGTGAAGTATTCGGTATTCAACATACCCATTGCTAATCCCCGTCTAGACAACTTCACAGTTGTACGGATAATTGAGGTGCTAGAAGAGAAAGAGAGAAGCAAGGTTCGACCAAGTCAGGGTGGCAGCGAAGGGGACCGTGGGATTTATGCTAAAAAAGCCCAGGGCGGCCCGCACTATACTAGCAGCCTGCGCGCGAGCTGTGTATGTGTGTGAGAGGTGTGTGAGAGAGGGAGAGGAGCAAACGAGGGCATATGGGGTTCGCGCGGATAATTACTGCCGCATATCGAACCTACCGAATTAGGTCGTTAGGGTGAGCCTCGTATCAGTAATAACCATGCCAAACCATGCGACAAATAGTTCTCGGCCTGCGGCGAGGCTTCAGAGGAGGCGAAGATGAGAGAGGACTACGCGCAGAAATTGCTTGTATTTTGCTAGCGACGGACCAGATCCATATTGTCGGACATACCGTATCAATCCTTTTGGTCTCGAGCATGGAACGGCGACCAGTCAGGATGGGGTATAGCATAGTAGCCGTTATCTCTGAGGGCCACCCATGCGGGCCTTTACTTAGCCGGGGGCTACCATAGTTGGGTATTTGGGGGACTATCCCCCTGTCACCCCCTTCAGAGGCAGAGGGAAAAGATGGCCGCCCGTCGACGCCAACCGAGTCGTGAAAAGAGGGCATGGAACTCGAATCGGGACTAGCCATTAGCGTATATCACCGAGTTACATCCGTCGAGCACGGCTGGGGGTGACGCCCCCCGTACTCTTGGGAATCTACTGCCGGAATGGGAAGGTGATTAGCTGAAAGCGACCCCATCGAACCCATGGATGTTGCTACGTTGTATCGTTGGCGTTAGTGTCGACGACCCAATTATACGGCGTGTATTTCCAAAAGTACCAGTATACGAGCAAGGCCGTTCGCCGAAAGGGGTCTAAAACCTCGGTTGGAGCAGGTCATTGGCGGAAATGCCAACTGCATGGAAGCTTGGACAGAACCCTTCGATGACACAAGACGCTAATTCGCCAGCGACGCCGAGAGTTGTCAGCTACCTAATAAGTCAAGCTTTCGAGCCGAGCTGAACGGGGTCTTTTCTCTCTGTCCATCAAGCTTCTGCCCAGCCGGCGAGGCTCTTATGGGCGAATCTTGTTTTCAGTTCAATTTCGAATCCCAGGTTTAGCGTTCGCCGCATTCCAGTCTTGGCCTCTTGACAGTTTGTTGCGCGTATGGGTATAAAATAACACACCTACCAAGGTACGTGTGCACAGGGGACGGCCACGAATCAGGAATATGGTATGAGAACATTGAAGAAAGAAAAAGATAACGTCTTACATTAATTTTTGGGGGGATTATTAATGTATACGTAACCTGAAACAGGTAGTCGGGAACAGGTACTTTCCCGCACCTACCCATATCTACGGTAAGTGGTACTTGTGCCTAAGATGTCCGCTGCAGGAAGTAACTATCTAAGCTACTGGCACAGATACGCAGGCGAACTAACCCGACCGTGCGTGATTTCGTACTTTTAGCAAACGGCTAGCAGGAATCTTAAAGTCTAAGCTACGACGCATTGGGCAGCCGTCTCCGGACTCCAGCTCTCGATGTGTGGATCTCTTATATCATCCTTCATCCCTACTATGTATTATATGCAGAACAGTTTCCTTTACCAAGCAGGTTGGCAAGGTCGCGTGGCCGTTCTTCGAGCGCTACATTCGGTGCATATATATGTACTATGTAATATGTACGCGATTCTAATCTGACCAAGCTATATACCTTACAGTACCTAGGTACCTATCCAAGATGGATAGCACCCCCGGCCGAGCTGACAATAAAATAATCGTATGATGAAATACCCGGGTATCACTCTTATGGTTACTCGTTCAATACCGGTTTTAGGGGATACATTAATAAGTTAGTACGTACGTACTACATATAATCCAGATCACAGAACCACATACTTCTAAAGGAATGAATTGCTCCTTAATTGAGTACCTAACCTCTACCTATGTGTAATAAGCGGCACGTGTACTGGTAGCAAGATATATACATAGGTGGGAACCTAGGTACCTAGGTAGGTATGCCCGAGTTTTAGGAGGGGTTTTGTGCTGGATTCAAAACAGGCGATCGAATTGGGACTAGCGTTTTTACTTGATCAAGTAGGTATTGGATGTGGCGTAGTGTGGCGTGGCATGGTATGGCGTAATAGAGGTAGAGGAGTAGAAGAGAAAGAAATAGTAGGTAGAAAAGGAAATTCTTTATTTGGAAAAAAAATGACGAGTACGAACGTGGCGTATTATGGCGTATTATGGCGTAGTAAAACGTAAAAAAAAAAAAAAATTTTAAAAAAATAAATTTTTTTTTAAAAATATATTAATTAAAATAATTAAAATTTAATATATTATATAAATTAAATTAAATAATTATTTATAAAATTATATAATATATTAAATAATAAAAAATTATTAATTAATAAATCGAAAAAAAGATATTATATAATCGTTTAATATAAAAATTTACGAAAAAAATATTATATTTATTATATTTATTTATATAAAAATATAATTAATTAATTTTATATTAATCGATATTTATATATTTTTTTAAAATATATATTTTAAATTTTTATTATTTAAAACGATAAAATATTTAATAAAAATATATTTATCGTTATTATTATTACGATAAATTTTTTAATATAAAATTATATAATTATATTAATAATTTTTTTTTTTCGTAATTTTTTTTTTTAATTATTAATAATAATAAATTTTTTTTTTTTTTTTTATTTATTTTTATAATTTTATTATAATATTATTTATATTAATAAACGTTTTTAATGTTTTATTAATATTATTTTTTATTATAATGTCGATAAGGTTATTTTTTTTATAAATTTATTTGATTTTCGTTATTTTTTATTTTTCGTACGATTATCGAAGTAATATAATATCGATTATAAGTTTTTTTTTTTTCGTAGTATTTAATTTAATTAAATATTTATAAAATAAATAAAAATTAATATAAATAATAATAAAAAAATTTAAATAATTTAATTTTTTATTAATTAACGAAATCGTTATTTTAAAAATTATTATTATATTTACGTTATATATTATAACGTAAATTTCGTTTATTAAAACGTTTTATATAACGTGTTTTAATTTAATTAAATTTTAATAAATGATATTATTTTTAATATTAAAAAATAATTTCGAAAATATTTTATTTATAATAAATATAATATATTTAATTTAAAAATTTAAATTTTTATTATTTATAAATAATTTATCGACGAAAATAAATAATTTAATAATTTTTAAATTTAAAAATATAAATTATAATTTTCGATCGATATTTATTTTTTATTAATTAAATCGTTTATTAAATTTCGTAATTTCGATAATTTCGAATTTACGGTATTAAATTATTTCGAATATATTATATGTAATTTTAAATTAATAAATTAATGCGATATACGTTTTATAAATACGTTATTATACGTATTAATACGTTATATCGTTAATATCGATTTTAATAAAAATAATTTTTTTTCTTTAATTTTTTTAACGTAAATAAATTATTTCGTTAATTTTTATAATAATAATATATCCGTTAAAAATAATCGAATGATTTATAATTAAATATTTTTTTAATTTAATTAAAAATCTTATTTTTTTTCGTTTTTAATTTTTTATTTAATCGAATATTTCATCGAATAATTCGAAGGTATCGTTAATTTATATATTTATTAATTCGAAATAATCGATCGATTTTAATATTAATAAATATAAATTATACGTAAATATAATTATTTAAAATTTTTTTTTATAATATTTAAAATATATAATTTATTAATATATATTAACTTTTATTATATTATATAAAAATCTTATAATTATTATAATCGTATTAAAAAAATATTTAAATATAAAAATAAAAAATAATCGAATTAAAATAATACGATTTAACTTTAATTTTAATTATATATAAATTTATATAATATCGCGTAATTAAACTTTTATTTTTTTTTATAAAAATAAATATAAATATTATAATTATTCGTTAATTTAATCGTTATATAATCGATAATTATATTAATATTATTTTTTTACTTTTATTATTATAACTTTAAATAATAAATTTAAACTTTTTGAAAAAATATAAAATATTTTTTTTTTTAATTTTTTAAACGATACGAAAATTAAATAATTAAATATCGTAAAATTTAATAAGATCGTATTTTTTAAACGAAAATACGTTTTTATCGATAAATTTTTTAATTTTTTTCGCATTTAATTTTTTAAAAAATTTTTTAAAAATTATAATCTTTTTTTTTTTACGTAATTAAACGGTTAAAAATTAATTTTCGTATTTTTTCGTAATTATATAAATAATAATAACTTTTAATTTATTTTTATTATCGGATAATTTTTCACGTTTTTGTTTTTAAATTTTAAATAAATTTTTCGATAATATATATATTTTATCGTCGTTATTTTCTTATTAATCGAAATTAAAATCGAATTTTATAATCGAAATAAATTTTAATACGTTAATTATTATATTATAATTATACGATTTAATAATTATTATACGAAAATTAATAAATTTATTATTTATTTTAACGATATACGTTTCGTTATTTTTAATAATTAATATATATAAATTTTTTTAATCGTTTTTTTCGTAATAAATATATATTTTTAACTATAATAATAAATTTAATATATCGAAAATATTCGAATTATTTTTTATATTAAAAACATCGATTATTTATCGTTTTATTTTAATTTTATTTATTTTAACTATAATTTTTTTAATCGTCGTTTTTTTAATTTTTAAAAATAATATTATAAATAAATTATCGATTAATTATAAATACGCGTTAAATATTAATAACGTAAATATTAATCCGTTAAATTTTACGATATCGTTAATAATTTTTACGATTATTTATAATATATATTCGAATTTTACATTAAATAAATTTTTAAATATAATTTTAAAAATTCGTCGTAACGATTTATAATATCGTTTTAATTTATTTATTAAATTATAAAATTTAACGGATATTTTTTTAATTATAATATTTAAAATTTTAATATTAATCGTAAATTTGTTAATAATAAAATTTTTTTCGATATTATAAATAATATCGTCGAATAAATTTAAATAAATATTAATTTACATTATTTATAATATATTTTAAATATATTTTATTATTATATTTTTTAAAAATTTCGTAATTTAATATATCGTAATTTAATTAATAATATAAAATATTAATTTCGTATTAATATATATTACGTCGATAAATATATTATAATTAAAATCGACATTATTTTTAATAATAAATTTAAATCGTTTTAATCGATTATTATATATTTAATATTAATAATAATATTTATTAATTTTATTAATTAAAATTTTATTAAAATTATTATATTTTATTTTAATAAATAAATAATATAATTTATTTATTATAAAATAATTAAATCGTCGATAAATTTAATAAAATTTAATTTTCGTAAAATAATAATAAATAATTATAAAATTATAATCGTTAAATAAAAATTATAAATATTTTTATTTATAAACGATAAAATATTTTTTATTTTTATATAAAACATTATTATATATATTATTTATTTTTATTATCGAATTTTTATTTATATTATTAATATAAAAAATATATCTTTTATTTTTTATTCGACTTTATTAATAAATTCCCATATAAAAATACAATAATTTAAATAGTTTTTTCGAATATAAATATATTTTTTTAATTAAATTTATTATATATATTAAATTTAAATTATATATAATTTTTTTATTATATATTTTATTATATTTTACTTATTTTAAAGATATAAAATATAAAAAATAAATCGTTAATTTCGTTTTAATTAAACCTTTTTAATAATATAAATTTTATATCGATATATACCTTATTTTAAAAATTATTCGAATATATATTTAATTCTATATAAATATTTAAAAAATATTAAAAGGGTATACGACCGTAAAAAAAAATTACATAATTATTTCGAACTATTATTTACACTTTTAATATCGATATAAAATTAAATATATATTCGAATAATTTTTAAAATAAAACATATATCGATATAAAATTTACATTATTAAAAAATTTAATTAAAACGAAATTAACGATTTATTTTTTATATTTTATATTTTTAAAATAGATAAAATATAATAAAATATATAATAAAATATATAATAAAATATATAATAAAATATATAATAAAATATATAATAAAAATTATATATAATTAAATTAATTAAAAAAAAACATAAAATATATATTATATATTAATATAATTATACGTAAATTTATATATAAAATTATTAAATATAATATATATTTTAATATATTAATGTTAATAAGTACGTACGTAAATAAAGTAAAGAAATAACAATAAAAGTAATCGCGATAAGGTGAAATTAATGTTATATAATTATTTAAAAAAAAAAAAATATTTAATAAAAAAATCGTAAAAAAGGTTTTTTTTATATAAACGAAGGTATATAAATACTTCCTCTTTTTAAAGTACGTATTACGAAGTAGTACGTATATAAGTCAATTAACCATTAATTAATAATATAAATAAAACTCGATAATAAAATATAATAATATATATAATAATATTTTTTATATATAAATATATTTTTAATATTATTAAAATATATATTAAAACGATTTATATTTTTAAAATATAATAAAAACGATATATTTAATAATATAATTTAAAACGTAATAAATTTAAACGATATAAATACGTAAACGATATTTAAATTTTATTATTTTACGTTATCGTTAAATCGAATAATATAACGTTTTATTATTTCGATATTTAAAAATATATATAAATATAATCGTTATAAAATTTTAAATTAAAATTTACCGTTAAATAAAATTTCGATTATTTTTATATTTAATATAATATTTTAAAATATATTAACGTATTAATCGTTAAAATAAAACGTAATATCGTATAAAATATCGTAAATCGTAAAATTAAAAACGTCGATTATAATTATTATATAAAACGTCGTTTAATTTATAAATATATTTATTATATTTTAATTATTAATTTCGTCGTAAATAATAAAATAATAATTTAAAATAATAATCGATAATTTTTCGTCGTTTTTATTATTTTTTTAATTATATTAAACATCGTAATTTTATTTATCGTTATTATTATTATTTTTTCGTACGTCGATTTTTTCGTAATCGAATAAAAATTAATTATAATTTTCGTTAATATTTTTAAAATCGAAATTTTACTTTTATACGTAACGTCGTTAATTTATACGTTTATTTCGTCGTTTTAAAATAAAATATTTTATAAATTAATATTTTATTTTACTATATATAAAATATTTTTTTTAACGTTATAATTTTTTAATACGTTATAAAATTTTATTATATAATCGAAATTAATTTTTATTATTACGATAAATTCGATTAATTTAATATTAATTCGATATTTTTTAATTATAACTTATATTATATAATTTAATACGATATATTATATCGGTAATAATTCGAAAATTTAAATAAATATTATCGAATATATTTAATTATCGAAAAATTATAACGTAAAAAATAAAATATTTTTATACGATAATTATAATATTTTTTTTAAAATTATAATCGATTACGTAATTAATAATTAATTTTTTTTAAATACGTTAAATTTTTTCGATTAATAATTTTATTTAAATAAATAAATTTTTATTAAAATTTTTTTTTATAATTAAAAATATTATCGTTTAACATTATTTAATTATATACATCTATTAATTTTTTAATAAATAAAAATACATTTTCATACATTTAATTATATTTTAAAAAATATAATTTATATCGATTAATTAATCGTAATAATATTATTATATTCGTTTTTTTAATATCGTTAAATATATATTAATATATATATATTTTTTAACTTTAATTTTATAATATAAATTTTTAAAAACTTTAATTTTTTCGTTTATAATATTATATTTATTATTTTCGAATTTATAATCGTTGTTATTATATATTTTAACGAAATTAATAAAAATACGTAACGAATTAAAATTTATTAAATATTAATATATTTATTAAATTAATTATAAATAATATAACGATTATAAATTTCGTTATTATTATAAAATAATATAACGTTATTAATTAAATTAATATTATAATTATTATAATATCGATTATTATATCGATTATTATTAAAAAATAATATAATATTATTAATCGATTTATTATTAAAAAATAATAAAAATAATAAATTATTATTAATCGAATTATTATTAAATCGATTATTATATTATAAAATTTTAAAATTATTTCGATAATTATATTATAATATTTTTTATATCGTTAAATATTATAAATATTATTACGATAATTTTAAAAATTATTAACTATTTTAATTACGATTAATTTAAAAGTTTTTAATCGATTAAAAATATATATTTTTATTAAAATTTTCGTAAAAAAATAAAATTACTTTTATTAATAAATTCGTTAAATTATTTTTTAATTATTTTTTTAACGATATTTTTTAAAAATAATAAAAATTTAATAATTTTAATTATTTTCGTTAATTTTTTAACGTAAATACGAACGTTTTTAATATATATGTTATATTTTCGTAAATAATCGATTTTTTTAATACGTAATTATTTAATTATATATTAAAATTATTTTTCGTTTTAATTATCGAAATTTTTTTTAAATCGTCGTTATAATCGAACGTTAAAAAAATTATTATTATATATTTAAAAATATTTTGCGAAATAAATATTTAAAACTTTTAATTTTATTTTATCGAAGTTAAATTTTTTAAAATTTAAACTCGTATAATTTGAATTAATAAAATTTTTTTAAATTTTATTTATTTTCGACATTATATAAATAAATTTTAATTAATTAATAAATTTAATATTATAATATTTCGTCGAAAATAAAAAAATTTTTTTTTATTTATATAAAAAAAAAATTTTTAATTATAATTATTTAATAATAATAATTAATATAAAAAGGATAAAATAAAATAAAAAAAAATAATAAATAAATTAATTTAAAAATCTTTTCGTAAATAATCGAATCGTTAATATATATATATTTCGAATTTAATTAATCGAAAATAAAAATTTATAAAAATTAAAATAATTGTTTTTATATTCGATTAATTATTATTAACGTAAAACGCTTCGAATAATTAATTAAATACGGTAGTAAAATTTTTCGTACGTAATAAACGTAAATTTATTAACGTTTTTTTATATATTATATACGAATATTATTTAATATATTACGTATAATATATTACGCTTCGAAATTTTTAAAATAATACGATTAATTTTACGTTTTTAAAAATTATTAACGTAAAACGCCTCGAATTTTTAAAAGTAATTTAATAATTAATCGCTTTTTTTTATTAAAATTTATTTATTCGATCGAACTTTAATATTTTTTTAAATTAAATTATAATAAAATAAATAATTTTTTTACATTTTAAATTTTTTTAAATTCGTAAATTTTTTTTTAATAAAAATTTTATTATTTATATTTAATTTATTAATTAAACATTAATTAATATTAAATAATAAAAAATCATTAATTAATAAATCGAAAGAAAAATATTATATAATCGTTTAATATAAAAATTTACGAAAAAAATATTATATTTATTATATTTATTTATATAAAAATATAATTAATTAATTTTACATTAATCGATATTTATATATTTTTTTAAAATATATATTTTAAATTTTCGTTATTTAAAATGACGAAATATTTAATAAAAATATATTTATTATTATTATCATTACGATAAATTCTTTAATATAAAACTATATAATTATATAATAAATATAATTTAAATTTTTATTTTAAAAATTTAATTATATAAAATAATAATAAAAATAATATAATAAAATAAAACGTAATATATTATAATTATTTAAAAAAATATTTATTATAAAAATTATAAAATAAATATATAAATAAATATATATATATATATATTTTAAAAAATATTTATTAAATTTTTAATTTTTATATTTTTATTATAATTTTATATAAATTTTAAAAATATATTATAAATAAATTTTTACGTATTTATTTTTTATAATAATATTTAATTAATAAAAATTTAAATTTTATAAATTATAATTTTTATTATAAATAAAAATAATATAATATAATATAAAAATTTAATTTATTAATTTATTATTAATTTTAATAAAATTAATAAAATTTATATATAAAAATAAATATATAACGTTTATTTTAAATATAATATAAATATATATTTTTAAAAAATATATAAATTATATTTTGAAATTTATATAATTTATAAGTTTTATTATTAATATTTTTTCGTTTTATTATTGAGTTTTATTAATATTTTTAATATATTAAAATATTTATCGTATTTAATAATTTTATATATAAATTTACGTATAATTACGTTAATATATAATATATATTTTATATTTTTTTTTAATTAATTTAATTATTTATAACTTTTATTATATATTTTATTATATTTTATTTACTTTAAAAATATAAAATATAAAAAATAAATCGTTAATTTCGCTTTAATTAAATTTTTTTAATAATATAAATTTTATATTAATATATATTTTATTTTAAAAATTATTTAAATATATATTTAATTTAATAAAGATATTTAAAAGTGTTAAAAAATATTAAAAAAATATACGATCGTAAAAAAAAATTATATAATTATTTTTAATTATTATTTATATTTTTATTAAATTAAATATATATTAAAATAACTTTCGAAATAAAATATACGTCGATATAAAATTTATATTATTAAAAAAGTTTAATTAAAACGAAATTAACGATTTATTTTTTATATTTTACATTTTTAAAATAAATAAAATATAATAAAATATATAATAAAAATTATATATAATTAAATTAATTAAAAAAATATACTCGTACTCGAAAAAATTATTTAATTTATTATATTTTTATATAAAAATATATTAATAAAGTCGAATATAAAATAAAAAATATATTTTTTATATTAAAAATATTAATAAAATTCGATAATAATTTTAAAAAATATTAATAATAAAACTTTAATTTATACGTTATAATAATTTTTAAAATATTTATTTTAATTTATTAAATTTATTATAAAATTTTAATTATATAAATATTATATTAATATATATTTTATTTTATTTAAATAATAATTTAAAATAATTATATATATTTAATATTAAATTTTATTAATATTATTAATAAAAAATATTTTTTTATTTTATATTTAATTTTATTAATATATTTTTATATAAAAATATAATAAATTAAATAATAAATTTAAATATAAATATATTTTTAATAAAAATATTATATATATTAAATTTTATATAATTTTATTATATATTTTATTATATTTTTTTTATTTTAATTGATAAGATACGCGCGGATACGCGTACGGGCCTTATTATCGTACGAGCGTTTTCGATATATTATTTAGTTAAAATCGATAATAAATACGTAACTTTAAATAAGTAAGTTTTTTATAACATTATATTTTTATTTAAAAGATTAACATTTAATAGTATTTTTATTTATTATATTATATTATATTATATTAATGAATTAAATATAAAAATAAAATATTTTAATAATAATAATATTTTTAAATAATTTTCTTTAATTAAATTAGATATAAAAATTACCTTTTAATAAAGTAAATATTATTTAATTAACGGTTAAAAAATTTCGGGAATAAAGAATTTTAATTATTCGTTAATTAATTAATTAATTAATTAAAAAGATTAAAAATTTTATAAAGAACGATTTTTTATTTTATAATTCGAAATGGTTAATAAATAAGTATAAATTTAAATAAACTTTCGAAATAATATATCGATTAATAAAATTAATAAGTTAATTAAAAGATTAAATTTTATAAAAAAAAGATTTAATTTATTAAAATAATTAATTTAATTTAAATTAAGTTTATTAAAATATTTAATTATAAAATTAAAATTTAATAATTTTATAATTAAAAACGTAATTTAATTAAATTTAAATAAATGAAAAGGAAAATTTTTTATATTTCGAATAATTTTCGAGTTTTAGTTTTAAAAAATTTTCGTTATTAATTTACGTATAGATATAAGTGGTAAATTTATTAATTTTTTTATTTTTATAATATCGAATACGAATATTTAATTAAATTAACCTATTATTATTTATTTCATTAAAATTAATACTTTTAATTTTATTCGTATAATTTCGATAATAAGATACGCGTGGATACGCGTACGAGCTTTATTATCGTACGGGCGTTTTTAATATATTATTTAGTTAAAATCGATAATAAATACGTAACTTTAAATGAGTAAATTTTTTATAATATTATATTTTTATTTAAAAGATTAATATTTAATAATACTTTTATTTATTATATTATATTATATTATATTAATAAATTAAATATAAAAATAAGGTATTTTAATAATAACGGTATTTTTAAATAATTTTTTTTAATTAAGTTAAGTATAAAAATTATTTTTTAATAAAGTAAATATTATTTAATTAACGGTTAAAAAATTTCGAAAATAAAAAATTTTAATTATTTATTAATTAATTAATTAATTAGTTAAAAAAATTAAAAATTTTATAAAAAACGATTTTTTATTTTATAATTCGAAATGGTTAATAAATAAGTATAAATTTAAATAAATTTTCGAAATAATATATCGATTAATAAAATTAATAAATTAATTAAAAAATTAAGTTTTATAAAAAAAAAATTTAATTTATTAAAATAATTAATTTAATTTAAATTAAATTTATTAAAATATTTAATTATAGGATTAAAACTTGGCGATTTTATAATTAAAGATATAATTTAGTTAAGTTTAAATAAATAAAAAAGAAAATTTTTCGTATTTCGAATAATTTTCGAATTTTAGCTTTAAAAAGTTTTCGCTATTAATTTACGTATAAATATAAATGGCAAATTTATTAATTTTTTTATTTTTATAATATCGAATATAAATACTTAATTAAATTAATTTATTATTATTTATTTCATTAAAATTAGCATTTTTAATTTTATTTGTATAATTCTTACTCTTAAAAACGCAATCCCGTCGATTATTAAACATTATCGATATACTTATCGTAAAATTATCGATTTTAAATTTAACGTTAGAGACCCTTATATACCGGTTAATTAGTTACTTTAATAAAGTTTTATTTAATTATTTAAAAATTTAAAAGAATAAAGAATAAATTATTTAAACTTTAATTATATTAATAGATAAAAATATATAAATATTTCGAGCGAAATATCGATTATATTAAATTACGTAAATTTTAAATAAATATTAATTTAATTAAGTTACGTAAATTTTAAATAAATATTAATTCGAATATTTTATGTAAATTTTATTTAATATTTAATTAATAGTAATAATAGAATAAAATAATTAATAATAACTTTAATAATTATAATAATTAAATTCGTAATTTTAATAATAATAATAATTAAATTCGTAGTTTAATTAATAATAATAATTTTATAATGATATATTTAATTTTAATTTATTTAATTTAGATAGAAAAGTTTAGTAAAGAATAAGTAAAATAATATTATTTTTTTAAATAATTTTAAATTTAAACGATATAATTAATAATAATTTAATTAATTACGATAATATTAGTAATAGTAACGGATTAAACGAATAGAAAATAATTAATATAGGTTATTTTTAATCGAATTTAGATTATTTATTTAGAATAAAAAATTTCGTTTAAATTAATAAAAACGTATATTAAAGGAACGTTTATATGTTTATTAATAAAATAAAAAACGTTAAAATTAACGAGGTTAAAATTAAACGTATTATAGAGTTTATATATAAATTATACCGTAATTTAATTTAAATATAATAGATTGGAAATTTTATATAACTATAAAAAGATATAATGAAAGTTGATAATATATACGTATTAATATAATTTTACGAAAAGTTTAAAAAGTTTGAGTTTAAAACGATTAATAATATCGAAGCGATGAGATATATTAAAAAAGATTATATATATAATATAGATATTATTTTATAGGGAATAAACGTGTAAAGATTTTATAAAATCGTACGTATAGATTAATCGATATAATATATGTTATAAATTTATAATAAATTAAATTTCGAATTACGAATATTTATAACCTTTTTAATATTAATTATAACGATTAACGAATATTTTAAATATATAGAAGGATATTAAAAGGTATAGCGAATAAAGTTAATAGTAATAAAAAAAAAGGATTTAATTTTTATAAAATCGATAAACGATATGTTATTTAGGAGTATTTTAGTTAATTTTGTAGGATTAGATAAATATATAAACGTAAATATTTATTTCGATTTAAATGGTTTTTCGAGTTCGAATTTTTTCGTAGTTTTAAATAATAAAGACGTAGTAGTTAATAACGAACGTTATAATAAACGTTATAATAATTAAAATCGTTATAATTATCGAAAAAATAATTAAGGACGTTATTATAATGGTAACGATAAGAGTAATTATTACGGAAATTATTATTACGATTTTCGAAATAATCGTTATAAAAGCGGTTATTGAAGTAGGTATTAATACGGATAATATAGACGTGGCTTACGATATTAAAAGAAAAAAAATAAAAAATAGCGAAAATAGGAACGTTAAGGTTAAAGAAATAATAATTATTATTTAAAAGACGAAGTTTTTATAAATTGAAAAAATAAAAAAAAAGAAGTTTAGGAAGCGAAATTTCGTAAAAAAAGATATTTTTTTATAGACGATTACGAGTCGAATTTAAAATGCGAAAACGATTAATAATACGATTAAAACGTTATTATAATAATCGTAGTTTTTAATTTAATTTTTAATTCGAATTATTTATTATTTAATTTTTTTATATTTATTTTTTTTAATATAGTTTTAGATAAAAAAAAAACTTATCGTAAATGTGGAAAGTTTTTTAATTTAAGATTAATATGTATAAAGTATGTATATATTAATATTTATATCGAGTTAAAGAAATTTAAATATAGTAAATTAAAAGTTATTAATTTCGAAACGATTAACGTAGTTAATATTATCGACGAAGTTATAATAAAAAAGTTTTTTATTACGAATATAAATATTATAAACGTAATATTCGAATAAAATTATATTAAAGATTTTTTTTTAAAAAGGATTTAATTATTAGTTATAATAGTAAATAAAAAAAAAATAATAATTATATACGTAAATATAAAAGTATTTATTTTTTTAATAAATAAATAATAATTAAATATTTTTATTTAATAATATAAATTGACGTATTTAAGTTTTATTATTTATAGAGAAATAATAGGTTTTATTATATTAATAAAAATGGTAAAATTTAAACTTTAATTTTTAGTTAAGAACGAATATAATAAAAAATTAATATTATATATATTAATATAAGTATAGGTATAAAAGTATTTATTATATATTAATTTATTATTAATAATAAAGTTTTTTGAAATTAATAAAATCGAAATTAATTATTTAGATAAAACTTTTATTTTAAATATATATTTTTAAGTAATAATTTCGGTAAAATGTCGAAAAAGTATTATAATTCGTCGAAAAGTTTTAATTATAAATTAAATGGAAATTTCCTTTTATATTATTATAATAATATTGGTGTAATTTGCGAATTTTTCGAAAATAGAGGATTATTAATTTATATTAAAACGATTAAATTTAATAATAAATATTTACGACGTAATAAGTTTTAAAACGGTAATAATAGTTAATAATTTTTATAAAATTATAAAAATTTTAATTAAAATAAAAGTCGAAACGATCGATAATTTAAATATAAACGAGTATATAGAATTACTCGAATAAGTTTATTATAATTACATTTTAAAAGAATTTAAAATAATTATTAATATAGTTAACGTTGTTAATTTTTTTCTTTAGATAATAAAGTAATTTTATTAGATTTTCGTAATGTAAAAGTTCGTATTTTCGATGTATAAATTAAAATTAAAAGTATTAAAATTAGAAGATTTATCGAAAATATTAATTAAAAAAAAAGTTTATTGTTATAGTTTGAATAAAAAATTTATATAAGATTTTATAATAGTGGTAGATAATTATAAAATTTAATACGATAAAAGAATTATTAAAATTTTAGAGAAAAAAAAAATAATTATTAATTTTATAAACGATTAATAGAATAAATATAAATTTATAAAAATGTATTTATTAAGAGTAGATAATAGAGAATTTTTAGATAAAATTTTCGATAAATTTTATCGATAAAGAAAGTTTAAATGGATAAAGATATTAATTTTTTTTAGGTGTTTATATTTTATAGTATGAAAAATAGTTAATGGTAAAAAAAAAGGACGAATGGTAATCGATTTATAACTATTAAATAAATGTATTTTTACGGATAATTATTTATTATTTCGATAAAAAAAAATTATAAATCGAATAAAAAGAAAACGCGTTTTTAATATTATCGATGGTTTAATTTTTTTTTATTAATTATTTATAGTAAAAAAATATCGCGATTAAATGATAATTATTTTATTAAAAAACTTCGAAGTATTTAAAGTAATATTAATAAGTTTTAAAAACTTATTAATATTTAGTTAAAAATTTATAGATTATAGATTTTAATTTTTTAATTATTTTGTTAAAATTTATATAAACGACGTTATAATATATAATAAAACGAAAAAGAAATATTATAAATATTTTTATTAAATTTTTTAAATATATAATTAAGTGGGAATTATTTAATCTTCGAAAAAAACTTTTTTAAGATATTTATTGATTAAATTATTAGGATTTATAATAAATGGAAACGGAGTGTTAGTTTTATAAAATCGGATCGAAACGATATAAAAAATATAGATGTTAAAGATTTTTGCGAATTTCGAAACTTATATAAATATAATTGATTTTTTAAGTAAATATGTACTTTGATATTAATAAAAAATTAAGTTATTTTAAAATCGAAAAATAATTATATTTAATTAAAAACGAAAGTTTAATAAAATTTTAACGGGTTTTAAAATTAAAAAAACATATATTATAAAAACTTCGTTCGAATTAATAGAATTAAAATTATTAATTTTTAAGTAATTTTAAAAAGAATTATTTAAGTTTATTATATTAAATTATTAATATTATAATTGGATTATTTTTGTTAAGTTAGACGTATTTAAGTAGAGAAGATTTGGAATAATGATATTTTATTTAATAAATAAATGGGATAATTGAAATATTTTCGTCGAAAATATAATGTTTATTATATTTTTATTTAAAGTTTTAATTAAAATAGAAAAAAAATATTAAATAATTGAATTAGAAATAATATATTTGATATAAATATGTCGAAATAATCGCGTGTAATTATAATCGTATTTTAAAAATGTCGTTATTTTAATTAATTATATAGTTATTAAAAAAATCGTAAAGTAAATAAATTTAAAAATATTAGATATAAATAAAATAAATGTAAAGTTAATGATTGTTTCGACTTATTTTTTTTAATTTAATTTAAACGTTAAATATATATAAAGTAAAACGAATTTTATATTAAACGTTTTATTAAAATTACTTACGATAAATTTTTTCGAAAATATTATCGAAGTAAATAATTTAATTAAATTTACGTTAAATAATATAGTAAATAATTTCGAATATGTAATTATAAAAATCGTAATTTTAAATAAGTATAAAGAAAAAATCGCTTAAAAATATTAAGTAGATAAACGATTTATAAAATTGTATAAGATTTTTATAAACGTTAAAGTCGATAAAAAAGAAAATATCGCGCGATAATATAGATACGAATTTTAAAATGAATTAATGTATTATATTATATTTAACGGATAAAAACGATTAATAATTTCGTTAAATTATATTAAAAAATTATTAAAATTGATATATAATCGAAAACACCACTTTAAAATTTAAAAAATAATTTAAAAATTATAAAAAATTTTAATTTAAAATTTAATACGAAAGATTCGAAAATATGTATAATGGTATTTAAAATGTTAAGAAAATCGTATAAATAAATTAAAACTTTTTAACGAATTATTATTTATAAATTTATTAAAATTATTTTATTATATCGTTTTATAAAATTTTATCGTTACGTTACTTTAAATATTAATTAAAAGTATAATATAAATAATAAAAAGACATATAACTTTTAATATAATAATAATAATAATTTATAAATTCACTAAAAAAATTATATTAATTTTTAATAATATTAAATATAAAACGAAAAATTAAGCCGTTTTAACGTTAAAATTTTTAATATTATATAATTAAGAAATATTTAAAAAAACCATTTTAAATAAAAATTTAAAATTTATATTTAAGTTTTAATAAATAATTTTCGTTAAATTAGGAATTATATTGATAATATCGATTAGTTATTATTCGTAAATAAACGGATAAATAAAAAAAAAAAATTAAGACGTAAAAATAATTATTCGATTTTATTACGTAACGTTAAATAAATTATAAATTAATATAATCCCTACTTTATAATATAATATAAATAACGTTTTTTTAAAAATTTTAAAACGATTTTTAAACGAAACGACTTTAAGTTTTAAACTTAAAAATTTTTTAAATACATTAAATTTATTTATTAACGGTATTAATTATTAGATAATATAAAGTTTTTATCGTAAAAAAATTAAAACGATTATTAATTTTATAATAATCGAGGTTAAAATTTAATACGATACGAAATATATTAAAATTATTTAAAAAGTAAGCGATTAGGTATATTTAAAGTTATATAAAAAATATAAATTATTAGGAAAATCCCTTTAAAAATAATTAATATAGCGTATCGAATTATTAATAATTATACAACGTATAAAATTTTTCGTATATAAGTTAAATATATTAATTTATTAGCGAATTTATAAAGTTATATTAGTAATATAATTAATTAAGGTATTATTAAAAATAAATTTATATAACCGGTGTATTATTTAATAAAGTAAAGTAGTAATAAAAGGAAATAACGACGAATGGTATTTTTATAAAATAAAAAAAATTATAAATAAACGCGTAAATAAAATAAAAAAAATATCGAAGTTAAAATATTTTATAAAATGGAAGGGATATTTTTTAATATATAATTAATGGTATAAAAAAAACTTTTTAATATAAAACGCCGTTAAAATAATCGAAAAATGGAATAAATTTTATTTAATAAAAAAAAAAAAATATAAAATAAAAATATAAAAAAAAATGTTAAAAATATTAAAAATAAATATTAAAATCGACTTTTTAAGAAAAAACCTTATATTATTAATTTTACCGTTAACAATATAAAACATTCGATTCTTTTTTAATAATAAAATTTTTCTTTTTTTTTTATTTTTTTATTATTTATTTTTTTTTTAAGTAATTTTTTTTTAAATTTAACCCATTTATTTAAAGTATTTATAATATTAAAATTTTCGGTTAAATTATTTATTACATTAAATTTTTCGATTTACGCATATAAAAAAATTTATTTGTTTTAAATTTTCGAAAAAAATTTTTTTTTTAATAAAATTACCACGTATATTTATTTAAATATTTTTTATTTTTTAAAAATTCGTAATTATGAAAACTTTTAATTAAACCTTCGAAAAAGTTAATAATTTAACTAATAATTTAGTTAATAAAAAAACCTTTAAAATACCCCTTAAAAATTTTAAAAAAGATTTAAAATACATAAATTTAAATATAAAATAGTTTTAATAAATAATCGTTTTACGAATAAACGGTATTAATTATTTAATTTAAATTAAAAACGCTTTTAACGAAGTAAAAATATAATTAATTATAACTTTTATATAATAACGTAATAAAGTAAAAAAATTTCGATTTAAACGTAACGATTATAAATTAATAAATAATTTAAACGAAAGAAAATATTAAAAAAAAGTCGTCGATATCGTAAAAATTCGCTTATAATTTAATACTTATAAAATTATTAAAAATTTAATTATTATAATATCGAAATAAACTTTAAATGTTATTAATAAATATAAAATTATTAAACGTTATTTAAACGATATTAAAAAAATTAGTAAAAAAGTTAATTAAATTATTAATAAATTTAAAAAAACGTTACGAATTTTCGATTTAAATAATTTAAAAACTTTAAAAATTTACGAAGATTTAAAATATAGATATGGAATAATGTTAACGATTATTTTAATTAAATTAATTAAATTAAATTTATTATAATTATTATAATTATTTAACGATAAAATAATTTTAAATTTTTAGATAAATAACGAGGTTAAAATAATCGAAAAAAACGTTAAAAATAATAACGATTAAGACGTTTATATTATTTCGAACGAATCGAAAAAAATTATTTAATTTTACGATTTTATTAAAATTATCGAATAAATTAAATTTTTATACGATATTACGAAAAAAATAAACTAAAATTTAAAAAAATTAAAAACTTTAATATAAATAATAAATATCGTTAAAAAAATCGTATTTAAATTATTAAACGAGGTTAAAAATATAGCTTCGTAAAATAAAAATATAAAAGTAAATAACGAAATAAAAAAAGTTAATTATATTAATAATAAAAATTTTAATTTAAATTAAGATTAAAACTTTCGTAAAGGATTAAAGTTTTCGTAAGAAAAAGAAATAATAGAATATACGTAGATATATATACGAACTTTATTATCGTACAAATGCTTTCGATATATTATTTAATTAAAACCGATAACGAATATGTAATTTTAAATAAATAAGTTTTTTATAATATTATATTTTCATTTAAAAAATTAACATTAATTAAATTTTTTAATAATATAAATTTTATATTAATATATATTTTATTTTAAAAATTATTCGAATATATATTTAATTTTATATAAATATTAAAAATATAAATAATAATTTAAAATAATTATAAAATTTTTTATAATTATATATTATTTAATATTTATATAAAATTAAATATATATTTAAATAATTTTTAAAAATATTAATATTTATATTATTTATTTTTAATATTAAATTTTATTCGTATTATTAATATAAAAAATATATTTTTTATTTTTTATTCGATTTTATTAATAAATATTTATATAAAAATATAATAAATTAAATAATTTTTTTAAAAATAAATACGTTTTTTAATTAAATTTTTTATATATATTAAATTATATATATATTTTTATTATATTTTATAATATATTTATTTTTATATTTTATTTATTTTAAAAATATAAAATATAAAAAATAAATCGTTAATTTCGTTTTAATTAAATCGTTTTAATAATATAAATTTTATATCGATATATATATTATATTAAAAATTATTTAAATATATATTTAATTTTATACGAATATTAAAAAAATATATAATCGTAAAAAAATTATATAATTATTTTAAATTATTATTTATATTTTTAAATATTTTTATAAAATTAATTTTATATTTAAATAAGTTTTAAAATAAAATATATATTAATTTAAAATTTATATTATTAAAACGATTTAATAAAAATAAAATTAACGATTTAATTTTTTTATTTTATATTTTTAAAATAAATAAAATATAAAAAATATAATAAAATATATATTATATATTAATATAATTATACGTAAATTTATATATAAAATTATTAAATATAATATATATTTTAATATATTAATAATATAAATAAAATTCGATATTAAAAATAAATAATATAAATATTAATATTTATTTTTAAAATAAAATATATATCGATATAAAATTTATAAATATTATTATATATATTATTATATTTTATTATCGAATTTTATTTATATTATTAATATATTAAAATATATATTATATTTAATAATTTTATATATAAATTTATATATAATTATATTAATATATAATATATATTTTATATTTTTTTAATTAATTTAATTTTTATTATATATTTTATTATATATTTTATTATATTTTATTTATTTTAAAAATATAAAATATAAAAAATAAATTATTATTTTCGTTTTAATTAAATTTTTTAATAATATAAATTTTATATTAATATATTTTTTATTTTAAAAATTATTTAAATATATATTTAATTTTATATAAATATTAAAAAAATATATAATCGTTAAAAAAAATTATATAATTATTTTTAAAATTATTATTTATATTTTTAAATTAAATATATATTAAAATAATTTTTTATAAAAAATTATTACGGTTTAAAAAAAAATTTAAAATAAAAATTTATCGAAAAAAAACGTATCGAAAAAATAAATATTTCGTAATATTTTAAAAATATTATAAAATATTTTAAAATTAATAATTTTATCGATGTAATAAAATAAAAAGTTTTTTTATATATTCGAAATATAATAAAATAATAAAACGAAAAATATAAAAAAAATTAATATAATAAAAATAAAAAATTTTTATATATTTAATTATTTATTTTTTAAATTATTAATTTAAATATTTATTTTTTTTAAATAAAAAATATTTTAGAATTTTTTTTATTTAAAAATTATTTAAAATTAATTTTTAAATATTATTATTTTTAAAATTAAAAATTTTAAAATACGTATCGATTTATATAAATTATTAATTAAAAATAATAAACGAAATCGTAATAAAAATATATATTAATGTAAAATTTATATTATTAAAAAATTTTAATTAAAATAAAAATAATAATTTAATTTTTATATTTTATATTTTTAAAATAAATAAAATATAATAAAATATATAATAAAAATTATATATAATTTAATATATATAAAAAATTTAATTAAAAATATATTTATATTTAAAAAAATTATTTAATTTATTATATTTTTATATAAAAATTCGTTAATAAAATTAAATAAAAAATAAAAAATAAATTTTTTATATAAAAATTAATATTTATATTATTTATTTTTAATATCGAATTTTTATTCGTATTATTAATATAAAAAGTATATTTTTTATTTTTTATTCGATTTTATTAACGAATTTTTATATAAAAATATAATAAATTAAATAATTTTTTCGAAAACGAATACGTTTTTTAATTAAATTTTTTATATATATTAAATTATATATAACTTTTATTATAAATTTTATTATATTTTATATATTTTAAAAATATAAAATATAAAAAATATATCGTTAATTTCGTTTTAATTAAATTTTTTTAATGATATAAGTTTTATATCGATATATATATTATTTTAAAAGTTATTTAAATATATATTTAATTTTATATCGATGTTAAAAAATATATAACCGTTAAAAGAAATTATATAATTATTTTTAAAGTTATTATTTATATTTTTAAATTAATTTTATATTTAAATAATTTTTAAAATAATAAATATATCGATATAAAATTTATACTTTTAAAAAAATTTAATTAAAGCGAAATTAACGATTTATTTTTTATATTTTACATTTTTAAAATAAGTGGAAAATAATAAAATATATAATAAAATATAAAAAAATAATTATTAAAAAAATATACGACCGTAAAAAAAATTATATAATTACTTCGAATTAATATTTATAATTTTAATACTCGTATAAAATTAAATATATATTTAAATAACTTTTAAAATAAAATATATATCGATATAAAATTTATATTATTAAAAAAATTTAATTAACGCGAAATTAACGATTTATTTTTTATATTTTATATTTTTAAAATAAATAAAATATAATAAAATATATAATGAAAAAATTATATATAATTTAAATTTAATATATATAATAAATTAAATTAAAAAAATATATTCGTATTCGAAAAAACTATTTAAATTATTATATTTTTATATAAAAATTCGTTAATAAAATCGAATAAAAAATAAAAAATATATTTTTTATATTAATAATATAAATAAAAATTCGATAATAAAAATAAATAATATATATAATAATATTTATAATAAAAATAATAAATTAATAAATTAAATTTTTATATTATATTATATTATTTTTATTTAAAATATTTATAATTTTAATATATATATTTATTTATTTAAATTTAATATATATTAAAATAAAATAAAAAATTTTAATATTATAATATATAATAATTTTATTAATTAAAATATTTTAATTTAATTTATAAATATTTTAAAAAATTATATTTTTTATAATATTTTTTACGTATATATTTAATAATAAATATTTATATTTATATTATTTATTTTTAATATTAAATTTTAATTATAATATTAATATATTAAAATATATTTTATATTTAATAATATTAATAAATATATACGTTAATAAAATAAAAAAATAATAATAAATATAATTATAATAAAATAAAATTAATATATTATAAATATTTAAAAAAATTATTTATTATAAAAATTAAAAAAAATTTATATAAAAATATATATTATAAAATAATATATATTTAAATTAATTAATTATTAAATAATTATATATATAAATTTTTATATAATTATATTAATATATAATATTTTATATATTATTTATATTATAATTAAATAAAAATTTTTAAAAAAAATAAAAAAAAATTAAAAAAATTTATTAAAAATATAAAAAATATATATAAAAAAATAAAAAAAATTAAAAAAAATTTATTAAAAATATAAAAAATATATATAAAAAAATAAAAAAAAATTATGCGAAATCGGTTATATTCATATAATACGAAATACCTAAAACTCGGGTTATTATGTCCTCCCTTAACAGGGGGGGACCTCTGAGTGTAGTGTATTGTAGGTCAGGTGGTAGGTACCAGGGACTGATAACGGAAATAAATCAATTCCCCGGACGTTCCAGGGATGCGATGGCTTAAGCTCAGATGGATTCAAGTACATGTAGGAGACAAATGGGGGTTGATCGAGACATCCCGCTCATGACGGATACCCTGGTGTAACAGGTACTCTGCTATTACATACAAATCAACTATAAGCCCTTCCCTTCTCTCTCCTCTTTTCTCCTTTGGAAGGTACATGTGTGTCGCGTGTGTGTATGTTAAAAATAAATTAATAAACAACTCCCATCCCGTGCAAAATCCAAAACATATGAAAGTAAGTTAGTTGCCATTTACGATACCAAGATATTGTCTCGGTCAAGTAAACAGATACCTACCTAGGTAACCCAGCTTTGGCAATCGGTAGGCGGCACAAATTTCGGTTTTCTAACCACTCGCCAAGTCAGGTAAGTACCTAGGTACCTAGGTAGGTAGGTGCACGCACATGTAGTTGGTTCCGGTGCGAGTTGGAGAGCCCCTGTTGGCCCACTCGGCCCTATTATAGCAGGTCCATAGCCAATTCATTTGTAGGTACCTAGGTACCTACCTACCTATGTAATGCAGATAAGCTTGGGGTGGTAGAGTAGCCACAGCCAATTGATAAACTAGGACTTCCTTCTCCACGGCTCTATCAAGGGGCACGGGTAGCACTGGCGTACGGGGAGTTTAATTTACCCTTCCACTATTAACCTAGG
Organism: Pyrenopolyporus hunteri; assembly: GCA_902806595.1. Classification (NCBI taxonomy): domain Eukaryota; kingdom Fungi; phylum Ascomycota; class Sordariomycetes; order Xylariales; family Hypoxylaceae; genus Pyrenopolyporus; species Pyrenopolyporus hunteri. The sequence goes on along the minus strand of CADCXC010000005.1, from coordinate 164,744 downwards.
GACCTCGGCACCTATACATACACCACCCGCTCCCTGGGCCGCCTGGGGGAATCTAGGGGTTCTCGCCTAGAAATAGTTTCAAAAGAAAAAAGAGGGAAGACCACCAAGCCAAGTGATGTGACCTTGGACGTTACATTTGATACAAATATATATTCATACGCACGCGATCTTCGATCTATAAACTCAATGATTATTGCCCAAATCTGTATATGGGTGGACGCTATCGATCGCATTGTGTCATAGAGGCGGACCGCCCCCAGATCCGACAATGATAAATGAAGTAGCCAACTCAACGAGGCATCAGATCCTAAACGTCACTCAGACATTCTACGCCCATCAACAATGTCGTCAATCATATGATTGATAAGGGATGGACACATTTCCTTCCACGTGGATCACGGCTGATCTACCACCATCTTTGGCTCTATCCATGGCCTACGAGTGACCACTAACAGGATTCTCTCCGGTTTACTTACCTTTTACTTACCCACCTATATAGGTATCGTAAGTATCGTACACAAGAGCAAGTAACGCGCACACGGCATCCAAGCTTTGACGACTCGGCCGCGCCCCAGTCCGGCGTAAGAAAACTGCCGGGTTTCTCCAGTTAACAGACCAACTCAATGCTCTAGCCCTATTCTTATTTTGCCTCCTCCGCGGGCTCGATAGGTAGCTCTAGCCTTCTACGTAGTTCCGCCCTGATGTACCCCCATTGCGCCACTTGCTTCTCCTCATCGTCCCAAGAGCGCGGTTCTGGACTCGGGTCGCCGTGTCCAATTGGCAGGTAGAAAGGATCATTCCTAGCGGCGCCGGTGGCGCCTATACCATACGATAATAATGATGGTAAACGAAAGATAACCTTAAGGAGCTGATATCTACGGGCTCTTCAGCCCTGTCGCTACGCTCAAACCAGATGGCCCGACCAGTTGCGCATCTACACCACGCCGACTCCACGTGAAAATGTGGAAGGTTTCTATATACATATGTAGGGTACCTATCTACCTAACTAGGTAGATACGGTGACTCCACTCAGACGATAATTCTAAGATCCAACAGAGCCCATCATAGCAATCCAGGTGGTCCTCAGAATAATGCCTGATAGCGCTGCGACGCGTGTAATTGCTAGGGCCAGAACCTCCAACCTTACCGTACCAACTCCGGAAATGATTACTGAAATGGCGTAAGCGAGGGGATGATAGTGATCTAGGCGTAAGGGGAAGATCTTTACATACATTCAACCTCCAACGTTCGACCCACGGAATTTGACGCGCTGATTAATACATCCTTGCGGAGACTCGTCGGCATCAGCTTTGGACCTAATTACCTAGAGCCCAAGCCCGTTGAGATTGCGTTCACCTAGCGCACCGATTCCCGCAACACTCATGACTATCTAGCAGCTAGGCTAAACAATTAGTGTCTCGACATGTACCAGAAAGATAGCCACCAAAATAGCGCTAACATCAAACCCGACAGGCGCCAGGGAGAAAAGATGCCGAAAATTCCGCGCCGAGGGCTCCGAATTTGAAGATAGTCTGCTTAGCCACCCAAGTGAGCTGAGCGAGTTCGGATAAGGGAGTAGTTCCAGTAACATAATAGCCGGGGAGGCATCCTGTCATCCATTTCTTCGCTCCATAAGTCCTTTTATACATTGGCCTAATGCTTCGAGAATCAATGCTTACTACCTAAATTCCAGTCTTTTCGTCATGAGGCCAACCGTATCGTGAGGGAAACAACTCCGTTGTTACACGAGCTATCTAACCGTCCAGGGCGAAGGTCTGGGTATACATACTAAATCAGGACATAGGAGCATATGCCCCGTACGTCCACGACACGACACCTTTATTATGATAAAACGGCCACTTAATTCGCATTACAGGAGAGAGACGGCGGTAGCCTCTGTCGTAGCTTTAAGTAGATGTTGAAATCACCTACTAGCTTGGTATTCAGGAAGCCCCGAAATTAAACCGACAGCAAGATAAGGAGCAGGTCGGCCTTGTTAGGGCTACAATGAGGCTAAGAGGTCTTTAAGTCCAGTCTAACGGCTGTAGTAGGCAGGCCTTTTGATACCAGGAGGCTCGCGTTGGATAGAGTAAGGCGTTCCTAGTATACCGAAATAGAGCGTTTACCAGACGACTGAATAGTCGCTGACATTGGTTCCAACATCGAACCTATCCGTCTTGGTTAAGGTCTCGGGTCGAGTTAACCAAGACTCTCAGCGACATATTATAAACAGGTCTACATGATTTCCTCCTAGAGCCACAGGTTGAATTTTCTCCTCGCAATTTATTTGCCAATGCCATTAGAAGTCATCTGGGTCTATGGGCAGGTCATTGGCGAACTACGTGGGTACTTACCGAGGTAGAATAGATTTGATAAGGAATCATCTAGATCAGGATGACTCAGAATTGCCTGAGAGTTTTTTATCACCTCCCTATCATCTATCATCGTCGTGAAAGCATTGTTCCGCCAAGCAAAGAAGCAGGGAAGGAAATCTCTCAGGCAATGACATAATAGAAGTAATAGCTCAAAAACGACGGTACAATATTATCTTGGAATTAGTATGTATAATTAACCTCATTAGCGGAGCTTAATACGTGCGTTAAGGAAAACATCAATAACTTAAGTTAGCATTATAAATGGCGGTTGTATAACACTCATCCGGTGTCGATAATGACTTTGTCATAAGGTTAAGGCAACTAGGCTAGATGCCCGGGTATATGTACGAAAAGGGGGCAAACTAGCACGACTCATATATCCATAACATGGCGGAGACGGAACAAATTTCAGAGTAACTTAACGTAATATTATAGCTGTGAGCTTGTGTAATGTCTATCCAAGGCTGCTAAACGATATGAGCTTGTGCTATTTTGAACTCGGAACCCTTAACCATGTACCCAACCTAAGTTTCAATAAGCTGCGCATAATGCTTTAAGCTGATTAGGCGTGGTGTAGGGGCGCGTAGGGCTCCTCCCCCGACCATGTATTTATACGGTCCCTACCTTATCACTCCTTATACACAAGGTGAGCCTAATATCTCGGGTATAGGGGATGGATGCCCTTAGGTCTATCAAGGATTATTTATAAGTAGATTTTTATATATTTACGACGGCCATCTCCAGGCAGCGTGGAATTTATCTCTTCTGGGGTGTCCAAGAAGCCTTATGTGTCTTCCTAATCTAATAGAGCGAATTATAGTATAGGCACCTTCGGATCCTGTCGCGATAGGAGCCGTCCGCGGAACGGAACCTAACTTCAACTATCATATTCTAGATACGAGGGTATAGCTATGTCATCTCTGTTTATGGCATTTGATCCTCGACTATGCCTTAAAAGCATTTAAAATGGCCGGGGCGAGACTTTGGATGCCCCCTAGCCCCTTCCTTAGAATATACGTCTTTATAATGTTTAATTAGAACTGATTAGGATTCATATTTTAACTCAACCTTATAGCTACCTACCCAGGTACTTAAAGCGATATAATATTTACTTTCTCGCTTAAAATACAAGTTCTAGCCTTTTTTCAACGAAATTATAATGCGGTTATATAACACTTTAGGATATGACTGCTTAAAAACTTCCGCGTTAAAAGCTACAACAGAGGCATCATAAAGCTACTAATAATTCGCCTTAGAAGAGCTGAGCAAAATATTATAATGATATGTACCTCGCAACTTCGTTATGACTTAATTTAGGTAACTTAGGCTAATGCTCCCGCGATAATAGATACATAGGTACTTAAGTAGGTAAATGGGTAAGCTGGGCGTATTATAGTAGGAGTTAATAATGTGTTTATTTTTATTTTTAAATTCTTTTCATGTTATTTTTTTCGAATATGACATTGGTTTAGGTACGGATCTGTAGGTTACTATAATGTACTTTTTAATTCATGGATAATAATGGTGATATGTCAGGTAGTACATAATGTGACCCCGGATCCTCTTAACGCTGCCGATGAATGCTTACTTTGCTGGCTAATAATGTTTTAGGGGATGATTTCAAGTTTCTGCTGCGTGCTGAGGTTTAATGTTTCATCGAGAGTTCTCTTAACCCGGTTTACATACAACTGACCCCCTTCCCCCAAGCATTTCTGCAGGTAGGAATTACCTAGGAAGAATCGAAAGTTTCACATGCCTGTTTTCGCCAATAAGCCTTGTAAGGCTATCGCGGACCGTCCCTTTCGTTTATGCAGGCCTAAACTTGGGTTTGTGGCGTCTACCTAAGATGCAAGATCCCGAGAATGAAACATTAGGGCGGGAGGCCCAAGCCGCGCCTCGTGCGCTTTATAGAGAATATGACTTCTCAACTCTACGATATCGTTCTAATTAACGTCCGCCGCATGCGCGTCCCGGATGAAACTTTCGGGGCTACGTATGTTTTTGTCATTTGATGAATGAGGAGAGGGCAGCAAATAGGATACGCTGTTCTCCCCCGCGAGACAATTCATCAACCCCGCTCTGGAAGGGCAGCGCCTCGAAGTCGCCGGGGGTGTTGCCCGGCAACCAGCGCATAACCCCAAGCGGCTAAGGGATTGTCGTGTATTTATGGCAGCGCTACCTAGGTCGGTAGGTAGGTACGTAGGTAGTAATGGATGCATATATTTAAGACGGCTACATGTACGGGAAAATGGTCAGGCATCAGCAAATAACAACCCGAGCGTTTAAGTCGGCGTCGACTGATACTATAAACCCCCTCGGCGAAATATAAACGTATATGTAGGGACGCTTCAGCTCGGCCAGTGTGACGAAGCATACTATTCATCGAATATGATGGTTGGCAGCGGCATCGAGCGGGGAAGCTCTCCCGACGTCAGGACGGTTCAGGGGTGTCTTTCACAAGCGAGCTGCCTAATCTATCTGTGATTCGCTAGGTGGCTAATGGTTGGGACGGGGATCGTCGTAAAGATAATTCAATGTTTATAAAATCGAAGAGATTGGGCAATTTATTTGGCGCGTTGTCAAGTGTTGTTGTGTTGTTGCGTGACGCAAGCCAATTGAGAGCATCTTCAGAGTTGATGTTCCGGGGGATGAGGGTTCGGTAACGTTCATCTTTGAGAAAAGCTCTGGTCGACTGGTACAGTCGTGGGACCGTGATCCAAGTGTTTGCCTGCGCCTGGTAATATAATCTGGTGGTCCGCTCTATTATATATCGAGTCTTTCTGTTTCCTCGAGGTCCTTGTCGGGTGGACGCTCTTAGTACGTATTTCGTTGATTATTACAAGTCGAGAGACAATTGAATTGATTCGAGGGCTAGAAAATTATTCTGCTGCGTTATACCTCCGAAAGGTACCTACGAAAGGTACCTGCGAAAAGGTACCTCCTTGTGCGACTATGCACGGATGACAAGCGGTGGCCTGTGTAATCGAGTTGTGCACGTGCGGGGACAGCTTAATCACACAAATGGATACCACCTCCCTAAAAGCTATACCAAGTATGGCACAACGCTATTCTCGTTGAGGGTTGCTTAGCGTCGCGCTCACGTCTACCCCTGTCAGACATCATTTCCCATTGGCCTGGTTCTTCTTTAGCGTGCTGCAACCATCTTTCACAAAGTTGTGACCTGTCAAAGTTGGACAGCAACAGCTGTGCATCAACAATTCATAAGTAAACAAGAGGCAGGAGGTCCAACTGGACGGTGCCAAGGGTGAAGCAACTAGGTACCTAAGCACAAAATAAAAAAAAAGAGATTGCATAAGGCTTCATCCATGAATTCGTTCATTTATACATTTCCATCAAGTCCATGACCGCCACTTTTTTTTTTATTCAGCTCCTCCTTGACAACATCCGTTCCCTCTTCGTCGTTCTCGCGTTTTCCTTTTGAGGCAATTGATTTTGCGACTAGGCCAATCAGTAATAGACCAAAAAGTTTCCTGTTGTCGCTGTTTGCTTCATTTCGTCGCATGGAAATCCGGTGTTGTCCTGTTTTTGATGCTAATTTTTCTTCTCCGTTTCCACTCTCTTCCCTTCCCTTTTCCACGGTATGTCATTTCAGCCATTGGCTGTCCCCTGTCCGCCTAAGATGACTGCTTGACCTTGGCAGACTTTCTTTACCTCTCACCGAATACCTTCCCTACTTCACCTCTCTCTTCCTCAATTCGCCATCCCCCATTAATGCAGTAACGGCAGTCTAACATGTAGCAGTAACAACTCCTCTTACGATATCACGACCCTTTATGGCCCTTTCAAGATACCCCGAGATTTCGCGCACATACTCTTCTAATTACGAGCCTTCCCTTCACCCCGCCGCGTTCGCCTCCCACCTCGATTCGTGTTTCGCGCTTAACCTCGAGACTCTTACTGCCAGGCGGCTAGACCGTCGCGATGGACCAGCCCCCGCCTCCACCGCCGCATGGCAATATACCGAGACCGACAAATCCAAATCTACCTCCTGGCAAATATGACATATTCATCGTGCCACCGCACTCGTCGGGGTCGGGGTTTCTATATCTCCCATCGCTGAAACCGAACCTGAATAGTTTTGCAGCGGGGTTCGCCAGTGCTTTGGTCCTAGTCGTCCTCTGCCAAACTATGGCTCCCGTCTTTCGGGTATGGTGGGATGGCTTTCAAGGAATGGGGAATATGGGGATGGTACTGTTGGTGATCGGGGTCGGCGTAGGAGCCTGGTCTTTGGGGCGAACACAACAAGACGATCGTTCGGGGCCGGGGAGGGCTAACGGATTCTACGGCGGGTACGGCCCCGGACCCGGAGGCTACTCAGCCGGCCCTAATCCCAACGCCGGACCGCCGCCAGATGCCGACACTCCTCCGCCTCCGCCACCTCACGGCTCGCCGCCGCCCCCTCGGCCCGGGCCGACGTCTGGTACGCCGGGCGGGGAGAGACCTAAGCAATCGTGGCAGCAGCATCCGCAGGCCGACGAACCCAAAGAGCCACCCCCGGGATCCGCACGAAAACCTCGACAGGAGCATCGACAGGAGCATCGACGGGAGCATCGACGGGAGCCCCAACGAGAGACTCCGAGAGAGGCTCCAAGAGAGGCCCCAAGAGAGCCCGCACGGGAACCCCCGAGGGAGACCCCAAGGAAGACTCCGAGGGAACCGTCACCCAAACCTTCGCCTCACCCCCCGCGGGATCCGTCGCCGAAGCCTCCGCCGAAACCGGCGCAAAAGCCTCCAGAGGAGCCACGTGAAGAACCTCCCAAGCCAAAGCCCAAGGGGACCTCTCGAGAGGCTCCTCAAGAATCCCCTAAGAAAGCCCACAAAGAACAACCTAAAGGGCCGCCTCGGGAGCCGCCTAAGGATCCGCCTAAGGAGTCACCAAGGGAACCATCCAAGGAACCACCCAAAGAATCACCCAAGGAGCCACCCAAGGAGCCACCCAAGGAGCCACCTAAGGAGCCACCCAAAGGCGCGTGGGAGAAAGCTAGAGAAGAAACTCGGCGGAAAGAAGAGGAACGAAAGGCCAGAGAAGAGGAGCAGAAGGCCAAGGAGGCCGAAAAACGCAAGAAAGAGGAATTGGCGCGGCGCCTGAAGGAATTGCGTGAGAAGGATGCACGCGAGAAGGCCCGTCGCCAGCAGGAGGCGAAAGAGAAACAAGAGCGTGAGGCACGCGAAAAGGAACAGCGAGAGAAAGAACAGCGTGAGAAAGAGCAGAAGGAGAAAGAGCAACGGGAAAGAGAACAGAGAGAGAACAGGATACGGGAAGCTAGGGAGCGGATACTTCGCGAACGACTCGAACAGGAAAGAATGCTACGTGAAAAGCTCGAGAGGGAAATAAAGGAAAAGGAAACGATCCGACTCAAGGAGGCGATCGAGGCGGCTAGGCTCAAGGCGGCAGCAGAAATGGCTCGGCTAAAGGAGGAAGAAGCTGCTAAGCTGAGGGAGATGCTGAAAGAGGCGGAAGCGGCTAAGTTAAGGGAAGCTGAAGCGGCCAAGTTAAGGGAGGCCGAAGCAGCGAGGTTAAGAGAGGCCGAAGCTGCCAGGCAGAGGGAAGCAGAAGCCGCTAGGCAGAGGGAGCTTGAAGCTGCCAGACGACGAGAAGAGGAAGCAGCTAAGTTAAAGGAGGCAAAGGAGGCGGAAGAGGCTAGGGTGAGGGAAGCAGAGGCGGCGAGGCTAAGGGAGGCGGAATCCAGACGGGGTGCATACGCTTTCTCTTCCGTCGGAGAGAGGACAAACCCATGGCCAAATGGAAAGCCACCGCCTCAACCGTCGCCTCAACCGTCGCCTCAACCATCGGCCCAGCCTCCGTCTCCTACTAAGTCGAGTACTGCAAAGCCGAGCCCCCCCAGAACCAACCCGCCTAACCCAACTCCGAGTACCGCTTCAAGTAAGCCTAGTACTGCGTCCAGCAAACGGGCCCCCCAGACGCCAACTACGAAGGCCTCTGGCAGTGTTAATGAAGAGACTTATTCGTTCCGACCTTACGACCAGCCTAAGAACCATGGTCGAAAGAAGTCAGGCGAAACTACCTTCACGGAATCATCTTACGCTCCGTCTCAATCGACGGCGCGAACAACGCCACCACCGTCCGAGCACCCCCCTTATCAGACCGACGACCCAGACAAAATCGTCATCAAAGCGGTTTACGGCTTCCTCAACCAGTTCTCCAAAACGCCGGCCTCGCAACTTATCAATGGCATGGCACCGGTTACAGATGGTCTGATCCTACGTATATCCTCCGCTGGCATCTTCATCGACGATGACGTGCGTAACGAGCCGCAACGAGACTGGGATGTCAAAGCGTGGACGCTCAAAACGATAGAGGTATGGTGTCCGTCGCATTGCGTCGCCGAGGCCAACGTGACCCCAAAAGTAACGCCCAAGGGTCGCTTCCGATCGTCGATTCGTGGTGACCCGAAAACGCTGACAGGCGACGATGCCGAGTCATGTGTCGATGAGCTGCTACATTCTTGCGGGGATGTTTGTCGCCGTGCCCCTCACGGGAGACGAGATGCTACGTCGTCCAGTATTAGCAGTTCCAGACGACGTGGTCTACATCTGCTACGCGCAACAATCCGAGATCAGGATGGCAGAAGACATTTATTCGTGGTCGACGAGGAGGAAGGCTGGAAGGTTGCTCAAGGCCTGCGAAAGCTCTTCCAAGGAACCCAACATAGACAGCTCGGTATACAATGCATGGCCCAGACAGAAGCCCAAGGCATCCTTGAGATGCTTGGCTGGTAACGAAGGGGGAACTGGGAACAGCCCGAACGGGACCCCGGACAATTATAGGATATCATCTGGCGGACGTGCTGTGAGCACCGGAATGCGACGAGAACCCCAGCATTCCAACAGAAACCTAATCTCCACTATGGCTGAGTTGCCATCCCTTATGCTTTAGTCGTAATTATCCATTCTTTTCATCCATGCATGGCGATGCGCGTTGGCGTAACGGAGGTGGACAAGTGAGTTTGCGAAACGACAGTCTTTCGTGCTGATTGCCTACCTGAGGCAAAGGGAACTGCATGTACCTAGAGATGAAATTGCCATCAGTTGGTTAGGTAGATAACCCCGAATATACCACCACTACAGATATAAGGTCAATTCTTTGTGTAGGGTGAATGAGTGGATTTTATTCTGAATCATTGGCATTCTGACCTGCACCGCCCTAGATACAAGGGTATTTGTCAATTAGGTACAATATCCCCTAAACATTTCTCACGCTATCACCATTCCTAGCACTTACACTGAAGAGTTGATCAACGTCAAGACATTAGCCCCCGCCTAGATCTATCGTAGGAATAAGATTAACGGATATTCCGAACTATTCGACTCTATTAGAACTTGGGCTCGAGAAGTGTATCCGGCTACTCATAGGCTCCCTGACACGTCAGCCGGGAGGACTAGGTCCTCAACTCCATAGCTTCATACTTTTCGCTCGTATCTAGGTATCAAAGGAACTACCTTGATCTGTGTTATATGGTACCGAGAGGATAAGATTCGTCCATTCGGCGCTATTACCTTTATGAGTTGCCTCTCATGAGCACAAAATGCCATCACATGAGGTGATACGGGATGCAGAAACTTGCGAGAACTCGCCCCTAATACCTGGAGCAGTATGGGCTTTCCTCCATATAGGCTTCGTCATTGCAAACCGGTAATCCTTTCATAGAGGAACTTGCCTGCTGCCATGAGGATATTGTGACCGACGTCACTATTTTCGGGAGTTGATGCTCCCATTTGGTGGCGCATTATCCCATCTCCCTAAACCGTAGTGATAACTTATGATAAGGGGATACGGCTGGGGCGGTAGCCGTTGGAGGCAACGTATTCGTGATGAGTCTTTAGCCGCGCCGCAGCGGCCTTCTATGCAAAGAGATATTGGGCGGCGGAGAGGTTTCCGGACGAGTTTCTAACGATCATGTAACCCTAACCCTAACCCTTAATCCAAGTTAAGCAACTTGGGGTTAATAGATGGTGGTGCTCATATGATTCTAATCGACTCTAGAGCCGTTTCTTCCCATAAACCACCTTCGTGGAGATAACAAAGCCCGACCCGCTGATAGGTATTGAGCTTAGGTCGCGGCAATAGTAGGAGCCCACGCGCGCATATGACTTTGGGATATCGCTCTGGCTTGTACTGGTTATACACTAGGTCTGCCTTTGTCAGGACTAAGCACCTCAGCTTCAAATCTTTCTCCAGGCACGGCGATGGGAAATCTAAGAATGCTTGGCCAAGCTTTTCGTTCGACTTCCGCCGAGGGGAGTCGTATAGCGAAATCTTATTCAGAGCTACCGTGTTTTCGGTCCATAGGTCCCATTCGACATCTAACATTCTGCCCTCAACGTCGAGATACCCTAGCCTGACTGGCCCGAAGCTGAAGTCACTCCCCTCTACGGGGCTCACGACACAGTCTAGGATCTTGAAATGCCATGGTCGGTCGGTTGTCCATTTTCTTGATTGATTTGGGTAGAGAGTGCCGTTATCGTATTTGATGCTGGCCCAGCTCCAGGATGGAGCGATATATTCTTCATCGCGTCCATGGGCTGCAGAGACGACTGAAAGGCTATTAGTCGGGTTAGAACGGAATATGTAGTACCATTGGAGGTCAATTAATAATGACTCTTTCCACAAGCCCGCAACATAGGTCATCCCGTTGTCCTCCGCCGCCATCGATGCTACCGCCGAAATTGCAGAAAGCTTGTCGGATGGGAACGAGAGAGACCTTTGGGCGTATTGAGACCGTACCTCTACCCACGTCGTCGCCATCTCTCTCCTTTTATGGGCTTCATCAATGGCGTATTTGTAAGAAAGTCTTTCGTTCGACTCCCATGGCGTGGAAACAATGGCAGAAGTCTCGCCAAAATAGTTCTGGACAATTCCGTCTAGACTAAACTGTATAGGGGGATCTCGGTGTTCTTCTCCGGAGAGCCCACTCGGGTCGATGACAAGCTTATTACATGTCCACTGAATCCCCCGGGAGGAGAATCGCAAGCGGCATGAGGAAAGCACCCACTCCTGTAGAGTCCATCCGCGCGAGTCGATAGGATCTCTCAGGTCTGGGGCCTCTTCCCGAAAGCCGAGGATCAAGTCTATATATGGGAACCGAGATACACCCCTGCCGATAGTAATCTTAAATGGCTGTATCTTAAAAGCCGGCGGAAGTGGTGGCTTCAAGAAGCCTTCGGAAGCGGCCGAGGAGCTGGCCGCCGATATAGTCATGGCGCTGTGCTGGTATATTTTAGCCATCGTGGGCAGTTCTTTAATTTTATCTTCGGGCGAATCCTGGATAATGCATAGAGCATCCACCCATAGGTAACGGAATTCAAGTCGTCTGGTCACCTCTATAGCCTCTGCGACAGATGAGGGGATCTTTCGAATATCGAGGCCGTTAAGCTTAGCCTGAAGAGTTTCTTTGGTCAGTACGTAGTCCTGCCTCGCACCCCATACGTAGCTCAGGGTTATATAACCCTGTGTTCCTGTAGAGCTGGTTTCGATAAGGCGTAGATGCAGAGGATCTCCAACATCTATCAGACGCGTAGGCCGAAATGCGCTATATACGGTACAATGGTGGGTTTGCTGACAGTTATCAAGCCATCGTCGCACTACACCCGGCCACTCTGTGCTTGTTGCAGAAAGTGTTTTCCATTCCGTGCTAAAGACATCGCTAGAATCGGATATTACTTCTAGCCAGAGCGTCGCACCGTAAGGAGGGATGAATATCCACGGTTTGGAGCAGTTTTCACTAGGTGTAGCCTCGATGTCAATATTGATGAGATCGAACCCCGTTGAATAATTCCCCTTGACGACCGTCATAATCAAAGTCACCTTTGCTCCACAGTCGAGCGACTGAAAAGATATATCCCGCTCGGTTTCTCTCGTTTGCGGTAGCGGCGGGTCTTCGAATGTCCCCGCAAAATAATCATAAGCCGCACCCTTTTGATGGTCATAATTGCCGTCATTCTGTGATAGGCCTGGACCGATGGACGTTGCCATCATTTTTTCGTGCTCTTGGTACCATGGTATATAGCGGCGGAAGGCCTCTTCCCTAGAGAAAAGGGTCTCGTTTTTGGCGGCGGTAAGGGCTGAGTTGCCAAGAACAGCGCACATATTACAACCACTGAGCATCGTATGGTATAGATCCGTAGCTAGAAATTCGCAGGATGACTTGATCTCAGCCAGGCCTTGGCCACTAGACTTAAGCCTCTCGTATAGATCTTCGTTAAATAGTCTCTCACAAAGCTGACATGGCCCGGCACTATTCTTTTCGGGCGTATAAAACTGCTTGGGGACTTCGACTTTCCCACGGAGCCGAAGCATTATGCACAGAGTACCTGAATCACCGAACGTATCGTCAGGGTATTGGACAGAGTGAGGCGGTGATCGAAGAACGGCGTGTCTAGTCAAGAGAAATGATATCTTATTCTAATCATATTCTATTAATGGGTAGGTACCCAGCTTGTATGAAGGCATGAAGATAGCTGAAGAGAAGATGAAGGGAGACGCATGATGTACAACGCATGTACCTCTATACAATGGTACATAGGAACGTAAGATAGGGGGTTAATCACGTGAGCATATCAGAAACTCCGGGGGTTTGCTGCTGGTGTGATGGTCCGGGGTCCGTGCACACATTTAAGAAATTGGAAAGATTCCGTGAATTCCGTGAATTCTTAAAGCTTCAATTCAGGAACAACACCCAATGTAACAACAAGGTACCTCTTGTCACTACCCGCCTGATGCCGCTTTTATCTTAATGCCATCCTATAATACTTGGAGTATTATGGAATACATGTTTGATGGTTTTCTAGATGATTAAATCATTGAATCATTTAATAAAGAGCTTAAGTTGATTTCTTTGGACGGGGGAGCCATCTACCCGGTACCTCGTCAGTTCTCTCCCTCGATTTCTTTACCGATATCAGCAGGGTGACCACCGCAAAAAAAGATTACGATCGCTCTCTTTAAAGCCGAACTACGCGACTTGTATCAGGACGGACTGCAGCGTGTTTTCAAACCTAAACCGATAATACACAGGGAATCGTTGATGACTTCCTCTTTAGGCCCCGTGGATATGAGGTCGCGGTTAGAGATGGAGCATTAGTTAGGGTAGCCAGCCTGGCCGTTCGACTTCTTTTGTCTCATTCTTGCTTCACCAATATTTTGACTCATTATAGCGGCGATCCTCACGCGCCCATGGAGGCGCGTATTAGCTCAAAAGCGAGGCTCAAGAGGTAGCTATGGCGCAGCCAGTTTCCAGTAGGCCTACAGAGCTGTTTGCCACCAATACTAGACCTCGCCAATGGCGAACTACCGCCATAACGACTCGATAAGTATTTCGAAAACGAAAGCTACGGTTTTATGTTTGGTCGTATAGATAGGAGAAGGGGCAACTAGCGACACCCGTAATATAATCCGCGGACCAAGAGCAACCGGCACCTAAGACGCCCCTCTAGAGCAGCGGCTTAGTCCGCACTCTCGTCCTCTTTATTTTATCCCTTCTCGTTGTCTCCTATCACTATGTCTTACAACTGCTGCCCTTCCTCAACGGAGAGAATAAGGCTGTCGAGAGGAAATATTTAAGGCTCAGAGCGTGATCCATCATGATAAATTCGGACGATCTGCGTGGCGGGTTCTCGTCGTCTGATAAGTACTCTATGGGCTAACCAAGGCATCGGGAGCCGTGTCATAGAACGACGAGTAGTTACAATAAGAAGAGTGCCCTAGGGATACGAGCCTCCTGATGCTCTTTATTCCTTTGCCGCGTTCCATCCCGTCAATCCCCCAATATCGACGAGCGTTCCTCAACAGCAGCTTCTTCAACTCTTACGTGTGATATTGAAGTAATCCTTCAAATTGTAACCTCTCAACACCCCAGCGGCTAGGCTACGCTAGGGAACTTCCCATTCGCCACATCAATTTGTCATGCTATATAGAGCAGAGGCAGGTCAAGCTTCTCGGCCCTTTCAGGGGTATAAGGGGGGAGGGAGGCGAGTAGTTACGCCACTGCAGCTCCCATGTTTCTTCGTAGATAAAGATTCCTCATATGGCAGATTGCTAATTGCTTATAGGTCGCGTCAGATATTAAAGCGCGTTTGGGTCTTCGCATGGGCGATTCGCCTCTTTGTCTTTATCACTCCCAGTGCCACAGGTCAGAGAGATGGTCGGGCCGGATGGCTGCCCTGTGGGCCCCCTTCTGCTGGAGGTATATAAATAAAAATTTTAAAGGGGTCTCGGCACATAGACGGATATAGTTACGCCCATATATGCTAAGGAGACCTGCTCCGTCCCAGCCAGAAGCAGGTTCGCACGATGTCAAACTGCTGTTGAATGACGTTGGGGCGCGTTTGGCGAAGGCTTGATTCGGCTTGTTGGAACACTACCGAGTCCTCTACCCCCGCTTAATATGTCGGAATAGGAATGCGTCCGCCAGAGGTAATTTCAACATCGCATCAGATTTGTTGCCCAGGCCTACCCCCAGGATCCTAGGATTAGATTAACCGGCGAGGCTTCATTGAGCGGCAGTTGCATTGCCATAGCACCCAACCAATAACCGCCGAGTCCTCCCACTCCGTCCGCCTTGGCTTTACCCGGAGAACCATGATCTGCGCCGCTTCGGAGGGAGAATAAAGGCAGGTCGGCCTGCTCGCCCCCGCCGGCTGGTTATCTTCATTCTCCTTTGCTTTCTTCAAGCACCTCCTTCTCACGCTCGTGTCAGTAGAAGCGTCTTACTCGTTTCGTGAAGGGAATAAAGTGAAAAGACTAAAAGAGGGAGACGGAAGAAAGATGCTGTTGAAATCTCTTCTGCCGGCGGCGGCAGCCATCCAGATGGCTGCTGCGCAGGAGCTGATGCGCTTCGGATGCTCGCAGCTGACCATCGACCGCATCGACCCCCTGGTCGAGCCCGGCAGCATGCCGTCGGCGCACATGCACCAGATCATCGGCGGTAACTCGCTCAACGCGTCCATGAAGCCCGTCGACCACGACCCCCCGACCGTGTCCAGCTGCACGAGCTGCACGTACTCGGAGGACTTCTCCAACTACTGGACCGCCAACCTGTACTTCCGCGCCCGCAACGGCACCTACAAGCGCGTGCCCCAGTTCGCCAACCTCGGGCTCAGCGTCAAGGGCGGCATGACCGTCTACTACATCCGCGGCTACCAGCCCAACGCCAAGGTCACGGCCTTCCCACCGGTAAGTTGACGCCGCCCGGGACTGAAAAGATCTCGCTAATTTGGTAATCTGCTCTTGCGCCGGGCGTAGGGCTTCCGAATGCTCGTCGGTGACTCGGCGAACCGACAGGCCAGCACGATGCAGAAGGGCCTCTGCTACCGTTGCGAAGCCAACATGCAGCAGAACCCGTTCGGTGGCGCGCCCTGCACGGGCCAGGACACCCAGGCCTTCCCCAAGCAGCCCTGCGGCGGCGGGTGGCGAGTGACGGTGCACTTCCCGACGTGTTGGGACGGCAAGAACCTCGACTCGCCGGACCACAAGTCGCACGTGGCGTACCCTGCTTCGGGCACCTTCGAGACCGGCGGCGCGTGCCCGTCGACGCACCCGGTGAAGGTGCCCCAGATCATGTACGAGATCATGTTCGACACCCGCGCCTTCAACAACAAGGCCGAGTGGCCCGCGGACGGCTCCCAGCCTTTCGTCTGGAGTATGAACGACACCACCGGATACGGCCTGCACGGCGACTACCTGTTCGGCTGGAAGGGTGACGCCCTCCAGAGGGCTATGGATGGCAAGTGCTCCGGCGACCGCTGCGCGCCGCTGCAGAGGCAGACTGACCAGGCTGCCATCGACTGCCTGAAGTCTCAGAGCGTCAAGGAAGACATTGGTGACGACTGTGAGCAGTTCCCCCCTTATTCTACTTTCCCTTCTCGAGACGGCTCGCTAATTATTCTTCCTTAGGGCTCCCCAACCTGCCCGGCTGGTAAACTCTTCGTGCCTTGGATGGGAGCGTCGGGATAGAAGGGAGGGACTTGCTGGGGCGTAGCGCTGTGTGCTTCAATCACCGAAAGATAAGGCGGGTTCATTAGACTGACTTTTCAAATGTCTTCCCGCTTGTGGTTTCGATATCGCCATAAATCATGTACCAAATCTAAACACTTCGGAACAGGTGATCTGGCTTGCGTAATTCTTTAAGGGGAAGTTATCTGCCCCGATCCCGAGACGGCGTAGTTGGCTATTCTTCACCCAAAAGAGTAAGTTATAAGGGAGCTCTCCTTGAGAATTAGTATTACGAATTATGTACATGAATATTTTTATGCGCTCCTACTCATACTGTTTTGACTACTCGATCCCACTGTCATCAACCAAGATAGCCAATATAATATTAGACATGTACCAGGATGCTCTCTAAGATAGCCGAGCGCTGAGGGGCAATTTACGGCTGCTAGGGCCGACGAATACAGTCTTAGGAGAGCTGGAGATGACCCAATTCTGGGATTCGACATCCCAGTTGCTAAGATCGCGACGAGTTAAGCAGGCTCTAAAGACTGCGGTGCAGCCAGGGTCGATTCGTATCCGGTCGAAGCCACGGAGGACAACCGGGGGGTCGTCTTTCCCGCCGAGAGATACGTACAATTGCGGGATCTCGTCGCCCACTACGTCTCCCGTGTTCGTTATCTTAGCAGTGATAGTGTACAGGGTATCAAATAGCTCGTTATTGCCGCCGGGTTCCTGCTTGAGGCCTGGACCGGCAGGGTTTAGGTCTTGAGCGCCAGAGTCAGTAGCTCCGGGCGGGAGGAACTCTTCCGCCGTTAGGCCGAACTCGGGATCCATGGAGGCATCCTTGAGCGATGATGTTGTGTTGACATAGGGGTAGATGTACTGCCAGATGTAAGGGAAAGAGGATTCTGGGAAGAGGTAGTCTTCAAGTTCAGTTGAGTAGTTTCCGAAGATTGGGGCTTCGGCGCCTTTGCCGGTGGTTGGCGTGTACTTCCCGGGGTTGGCCTTCTCGACCTGGATGTCGGAATACTCGAAGGTTGTGTACGACAGACCAAAGCCAAACTCGAAGACAGGCTCGATCTTGGCACGGTCCAGTGCCCGGTAGTCGATGAACACGCCCTCCGTAAAATCTTGTTGCGGCGCGCCGTTACCGTTGTTGGGCTCATACAAAACGTCGGCGCCGTAATCTTCTCGCTTTGCCGCCCACGTAAAGGGCGTCCGGGCGGCGGGATTCACTCGGCCGTAGAGCACGTCTACGATCGACCGGCCGCTTTCTTGGCCGGGCAAACCGGCCCATAGAATAGCCGTAACGTTGGGTGAATCGTACCAGTCCGTCACAAGGGTGGGCCCGACGGAGTGGATGACGACAATGGTGTTGTTGCATAACGAGGAGACGTTCTTGATAAGCTCGTCACCGTTGCCCCAAAGGGTCAGATTCTTCCGGTCGCCTTCATTTCCGTCCACGTTGATAAACCCTTCGCCGGAGTCGGCGTTGACGAAGACTAGAGCGGTTGCGCCCTCTTGCTTGACCAAAGCTTCAATCGTCGCGGACGCGGAATTGTTGAGGACGGCTTCGATGCGAGTGTGGTCTTCAAGGGCCTGTACCTGCAAGGCATCGATGGGTGTAATGAGGTAGGGGAAATCCGCAGTCCCCGAACCCCATCCCATGGCTAGCGTACCCATATCGCAACCCCGATCTGCGCATCCGTTCGGGCCGAGTGGGCTAGGGCCGGCGTCCTCTCCGATCACGGCAAGGAACTTCGGTTTCTTAAGCGGAAGGGCGCCGTCGTTCTTAAGCAGCACCGTAGACTTGGCTGCGATTTCGCGGATAAGGTCTCCGTGGTTTTCCTGGGCATCAACATGCCAGTTGATTTGCTGCTGACCCTCGTTGGCGGCGAAATGGATAGGGCCATATGTATCTCTCGTCCACGAATCAAAGTTGATCGGAGTCTGGTCTTCTACGGTCTTGCCGACCTTGAAGTATGCCGCCATGATTCTCATTGCCATATCGTCAACTCGGTATTGAGGTACTGTGCCGTTTAAAACTGCAAGGGTGAGGTTCGTACCCCAGAAGCTGAATCCAGAGTTGAAGACTGTATCTCCAGGCATGGTCATGTCAAGCCCGGCTGCGGCACTAGCTGCGCCGGAATGCTGAGCTTGCCAATCGCTCATGATAAAGCCCTGGAATCCTAGCTCGCCTTTCAAGAGGCCGTTCAACGCTTTCGAGCTGGACAACAGCGTATTAGCAACCGAGATAAGCGAAGTTACCAACAAATTATGGTAGTATGGGGTTCCGGCCCCTGAACTGATACTGATCGGGAGTAATAGTTGAGAAGGACCTACTTCTGACAGGCGTATGAATTATTGACTTGGTTATATGAACACATGATTGAGCCGACACCAGCTCTTACCGCGTCGGCAAACGGCCATAGGTACAGCTCATGCATCGTCTTGTCATCAATGTTTGACGACAGAGTCTCTGAGATATTGTACCCGCGGCCTTGGGACTCGCCTACTTGTCTAAAATGCTCTAAATCCGAGTAAGCAGCCGCACCCAAGAGAGGATCGTGTCGAGTCTCTTACCTTGCTCATTGCCGATGAAATGCTTGGCGCATGCAATAACGCCGGCATCCTGGATTCCTTTGATGGTCTCGGCTATTGCGATGCCGGTCAGGTACGGGTCGGGAGAGAAACCTTCCCAGTTGCGTCCACCGGCGGGCACGCGACCAATTGGGCCGGCAACTGGGCCTAGGAGGACGTCGACACCCTTGATTCTGTTCTCATCACCCATGGCCTTGCCTCGTCGGTACATAAGGCCCCTGTCGAACGAAGCCGCCACTGTTTGGCCAGAAGGGAAGGCCGAAACGTAGTCGGCGAAACGGATGCCTAATGGAGAGTCCTGCATACAAAGGCTGCGGAATCCAAGCCGGGGAATGGCACCAACCTGGCCGACACATTGCTCGCCTTGCCAGCTACGTAATCTTCATCAGCTCTTACAATTCTAAGAAATACCCTGCACGCGAACACTCACCCGACACCCGTCGTCAAATTGACCTTCTCTGCCAATGTGAGCTGAGAGACGAACTCCTTAGCTTTGGCATAAGCCTCTTCCCACCCTCTCGCGGTGGGATTCATCCATGGCGAAGGATAATGAGGCTCGGAGTGGGCAAGATCCTGCTTCTCGACCTGGGAATTGTCAGATATCACGAACTGCGAAATCGGCAGTATTTGCATGAGGGATCTATGGAGCTGCATATTTGGAACGCATTGGCTGAACCGCAAGAAACCGAAAACATGGGGGGATTTGATTCCAAGCGGCCGAGGTTTAGATGCCGCACGGCTCGGGAAGGAAATGTAGGTAGATATCTTGATACCCAACTAGTGAATGGGGGGATGGTAATCGATCTGCGAAGAAAAGGGCGAAAACACGCCGGAAAGACACGAGAGAATGTATGGACAGGATGACTAACCGCATTGGCAGCGGCGGTGGTCACCGCCAATAGGGTGGCCCACGGAGCGTAACGCATCGCGACGGTGGGCTTAATGTGACGCCCCCTTAAGTCCGCTCGGCTCGCGGCGATTTAATTTAGGTCAATGGACTGCGGTGAGACACGGCGGCAGCCCGTAAGTTGACTCTCCGATGGGAAGACAAGGTGATGTCCGAGAGAGATAGAGCACCTGGCAAAAGGAGCAGCAGAAAAGAAAACGAGCACAGTTCTCTCTCTATTAATAAGTTGAGAAGCCTTTGTTTGCTCCCCTGCAGAACTCGTGGATCAAGTGATCAACAAATTACATGCGCCTAATAAGCAAGGTGAGAGATTGGAGGTTTCTCTGAGGTTCCCCGGTCAGCCCAGTTCTCCATGTTCCAAGGTTACAATGAATCCACGAACAGCAAGGTTCTCCGCTTGGGGAAGACTCCTCATACCCATGTCTATGGGGGGCGTATGTGGCGGATGGGCTGCGGTGTGCTCCGAGGAAGAGGCGAGGCAGGGAATCCGATTCGAGGTTAGAAAAGTAAGGCCGGCGGGACGGATTCAGGAAGGGCTACATACATCTCTAGATATGTACCTATCTATATATTTACCTAGGTAGTTATCGTCTAGGCAAAGATGGGTTTGTGGTAAGAGACGTCGGCGTTGGAATCATGAGCAGCTGCATCACGAGAGGTCTTGCGGAGAGGGCATGGATGTGGGACGTGGCCGAAGTTGGAATGAATATCATTGGGGATTATGCGCGTTGGAGCGTTAATAATAAACAAATCCGTCCTATCGTCGAGGCTTCCCGGGAATGGATACTTACCAACCTAACCTCTTAACCTAACTTCTTAACCTAGATACCTACATGCGTATGTATATACATGCCTAGATTCTTGACTACATGTACCTATATACCACCTACACGTACCTCAGTGAACCCGCCCCGATCACCTGTTTCTCGAATAATATCCGTGGCGCATTCTTTGATTAGAGGCTTAACCCGAGTGCCTCAAGAAAAGTAGAATTAACTACCTAGTATGTATGTTTCATTATAGGCGTTGGGGTTGAGAGATCTTCAGGGGGACCCATGTAAAGTACAATACATACCCCTAAATAATAATAATTACACGATCCTTCCGTTCGGGATCACAATACATGCGCATGAGTTTCTCGCAACATTCGTCCATCCTAAAGCTGCCTTCATATACGTCGCGTTGATACGTATACGCATATGTGGTGTCACTGTCATCCCTCGAGCACCACTAAGAAGCTAAACGACGTAGGTCTTAATTGACGTGTTCAAGACGCAGTACAATGAATACAACATAGAATTTAGGACTCGACAAAAACACGAGCCCTGCGCCAAGGGGCCGGGACCGTGGAACGGGCTTATTACGCTCCTCCACCGACTTACCTAGTTAGGCATTTAGCTGCAAGGCATGTTCACTAAGCGGTCACCTCTAGTACCTATAAGCCTCTGATTTTACCTAGGTACCTGTATGGGGCAAAGAGGAACAGCTAACTAAGTGCCTAAAGTACCTAACATGGATCTAACTTACGGCCAGCGCCAACGAAGGCCATTCGGGACGATTGTAGTTCAGCTCTAAGGCGGCTCCCGGGTCAGCTAACTTTAGTGAGTCCTCAGGTGGTAAGGTCTGATTATTTACATACCTACATACCTACCTACCTAGGTACCTACATGTAAAATAGATGATGTAACATATGGCTCGCATACATACGTACCTCCTACCTAAGCCCACAATCCTGATCGATGACGATGAACGTTTAACGACCCGAGTATTGTACATACCTAGGTACCTAGGTAATTTAAGGTAGTCCCAGAAATACGGTATCCAAGAACTTAGCTTATTACAGTTGGGCAATTCCAGTTTGTAGATGCTCTATACTGACGTCATGGTATCGCTACATAAGATACGGGGTATGGTAAGACAGTTATCATAAAATTACAGCCATTACTTCTCTACCTAGGTACCTAGGTACCTAGGTAGGTATATAAACTACACGATAAAAAAGAGAATTGAAAGGTCGAGAACATCTCCCCGAGTGCCGTCGTCGACGTATGTCGGCTTACGGTCCCGGAAACCGTCCCATTGGCGCCAACGTGCAACTTTTTTCTTTCTATCGGGCCGTCTTGAGGCCTTAACCTGTTGCTTGGGTGCTTAGTTTTGCTCGTATATGTGCGTAGGGCGAGTAGGAATCGTGCCTCGGCAGAAAATTAAAAGAGGAATGAAATTACCTCCCAAAGGCAAGTCGAAGCAAGTAACGTTGTCTCTATTGGGGAAGTTCGAGGTCGAGTGCGGGGAAGGGCCTAATAAGGTAGGTAGGGCGGGCCTTAGCATGTGGGGTAGCGTGGACCAGGCGGGGTCGCGTCCCTAGAGCTTACATCTTTCAGGGGTACCGCACAGCACAGTACAACACCTAGGTAAATTGTCACCTATTTGGTTGTTTACACCAAGAAAGCTATTACGTCCCCAACGAACAGCATAATGAAGTAGGTAGACTTAGTTTTTACGTCATCTTCTTAGACTTTGGTATAATGCCATGCACCTATGTATAGGTAAGTAGGTATCTGGATACCTACGTCAAGGCCGTCTTGCGGAAGAATGCGCTTACCGACGGTATTCACGCTTTGTCCGATACTCGTCGGACGACGGCCTATTATGAGCGTCGGCATGAACCGGATGCGGAGAGCGGCTGTCATCCACCTCTGAATCGGCCTCGAATGCATGCCTAGAGGCCGTTGTGTAAAAGGCACCTTACTATTCTAGTCCCTAGGTATATGCACGAGTTCCATGGTTTCAAGATTGACTTCTAGAATACCCGTGCTAGAATACTCGTGCGTTACGAAATGAAGCCGAAACTATTATGAACTGCCAACGCTAACGGAACTCCAAGCCGTCAAGTAGACGCATCCGCCTCAGACAATCTACATGAATACTATGTATAATAGTCTAGATTCCGTCTTGATATTCGTTAGAATTGCGTTAGCGCTAACAAGAAGATCGTGATAGAACACTTGACTTGGGATCTCGCCTAGTCTAACCCACCCAGGTTTCTCCCGACTACCTCTATTAAATATCTAGGTAGGTAGGTAGGTAGGTAGGTAGGTATGTAGACGCCCGCTCAGACTGCGAGGTTTGAGTTGGTCCTCTCTTCGTCTTTTCTCCTCTCGAAAGTTATCGTCCGGATGATAAACATCTGAGCGTCCGCCGCGTCATCGTTGGTGATCTCGGAGGGCCTCCACTGGATCGTCGCTACGTCATGATCTTGGAACCCTTCAGCCCTGTTATTAGAGTACCAGTTCGCCCACGACTCGTACCCGTAGGTCCGGGCGCCTCGCCATCTAAAGCTCTCCTCTTTCCCGTCCCATACGAGACAGAACCCGTCTTCCAGCGGAAACCTCCACAGCTTAGCACACTGGATCACATAGTCGAGTTGGTTCTGCTTGCACGCGAACGTCTCTAAGACGAGAGTAAGCGTCGTAAGGTCTGGCCAATACTCTTGGATCTGCATGCCCCAACGTCCCTGTTTCTCGAACTCATCGAGCTGGAAGTCCGGCTCTTCGCCCGCCTTCCGTGCTTCGTATCCCGTCGTCATGGCCATGCTATTGGCCTGCCTAGACGGCAGGCTTGTCACGTTAATCATAGGTTCTAAGCGAAGTCTCTCCGAAGGGTTCGTTTCGCCTTGTGCAGGCGAGCTTTCCCAGGACCACCAGTCAGTCCGAGACATTCGGATGGTTAGGCTAGTAATTTTTCTGCCAATGAGAAAGTTCTCTCGCGGCGACGGTTGATCGTTAAGAGTCCCCCGTGAACCAGGCGGTCCGATTGCACCGTTGTCGGGTTCCGCCGGCGGTACAAAAGACGCATAGCCGCCGGCCGTATATCCCCGATTCTCATGCCCCCTGTGACGTCCCAGCGCCCCGACCAGACGTGACACACGCTCAAGCGAACCTAGTGTTCCCGTCAGCAGATGCGACAAGACATGCAGCTTCTACTAAGATTGTATCATCAAATGATAATAATAATGCTAATGGTAATAATCGGCCGGGGGTGCCTGTGTAGACATACCTCCTTCGAGATTGATTTGCTGTACGGTTATTTCCACTGAAGAGATATTCGCAAATTGCCAGAATTTTAACTTGCGACATAGGAGCAGACGCGACTGCGTACGCGTGAGCGGGTCGGCTGGTGGAATATCTGCGTGATCACCTTCGAATACCACTATCGGGTTGAGCCGAAAAGGTGTGAGGAATGCCTCAACGTAGATGGCCCGGCATGTTTGGAGCAGCTGGACGGCGATGCGCAGCGGCGCGGCCTGCCCTGGCCTGGCGTAGCGTAGCCTGATGTCATAGAGATGATCGAGGTCCTCATACCGCGTCAGAGAGAGCTGCCAGATCAGCTCGCGCAGCTCCCTCGAAAGCTTGGAAAAGAGGGGGGATAGCAATTGTGGATCGATTGACTCGGGATGCTCTAAGAGCTTGCTTGCGAGCGGCAGCTTCTCTTCAGTCCTGCGGCGAACGTGATCGGTTGAAGGGCCGGAATCAGAATCCTCTGGCTCCCTCCTTGGGGTAAGCGGATGACGGCGTTGGAAGAACCGGCTTATTCCTGACATCTTTCCTGACACCTTTCCTGATTTATGCCGACGCTGTGATAGGCAATATGTTTTTTATACGGCCAAGGAAAAGGTTGAAAGGAGGGGTGAAAGGAAGGTTGGCTTATATTATATGACAAGCTGGGAGGTGGGGAGGAATTCCCTTTAAAATACCGTAGACGGCGCCTTTTAGGTAGAAAGGTTACAGCGCATATGACGCACATACCACGTCCCGGAATTACCCAGTATGCCCACTATAAGTTAGCGGGTTCTGGTTCTTTTAAAGAGGTGAGCAGTGTATGGATTTCTGCTGCCTAACAGCAATCCCCGGATCTAGACAAAACCTAACTTTGGAAGCGTTGGGTTCTCTATCTTCTTATTGCTGCCTATAATTCCCCTATCTCTTACTAGGTAAATTGATCATATCCTACCGAAGACGCTTTCAAAACTTCAACTACGGATTCGGTCAGAGAGCTGTACCTAATAATTATCCGTCCAAGGCGTCTACCATGTTACCGTAGGAAACATATCCGATACTAGATGCCTAAAGGATATCATACAAACAAAATCAAAACCCGGATCCTTCGGAGATCACGTCAAGCCTATTTGACGAACCCAACCACTACGTTAGATTTAAAAGGTTTAGTAGATATGGTCTAAGTGACAACAACAGCCATTCATCAAAAGGAGGAAAACTTAACTACCTACTTGACTTCTCTCCCTCCCTCTCTCTCTCTGCGCCCATATGAATCCCGCGGGGTCGGCCGGTAAGCCGTGTGAGTTCGGGGGAAGTCGTGTCCCAAACTGCGACGACGTTCAACGGGTACCTGGGTGGCGCGTCGTCATCTTAGCAATTTCACAACTCGCCGGAAAATTAAGCCGTGGTACTTGAGGTTTTATAGCTGGTAAATATTATCCCCGCCCATATCAACTTGAAGGGGATCACCCAACATATTTTCAGTTAAGCGCCTACTAACAATGAGAATCGCGCCGGTATGTACTCTAATGATGATTAGGCTGATACAGTACTACACACTTTGCAAAATTGATCAAACGGGCATTCATAGACTGGTAGATACCCTCCCGGTCCCGAGAGCGTTTATATAAAGGCGGTTTCCGTTACTTTAAGTAGTAGATTTGAGTTGAGAGTGATGCTATATAAATAAAGGTTAAGATAAACAGGGCTATAGAATATGGAAGGAATATTTGTAACGACATGATGATGAAATTACCCTAACACCCGCGCCCCCCAACTCGTGCCTATTACTCATGCTACTAGGTAATCCTCCAGCCTCTATCTTCATGGCAGCGCCCATTCCTGCTCCGGCTTCCAATCACGACGACAAGTTGAGCTCGGGGTATTCTGGGATGCGCCATTGGTAATCGCCCTCGGGCTTTGGCCGATAAGTCAGACTCTCAAGCTTGGACACGGCCCACATCAGCCTGCGCATAACCCACACGCCGAGCGCAGAAGACGGGAAGAATATGCCCATCCTCTCGATAGGAAGGTTCTGGACCTCGGCGACGCCTGGCCTCACCACTCTTTCATACGCCTTGAGTGCGTCAGGAACGTTATTCCTGTGCCGTGCGAGTTCCCCTGCGAGGACGTAGGCGCCGATGAGGCATCCCATCGTTCCCATGCCCGTGAATGGCGTGGGACAGTAACCCGCGTCTCCGATGAGCGCCACGCGACCTTTATACAGATTCTTCATTTTTATTTGCGCTAGCTCATGCGCCCAAAAGTCGGTCGACGTCTTCAAGCCGTTCAACAATCTGTCGGTTTGCCATCCAGCGTCCTTGAACGTCTCCGCGAAAGCCTCCTTCTGCTTCTCTATCGACTCCTTATACGACTTCCTCAACTTTTCTCCGTTCGCCATGGTGAAGAGTAACACTTGCGTCGCCGGACGACCGCTTGTCCTCGTCACCATTAATCTCCTCCCTGGGGCCATGTAGGCCCTCGCCAGCGTCCCTTCCTCCTCGGTCCGCGGAATGCTGTAGTAGGCGGCATGAACCCCGATCGATTTAAAGGCTTCATCATTAGCCTCTTGGCCAAATGCGAGGCGCCTGGTGCGCGACCCTTGCCCATCAGCTGCAACAACCAAGTCGTACCGCATCTTCCGACCATCCGAGAAAGTGATATCAACGCCATCGTCGGTCTGGGTGAGTTCAGTAATGGTCTTGTTGAATTCGTACTTCAGTCCCCCTTCATTCCCTAGCTTCTCTTTCACCTTTTCATTTTGTCTGAGACTGGCGTCGTACAGGACTCTGACCATGTCGCCTCGCATAATTTCGTACTCGGATGTCAGGGCTATGCGACGCTGGCCACTGGGGTTTACGCCCATGAGTGCTAACTGCTTTCCATCTGAATCCAAGATCTCAAGACCAGTTTCGTTAACACACTGGGCCTTGATAGAATCGAGGATACCCATCTTCTTCAGAACGTCGACGCCCTGGTTCTTGATATCAATTTGTTGTCCCGCCACACGCAACGCAGGAGAGCGCTCTATGACGGTGATACTATGGCTTGGGTCGGAGCTCTGCAGAAGTATTGCGAGAGCCGGGCCGGCGATACCTGCGCCTACTATTAAGATATTCAAAGGCATCCCCAGTGACGATTGTAAGGTCCTGTAATGGCTGGTGCCGGGGTTGGTTGCTTTCGTAGAGAACGGCGGGTTCGTTGGTCGTAGAAATCTGCTTTCTTTAAAGCTCCGGCCTAGTATAAATCTGTATCCGCTTGTAGTTGCGCGTCTGAGAAATGTGGGTGGTTTCGAGAGGATGCGTTCCATGCCCGGACTTGTTAAGGAGCCACTAGTATAGGAACCTCAGCACTTTTTCCGAAGAAGGGGGTTTGATTCGGAATCAAGCCGTCTGATACTATCGAAACGAAGATATTTAGCCAGTTCAAGAGAAAGCTTATATATTCGAGAAATTAGAATGTCGCCGAGGACGACTTACTTCATGGCATGACTCTAACTCTTCGCCCGCCTGCCGAGGCCGTGTATTATCCCCGTTTACGCCCGCACATGTCCGCCTACGACCGGCTCACGTCGCGACCCGTCTTCCGACTTAAATTAAAGGTTCTTCGTGTATTCTACAAAGGCCCTATTAAACTATCATGTATCATTCACTTTATAATTATTAATAATACTATTCCCGATTTTACAGGATCAGGTAATCGCACGTTGGTACGCTTAGATTCGGATTAGGGGTTACGGATATATGAACGTCCACGCTCCCCTATCTTTTAACTTACACCAGAATTCTCAGCTCTTACCATTACGCAAAAGGGCCATTTTAATTAACTAATATTTTATTTTCATATCTTTATTTGGCGATAACGCAGGTTGGAACTTCGTATCGAATGGTCGGCCGTCCTTCGAATCCCAACAACTATTCTCAAATGTATGAGCGCATAGAATAACGATGCTGCCGCGGAATTCATACGTTACTATCCGACATGAGGTTTCGAACGGGGTAAAAAGGATCCCAGCTAGGGGTATGCATTAAGCAGGTAGATGAAAGTAAGCGATGAACGAAACGCTATCAGATTATAAAGAGCCTACCTACCTAGGTACCTAGCATTCTATAAGGTATAACAATAAGCCTATACTAGGGTCATAATCTCCGTCAATATGTCTCCCTTTTTTATTAGGGCCTGTTGTAGTCAGAACTTCCTAAGGAATGAATCCTACACGTCAAAAAGTAGCATAAAGACTGAAAACAAGCTGATAACCGAACAAGGGGGCTTTCAAACAACAATGATAATATTGAATAGAATCCTACGATTTAGAAGTGGATTATCAGTGTATACTGGCCTACATTGTCGCATTGTACACCCCTATTGTGTCTGAGACTTTTGTTGGATCTCTTAAGTGAGGCTGCCCACTCATTATAATATCGTTGACACCAGGACAAAGACTTCTATTGTGATATCGTGCACGTATAACACATTGGATACTTAGAGGGGTTTGAATCGAGTAGTCCGCGAAGGAAGTTACCTTGTATTAATAGACGAGGGTCGCCGCCCAGCACCTAGAGCCGAATGGTAGCGATAGTTGAGCTTCTTCTAAACCCTTTCCGGAGGTCTTACAAGGAATATGTCTCTTTTGCAGCAGACTTACGCGCCATTGCGCGCCATAATCGACTCCGAGAGTCCGCCAGATGTTGCGAAAAGGCTTCTCATAAGATTCATATTTACTTTCCTTGCTTTTAATGCGCTAGCCAGTTTTCCCCTATTCATGACTTTGGCTATTGTATCACATTATTCCGCGTCGATCAAAGCGTACTGTATCTCCTATGTAGTCATATTTTTGATTACATTGGTTGTTATTTCCGTTTTATACGTCCGGATAGTCTATTTCAAGCACCACCCACTGCGCTCGCCTCCCAGTCCTTATGACCAACCAGGCGCGGTGGCCGATCCCGTCGAAAAGGAGCGCCACCAGTCAATTGCTTCTCGACATACTCAGGATTTAGAACGGGCTTCTAGTTTTGAAGAGATTAACTTGCGTGGTGCCGAAGAGCAATATGATCAGGTGCCTTATCCATTCGACCAAGTCCACTATTACTCCTCCTCTACCGAAGACACATACCATGCCGTAGACAGGGTGAGCTCGGAGCGGCAGGTCTTGCCACCAATACGAGCTGGTTAGTCCGCGGGCTAGAAAGTACGCAGCTATTCTTGGTATTTAGTAGATACCAATAAACGTCAGAAAAGGCATTGGAGGCGTAGTTCAAGACCTGCACCAGGGATGCATGAAATCTTGTAGTCCGGGTTAAACACGGGCTACTGAAGGTATTTTAGGGCGTTTGAGACGCTATGGGATGCCTGAAAAGGTCTGGAGCTGAGCAAATAATGGAATTGGCCTGAAGAAGCCCAATCATTCTCAAGTACTTAGATCTTGTAGAAATCCTACTTATGATCGGATTGGAGGGATTAAATTCAATTACATTGTTTTATGGTCAATTATTGGGTAGTGAAGAACCATGGCTTGAGTTCGTCCGAACATAGGTAGGTACCTATCCATAAGGAATCTGCCCCTATGTAGAAGAGATCGTTAGCGATGCTGTATATGATTCTGCTTATAGGTTCTTAATTGATATCGGTATTATATGGTTGCTTTGGTTAAGAATTACTACCTCGTATAACTCAGATTCGCTGGCCCCAAATTTACTTACTCCTTACAGTAATTCCCAAGGCCTTATTGATATCTCTATTGGCCAGCCAATGCGGGGGGGTGTAGAGGGGTAGCCAGTGCAACTTTTAGGGACGTAAGCACGCCGTAGGGTTCGTAACTCTAACTGGGGAGCGCTAGGAGACAAGGAAGAAACTAGGGCATAGAGGTAGACGAGTCAAGTTTCTAAAATACCCGCACCTTATACCGTAATGGATACAAGATATTGCTAGTTATATTCGATAGAGTTATTCGATGTATGTAAAGGTTCGTAGAATTCTTTACGGCACGCTAGATAGAGCCTCTAATCTTCGGATCAAGAAGTCTGTAAATCCTACTCGCCTGGCTCTGAGGGGGTAAAGTAATAGCAGGGATATGACCGGAGAGACCCGATCTTGATCATCTTCAGATGGCTATGGGGATGGGTAATGGGGGCGGGGCTAATTACTTAGATAGGCACTGTACTGCACCTAACGTAGGCCGAACAATCAGGGGCTACGGGATCAAAGTTACGGGGCATCCTGTAAATGCTGGTGTGCTGGTGCGCTGATGCGCATTAGAGGGCGCATCTCTAGGTGAACTACTTCTCGGTTCATCATAATTCATTCGCTTTCAACTGCACACCTATGGGCTGATCAATGCAGATAGTTGTCTTCGGCCACTAGCTTATTCCCCTCGAGTGCAGATCTAACGGTCTGTTATATTCTCATCACTACCTTAGGTATTTTTTAGGTATTAACATGACTTATACCAGTCTATCGCGAACCTTCTTCGTCAGCGGCGTCATCGCTAATAGTGCTCGTACCGCCACCTTCTGCCTCGGCGATGACTTGCGTTCTAACCACCTGCCCCCCCGGCGTCACATATATGTTAGCTACAGCCTCGAGGCCCGGGAATGGCTTGTATTCATATGCTAGTTCATATTCCGTCTTGCCATCGATGGTAATGGTTCGATTGTGACCGGTGAAGGTCATATCGCGGCTGTAGTAACCTACGACCCGCCGTCCGTGCTCATTCCCATCGTTATCAAGGAACGAGTCATATAAGCTTCCGTTCTGCGCCAGAATACGGTTAGTGTGTGTCTGGCCGGAGTAGTCGTTGACAGAATAGAGGATATTATTGGCTAGGTTGTAGTCTAGCAGGTCGCGCTTGGAGGCCGTACTGGAGGACGAGTTTGAGCCCTGGCCAAGCCCATCGGTGATGTTTCCAACAATGCTTCCCACGTTATTCCCTAAAGTTGCGACGATGGGATTTAGGTCGATCGTGTTGAGAACATCTCCCACCATCTGCACGACGTTCCCGAGCCGTGCTTCAAGCTCTACCTTCGCGCTTACGTTCTCGATCCTGAGAGAGACCCTGTCGATCGAAGCGTCTACGCCAGCCGTGAAATGTAGAAGATTTAACACCTTGGCGTCGAGATTTATCTTTGCAGTGATATTGTCTACTTCGATGTCGATCTCCCCTACGGACACGGAAGCATTGAGGTAGACATCCGGCTCTTCGGGGAGCTCGACGCCGGGCGTATTTGCTGTCTCGTAATTAACGGACTCGGGATCCCCACGCTTATTGAGTTCATAACCGATATAGCCGTTGTCTTGAGCTAGAGCGACCGACAGGAACGACAATAGGAGAAAGGCGTTTGCCTTCAAAACGAATAGATTCATTTTCCGAAGCGATCGGGGAGAGTCATATATGGAGGTAGAAGCCGGAGGAGGCGGCCTATCGTCCGACGGAGAGGGCTGGGTATCTAAAGTGCTTGATCTAGAGTCGTATGCGCTTTAGCGACGGCCGAGTCGACACTCATGATGAGGGTGGCAGGCCATTTTGAAATGAAAACGATTCCCGCAAACGCAAACGCATAGCCAAGGGCCCGCTTTCGTCTTTTTCACCAACCCGAATGATCCCAGTAGACACCTAGGTATAATAGCTCTGAATAAGAGACTAGGGAAGACCTTAAAAATGATGCCTGTCGCGGAATCCCGTTTAAGGGTTTTGTCCGCGAGAACGCTAGGGTCTAGACGGCCTCCTAGTGGCCCAAGGACACGGGAACACGCCCTGTCAATTTAAAGCGCGGTACTTGGACCATCCAAGCATTGCGTGCAATCTCTTAAACTTGAAAATTCAGGTTTTTTCGGGTCTCTAGGCTGGTCCTAGCATTTTCATTAAGCATATTGATGCGATCTAAGCAGGGGTAGGAAAGTCGTCAAGGTGAGACTGGAGATGCTACCAGACATACTCGGAACGTGATATAAACGAAAGAGTGGAACAGAGCCGAAGCCGAACGGGATGGTGCTCAAGTTGTTGACATTTGCGACACCTAGAATCTGCGACTGGACTTCTATATGAGATCTGTCCGTCGCCAGAGGTCGTTTCCTAGAGTGCCTATTAGGTGCGGTCGCTCTTCTATACAATCTATTGCCGGGAAAAGATGCGTAATCACCTGCTGTTCTCCTTTCTCTGTGGCTTCTTGCTATTGGCATTAGGGTTAGCGCAGACTGCTTCATCTACTTCGGATGCTGGTGCCACGGGAACGCCGACCGACGCGGCGGCATCACAGCCACAAGCGACGGGGACCAACACGATAACGGCCACAGAGACCAATAGCGGCACGGTGTCGTCCCCGACAGACGGTGCATCATCCTCTGGAACGACTACGGGCGGCGACAGCGGAAGCGGCACAACCACGAGCGCCCCCTCGTACGGCAGCATGCCCCCAGATGTTCTCTTGAAAGTGCCGGAACTCCACGTTGGAAGAATCGAGCTTGACGTCGATAACCTGAATGCGGAAATCAATCTGGCTGCACAAATAGCAAACCTCGTCGAGATCAACGCGGGCGTCCAAGTAGGCGTCAAGAAGGTCAACATCACCATCGCCGACGTGGACGCCAACCTTGACCTCGTCATCAGGCTTGGCAATTTGGTGGAAATCGTGAACCGGACCCTAGAATCTCTCAATCTCAATCCTCTGCTCATAAACGTCCTAAATGAGGTTACGGACCTCGTGGACGTGGTGGTGGGTGCGGTGGACGGGTTGCTCGGGTCCATCGTGAACGGCGACAGCAAAATCAACTTCCTTATTGACAACCTCGGGAACATCGTGCAGGAGGTTGAAAGCAAAGCAGGAACTCTGTTGAGTACGATTGTGGGCAATTACGAGCAGAACATGACATACACGGGAGCGCAGGAAATCTTGGACGGCGGACTCATCAAGAAAACGTATAAATACGACCCCCTTAACGCGCTCGTTAACATCATATTCAACTCGGTCGGGCAAGTGGTCCAGGCCGTGGTTATAAAAGGATCTGAGGCGAGTTGATTAAACAGGTATCTACCTGGTAGTTAACCATAGCTGAGCGTAGTAATTCAAATATCATCCTCGGAACGAAATTTGTTCATAAGAAGCTGAAGCTTCCATTATGATCCCCATGCCCATTCCAGCACTCCCCGTTTAGGTGTAATCCACAAACCTAGGCTGGTCGAGGTACCTAAATAGGTACTCCCTTGCGCGCTAAAGCCATGTCTTTCAGCCTGCTACAGGGGCCTTTAGGTAGTGGTATCACCGCTAGTCTCGGCCAGGGTTCTCAGTAAGCCCAGGTAGTTTAAGTGTATCTCTTCAGATTGCTCTCGTATAAATGCGTCAAGCATACATGCTACAGTTACTACAAGTCGGAAAGAATTCGCAAGGGGCAAAATTTATACCTTTACCCTATGTACTATAGACCATTCCTCGAAGGGAGGTGTAGCAGAGCTTGACCCCCGTAAGTTTGAGCGGTTCAGTTTGATTCAAAGGCTTGGAGTTATTGCTTAGAGATGCGACGAAGATTCCTCGTCACTTAGTGACGTTTTAGAACATCATTTAGCGGTCGTACATTATGGCCTAGGGCCCTCTTAACGCCAATAATAATAACTACATGGATACCCAGGATAGGTACCTAGCTAGATTACGAGTCAACGGCCTAATTTAGAGAAGTTGTTGTGACGGGCTGCCGGTTTAATAGGGTTGGTCGGTTGGTTACGAGTTATGCGATCGGGAATCGTGTGTTGGAGAACGCGATTTCGGCCATGGCCGTCGAAACGTACTTTCATTCTTTATACGATAAACTTATGATTGTATTATCCGTTAGGTAGGTAATTCTTTCAGCTTAGCCATTATGATATTCCTGCTCCGGACCCTTATCACGTCTCGTACTGCTCCATTTCGTAGGATGCGAGCATGAAAGACCCCGCCCCCCTATGATCGTTTTCTACCACGGGCACGGAAATATAATACTATGTCGCGGATACTTCGTCAGTGGCTGCCCAGCTAATTATTCCTTTCTTCTTTTTCCTCGGGGTCATATCATGGACAGAAAAGACTCACCTCATATGTCCCATTACTGCTTAATGAACCGACTTCTACTGTCCCCTCCCAGTTTAGGCTGCCGTCCTCGTTGGCCTTGACGAACTGTTCCACCAGCCCGCGGTACGCCTTGCGTGCTGGTGCGAAGTACTCACGCTTATCGAGAAGGCCCAACCTGATGCCCTTCAACAAGCCGAAAGCGAACATGGCCGAGGCGCTGCTCTCAATGTAGTTCCCGGGAGCCCCCGGGTATGGATCGTTCATCACGAGCCACCAGCCCCCCGAATCCCCGTCCTGGGCCCTCTTGAGTGCCGCCGCTAGCGTCGCGAAGTACAGTGTCAGACGCGTGCGGCCTGGGTGGCGCGGCGGGAACAGCGGGATCGCTTCCAGCAGGCTCATGAAATACCACCCGACGGCGCGGCTCCATACCATGGGCGCGGCGCCCGTAACCGGGTCCGCCCACACGGCCGTCTTACTCTCGTCGTAACCGTGCGCGAGCAGCCCCGAGGTTCGGTTGCGCGTGTGCGCCTCGATGTTGTCGTACTGTCGCGCGATGTCGTCCCAGGCAGTCTGGTTCCCCGCGTCGAACAGCCGCGTCCACCGTGCGTAGAAGCTGTCCGCCATGAAGATGCCGTCGAGCCACATCTGATCGGGGTAGTTGGGTTGGCGATGCCAGAATCCGCCCGTGGCCGTGCGCGGGTGCCGGTCCAGCTGTGCGCGGATAACATTGGCGGCCTGTCTGTATTTGGGGTTTTGCGTGTGTTCGTACCACCATAGGATATTGTTGCCGATGCGGTAGTCGTCCAGCGAGTAGTAGTCGTCCTTCCAGCCCCGGATCGTGCCGTTCTCTAGGACCACAGCATCGTCGATCTGTCCTCGGTACCACTTGACGTACGTCTCGTTCCGTGTGAGTGCGTACGCAGCCTGGTACCCCTCGTACAATGTCGCTTCACCGTAGCCCCTGGTCGCTTCAACGCCATGCCGGATGAAGGAGTCAGCTGTCCACTTTAAATAGGACGTTGAGGCCGCCGCCCCGGTAACGAATGTTAAGATCGCCGGCTTCATCTTGATAAGACTCAGGTGAGATATCAAGTCGGCAGTTGTTATATGGCTACGAGGTTATTCTCACACTTATAGACGAGACATGTAGGGCACCTCGTACAGCCATTACTGGGCAGTCACAGAATTTGCCAAGTTTAATAATCATCTAACCCAAGAATAGGATGCCTGCTAATCGTCCTCTAAACTTGCTGAGGCAGCTAGCACTCCCATCGGTGGAAAAAATTCATCCATCTGATCTATCTCGTGTGTCTATCCCCCGCAGTTAAGTCTTGGCCTTGATGAGCATTAGGCACTATTACTCCGAACAACGATCTCGTAACCCAGGATCGGCGGTACGCATACCGATAATTTTCCTTGTAGGGTACCTACCTAGGTGCGTCTCATCTGCCTATTCTAACCAGCGAACTCTTGTGAGCGTTGAAAGGTGAAAGGGACAAGTGCATCAATATAATACCTAAGGGCTACAGATATTCAGCCTTGTTAAAGTAGGGTACCGGGGGCCCCAAGTCATTTAAAAAGACCGAGCCTTAAGTACTCCCAACGCTTCCTCTGGTTCAACTCGTCTTTTGAAAGCAATAGAGCAACTACATTCCTGCATGGTCCAACAGGTGAACACTAACTAGATATATGTTTCTGTGCATCGAACGTCCGTACATAGTAGAGGTAAGCTGAAGATCAGAATTCCAATTTAGTAGCCTTGCGAAAACCCTATAGTGCAACCTCTTGATCCCTCTATGCTCCGAGGACAGGTTCACCAAATCACTCGGCCACGAAATTGCAATCCGCTGGGTACCTTCGAGACTAGGGCGTACTATCATCGGCGTCCGCTTTCATTAAGGCGCGTACGATTGCGCGTCCCTCTTCACGGTCCTCGTCCTCGTAGATTCTCAACCCATACCCACAACGGCGACAACAGCTGAACGGAAGGGGGTGTATTCACCAAACCAGTATCGATCCATGCAGCAGCTTGCGATACACGATACCCTTGTTAGAAAGAAGTCCTCCATATGGGTACAATACGTACATAAACCATGTTACATGGGGCTGGCGCTTTTGAGGGGTTAGCGGAACACTTACTGTGCGGTAGAGCCACTGGAACAGATCCAGTCCGGGGAAAGAGATGGAGCCTGAGAAGCTGAGGCCATTGTTACGAGAAGGTCTTAGTTTGAAGGCAACAATGATGAAAGTATGATTCAAGGGGTGCTAGACGTATACTTAGATTGACTACAAGATCTATTCCACGAGGCCTTTCGTCCTATATAATAGATCCTCCAGTATGGGCACCGTAGCACCGTCCCGGTGCGGTGGTGGCTCGCACCGGCTCAGGAGTGCGGTGCCAGTGCTCATGAGGTTTTTACAACTGGCCGCGGGCCTATTGTTTCGTAACATCGTAGTGCTTGATAATATTCAGCCCAACCTACATATAGTACGGATTACCTGTACCTTCTTAACTTAGGTAGGCATCAATGCATGTAAGCAAATAGAGTGTATATCTCAACCAGCGACGGGATATGTGATCACTTCTGTCATATCGACGGGTCAATTTATTTCATTACACGGTATCCCACATAATGTGCCTCATTTTATATAACATAATATTTCGATCTCTCTATATGCGATTAAAATAAGTTTCGATTTATACCTTACTTACCTTAGGTTGACTCTTGTCGTGCGTTTAGTATCAATACCTACCTGGCAAAGATTATAGTGATTAAATCGGTTAAGGGACCGCATTTTTAGGCACCTAAGTACCTACACAGATACCTAAAATATAAGGGTTAAAGCCCACTAATCTCTAGATTTATAGTGAGTACTTACTTAGATAATGCGATTTAATTGATCGGTGCAGCCATTATGAATATAGCGTACCTAGGGATTAAATAAATGGCCTGAGACTCCAGTTAACCGTCTTAATTTAGCGCCTACCTTTGCACATTCTAACACGATACACGATTTTGGGTTTCTTCCCATGCTAAAAAAAACGTTTGTAGTATATATTTCTTTGAGAATATATTCTTAGAATCCTTACGGCGATAGCATAATCCTTAAAGTGATGTAAACTTTCCAACAGAAACAACTAACAATGCCAGTTTTTATGAGGTTACCTAATATGCCAAGGCAATCCGCGAACGTTCTGCACTGGGGTTTGATAAGCCATCTTAACACAGCGCTTAGAAGAAGAGCATGGGAACGGGGACAAGACTGATAAAAAAAATAATACAAATGCTATATGGGTATACCCAACACGTATGTAAATCATGAACTCAATATCTCCCATCCATGCACTTGTACCCGTACCCCTACCCCTACCCGTAGGTATCGAACCCATATCCGTACCCCCTACCCTTACCCCTGGACATTAAATCTCCGGGCGAAAGTGTGCTGCGCTGCCAACGTCATTCATCCTAGAGCCTCATTGTGTCCAACGACGCCTGATATAAAAACACAATATTGATCGTAACATTTCATAAATACTCGCCTAACAGCAAGCCATCGGCATGCTTGCCGCGAGAGAAGACATGTACTTAAATTACCCTTAGGTCCGGACTCATCTCTCTCTGACAACGTACTCAACGTCGAGATATGGGCATATAGAGTCGCGAAGCTAGTTTCCGCGGGACTCGCCCAGGCTTGCAGGCGAGTAGGTACTAATGAAGGCTAGCGGTGCGTGTAGGTATATCGGAAACTGCCCAGCCAACATTTTCGTGTGCCGATACGAGGTGGTAGCCGTCCCCACAAAGGATTTCACCCGTAACATAGCGTCGTCGAGGGGGGAAGCGGGCAATTATTTTGAGAAGCGTTCTGTTCATTTCTTCGTTGTGCCGTCTAGCACCGAGAAGAAAGCTGGACCGGAAGGAAAAAGAGAGAAAATAAAAGAACACGCTCGGATGACCCCGCCACGATAGGTTAATGCTAATCGTGCTGTTCAGAAGGCCCGGAGCGTTGAATCTAGCAGCCTTTGATTACAGCGACGGCTAACGTTGTATCGAGGTCCCGCCGCTAGGAGTTGTTTCGGAATTTCGCATTTATCTTAGGTAATAAGTAATCGTGCGATCCTCACGGGCATCCGATTCTTCTGCCCCGTGGCATCTCGTTTGCATGTCCAGCTTCAAGCTGTATTCGGCCGGCTCTCATCGCGGTACCTAAACAGCGCTTGTCCTATTCTCCCTCTGCTCCCTCATCATGAGAATAATCCCCGCGGAAATAAAGAGCACGGCGAGAACGCACACCGCGGGGAACAGAGCGGCGGCGTAGGTTGCTTGTAGCTCGGGTGAAACGCCGTTCCAAGCCTTTGCCCACTCAGGTAGCGGGATGGTCTCGCCCTGGACCAACCAAGCAATGACGAAGATGGCGAATAGAGCGAGCGCAAAGGCCGCCTGGAGTACCCCCAATAGCGACCGTCGAAAAGATGTACGTTGGCGTCCTGAGTTTGCCATATTCCTATGCCCCAATCCTACGCGAATCTGGGAAATTTCGTCACATATCTCAGGTTCGGCGACGAAGTCGATAGAGGCCTTTCTTCTTAAAGTGGAAGCGGGAGGAGAAGGATTGATGGAAAGCTAGAGAAGTCCATGAGTAGGGCTGAGCGGGGGGGCCGTCTAGGATCCTTGGACGTAATCAAGTAGGTACTCTCTACCTCTGCCCTCACGGCTCGCGAGCTGAGCGGAGGCCGAGGGTTGGCCGAGAAAGATGAGCGGCTGGGTAGCTTCGGAAGTAGCGGGAACTACGTCTTATTCGTATTCGACTTACATACCACCTATGTACTTACTACCTATATAGGTACCTACATATGGATGTATTTATGGATGTATCCTTTCTGGGACGCGCGCTGCGGTTATGATTGGTCGCCGACACCCCGACAGTCGTTTCCATTTATATATAAGGTATATATAGCGTGCTATAGCAATGCCTGCATGGGATTGCATAGGTACCTAGGTAGGTACCTATATAATAAGGAATTATATAATGGTTAGAGTATGAGAGTTGTACAACGCAACAAAACCACGTATGCTCACTCCGCCAACTCTTCACCAGCTGATTCCCGTATGTTTTGCCTACTCGTATGCGGGAGGTATCTGAAGTACCGAGGTAATGTTCCGGGCCCGTAATTCGCAGTTTCGTCGAACATTCCCTATGGACCTTCAAAGTCCTTAGTCGAACCCCGGTCGGCACATGAATCGTAAGGGCGGGTTGCTTATGACATCATAAAGGAATGATAATTTGAACACTACTATCATCAACTACCTTTACTGAAAGGAATAAAAAAGGAATAAAAAAACAATTCATACTTTGTCTAAAGGGTTAAGTAAACAATTAGGTACCGAGGTATTCAAATCTATTAATTCGTCTCTACAGGAGATAACTATATAGATTCGACAAGTTGGCGCGGTCAAAGTCCGGGGATGGAGGGTTTGCACGAACGGAACTTCAGACCTCCGTTCCAATTATTACATGTAGGTACATGTACGATCTAACCTACCTACCTAGGTGTATAATTCTCCTTCACCTTCTCCACGCAACATAATGCTCCTTGTTATACTAACCCTTATCCTATTAATATAATAGTATAATTTTATGGGGATAGACTCTTCGTGTAAACACATCCATTAACCTTCTAAATATGAACACGACGAATAGATTAACTTATGATAGATACATAGGTATTTAATTAGCGAAATGTAAAGCGAGAATAGCGAAAGTAACAGTGTCGATTCTGAAGTTAGGGAGCGTTCCACTTAGATGATAGCTTGATTCCAGTGCTCGTTTCAAAAACTCCGTACCTCCGAGTATAGTTACATGCAGCATATGGACTTTAAAATATCATCCCTGGCTTAATCGGCTTGTGTGTCAGCCGCTTGCCGTGCTACTAACGCCAACACGCTGGGGTACACTACCTAGGCGCCAGGTAACCTATCTGCTATCTGTAATCCGCCGATCGATGTTACACTACGTAGATTTAGAGCCATGCATCAACTCGGGGGTGCAATCAACTTAATCTAGAATTTAAATTCCAAGTATGACATGATTGTCATACGTATTAGGACGGATATTAGCTAGGAAAGAGCGATAAGAGACAAATGGATTTCGGTTGCGCCCGAGCCCTTATGGGAATCGTCTACCGAGATTCATAAGGCTGCAAGAGTGGATAATAAAAATTCCCAGGTAGTAATGGATAATGGGATATCACTCTATTACTGAATTATCTTCTTTAATGCAATAACAAATCCGACAACGGCCCTTTGTACCTGTGTGTAGAGGATTAGAGACCTGTGACACCAATAATTTTCATATCGAGTCTCAACACAACACGAGCTCTTCTTCACAAACCTAAATCCAAGAAAGGGACAAAAAAAATAAAAAATAAAAAAAAGAGAGAAAGAGGGAGAAAAAGGAAGGAAGAAAGACACAGAAATGGATAGCCCATATGCAAAAGAGTTACAAGTCGCTATTAATGCCATCCAATCCGCGGCAAAGCTCAGCGAAGCGGTAATCTCAGCCGAAGATAAGGGAGTCATCGAGAAAGACGACCTTAGTCCTGTCACCGTTGCCGACTTCGCTATCCAAGCGCTTCTAACCGCCACTATCCATCATGCTTTCCCCGACGACAAGTTTGTAGGAGAGGAGACCGCCGCCGATTTGAGAGCGAACCCGGTTCTATTGAATCGTGTTTGGGAATTGCTTCAAAGGCTCGAAGACGACCAAGCAAAGTCTCTCTGCAGGCTGCCCGAGACCCCCGATCAAATGTGCGAGATGATCGACTGGTGCGGTTTTGGCGAGCCCGGGGGCCCTCGCGCGGGGAGGGTCTGGGTATTCGATCCGATTGACGGCACCAAGACCTTCGTCAGGCGCGAAGCGTACGCGATAAACGTCGCCCTCTTAGAAAGGAGCAAGCAAATCCTCGGCGTTGTTGGCTGCCCCACTCTTTCCACCGACGCCACAGCTCCTGTGACGAATACGTCTTTGGACCCCACGGGAAAGGGATGCATAGTATTCGCCGCAAAAGGTTATGGCACGTATATCCGCCCGTTGGCTTCCCCGTCGCCCCACGAAGCGCAAGCTCGCAGGATCGAGGCGCATGCTGGTACGGAATCTTCCCAAGTGCTACGGCCCGTTTCGTGCTACAATATGTTGGACTCCGGCGTGGATGACGTCCACCAACTAATCATGGAGAAACTTAATATTGAGACTAAGGGGTGTGATTTACTCGCGTGGGTTCTTCGATGGGTGACTCTCGGGATAGGGCTTGCGAATATGACTGTTTGGGTTTATAAGCAACGGAGCAGGACAGGGAAAATATGGGATCATGCGGGAGCCATGCTTCTGTTTGAAGAAGCCGGTGGTAAGATTACGGACATCGACGGGAAACCTATCGAGCTTGGCGCGGGACGGAAGATGATCGCCAACCACGGCTTTGTCGCCGCACCAAAGGCTCTTCACGCTACTGTGCTCGAAACCGTACAACAGGTTCTCCGTGATCAAGGAAAGGGCCACCTCCTTGGTTAAGCTGAAACAAAAAATCAGGCATACAACAGTAAATATTACGGGTTGGTCGGATAGGTTCGACGGCCGCCAACGGCACGCCAAGTTTTGGAACCCAACGAATACTCCCCTAGAAATTAGCTTCCGTCTCTTCAGGACTGAGAACCCAGTAGGTAGCATCTATCTCGGGAGCGCGCTGGCTTCGCACCCCAAATATGAAAGGGAAGGAAAATTCATCTAGATTCGACAGGGGCGAAAATACGAAATAGAGAATATCACCTACATACCTACCTAAGTACCTGGGTGGGTAGGCGCCTATTTACGCTTAGCAACGCTAGGCCACAAGGTGAGAAGGATATCCACCTCATACACCAACATCTCCCATTCATTGCAGAGATAGCCAGTCGATATGGGAATATCGGCTTTATAGGGGTTGGCCGCTCTAATCAAGCAAACCCTAGGGAACTAAGAAGCGACGAAATTCCTCGAAGTCCTCCTTGCAATCGCACGACTAAAGACCCATATACACCCTTGCTAAGGTAGCTACCGTCATGCGCGCCTTAATTCATCCCAAGCAAGTAGAGTAAATCGTAAGATTTAGCCCTGCACCGTACTGCTTGTCCGCGACCCCGACGTATGACGTTTACGATATGATGATAATTTGAGTCTATCTTTCTCGCTTAGTCCACTTCAGAGGAGTGAGTATCAACAAAGACTCACTATGTTGAAATTCCATATCGACATATACCTCGTATTCAAAATTTTGTAATTCATGTACCGATATTCCTGCTGAAAAAAATATGTGTCCGAATATATCTAACTAACGTCCCAACTATACTCCATATACTTACCTACATCTTATATTAATAGCTCACGTGGCCCGGGTATTACAGAGGTATCGGCATAGGTTGTATGTCTGCGTCATACACTATCAGCTGCAGGAATGCTTTTATAGAGGCTTCCGTCTCATTTGGCGCTAGGTCGGGTCCATAAGTGAGCTCCGTCTTAGTTTGAACAGCAGTCGTCGCAAAATTGAGCAGCTGGTTCATGGTTGGCAGGTGTCTTGGACGGAAGGCTAAGCACAACCCGACAAGGTCTCTCAACTCCAGATCCAGCGTTGGGTACCTATGGGCACGGAAGATCTCGGTTGCAAGAGTCTCGATATCATTATGCTCCGATACTGGACCGAAATTCCCGAGTCGGTGTCTCATTATAAGCCGGACCATCATCTAAAATCAAGAAGTTAGCGCGCCACCCCCTAACACGGGCCAGGGATTTACTTACTCTTCCGATTTCCCGTACGTTCTCCTCATGCCCGTCGGGCTGTTCGGATACAGTCGCGAGATCAATGAACTTTGCCATGGGCACGAGGTTGTGTTCTGGGAATCTCTCATCTTGGCCAGCAAACACGACATTGTCGAGGGTCAGATTGCCATGGGTCCAGTCTCCTGCTGGCGCACCCGCCGGAATAGTTTCGAGCTGCGTCTGCTCCTCTTTCCCACTCTTGTTCTTCTTTTTACCTTTGCCCTTCTTTCCAAGTTGCTCGGGCTGCCCATCGGGGTGAGATAGACCTATGGTAGCTCTGACCACTGAGGTGTCGTTAGCATCTAAGACGCATAAGGCAAGGGAATCAAAGAATCAACTTACAACAAAGGAGAATAGACCAGAGAACTCTGTTAGGAATACTCAGATTATGGTCGCGTGCTCTATCTATTAACCTTCTAAGAGTTCCATTTTCAAGATATTCCATTACTAGGACCGGGAAGCCCTCTTGCGCTAACTCGTCCAAATTCAACTGATCCTCGATTTTTTTGGGATCTTTCCGAAATTTGAGCCCCTTTCCGCCAGTAAGTGGTTTGAGCAAATCATTGAGTCCGGAAGTCATGCGCCGGAGTGATTTCTTGATGGCCGGTCTAAAGCGGTGGGTTTTGTTGGAAGTGTTCTTGGGGGCCACTGGGCCGTCTGGGCCGTCTGGGCCGCCTGGGCCACCGCGACTGGCGACGATGGAGACCATGTGGTGCGCTCCGCGTACTCTCTATCTTCTTGGTTAGCATAGCAAGGACTTGGATGGGGATAAGGTCGGCTGCAAACCCTAAGCGCTGCAATCTCATTTCTCAGTTCCACTTCTCCCTCATCATTTATAGCTCTCTTTATGACTAGTCTACGATATTGAGACTTGGCCTTACGTCGACGAAATCTAGAGCGGCGTTCCTCTTCGCTTTTCGATACACGCACTGCTATACCTCTCAGGCCTGTCCCTATAACCTCCTCAAACTTCCAGGTGGAATCCGCGAAATGCTTCTTGAGCTCTTCCGTGCTTCTTTGGATCTCATCGTCTTTGACCGTATAGTGCCTAAATCCTGGCGCAAGAGGGCGAAGCACTCTTGAAGTCATTGTCAGGTGAAAACCAGATAAATTATAAGGAACTAGATTATGAGTAATACTATATTCGAGAGAGGGAATAATTAATATCGTTGAATACGGTTGGACGATTCTGGGATGTCGTGCGCTGGTAATCTTAGAAAGCACCGTCAAGGCAGCTGATGAAGAGACCGCGGATGTTGATAATGATACAATAC
Organism: Pyrenopolyporus hunteri; assembly: GCA_902806595.1. Taxonomy (NCBI): domain Eukaryota; kingdom Fungi; phylum Ascomycota; class Sordariomycetes; order Xylariales; family Hypoxylaceae; genus Pyrenopolyporus; species Pyrenopolyporus hunteri. Next base: position 120,676 of record CADCXC010000005.1, on the reverse strand, counting down.
GGCAGGAAATTGGATGAGCTTCGTACTCTCTGGTTTTATAAGGTAAAACTGGGCTTTTACACCTAACAATTAGAAAGACGTGCTGGCCGGTTCATTGGGTATCGGCTTCATTATTGTTCTCGGAGACAAGAGAAAGTTATTTCAACTATACTTTATGAAAGAAGGTTGTTTTTTTTTTTTTTTCTTTTTCAACTTGACTATCAAGTACTCTCAGGTCGGGTCGTTTCATTACCTACCGGGTAATTTTCAATATTGATTATCTCTAAGAGATAAAGAAGGATAAGACTGTGTAAGGCTCTGCAGCATTGATTTAGTTCAAGATGTCGACTACAAACATTGTTAAGACAGCGAACATCTTTTTTAACCTCATTACCCGAGTAAGTAGCTTCATTAAAAATATGAATTGATATGGAGGGATTGAATGCCCTAGGTTACCTACTACCGAGTAATAAGTTAAGGAAACGGATTCCAAGAGCGAATTACATACGTCTCTTTTATTACATGGGTAAATTGGTGTTTAGCTGAAAGGAATCGTAAAACCTTCAGTACCTTCACGATCCGGATGTGGCTAGCGGGATTGGGTTGCTAGCTTGGGGCCCCCTATGTACTTCGAATTTCTCTTAGCCTCGAAGCATTCCTCCACTTTTTTTTTTTTTTTTTCGTTTTTCTTTTTTTGGTACCTTAGGTACCTAGGCATGGAAATTTGCATGGAGCTTCTAGTGGTACCTACGTGTAACTCATTGCCCTAAGAGCCTATAGGTAGCACGCCTATGTACTATAGGTAGGTAGGTACCTAGGCGCGTACGCTGATGCTTAAGGACGGGAGTCCGCCTCAGGCAATGAGGGGTACCTAGAGAGGTTACTTAGGTAGGTACCCAGGGCTGCTAGGTAGGTACCAGGTACCGACATTGACCATGTGGGTCTCGTGCTAGGTACGTTAGGGACTACGCGGGAAGCTCCAAAGCTTGGGGAGCTTTTGGCCAACCAGGAGTGCAAACCCAGCCCCCTGAATTTGTTTGCCCGGTCAACGAGCGACGGAAAACAGCTCAACCTTCCATCCCACCTGCATCGCACATAAGCAGGTACGGATTGTACCTACTTGAATAACTGATTATTAGATTTCCGACCGCGATAGATTTAATTTTGCGCCGTTCGCCCATCCGCAGTTCCCATGATACCTGTCTAGGTGCCATCTACATATTTTCCTCTCTACTTACTCTCCTTTGCGCCCCTCAAAACGTTCTGTTGTCGCATTTCCCTCGTTTCGAATCTCGAATAAGACCTGGTCCTCTATCGCCCTTCTTCAACTGAATCTTGATTTTCGGATATCTGCAGCATAGCCCGAACCCAAATAAGTCATTCTTTTGGCCGGCCACAGCATTCTATAAACACATCTCCGGTCGCGAATATGGCAGAGGAATTCAACGAGGGCGCCGTCGAGGAGCATCAGGGTAATCCGGGCGCTGACGTCGAAATGGCGGAAGGCGAGGAGGCTGAGGCAGCTGGCCCTAGCAATGGCGGTGGAGAGCTGCCTTTTGCCGAGGGCGGCGATACGGAGCCTCGCGTCGGTTTTGTTAACCACCTTATGAGTCCGGTCGTGACTCTGCTCGTCGGCAGCGGCGAATCGGAAGCTATTCTCACTGCACATCAAGCCCTCCTTACTCAGAGCCCATTCTTCTCCGACGCCTGTGCGGCCTTTACCGATGATGGGAGCGTGAGTCCTGCCAGATTTCTTTTTAGATACCACCGCAATTCCCCAGCCACCCTATTCTAACGGTCAGTTTTTGTAGCCACGGCAAGTAGAACTCGCGACCGAAGACTTAGACGCCGTCGGTTGCTTTCTAGAATTCCTCTATACCGGCGACTATTTCCCCAAGAAGCTCCCTGGCCAGCGGCTCTTAGAGCAAGATCCTTCGATCCCAGCCGTCGACGAGACCGGCGAACAGCTCCTAAAACATGCGCGTGTTTATACTCTGGCTGAAAAGTTTGGGATGGACAAGCTAAAGAGCCTCGCCAGCAGCAAGATCCATTGTGTTAACTCGACAGCCAAGGGCGAGATCAACTACGCTCGCTACATCTACCGATACACCAGCCCGGACGATACGACGGTCCGCGCGCCTGTGGCCAACTTCTGGGCCACGAGGAGCCACACCTTGCGCGCGGAAGCAGAAGAGGAATTCCGTTCGCTATGTTTGGAGTTCCCGCAGTTCGGATACGATATACTCAGTAAGTCCCCGGCTTGCGGTCATTCTCGAAAAGGCGTGACTCTAACTATTCTTAGCCCGTGTGCTGGACGAAAAGCTCAAGCGAGAGCGCATCGAGAAACTACATCCGGCAACGGGAAGCGGACGCAAGCGACCCCGGCACAGCAATGTATAATCCGATACTTCTATTGTGCTATAAACGTCCTTCTCTTCCCTTTATTCAAGTTAAGATCGCATCGAATTTATACGGTGAATACCCCACGATGCCCAGGTGGACGCATCGGCTCGGCGCACCCATGCTATTGTATTAGGTAGCTTCAGAGGAATGGCTCCAGCCCCGTAGCTTCCAATGCATATGCGGCAGCAGGGCTAAGATAGGATATTGAGCTTAGGAGTTGATCGGACAGGAATGAGGATCTGTATAAGTAGCTGGAATTTAATAACTCTATCTCGGCTTGAGGAATAACTCGGTCACCATCCATACGGCTGGTATTGCAATGTATACCTACCTACCTCCCTAGGTAGGTGTCCCTAGGTAGGTAATTAGCGTGAGTCGGCTATACAACAGCGGACGGCTCTGAATTTAGTATGCCAGGCCCGCCTTTATATTTCTTTGCGTGAAAGAGCTTGAATACTCCTATTAGATGAGATAGTAGTGTGTTAGAGATATAGGTACCTAGGTAGGTAGGTAGCTTATATGCATTCCATACGAGTGTAAGTATGTTTTATTATTATATATTACGCAGATATCAAGTAATAAGCCAATCCGCTTCTCTTCTGACAATGCTGTATGATGTATACTTCGATGAATTGAACTTGGCCGCCGGTAACTCCGGGCGGCACGAATTCGCCAGAACCCAAATGTTAATGACTACCTAGGTAGGTAGGTATATATATGCCGGACATGTAGGCCCTTCGCCCAGTATCCCCTGAAAATATTCCGTCGCCGATAACTTATATCTGGAAAGCGCCGAACGCGGTGGCCGACAGGAGCAAAGCTCCAATGGTGAGGCCAAGGGTGCTTACGGTACCGAACTCGGGGCGGAGACCCGGGGCAGCACCGGGAGAATCGGTCGGGTTTGCGCTGTCATTGTTATCGCTGTCGCCGTTGCCAGTCTGCGTTGGACTCGAAGTGCCGCTATGCGTCACAACGGTACTAGCGCTAGCCGTAGGGGCAAGAGAAATCTCGGAGCCAGTGGCAGTAGCGGTGGTGTTTTGGTTGCAGAAGATTTGTCCGGGGGAAGCGCCACGGTCCGATAGGCACTTGGTGAGATCCCCAACGCTCTGACCCGAGGCCAGGCAGAACAGCCCGCACCCGTCGTAGTAGGAGACGACGTCAGCGGGGCCGCAGCATGCGGATAGGATGTCTGTGTTGTTTCCCGTGGCGGGCAACGCGCACGCTGCATCTGTTACGGGGATGACGTAGAGCTGGGCGCCACAACCCGTCGACGGTGTTGCGCTGGGGGCGGAGGAGGCGGTCGTGGGAGTAGACATTGCGAGACTTTTATCGAGGTAATCTATTCTTCTCGGAAGGTTGGCCTTTGGTTGAGGCGTAGGGAAGTCAGTTTCCTTTGGACGGGCTTCGGTTCGGTGGAATCAGCTGTCGTCGGGGTTGAGACTGGGGGTTGAGACTTGCGGTTGAAGAGGGAAAAATTAAGCGAATTTTGGATTTCGGCGACGAAATGCATTTATTACAGCTCACTCGACTATCCCGGCGGGTCTGACCACGCATGGGCTGAGCCAAACTCGGACCAACACGATTGTTTTCTTCTCCATCTCGTATCCAGCCTTGGAAAAGCGTTGGAAAAACAAAGAAGTCTCTCGATTCTAACATGGATTGGTTGAATCGGCTAGTGTAGGCGATTAGGCGACTCGGCAACGGACCTAGCCGTGCACGGGGTCGTTGCTAATCCGACCGCTCACTGGGGTACTTCGTATACCGCGTATTCAATGGGCTTGGTCCCCAAAATAGTAACTGGGCCCGTCAAAGTTAGGTACCTACATGCCTACCGTACATACCTACATAGGTACCTACGTGTAGGTAGGTACACGAATACAGTGGCATGTCCATGTGTAGCTGGCGGTACGTAGGCCCGTCGTACGTACTACTATACCCAGCTCGACAAAACCCCACGGCCGAGTCTTGCCGGTTGTAGTAGGTGGAACGAGCAGGATTTCCTCTCCGTACCGTAGCAGCTAGTCCCTAACATAGCCTCCCTACATATGTAGAGACTACCAAGCAGGCCCGTTTAAATTATATATATGAATGCCGTCATCTCTCCCCCACCCCTGCCAAGTGGGGATCTGTTCATGGCAGCGTGTTCCATCGTCGACCACGTTTTCAGGAGAGTGGGTTACTCAGTTGCCTAGATAATGCCCCAAGTGCAAGGTTTGGGCGAGTATCAGCAATCCCTTGGAGGATTGGGGGGAGGGGATCATAAGCCACACTAATGCACAGCACACATCCTTCCGGGGAGTTACAACGAAAGTAGCCCCTGAATATACATGTCATGTAGGTATGTATCGTCGTATGCATCTACTTACCTACCTAGGTCCATGTACCTATGCCACAATATATATAGGTACGCATGTAATATAGTATAGCGGGTGAAATGAAGAGGGTAGCACTTATATAAGTAGGTAGGTACCTATATAATATGAGCTATGCAATATGATATATGATAAGGCCAGGTACACGTGTCAAAGACGTAACAGGACCTTATGTTCAGCTGAAGGTAAAAGGGGAAGAAAAAAAAAATCTGCTACGGGAATTTGGAATCACGCGATCCTTTTCATCTCTCGTAAGGTGAAGACGTCCTTACGGGAACGGGAGAAGAAGAAAATAGCGATGATAATATCTAGGATAAGGGAAGAAAGCGGGTGGGCCTACATACCTACATACGGTACGTGGGTAACTACCTATATAAGGTATATATACGTAGCCTTAGCTGAGGCTACCTATTCATTATACATATGCCTTACTTACGCGTACCTGCCGTCGTCCGTTTTGTAGAGGCACACTATTTACATGTCATATATGTGCCTTCTTGTTTAATTCCAATCTTAATAGACCATCACCCACCTAGGTAGGTAGGTATGTAGGTACCTAGATACGCGTGTTCTTGCCGGAAACCGGCATAATCGACTGCGGGGGTTAGACGCTCGAGACCTAATGTCCACGAGGCAGTGGGTCCAAGCAAGACGGGAAGGGGGCCAGCCCTATGAGGCACTATACACTTCTACAGATGGGTAAGTACCTACCACCTACTATACATACCTACCTACCACATGGCAGTAGTACCTACATGTACAGACCTACCTACATGCCACTAATGTAAGATCTAATCGCAACCTCTTTCCTAGGTACGAAGGTACGTGGGTAGATAGGTGCGTGTAGGGTAAGGGTGATGGGTGGTATGTAAGTGCCCCCGGTTAAGTCGTATTTCAGCTGGTACATGTAGGTAGGTAGTCATCCTTTAAAAATATTCACAGGCGTCGAATTCGGTTTGTGTTACCCAAAGAATCCCTTCGTCAGAACCGGACTTTTGATGGTTCGACCAGGACAAATTCTGTTGCCTGAACATCGTCGCATCGATACCTACTTAACTCCGACGTGAGATGGACACGACACGAGAGCTCCATCTGTCGAATTAAACGAACCATTATGTAACCATACCTGACCGAACATACACACCAGACCCCCTTACGGAATCAGCGCAACTTCAATCGCCACAGGGTGGTAGGCAGGCCCGTCGCGGGCGTCGCACTCGAATAACTTTGAAACGCGTGGGTATATGATATATGAAATCCGCCGAACGAAAGCTGCCCTCGAAACTGGATGGCGCACCGGAGAGCTGGCTGACATAACCGCTTCGCCTCCTGGGGAAGCCTAAATGGACGACTGAGATCTCACCTACCTATGCGTTATCGTCACCCATGTCTCCCTGCCAAGGTTGGCTGGGAGGACCTGCCCGCTGTGCGCAGAGGTACCTACTAGTAAGCCGTCCCGCGTTCGGTAGACGTGCTGGACGGTATCGCTATCGCGAGCCTTTGGCGCACTGGAGGCCAGGGGTGGTAACGTCGCATGCAACCCTCTTGCTGCAGATCTAGCGTACTCGTGATGCAGTACATGTAATTACTGGCCCTGCTAATTACTGGCAGCTCACCCATTGGTCTGTTTCGTTCTCGTTCCGCTCAACTATTTTTGTCGTCGGGCCATTCGGACGGAATTGGAGTCCAAGCCCGACTCTGAAGATATCTCCTGAAATATGCCTGGCCGCGAACGCACTGCCGCCACTTCGATGAATCGCTAGATCTGAGTGCTTTATATGAACTACACCCGTTTGAGATATTTCAGTCCCGTGCTTATGCCTCTATGGAATGACTTTCGTCGGCGTAGGGTAATTCGAACTTATGAGCCGGCACCTCCCATAACCATAGACGTCTCCTCACTCCATCCCGCGAGCTTATTCCGGCGCCTTTTTTTTTTTTTTTTTTACGGCAGTCCTCGGTCTGTAAGCAAATCTACCGCAGCGCACCATGGTTGGCGTGGCCGGTAGGAGCAAGGGCTGCAATACGTGTCGCAGAAGGAGGGTTAAATGCGGTATGAACCATCTCCCCTAGGTGCCTAGTAGGGCCCCATTCGACCACGTCAAGTTATTGACCTGCGAACAGACGAAGCAAAGCCACAATGCTACCGCTGCATCAAGGCGGGTTTTGAATGCCTAGGCTATGAGAGAGCAACCCAATGGCGACATACTTCCTTGGCTCCCGTTCCGGCGTCTCGACTGCGTATGTCCGAATTTATGGATCTCGCTCAGCCGACGCCTGTGAGCTTCGGGCCTCCCCCGGAGCTCAGCGTAGATGCCTTTGAAAGAGATATGTGCATCGCCCACATGTTCCAAAATTTTGTGTGGAAGTCGTACGGGACTATCTGGCTCCATCAGGCGTCAGAGGGCAAACTGGGCAGTCTTTCCCTCGACGCCGTCACGGCTCTTGCTCAACTAAACTTCGGTCTTGGTAATAGGGTGCAGGCCCTTCAGCTTAAGGGTGCTGCTCACTACGGGAGATGCTTACGAGTCCTGGCGGAAGAGCTTGGCAGGGATGACGCTGCAGTCCAAGATAACCGAAGACTTGTGGTCCCCATTTTAGTCCTAATGATGGTCTCGGTGAGTTCTGACAGTTTGACAGGAACACGCCCGGCCGCCACCGCTAATAGTCCTAGGCGATCCAAACGGATAGAACTGCCGCCGCATTCCACCTTAAAGCGATCGGGAAAGTCTTAATGCTATGCGGTCCGAGTGCCTTTCAACAACAACCTTTACGGAACGCTTTCGAAGCTGCCAGAGCTACATTAGTACGCGACCCGATCTCATGTGTAGACGCCTGGTGTTGTTAACGATTTATAGCTAGTCGCTTCGTTGTTTTCCAGGAAAAGGACGTTTCTCGAAGATGCATGCTGGCACGATATACCGTATGCGCATGACCCCTCGGCGAAATCCCAGCAGTCGCGCCTCCTTGATATTTTAGTCGCGATACCAGGCCTGTTAGAAGAGAACGTCCGCGTCGACAACATGAGTCGTCGCTCAGAGGATGTGGCCAACGATCCTCATCTTGTCCCAGGAGAGCGCTTCAGTCGCCGTGTGGATTTGTGTGAATGTATAATTACTCAGCTAGAAAAGCTTTACCGTTGGCGCTGGGACTGGCAGCGCGAATACGGCCAATACGTGGCATTAAACAAATACGAATGGCAACAAAATGACCGCTCTCCTGAATCTGTGGGGTGCGCCGGAAGCCTAAAGAACCTCGGTCGCTTACGATTCGAGCGTCCCATGCACGCCAACGACATTATGCTCTACAATGCCACGCTGATGTGGTTGATGACTCTCTTATGGAAGCTTGAACCGGCCCATGCGGCGTCTATTATACAGGAGTGTGCACGTCTTGCCGCTATCCCATCGACTTCGTCACCACAATCGCCGACGCCCTCATCACGTAGTATCTCCTTTGATCCTCTGTGTCGGCCAGGCGCGGCTCTTTCTATCCGAGATCCCGCTATCGAAATCTGCCGAGTCTTCGATTGGCAATGCCGGCACCACGAACAACATGCCTCTTCGGAAGATCAAACTTGCTTATATCTGTTCCCCTTAGGAATGGCTCGAAGCGTGTTGGATGCTGATCCAGAATGCCGGACGTGGATTAACAGCATGCTAGACTCGAATCCGGTGACGATGGGGTATGGGCGGAACGGCGGGAGTGTAGTTGGATTTAGCTCCTACGTGACGAGACCTGCTCTCGATCCAGACGCCCACGCCCAATGTTCGGACGGCGTTTACGGCCCGTACAGAGGAGCCAAACTACACGTCTCAACCTAATCTCGACGCGTCACGGTAATTTCATCATCTCTAAGGCGTTTTAAGGATACGGCATCAGCGACACGTAGGGCGGTTAATCTCGGGTTTTTATATCGCATGGGAACGTCGGGAAGGCGATAGTATGCATTTTAAAGGCGTGTAACCGATGGATCCCGAGAACAATACAGGCGGTAACATGTACGATACTGGCAACGGTAAAAATACGCCGGCCTCGGGAACTAGGTATATCTAAACTAGATTCTTCATGCTCACACGAATGTTTAATACATGACCTTTCAGTCCACCCCACAGAAAAATATAGCCGATAAAGCCGCACCGCTTGCAAATTTTGTTGATTAAAACCAAACGTCCCACATGCCGCCCACTGTGCGGGTGATTTGTGAGGCTGTTCCAAGGATGGTATGGCCTAGTAAGGGTGTCCGGGAGCTGGTGGACTCTGGGGGCTGTGCGGCTGCCCGGGGGCCGGCGTATTGTGAGGATTATGCAGCTGCTCGGCTTGGCTACCTTGCTGGGGATACATGCTTGGTGGACTGGTATATTCGGTGTTCTGTGGCGCGTGGGGAATATAAGCCTGGCCCTGCTGATACTGTGACTGATCGACCTGATGAGGGTATGCCGTCTGCTGAGCCCATTGCTCGCCAGGCTGTTGGTGCGAGGCTAGGTTCTGCGGTTTCATCCCTGCTTGCAGTTCTGTACCGACGATGCCACCGGGGTTCACACTGGGGACAGTGCCGACAGCAGAAGCCTTCTCTGGGTCGTCGTTGGAGAAGTTTGCAAACGAGAGACGGAAGAAGTGGCAGACATAAGCGAAAGTAGCTACGAATAGTAGCATGATGATAGCGCAGATACCAGCGATGCCGCTTAGGATGCTGAGCGCTCCCTGCGACGCGACGCCGGCGCGCTTCCAAATGGTACAGTAACCGCTATTGATCAAGCTGCCGTCGCTGGCACAGCTAGCTGTTACGGGTATGGTGAACTTGCTACGCCGATTTGCGGTCGCGCCCATGGCCGCCAGCCAAAAGATAACCATGAGCAGGTCAAGTGCGAGAATGGCCCATGTATTATAGGCAGGTCGACAAGGCCGTACTTTCTCAGCTAAGATCGCGTACACGGCAATGATCCAAGTGAAGACGCCCTATTCGTTGGGGTGTAGTGTTAGTACCTGAAGTCTTCATTTATCAAAAGGGGCCGTTGCGGTCGGGGTTAAAAAAGGGAAATATGAAGGGACGAGCGAGCACAATGTCGACAAGATATTGAGACTGAGAACTCAAAACGTACGCAAACGATGACGAAGCCGAGCTCGTCATAATAGAGTCCGTGGATCCACCATCCCGTCAAGCCGACCGCGACGAGAGAGACGACGATCTGGAGAACTCGGAGAGCAATGAACCATACCGGGGTTGGAATGACGATCTCCCCTCTCTTATTCGCGCTTGCCGCCTCCATTTCAGTATTAAATCTTTCGTCTCCTCTGCCCCTAGTGATGTAACGATACCCGGGACGTCTCTTGTCGGCGTTGCGTCTCTATTCGCGGGTTTCCCGCGTCTGAGCATAGATCAGTGCACGCAGATCTGCAAGACACCCTAGATTGTCAGGACAATACGAAAGAGGCGCGAGGCATGTATTTGTACAGAAGCTTCTCCCCCGCTTCCTCGCAACTCTTGTCAGCCCTCAGAGATATCAGGGTCATTTCAGCTAAAGACAAAAGCCGCAACCACGGCCAAGCGCCGTCAGAAATTGGGTTGCAATCAAGGAGCTGAAGAATCAAAGTTACTACCCTGAGCAGTAGCATGGACCCTCGTCAGGTGCTTGTCCTAGCAGCTGTAGGGTCTTTCAGCCGCACGAAGTTGTAGACCCTCGCCTCATTGGCGCGACCGCCGCCATAGCTCCTCATACGCAGCAGGACTATCGACCGGTCTATCCCCGATCAAGTGCCCATCTAGCTCAGCTGGCCACTGGCATCACTCTCTGAAGCGAGACCGTGCGCTAGCGCCATCTACGGCCACGCGAGACTCCAGAGGCAGCTTGGCAGGGCAGAATCTCCTTTGACGAACTTATCATATCTCGCGCCCTTGGGCTTTTTTGATATTGAGTTGGCGTGGTGGCGTGGTGATGTGGCGTTTGTATTACGGACGCAATTTCAGAAGCTGAGACTTTTGTACTCTGTCTAGATTATTGTTTAGGCGCTTCTTAAACATGCGCGATCCTCCTTCGTAATAATCTAGTCGGCTGCGATGGATGCGGCATAACGAGATAGATGATAGCTGTTTTGGCTAATGCACCCAATCAATCGCGCTTATGCTATGGTTCAACGGTGGTTTAAGGGTAACAAGGCAAGATACCTATTAGATTAGACTCGACATTTAGGCACATTCTATTGAACAGGTAATCGTTGCGACTATTCGACCTCCATACTGCGATTACTCCCACTCCAGATAGCCATATACGGCTTTCTGGCGCCCTGCCGACCAGCCCTCCCCAGTACGAGGTGAAGCCGGTTAATAATTAAGAAACAAAAGTGTCAGAAGTGACGGACGAAGGGGCGTTCAGGGGAAACATACGCCGCGCAGCTAAATAAACACCGCATACATAAATAAGACACGACGTCGTAACTCCGCGAAACTCCGCGACGGGCTCGCCCATTCTTGGCGCTACTGGGGCTGAGTCTGCATCCACAGTCCCTCTGGGCACTGCGTATTAACCAAGGAAGCAATCGGCAACTATGGATCGTCACAGGATACTTCCATGAATCACCAAGGTCGGTAGGTAGGTAGGTACATGTAGGGTTAGTATTTTCGAAGCTATATTTGCCCCTACTGGTCTGGACGAATCCTTACCATTACCGGCCCTTTCCCTGATTAATGCGCAGTAAGTGTCCGGAGGGCACGTGGATGCAAAGCCAGTGCTAGCACGGGGGCTCTACTATTTATTAGAAGCGTTCAAGAGTGTGCCTTTGTCTTCCCAGCTCTAGCTAGCATATACAATCCCCATACGCCTTTATCCTGCTCGATCTATTCATTCGATTCCTCAAGAAAGAGTTTAGAAGCAGCGTTTCCGAGTATCTAGAATGGTTTACATTTAGGTGCTCCTAACAATGAAAAAGGGGGTTGGTTAAATTAACAATATGGATAGTTTCGGGCTCACATAAATACCTAAACACCGATTCTCAGTAGAAAAGCCATTCCCTACGTTTGTAGTATTATATACCTAAAGCGACCTAACCGCAACCCATCCGCTAATTTCGCCTATAATACTCCTAAGAATTCAATTAGTCTATGCCCTCGCCAGTGCTCAATCTCATCCTAGCTGGCCAGGAACTCTCTATACCGAACCAGGCGGTCATGCATGCTCTCGCCAGAACCCTCTTATCAGGGTTAAATATCTCGATATCTTCGTCTAGTAATGATCCGTAGACAATCCAATTTTGTCGAGTCGACTCCTCCGTCTTGATCGATAGCCACGCGATGTAAGGGATCCATAGGGGCCAGAAGACGTTAACGAAGAGTTTACACGCTCTCTTGACGAGCCAATGCGCAGCCAGAGTCAATACGGCGGCTCGAAACGCGAGTTGGGGATTGCTCAATCCGATAAGCGGGCGCTTGGTAAGGAAATAAAATATATTATCACTAGGCCAGAAGATTTGACCAGCCACTACGCCAATACAAACAACCTGGTAGGCCGTGTATGCTAGGAGGTGCATGGCGGTAGCGCGGAGAAGTTGGAACGCCAACTTGGAGAAGGGATCTTGTCCGCCTCGGCCTAGGATAATAGGCGTTTCTGCTCTTGACATGAATAGGAAGACAGACAGATATAAGAAAGCCGCTACGCAAACCTGGATAAGTGCCGGAACTCCATACTCCCAAAGCACGGTTTCGAGCACTAGGTCCCCGTCCGCGCCCGGCGTCGGCAGGGCCACCCTTGAAGGTAGATTAGCAGCGAAGCGGGCCAATTTAGCGGATAAGACTCCCATCAGCCAGACGAGTCCTGAACCCGTGGCCCTAGGAATACCGTATGATGCTACCGTAAATACGTAGTTGAATGCTAAGACGGCGATGCCATTAGCCGTTTTGCGCATCGGCTCGCGAAGGTATGTCCTATCAATGTTAAATAGAATACGATTGTTCCAATCGACGCCCCCTCCATCATCAACTGGACCCCAACCCAGACGTCGGATGAACCAAATGTCTATCTGAAGTGATATCCTGTCGATTATTGCTTCCCGAGTCATATCAAATATGTTGCCAGCTATCTCGAACGCCAAGGTGCTAAAGAAAGAGATAGCCACTGTGAGAATGATCCGGAGCGATATCCGTATGAAGTAGTGCCTGTAACCGTATCGGAGCAGCCACTCTGTATCCAACTCGCAGTGCACAGCAAGGATAGATACCAGCAGCGTCGCGCAGTACCACGTTTCTCTAAGGTTTAAGGGGAACGGGGCATGTTTCTCGTCTAAACTCCAGGAATTTCTAGGATATTCAGGCGGTTCAGCTTCTCGAACGCCCTCGTTGCGGTGTACGATGATTTGCCACCACAACTCCCAGTCTATGCCCTGGTCTTGATCAAATTCTGACTCATCGTCGCGGCCATCCTCCGGTATAGGCTCCTCGAATCCATCGTGCTCGCCTTGGAACGCGTTATCCATTACGTGGGCATGGATGATTAATCTAAGTGCGTGGGTATTGGTCTAAGATAGTAGAATATCCCAGATTGAACTCCTGGTGGTTCTGTTCGGCCAAGATATACGATGGAGATTGATAATGAGCCCGAATCTAAAAAGGTGAAAGGACTATCGGCATTGTCAATATAACTACAAAAGAACAAAGGAAAAGCAAGTACCAAAGGTAGTTCCCCAAGATGTATGCACATTATGTGTATAAAGGTGTGGGAATTAATGGGAATATACGCCTAGGTACATCTTCGGGAGCGTGCCGTAGGCGGACAGGGCGATTCCGCAAGGGAAGATACGTATACATGGTTTCTTGACTTAGATCTCTGTCTATTGAGCTGTGCTAGTCACTCATATGAAAGAAATAACGTACGTGCAAGAAGGAATAATGAGGATATAAATACCTAGCCTTACCTTATAAAGTAAAAGGATAAAGAAGATTTCCATATATACTAAGAATACAAAGGTAATTTACATCTTCCTGGACATGATATCCATCCGCATGGCGTATTTCTCTCCTTTCGTTGCTCCTACTCCCTCATGGTACACAGTCCTCTGCTGAAATATAACTAAGCTCCATGCTTTGGAGCTGATATCGAGTCTCCCCTCGCTAGGGTTCTCGAAGTCCGCTGCGAACCTTGTGGCGCCCCCTTTTACCCCATTATCACCATCACAACCACCGGTGAGGTAGAGATGTAAGGTTAAGTACCTAGCTTTTTATTCCATCTTCGTCCACGAGATGTCCGTCGCAATGTGGTCGGAAGTATTGTCCTGGGCTATACTTCAAGAACCGCAGCTCGTCTCTCAGTCGATGGATTCTCCACGTCCCCTTACTGATTATGGGGTGCTGGCCAGTGACATCGGGTGCGTCCTTGAGAGTGACAGGTACCTAGGTAGGTACCTACTTACCTCCTATTTACATACGCAGGCGCCTATCTTGCTTAGGTACCCAGGAATTTGATATTCACCTACGTAGACGGGTGTTTACCTAGGTATGTAGATGCCTATAGTGGGCCTATAGTATAGACCAGGTTGTTCCGAGTGAGTAAGGACTTACACATACTCCGTAGGTACGCTAGCTGCCAGACTAGAAGTGATACATGTGAAAATGCCCTCCAGAGAGCGAAAAAGCGATGATATTGAGAACATGTTGATATATAGTGTATGTTCTTCAATGATATAAATATTAACTTAGTATCGATCACTACATAGAAGGAGATTCTCAATCTAGCCGGATAACTCAAGTAATAGGTAATTTGGGAGTTGGATAGATTGTCAACTTGTTAACAGACACTTTGACGGTGACGGATTGTCGCATTCACCAAGTCTACCTAGGTATATAAGCCCGTTGAAAATAATAGTAGGTACCTACCGTAGCGGCAAATTATGGGAATGAAAAACGATTGTATACTTAGAAAACGTTGGCTATAAAAAAACGTTATTTTTTAAGAAATGATTTCTTATTATTTTACGCGTTTTTTATTTTTATTTTTAATATTACGACGCGTAAATATTGTGTAACAATATAATATATAAAGAAATTATTTTTTAACTTTACGTTCGATTTTTTTTTCTTTCTTCTAAGATATTTCTAAGTCTCCTTCTAGGTCTCCCTCCAGCTCCAGATCCCTAGGTCTCCAGGTCTCCAGGTCTCCAGGTCTCTTTCTAGGTCTCCAGGTCTCCAGGTCTCCAGGTCTCCTTCCAGGTCTCCTTCCAGGTCTCTAAGTCTCTAAGTCTCTAAATCTCCCTTCAAATCTTTAAGTCTTTATGAGGTAGAGTATTTTAGGTACTTAGGTAGGTACTTACCTAGGTATTTGGGTGGGTGATTATGTAGTCGTTTCGTAACCGTAGTAACGTAAAAAAAAAAAAAAAAAAAAACTAGAGAATTATTTCTATTTTATATAAGAAATCGTTGCCGTAGGAAAAACGATTGCCGTCCAACTAAATTTATGTTATTAAGAAATCGTTTTTGAATATACAACCGTTGTCTACACTTACCGGTTGCCGCTGTGGTAGGTAGGTAGGTAGTTAGGTATAGGTGATGTCTAGGAGGGGTGGAGGAAAGACGTATATAGAAGAAGAATCGAAGAATCGGAATTGCGGGTTGGGCCGGTGGGGGGTAGGTACCTACCTACCTAGGTACCTAAAGGGTACCTTAGAGCCGCTAGGGCATGTTGGTCTGGCCTTGCTGGCGGCACTCCCAGGTAGGAGGTACCTATGATAGGTACCTAGGTTGTCTGTTCCTGCAGGCGCATATCGTCGGCTCGTTAGTGGGGTTTAGACTCTTCTCGCCTCATACCGAGTCCAATGGCGAGATTCTTGATCTTACCTACCTGGTAGGCATTGTACCTACCTACCTACTTTTACCTTAATTTTTAATTCTTCCGTCTTCCGTCTTCCGCTTTTTACCCTTTTCTTCTCTCTCTGGCTGACCGTCTTCTTCTCTTACCGTTGTCCCAGAGCATTCGCTAATATTCTCGGTCATTTTGACTAATACCTACCTGGTAATCACCGTTCTGTTTCTCCTATCGACATGACTACCACAAATGGCACAATCCCGCACAGCCCGCCGCGAGCTGCGACGGTCCTTGCAGCCACCGAATTAATAGGCAACACGCCCCTGGTACGCCTGAACAAGATACCACAGTCTTTTGGCGTTGAATGCGAAGTCTACGCCAAAGTCGAGCTCTTCAATGCCGGCGGTTCCGTAAAAGATCGCATTGCCCTCCGCATGATCGAAGAGGCCGAGCGAAGCGGGCGTATCAAGCCCGGCGACACACTAATCGAACCGACGAGCGGGAACACGGGCATCGGCCTGGCCCTGGTTGGCGCAATCAAGGGGTACAAGACCATTATCACGCTCCCCGAGAAGATGTCCGCCGAAAAGGTCTCCGTGCTGAAAGCTCTTGGTGCCACCATCATCCGTACCCCGACCCAGGCGGCATGGGACAGTCCCGAGAGCCACATCGGCGTGGCGAGGAGATTGGTTAAGGAGATCCCCAATGCGCATATACTGGATCAATATTCCAACGAGAACAACCCGCTCGCCCATGAGCTCGGCACAGCTGAGGAGATCTGGGAGCAGACTGGCGGCAAGATCACTTGCGTGGTAGCCGGTGCCGGGACGGGCGGTACTATTACCGGCCTAGCAAAGGGGTTGAGGAAGCATAATAAGGACATTAAGGTCGTGGCCGCCGATCCGCAGGGGAGTATCCTGGCTTTACCCGAGTCGCTCAACGAAGAGCACCGAGATGAGGCGTATAAGGTCGAGGGCATTGGCTACGACTTTATACCCGAGGTGCTGGACCGAGAGAAGGTTGATAAGTGGTACAAGACGGACGACAAGGAGTCGTTTAAGCTCGCTCGGCGGCTGATTTCTGAGGAGGGTCTGCTTGTCGGTGGAAGTTCTGGGAGCGCCTTGAGCGCCGCTCTGAGGGCAGTCAAGGATTTGGGACTCGGCAAGAATGACGTCGTCGTCGTCATATTACCTGACAGTATCCGAAGCTATCTCACCAAGTTTGCGGACGACGATTGGTTAGCGGCCAATGATCTTCTGCCGACCACCGACGAAGCGGCGAAGGAGGCGGCGGCGGCGGCGGCTAACGGCGATTCCGCGAAGAAGACTGATGATCCTTACGCCGGTGCTACCGTTCGCTCGCTAAGATTAAAGCCGGTCATCTCCGTTATCGCTACCAGTCCCTGCTCCGAGGCTATAGAGACCATGCGCGACAAAGGTTACGATCAACTTCCGGTCCTTGCTAGCCCGGGAGGCAAGCTTGTAGGTCTCGTCACCCTTGGTAACTTACTAAGCTATGTATCACGCGGACGAGCCAGCGGACAAAGCCCGGTTAAGGATGTTATGTTTGATTTCAGTAAGATAGACGAAGTGGTGACCGATCCTAGGGAAGGGAAGGGGAGTAAGCATCGCAAGTTCGTGGAGATTACGCTGGACACGCCCATCACGGAGCTTAGCAAGTTCTTCGAGTGGAACAGCGCTGCTGTCGTTACCGAGCCTAGTCAAGGCAAGGCTAAGGCGCTTAGTAAACCCGTCGCGGTGGTAACCAAGGTCGACTTGCTGACCTGGATGGTCAAGCAGGTGAAAGCCTAGTCGGCTGAAGTAATATTTTGTGCTTGTGCTCTTCCACTCGCAGGGGTTGTAGACGGCTTCTCAGCACGGCGCTACGGTGGGGGTTGTTCTTGGATGCTATGGGAAACCAATTCAGAAATTTAGACTCGGGCATATCGGGGATATATATGGCAGACTCAACGTCTTTAATGCTTTAGAGGGATTCGGCTATTCACGAAGAGCCTTTCCATAGAGTTTTCATTTAGAGCACATTACTATAATGGTATCACCGTTTCTTCATTAGGGCCTAATTAATGCTCGCCGATGGTATTTATCGGTGATATAAAGCACACAGTAACATCGGGGTATCATAACAGTCATCTCAAATCGATGCCTCGGTTGCCTGGGGACATTGACACGGAATGAGACGTGGATCTATGACCGATTTTGGCGTATGGGCTGGTAGATATAGAGCGGTCGAAGGCGGCGGGCTGGGACAATCAAACCTCGTATACCTACACCTAGGAACAAGCCCCAACGGACAAAAGGTACTCCCGCCCTGGCCAACAAGGAAACATAAGGTAGGTACCTCTTATAAGCACTGATGCGTAACTTTCTTCGAGAGCGCGCCAGAGACGGGAGAGAGGGGCCGTGATCAAGCGGATTTCCACGTAGCACCGGCATTCTCATGTAGGGCTAAACGACTTAAACGTACAACTCGTCAGGGCCAATGCTTAGATCCGGCCCGATATCCAATCCCACCACTTATCTACGTTTCCCTCGAGAACGCTGCCGCCGATAACGTCAACTTCAATATCAAATTCTCTCATCTGACCGAAAGAAAACTTGTCGGAGCCGTATTGGCCCAGCCAATAATCCTGCTCCTCGGACCCGATCTCGTCAACACCGACGCCCGAGTCCAGCAGACCCTTGCTGCGAGATTGCCGTATCCGGCCAAGCTCGGCCTCGAGGTTGCTCCGGACGAGCGAGGCGGGCAGGGCGGTGAACAGGTCTAACTTGTTCGCGGCGACAAGGACGTGGATAGCGGTGGGCGTCTTCGAGGTCTTGCCGGCGCCGGTCCGCTTCTGGAGAGCAAGGAGCAGGTCGTACAGGTAGGCTGCTGCGTCTGCCAGGCTTTCGTCTAGGCTAGCAGCGTCGAGCATATAGACAACACCCCGCACCGTACTTGACGCTAGCTTGGTCATGGCATGCTGGTTCCTTAGCTTGCCGTGCCCCGGGGTGTCGACGAGGAGGAACTTGCGGTGGGACCCGGGGGCGTCAACGCGCGCGGCCTCACGAAATGTGGCGGCGCCGTGGTCGTTGGAAACGGTGAGCTCGACGGACTGCGGGACCTGGGAAGTGTGGGTTGCGGAGGCAGAGTCGCCGCGCTCGAGCAGGGTAAGGAGGGAGGTCTTGCCGGCGCCGGAGGGGCCAGCGAGCAGAATAGAGGGCAGGGTCGTGTAGGGTGTGGTGCGAACGATATAAAAGTGCACGAGGGCCGGCACAAGGAAGACGATAAGGGCGCCGACGATGAAGATCTCAGCCGAGGGCGTGAGGATGTACTCGAGGAGTTGCATGAAGGCCTCCATTTTGCTTGATGCCATGGTGGCAGTCAAGAAAATAGAAAGGGGAGGGGGGGCGGAGACGAAAGAAGAGGAAAGGTTTATAAGAGAGGACTATGTAAAAAAGAAGGGGGTTCGTATGTCATATCATGTCGTGTCGTGTCGTGTCGAAATTGTATACCAGAGAGGTACGTAGGGTACGAGATTAAACTTTCCTTGGGTTACAGTGTCATCATCCGATGCCAAGCCTCGACAGGTGCTTTTAGTAGGTAGGTAGGTACTTTAGGTACCTAGGTACATATAAGGGAAAGTTTACGTACGATAGCGTAGCGCGACGCATGTACTATACCGTCCCACTGGGAGGGACGGATAGGAGGTACCTACCACCTAGGCACGTATGGATATATAGGTAGATAGGTACACGCTTAAGTGGTGCACGTATTAGTTGTATCCATCCATGTATAGGTCCCGGGGGTAGAAAGTAGTAGCGCGCTCCATAGCCCCATTTTTTACCAAATATAACTAAAAGATATACCCTTATATAAATTTATATATAAAAATATAAACCTTCGATATAATGATAAATTCGCCCCCCCTTAAATATTATCCTTTTTTAAAAAATTATATATATAATATAAAATTTTTAATTAATTATAAAATTTTTAATTTTAAAATTATTTAAATCGTAATTATATTAAAAAAAATAAATTTAAACGTTTAAATTAATTATATAAAAAAATAACGTTTTATAAACATTTCGCCGTCGATAAAAACTTAAAAAAAATTATTATATAAATAATATAATTTTATAATTCGAAAATTATTATAAAAACTTTTAATAAATTCGAATTAAAAATTTAATTATATTATATCGAAAAATTTTTTAAAAAATTAAAAATATAAAATTTAATATTATAAAAAATATAATTTCGAAACTACATATATATAATTATTAAAAATTATTAATTTTAATTATATTTAAATTTAAAAAACTTTTATAAAATTTTTAACGTCGAAAAAAAAAATATAATAATTATATATAAATAAATCCTTTAAAAATTAAAGTTATATTATTTTTTTTAAATATAAATCGATTAAATCGTTAAATCTTTTAATTAAATTTTTAATATTTAATTTTTAAAATTTTTTAATATAATTTTACGATAATTAATCGTATTTTAAAAAAATTAAAATTCGAAAAAAAAATTAAAAATTATATAAAATTTTTATTAAATTTTAAAAATAAAAAATATTATATTAAATTATATTAAAAATTTTTAAAATATTAATTTATATCGAAAATATAATTAAAAAAAAACCTTATATTTAATAATAAAACTTATTATATAAATTAATTATACTTTCGAAAATTTATTATAATATATTAATTAAAATTTAAAAATTTTTTCGAATTTTTTTATAATTAAAACTATAATAAATAAATATTTTAAAAATCGTTTTAAAATAAAATAAAAAATTTTTATTATATATAATTTAAAAATTAAAGTAAAATTACGATTAAATAATATTACGAAACGATTTTATTAAAAATAAAAATATTTTTAAATAATTTATTTATATAAATCGTTTTTTAATATAATAAAATTTTTTTTATATCGTTAAAAAAACTTTTAAAAAATTAAATCGTTTAAAAATTTATATAATTAAATAACTATTAAATAATTTTAATTTAAATTTTATCGAAAATATATAAATATAAATAAAAAATTAATTAAAATTAAATTACGATTTAAAATTATTAAACATTTAATAATTAAAAAAAACTATTTAAAAAACTTAAAAAATAATATTAAAAAATTTTTTAAAAATTTTATCTTTTTTAATATATAATAAAATTCGATCGTATTTTAAATTTAATAAAAAATAATAATAAAGTTTTAATTTTTTATTTAATTATCGAATTATTATATTTTTACATATAAATTTATATAAAAAAATATTTTTTAATTATATTAAATTAAAATATAAGGTTATAAAGCGCGCTATTACTTTTTACCCCTACGACCTATACGCGATACAAAAAAAAAAAAAAAAAAAAAAAAAAAATCCCAAAGCCTCGGAGAATTCCAAGCCAATCAAGGAGCTTAATAGGTGTGGCTGAGGTAGCTAACGTCGCAATAGAATAGGAGAAGCAAGTGGCTTAACGCTGACGACGGTAGGATCGGCTGCACGGCAAAAGGCAGGCGCCCTACAGCCCCAAAATGTCAATGATTAAGGTTGAAGAAGGCAGATGCTGACCCGATGCACGATATCTCATGAGACCACCAACAGCAACAATATAAAGAAAAGAAAAGGAAAAAAAAAAGAAAGAAAGAAAAAGAAGGCCAATTCAATGGATTTCTGGGACAGATTTGGTTACGGTATATGAGTTTTCTCCTCTGGTCCTACTCCAGACCTGGTATCACATAGGTACCTATGTTGCTGGTTTGACTCTTCTGAGGCTGAGAGCATCAAAAAATCACAGAGGATTATACCATTTCTTCCCCGGATTCCAGAAGTCGAGCAGCCCAGAAGTGCTTAACTCCTCGTCCCAAGAAATGCCCATTCATCGGTCTTTCTACGATACACCGACCAACTAGACGTCTCTTTTCTTCCTTCTTCTTCTTCCTCTTCTTCATCTTCTTCTTCTCTTCTCTCTTTCCCTCCCGCCGCCTCTTTTCGTAGATCCGGACCTGCCGCCAACCGCCTCCGCCGAATAACTCGTAACTTTTCCAATTCCAAAAAAAAAAAAAAGAGAAGCTGGTCTAGGCGCAATGTCACAAGGCACGTTATCGAACGCGCATTCCGCCGGCGCCCCGATACAGCCGTCCTCCAAAGGCGCCGCGGCTGCCCCGAAGCTAAACTCGCACGATATGGAAATGGGCAACCTCCCCAGCGGCGATGCTCCGCCGTCCGATCCGGATATTATGCAGATCGCAAGAGTAGGGGACATATCAGCGATGGAAAAGCTCTTCGAATCATCCGAATACGACGCGACTTACACAGACGACGAAGGCATCACTCCGCTCCACGTATGCGCCGGCCCATCCATGCACACCTCTTAGTTGTCTTTACTAACCATCTCCCCCTCCCACCCTCTTCAGTGGGCAGCTATCAACAACCAGTACGCGATGTGCAAGTTTCTTATAGAAAAAGGCGCCGACATAAACAAGAAGGGCGGCGAGAGCGTCGCGACGCCGCTGCAGTGGGCCGCCCAACGATCCAACTACTACACCGTCAATCTCCTGCTCCAGCACGGGGCCGACCCCCTCGTTACCGACGCGCAAGGCTATAACACTCTTCACATCTCGACTTTTAGTGGAAACGTCTTACTGGTCGTGTTATTGCTGCACCAGGGCATCCCCGTCGACGTAGCCGACGCTTACGGACACACATGTCTGATGTGGGCCGCGTACAAGGGCTTTCCGCAATGTGTAGACCTCTTCTTACGATGGGGCGCAAGCGTACACGCGACGGACGAGCAAGGTTTCACGGCGTTGCACTGGGCCCTGGTCAAGGGGTCGCCACAATGTATCCTCAAGCTTCTCGAATACGGCTCGGACCGCTTCGCAAAGACGGGGACCGGTAAGACGCCCGCGATAACGGCGAGGGACCTCAACACCATCAACGCGTGGCACCGGGCTCTGAAGGAGTGTGGCTACGACGAAGACGGGCACGCCGTAACCCCCTGGTGGCCTGGGTCTTCCTTCTTTCTCAAGGATAAGCGAGGCTTCATGAACAAGTTCCTGTTTCTCTTGCCGGTCGCGCTACTATGGACCGAGTTGATGATCATGGCTTACTTGCCCATCTTCCTATCAATCCCCATAGCCCTCTTGGTAGGGTTCGGTTTTCAGTGGATTACGAACCAAATCCTAGAATACGCCCCCCCGGATATGAGACATCTGCATAGAACGGTACGTATTCCAAACCAGGACAAGACGATATGGCGATATGGTATTAACGGGTTGGATTCAGCCTTGGTTAGCCGGCATCTTCGCGGCATCCCTATTTCTAGTCGGCGTACGATGGTTATTTGTAATACTCCCTGGTGAGTTTTCCCGGCGGCACGAAGTCCTACGCAAGCCAATTAACTTGTTTCAGCAACATTCTCACTCCACCCGCTACTCAACTTTCTATTCCTCATCTTCTACGGCCTGACTAGTTACTTTTACGCCGCGTGCATGGTCTTTGACCCTGGATACGTCCCGAAACTCAACGGAATCGCAGAGCAGAAGGCTGTCATCGATGAGCTGCTGAGCCTATGGAAATTCGACGAGTCCAACTTCTGCGTGACCTGCATGATTCGAACCCCCCTAAGAAGTAAACATTGCAGACGATGCCAACGATGTGTCGCGAAGCACGACCAGTAAGCATAATATCAGCGATCCCGCCCGATTCCCGACGTAAATAAGCTGACACAAAGCAGCCATTGTCCCTGGGTTAACAACTGTGTCGGTGTGAACAACCACCGGCATTTCTTTCTCTACCTAGTCAACCTTGTCCTCGGCATATTGTCCTTTGACTGGTTGCTGTATTATTACTTTTCGGAGCTTCCCAAATCTCGTTCCAAGGAATGTCTGGTTCTAGCAGAATCGATCTGCGCGGTCGTTAACGCCGACCCGTATACAGTGCTCCTCGGCCTATGGACGACCCTTCAGCTCACATGGGTAGGCATGCTCATATTTGTCCAATTCGTACAAGTCGCACGCGCCATGACAACGTATGAAAACATGTATGGGATCCAGGACGGCTCTGCATCATCGTTAGTCTCGGCTTTCACAAGTACTGGGGCGCCTCTCGACCCGAACCATCCCGATGCTGCGGCGCCGCCGTCTGCGGCCGATGATCCGCTAGGAACGGGCAGGGGAGCGCATTCGCACAAGCACAGGAGCTTCCTGAAGCAATGGGGCCGGCTCCTAGGTGTCGACACATTCATTGAGACAGCCACTGGCCGAAGCGCCGCCACGGCCAAGAAAATGCGCAAGAAGCGCAATCCGTATAATAAGGGCCTCGTACAGAACTGTCGCGACTTCTGGTGCGACCCAGCGCCCGTCTTCGGACGCAGAGAGACGGGCGATGCGATGCTTGGCGGTGAGAGGGTCAACTACACCGAGATTTACGAGAGCCCAGCCGCAATGGCCCTAGGACTCGCCGGTTCAAATGGGCGAAGGAGAGACGGATACGAAAGCGTCGCCGGCGAGGAGGTATAGAAAGCGATCGTTTTCTTTTTTCCTTTTTTTTCCTCAATAGCGCAACAGCACAGCACAACAGCAGATCATTAAGGTTCATGATTTGGCGACAACGGATCCCGGGTTCGGATTTCGTGCGGAGTGGCGCGCTACTATTCATGACAAATCGGGGAATGATTAGAGTGTATATTATTCTGAATCTGTGATGTCCGAAACGCCGGAGTGATTGGGTTAGTTGGTTACGCGTAGGCTGGAGGAGCGGACGCCTTGAAAGGAATGCTAAAAGTTTCAAGTAAATTCCCCTTATGCTCTGTCGCCGACGTTGAGTACGTAAGTTCCCCGTCAAAAGCGCCAAGTCGTAATAAGGGGACTCTTATAAAGTCGGTTTTATTGCAGCATATTCCTTTCCTGTGGAAGCTTTCCGTTTGCATCTTCCGGGTTTCCCAATAAGAGGGTTGATAGTTCGTTAATAAACTATCATCCTCAATGCCAAGTTAACGAGCTAATAGGGGTAAACGTAACGAGGTACGTTAAGCCTAATAATTCATATTTATAATGATTATAAGTTCGAAAGTCGTAACTACGAATGGCTAAACATTTCACGCAAATTCATAAGTACCTAGGTAGGTAGGTAGATAAGTAGGTACCTACCTATTTAAAATATTTACGATGAAGTACAAGACATATATAATACGAAGTACTATCTATAATAGCCAATTATTGCTATATTCCTTAATACATGCGTGGTGGCCGGAGGGCGTATAGATAGGATCATTAATCTCATGCCATAGAGTAAAGATATTAAATGAAAGGGGTTTAAAAGGGGTAAGATTTCTCCTGCCCTTCCCGCTCTCTTGGAACGTTCTCCCTTACATACCTAGGTAGTCTCGGTGTTGCTCTGTATTCCTGCCTAATATATCCACGTGTTCCCGAACTCAAGGTTGCTTAAAATACATTGGCAATCTTTACATACCAAGCCCTTGATACCTGTCTACTGCCTAGACATCTTGAAGGTCTGTTTGGTGTATATTAACCTGTATTCTATTAAATAGAAAATGAGTTTATCTTCGCGCGAAATATAAAGCATGACACAACTTAATAAGATTCCAACGTAACTATGCCCTTGATAAGAGGAGTCTACAATTAACCCAGGCATCCAGGACATTCAATACTTACTCTTCTATTGAAAAAAGTAGCAACTACCGTACCTACTTTATTGAGAGTAGCCAGTGAATCGATTTTTTTTCGACCGAGCCCTAAATGCCTATCTCAAGTCTAGTACCGTTTAATTTACCAAGAAAGAATAGTTATACTTCGCCTGAGCAACCACAAACCATAAAAGACACTCATACGTCGACATATACCGACGAGATCAGCCAACGGGGTATCTCGAATAGGCATTCAGACACAGTAGGAAAACCTCGGAGAAAATATGGCGAACGGGTAGATCGGTCACATTTAAATCCAGCGCGACCAGAGCCTTCGTCAGCCAAGTCATCAAGTCCGATTGAGACATTATCACTAAGTTCATCTTCGGACACGTCTTCCGAGTATATCTTCCCCATGCCACCATCGAAGCCAGCAAAGTCCGTCCCCCCGCCCGTCGCACCGTCGTACTCTTCAGTAAACCCATCCATATCCCTATCCAAGAGAAATGTCCCCAGAAACGAAGATAACAAGGCTATTGAGAGGCCCGTTCACGCTATCCGACGTACTCAGTCGGCAGTTGATATCCGGAGTCCCGCACAGTGGAAGCCGCTACCTGCTAGGCCTCTAGAACAGGAAAAGGGGGAAGAAATGAGGGTTAAAGAGCGGCGGCAGCCGTCCCCCCAGTCAGGATTACCAAGAATAAAAAGCTCTCCGGAAAATGCGACCGGGAATAATACTAGGCACTCAACGTTGGCACAGATTATATCCAAGAATCCAACATCACCAATACCCTTAACCAGAGAACAGATACAACCAAAGGCAACTTTAGGAGGGAAGGGCAGCATGAATATAAAACCCCAGCAGCTAGTGAGAGAAAACGAAGATGGGGATGCTCAATTCAGGGAGACTCAGAGAATGAATAGGGGAAACAAGAAGAATGGACAGAGCCTCACGACCGAGCAAATACTGTGGCTACATCGAAATTATAGGGGCGAAGCAACGTTTCTCAGGGCATGGGGCCTCCACGGCACGAGAGACGGGGATCGGGAACAAGGACTTGAAATCCTACGAATACTTATGGCTGCGGAATTGCCAAAGGGGAAGGAACAGCAAAAACAGGCGACAGCACAGTGGAAACAACATGAAGTATTGCAATTAACAACAACGACATCAGCTTTGATAGCAAGAGATAAAGACGGCCTTGATATAATCGAAGAATAAAGGGGCAATCACGCGACCACACTTTATGGAAAGAAGAACATGGGCCAACGCTTAGTACCATCCACGAATAGAAGCAGCTGATAAGCATAGGTACCGTTGAAGTATGTAGTAGTCGAGGTGTCGAATATGTAACACCACCGGCTATACCAAAGATACCGAGGGAGTTTCGCTAATAATGGGTATACACTAAGATGAGCCGTATAGTTATAACGTAATATATAACTTCCATCCCAAATTGCCATCGTTATTCTATAACAATGAGAAATAAAAGTTGGCGTCCGAATCAAATAGAAGACTCTAGTTCTCAGGTATATATAACGCCATATTCGGAACTACATAAATGAAAAGAAACTCTTCGATAAAGAGATGAAAGCTGAAGGCTCTTGTGTAAATTAATTTTCGTTATTACACTTGTAATAGGTACCTAGTTAATTAGCCATTAAGCGTCATGGCGATTTGTAGGAGTAGTCGTATAAACAGAGTTGCGGTTGAAGCTAATACCTATAACTAAGTTAATTTATTTTTTACGATTTTTATACTCTTACTTATAGAGTAAATTATCAAAGTGTCTCTTCCGGCAAGAACTTGATAGATAGGTATATAGGTGGTACCTAGGTAGTTACATAGCTGATGGTCTACGTAACCCCTTATGGGTAATAGCATGAGGTAAGCATTTTTAAGCGCTACGTGAACTGCGTATTGGTCAAGGCAGTAGTGGTATTTAAGAAAGAGTCCAGAAAAATAAATCTAGAAACTTGGATTAAAATTTACCATAAATGAAAACACAAAGGTTTGTGAATGTGTGAAAATAGCCCCTACCCAGGTAGGTAGGTAGGTAGGTAGGTACTCATTCTCAAGTAAAATTTAGACGTACGTAATACCGCTATGAAGTAACTCCTATTTTTGTTTATTTTTGATTTTCTTTTTTCACATTTACCCATTTCTCTGATCCAATAAATGATTCCTAATAACATCCATATGATCGAACAGCCACATACTTATTACTCTCATTATTGTTCTGGGACGGAGTAAACTCACTTCGTCTCCTAACGACGTAATCAGTTCTATGGCAACTAGTATCTCCCTTAACGTGCCTCACGATCCCATACAGACTTCAAGTTAGTGGCATAATATTCCGTGTATATATAGACATAGACGCAGCCGACATAACCAACCGAAAATTCTCTATCATCAGCATAACATCTTCTCAACAACTCTATCAGCAATTCATCTAATAACTCAGTGTCTAACGCGACTATCAACTACAAACACTTTCGTCAACCTGTTGATAAACATGAAGACTTCAAGCATTATCACATCCATTACCTCGTTGGCAACTGCCTTTACCACTACAGTTCACGGACTGCCTCAGAAATCTGATAATGATTCTGGCCTGCCGGTTGGCTACTCGCTAACTGATGTCACCTGGATAGGCAACATCACTGAGAATGGCCCCGATATGTCTTTTACTGGTCCGAACATGAAGGATATCGAGGCCCAAATCCTTCGGATAAACCCGAGTTTCAAGTGGACCGGCAATGGTAACTCAACTTCCTCAAATCTCGCAAGGCGGGGCAAGGACTGGCTGACTTGTGACCCGAACAACATATGGTGGGCCCAGGCTTTCAGGATTGCCGAGGGTATTGATTACCTTAAGCAATTCCATGGGACTTGCCACATCGGTCCTGGCCCGAGGGTCTGCAGCCGAATCTCGTGCAGCTACAAGTCAGCTATATGGTGGTGTAACGACCAGAAGACGGATCTTTACATTGACTGCTCGATCTGGACTGAGTACGCCCAGATCATTTTAGACAATTGTCAGACGAGGGATGAATCGGTTCGTGTGAGGGGCCAGCAGTTTGATAACGATGACTTCAACATCATGGTTGGCTTCTCAGGTGATCATTGCTAAGGGGCCTATTTAGCAGGACCTAGATTCAGTAAGCAATGCCCAGGTAGATGATTCGTAGCCGGGTCACCCGGTATTGGGGCAACTGCCCGGATAGTTATAACAGCACCTATAGATAGTTATAGCATTAGAAGTTGTTTGACCAACAACTTCCTCTACTACCTAATATGAATAAATACCTACCTAGGTATTGGCCATTTATAACCATTAAATCTTATGTGAGAATAATATTAATACTAGGAATATAAGTGTTGCCTCCAAACATAGTCCTTCGTGTTTCTAGGTAGCTATGGCTAACGTTAAAGAGTTGTTTCTTTTTCCTTTATTCACCTAAAGCGAATGTTCATAGACTATGAAGCCCGTTATTCATTTTATAGTAATAGGCCCCGGCCGTTCGATGAGGAATGACAGACATCACAATCTTATTGTTCTCTTTTTAATATTCCGGAATAAATAAGGTAGGGTTAAGTTAATGTTATTACTACCGTTCAATAGGGTCCTCATTTATCTCTTCACAAGTTCATTCTAGCTTACTCTATAAATTTAATATCTCATGACGGTGTGATTCGGTGAGTACCTAGGTAGATGTAGGTTATGCTTAAATCATTGTTTTCTAATCGTACCTAGGGAATAGAAAAAGCAAATTGTCTAAGTACCTAGGTATGTAACCTTTTCTTTGGGGTCGTTTTCGCAGGCTACGTCTCCGGCGGTGTTCAATTTAGTATCAGATTCGAATTATATAGGCGATGGGCAACTTTATGAAGTGCTACACGTCGTTGATCTTATTATTGGTCTGCTAAACAGTATGGGTATTGATTTTCATGAGACTTGTGGGAACCGGAGGTCAAGAAGCCTTACACTTAAACGAGGGTAACC
Source organism: Pyrenopolyporus hunteri (assembly GCA_902806595.1). Lineage (NCBI taxonomy): Eukaryota > Fungi > Ascomycota > Sordariomycetes > Xylariales > Hypoxylaceae > Pyrenopolyporus > Pyrenopolyporus hunteri. The sequence goes on along the minus strand of CADCXC010000005.1, from coordinate 91,460 downwards.
CCCCGAAAGGAGTCATACGGACCTGGGGAGTTGGACTTTCCCAAAGAATGCGGCTAAAACTTGGGCCCAGTAGATTATCTGAAAGTTTGAAGGGCGATATTTAAATGGATATGATGAATGATTGGAGTCGCGCACCGGCAAAGAACGGCAGGCGACGTGATGGCCGCATGTAGGAGGAGTTGGCGGATTAATTTTTCGCTGAGAAATGAACTTTTCGGTCACGATAGTACAGTCAATCAGGCGCGCAACCCAATGAAGAAGTAGGTAATCGGAGGGAAAAGGGGATAGTCCATGAAGGTGTTTCTAGTTTCACATGAAAAAAGTACTTTTATCTGCGCATGACATATGCTATTGTAGTAAGCTATTTTAGATGGTTATTTTTGGCCTCTTTGACTCGATATTTTGGTGTTTACTGGCGATGAAGTAAAGCTGAAAGAACATATCGGGGGCCCCTAAAAGCCATGAGAATAGGAATCATTTATGCTTTATTCCCTCCTAACCATCTAACGGGTGTGGGACAACGTGGATATACCTACCTGGGTGGCAGGTGGTATATTCTACGGTCTAATTAAATCTTAATTGGTTTTATTAATATGGAAATTATTTGCTATTTACACGACGGTGCGATCCTGTCCTGTTGGCGATCGTATCGTCTTACCCTATCTCACTGGGAACTTGCATTCGAAGTGCGCGTAAAAAGGACTCGTTATGATTTATAAGTCATCTTAGTAACGGTCCACTATATGTAGTTTTTCGTAGAATCGCTTTACGAGCTAACAGGCATAAGTGGTTTATTTTCGTATATCGACGGGTAAGATCGACAATGGTGGCCACTGTCGCGATAGTAGACGTAAGATGAATAATATGATATCTTATTTCGATTCCTAGGGGATGTGTATCTACGTGCCGCCTCGCGGTTTTACGGTGGGCATCGACTTCTGGCATCCTTAGTTCTCCTTATACTTATGGCGGATTCGCTTATCTTATTTGCGAATTGTACTGTACGTGATTCGCAGCCCGTGGCATAGCGGTGGCTATCAAGTTGTCTACGTAGACGCCAACCAAAGACGTGGAATCGTCGTCGACACTGCCTACATTCAGAGGAGGAAGGGTGTTTGGTTGTACCGTATCATCAGCAGAGTCGGGAGGAAGGGGATCCACCAATGTTATTGCCTCTATAGTACTACCAGAGCATGGCACTACACTAGGCGCCAATGGGGCCGGGTTGAGTCAAATCGAAAGCTGGATCCCGGACCTTCTGGACACCTATAGCTTTTTTTTTTTGGCTAGGAGGGTAGCGGGTGGCCCGTATTTCTACCTCGCAAGTCTAGGGCAGTTGTCATGTGTTTTTCCCCAGGGGGGAGGGGGGGTAAAGGTACCTATTTTCTAAACTCGATACCGGTCTGGATGATAAAAAGTCCGTCGTTAGAGGCACGTTGGAAAGCTGGCGAGATGACTCCCACTTGAATGGTGGGAACAGGGGCCATAAGCTGGCTCGAGGCCCTGCGGCCAAGTTTCGCTCAAAATTCGAGCAGGTCTTTGGGCTAACAAATAGAGTCATTACGCACAAGGCTTATCCGCATTCTACTTCAACGGGGGATAAATAATGGTGACCCAGGTTAGAGGGGGGAGTTCTGACGGATTCGGCTGTCCCAGGCTTCGCACTATTCGAAGCACATCCGTTTCGATTAGAAAATGGGGCACACTTACCGGAGAATCTCGGTAATGTATCGTATGCACCATGCAGACCAGAAGCTCGAGAAGTGACCATCTAATGATAAAGATCCGTGCAACAAATGAAAAGTGTAGCATGAGTTTGCGAAACTGTTGAGCGAGTTGGAAAGTGACGAAGATGAACTTGGGTTTGACGACCTATGCACTACCTACATACCTACCTACCTAACAGTAAGGTAGGTGGTAGGTAAGATAAGTAAATATAACATGGAGGGTAGGCATCGAAACCGATTTTCCCTCAGGCCCTCCGTTTCTCATCTCGCCCTACTGTATTGTACCCAGAATGGCCCATCTACCACCCTTGCCCATTCCCTTGTGACCGTCTATCTTCTCTCTCTCTCTCTCTCTTCACCTCACCTCTCTCTTCTTTTCTTCTCACACACATCTTTTTTTCTTCCTTCTATTGCCCACTAGGTTTTACACATTATTTTCCGATAAAGCCGTACTGTCGTTGTTCTGCTCTGACGACAAGCTCGCTTCCCGCTTATACATATGGATTCGCCTACCTGAAAACGGTAGGGGTACGAATTAACTGGACTGTATTGTACGTACGGAATACTGTGGATTGAAACCCTATGGCGAGGGAATCCCAACAGCGACAACATGAGGGGCTCTGAAATATTTTCTTTGCCGTCCGATGGGTTAGATAATGGATCCAGCTGTCCTCTGTCGCTTTGCCCGTCTTCTTCGGCAAGGAATTGATCGAGCATGCGAGTATCGTACGTATGGAGATCCACCGTTGCGCAAACGGCCACGACTAAACGATGGATTCTCGGCTGGGATAGCAAATTTGTAGTCTCCGCCAGAATTGCAAGGGTCAGTCATCAAGTGCCCACGACGACATCTCAATCCGGTCTCTGCGGAACTCGACGGAAAATCGTATAAATCGGCGAGTTTCCCGCCTCCCCAAGTTCCCAGTGGCTGTCCCCTGAATCCGTCCCGTTGGATCATTCGCTTAGGGTTGATTTTTCGACTTGCTGTTGCTGCTGCTACTGCTGCTGTAGGACCAAGTCGAGCAGCACTACGTACGCCAACTTACATCTACTACCATACGCACGCCTGAAGTTTCAAAAAATCTTGCAGCACACGGGCGTTCACTAGCTATTCTGTTACCCGTAGGACAAGGCACCCGAAACTCGTGTTGCCAGCCAATGATCGGAACGAGCTGGGAATTCAAATGCCTGAAAGGCATTATGTAGGGGGTGAGAAATTGAGGGAGAGTTTTCCGTCTGCTGATCGGCGGGCGAAATTGCAGGTCGACAAAACTCTGGCATTCATCTACCTACCGGAAACGGATTCCTTCACCTTTTGACCGTACCACCGCGTTTTTAGCCAACCCTTGCAACCCGTAGCAATGGATGACCGGGGCATTGCTATTGGTTGCACATTCAGCTATTAAAAGCGGATTACATTCGAACACTGCCTACATTCAATGCATTCGCACCGAGTTGGATGTCAGCATACATTTATTTATACCTACCTAAGTATATACCTAGGTATATAGAGGTATATATATATGTGTGTGTGTGTCTACCTACTCAGCCCTACGGGGCAGATAGTCACGCTTAGACGTCTATCCTTACCACGAGGATCGCTGGGCTTGGGGGTCTTGCAAGGCGCGCCCGATGCTCTCAAAGCGTATATCTATCGCGATGGGCACTACGCCGTCCAGGGGCGCCTACCTCGAGTCGCAACGGGAGTTCGATTTCTACAAGGAGGATATCTTCGCCTGACGGTCGCCGGGCCATCAATAATTCTTCTATACCTGTTGACCCTCCTTGGATGGTAGCACGCTAAGAGGAGACCTTTCTAGCACGACTTTCTCTTCTTTATATCTGGTGGCCTGGGACTGTTGGCGATTACTGCAGCCGTTATAGGAGCTACGATGGGATTATCAGGTCCGGTTGCTGGATTATCAAACGGTGCACTATAGGCTCTGGTTTTTCTTGCGGTCAATTTTTCATCGACACGACATACGAATATGGGAGCGTCGTGTTAGATGTCCAAAGAGGCACGGCGCCTGGGCGGCGTTATAACGCCCACTGGGAGAAGGTAATGGGGTAGTGGACGGCGCATTTCAGGTCTGTGAACCTGGCCCTATGATCTTTGGCGTCTGGCGGACTGGCCGCTCTCCCATTTCGGATCATCGTTCATATACGGGGAAAACCCTCCCTAGTATTATCAGGGTAAGCTTTTCTTTATATTTGTACGGATTACTTCGCTTGACATTAGAGTCGGTATTTGCTTTGCCTTGTAGCATTCCTGTTCTCTCCTGGTCCTTTCTTAAGGGCCTCCCGGGAGGCCGTTGTCAAATCTGGAGGTGAGTAAGGACAACGGCCGAGGGAATTTCCATGCGCCGGAGGTCTTGTCTTCCATAAAAAAGGGGGAAAAAAGAGGAAAAGGAAAAGGAAAAGGGGAGGGAGGAATTCCAGTGGAGACCCTGATCAGGCAGAGTCACTTCCTCTCGTTCCTGCAACTGCGACATTACCTAATCTTTCCGGCCAGCAGGTACTTCTTCTCTTATCTGTCTCTTATCTGTTTCTTTTTTTTATTATTTTGCCAATAGTGTAACGTCATGGTCAATCAAGTGGGCCTTTAGGCTTCTAGCCTTCAGCCTATCAGGCTCCCGGATCTCGCTCACGCCCCACACAGCTCCTACATGTACGTTACTTTCACCGCTGAGCCGCCTCCCTTTTTTTTTTTTTTTTTTCCTGTTGTCTGTTTTTTTCCCCCAAGCAGTTCTAATCGCGCATTCAACGCATGATTTCTCATCGTTTCCCATCTAAACCTTTTTAGGATTAGTACGGGTGGGTCCAGTAGTACCGTTCGCTCCTCTTGGATTGAAGGGTACGCCCAGCAGTCAGAAAATTTCTTGACCTACCGAACCTTCAATCCCATCACCCAAGCTTTGGACAGCCAGAGACAAGTCCCAGCCAGCCAGCCAGCCAGCCAGCCAGCCAGCCAGCCAGCCAGCCTGCCTGCCTCTAGCCCAGACAGACCGGGCCAACTCGCCAAAAAGTCAAGTGCCTCTTTCTTACCTACTAACCGCCCCCTTCCATCCTCGCGCGCGCGGCAGCAAACACACATACTACACGCACACACGCACACACACACACACAACGCGGAGAGACGACGGAGAGCGCGTGATTAAGGTGTCGTCACTCATCATTAGTTTGAGCTTAGGTAGGCAAGACCCTGTCATTTGTCTTTGTTTCTATTATCTGTCGTCTCCTATGGTCTACCCTACTTTTCCTGCCCATCCCCAATCCACTATTGCCCATTGAAAAAAAAAGGTGTTCGGTTATTCCGTATGTACGTGTGTCCAAGTATAACGCTACCACTCAAAAATTAAACCCCGTCGCAACTTCGGCCGGCACCCTTCGAGCGGCCGGATAGCGTCGATGCGCAGTGCTGCATCGAAGCGAGCGGTCGCTATCACTAGCATACATAGCCGTGACAGCGACAAGGTGGCTCGACTGACACACCTAACGCGGCCGCCCATACAACTCCATACCTATCCGCTATTTCCGTACTGTCATTATTATTATAGCAGCCTCCGTACTCAGGCTCGGGTTCGCCAATTGGGAAAATGGGCGCGCTCCGCCGCCCTTGCGCCGGCATAGACTTCGCTGCCCTCTGCCGTTGATGTCCCCCGTTCCCGTCCCTGGCTCCCCTTCACCTTGCCCATTACCTATATACACTTATTTTCCCCAAGCCTTGCCCAAGCCTTGCCCGGGTCTCTGTTATCGCTATCGGTATTTTTTACCCTCTTACATGCCTGGTACCTAACCGGATACATCCCACCCACATGCGTACGGCGTATGTCGATAGGTACTATGCCTAGTGTCAACTTATCTCCTTGCACTGTACTTACTGGTACCTTCCCACGTACCTACATAGCACTCCCAGCGCTGTTTTGGCATATGTAAGGTACCTACCAAGCATAGTACGGCATTTTAGGGGATCTCCCTGCTGGTGAATGTCCAAATCCCCCTCCCCTTTCCGCCCAAATTCGCCTAGCTTTACGGCGCTCATAACACTGAACTTAGAAGAGCGCAGTACTCTTCCTAAGCAAACTTATCCCCCCCAACCACCGAAAACCTGCGACCGTACCAACTTATTTTCCCCGATCGCACCGTGGCCGCTCACCCCAAAATTCCTTAATCGACTCGCGACGCGACTTTTTTTTAAACTCTTTCCATCGCGACGCTTGCCGCTTGTGACACTACCATTCTTAATTTTTCATTATTCCATCTCAATGCCCTCGTCGCTATCTATTTTAATTGCTGACATCGTTTGAATTGCAGTCAGATGGGTTCCCATCCGCAACGCCATCCGTCATGAGCTCCTGGATGAACGAGGCCGCTGCCGTCCAAAACCACAATGGCAACGGTTTCCCACACATGAACGACCCTAATAACATGGGAGCAGGCGGAGGGATGGGTGCGGCGCCGGGGGGCATGATGGATCCCTCGGCCTTCATGGCGAACACCGCCCAGTTCAATCCCGTCGCTGCTGGCCAGTTTAACCCTCAACAGATGGCTACTGCTATGCAAAATGGCCCGATGCGCAACGCCTCGCCCTCTTTCCCCAATCCCGCATACCAGACCAACCCCGTCATCCCCTCCAAACGACCTCGACCTAGGGAAGATAGCATTGGCGCGTCTCCGCGACAAAATCCGGGCATGCTGCCGACGTCGCGCGCCGACACGCCTCAGCAGTCGCCCTTCGTGGGCTTTCAGCCGAATGCGATGCCACCGCAGAATCCCGGCCAACCACAACACTACCCTCACTTACAACCAAATGGCTCGACGAACGCGTCGCCGTCGCCTGTGATGGCTGGTAACCAGTTGCGTCCCGGAAGCGTACCACAGCGTGTCAACACCGCGTCTCCCCATCCCTTCTCACCCGCATCTCAGCAGTTTGGCCCTCAAGCATCGCCGGTCCCTTCTGACCATGGCGGCACTCCCCAACCCGGCATGTTCATGACTACACAGAATTTCCCGCAAGGATTTAATCCAGGCTACACGCCCACCGCGTCGCCAGCCAGACCACCATCTGCTCAAAACCCTATGGCGCAACCGATGATGCCGCAGGCACTAGGGCAAATGCCCCAGCAGATGCCACAGATGCACCCGAGCCAGATGCTCACTCCCCAGCAAATACAACAGATGCAACAGATGCAGGTGGCACAAGGACGTGGCCCGATCGACCAACAGAAGATGCTATATCAAATGCGCCTACAGCAGCAACTTCAGAGCGGGATGCCGATGGCTTCGCAGATGCAAGCCCAGAATATGGCTCAAGGCCGAGGCATGATGCCCAAGCAAGGAATCCCTATGCAGAATGGCCAAGTTGCTCCGGGCGCTATGCATCCCCAGCAGCAACCGCAGATGGCGCGGGCTAACAATCCCGAAGTTTTCCTTAAGCATCTCACGGGCTTCATGAATTCGAAACAGCTCCCCTTAGAGATACACCCTGTTATCGAAGGCCGCCCGGTTTACCTTCCACAGCTCTTCCAGATCGTGTCCAAATATGGTGGCTATCGGAACGTGACCGGCCATAATTTATGGCTGCAAGTGGCTGCGTCGGTTGGCTTCAACCCGCAACAGTTCCCAACGGCATCGGCTCAGGTGAGGGGCGTATACGAACGCAACCTTTTGAAATTTGAGGAGGCCTTGGCGATGCAGCAACGAAGCCAGCACATGAAGCAACAGGCAGGCGGGTCGGCAGGTATCCCCGGTGTGCCAGTCCAAAGTGTACCACAGCGGATGGGTCAGCTACCACCGGGTCAACCCATGCAAACCGGACAGGTTCCCCAAATGCAACAGCCGCACGTGCAAACTCCTATCAAGCAGATAACGCCGGCGATACAGCAGGCGAACGTCAACGGATTTTCGACGCCGCAGCAGCCGAGGATGAATCAGCAACAAGCCAACGCGGGCCAAGGTCGCGGAGGCAGTATATCGCGAAGTATCGATGCCAGACAAGCGAGCAATGAATTTCCCATACAATCGCCAGCATCGTCTGGGAAAGGCGGAAACATTTCCGTCCAGCCTCCGGGCCAGCAGACAGAAGGTACACACGCGAACGGCGCCGCCAGCCTACCCTTCCCGGGGCCGTTCTCGTCGGACCCTGACGAATATGCTCCATGTCACCGGGAGATGCCCCCTGGTCTCTACGGCGGTTTCGACACCGACTCGATATGTAAGTTGGGTAATGACTTGGAAAAATGGAGGCCAGATGTACCTCAACCGCAGGAACTTGGGCTTATCGACCTTCACGCCCTCACAAAAAGCTTGCAGTGCGGAATACATGGTGAAGTCCGGTTAGCTCTCGACGTCCTCGGATCTGTGTCTCGCGCCGCAGAGTACATACCTACCCTGCCAATCGATTTGAGAGCTTGTGACGATCTAGTGGAATCTCTCATAGATTGTGCTGAAGAGCAGGTGGACTTGCTCGCAGAAAAGGCAGATCCTGTATCGGATGAGATTGATCTGACCTCGTACGAGGATGTCGTGAGGAGCTGCCGTCTTGAAACCATGAGCCTTCGAAAACCACACGTACTAGGGGACACGGACTATGAACTCGAGCACGCCGCAGACCGTCTGTTAGCGATCACAACGATACTACGGAATTTTTCATTCTTGGAGGTCAACCAGATAGTCCTCGCCGATGAGATCGTGGTCAAGTTCCTCTGCGGCGTGATACGGTCTCTGGGTACGCATGAGAATTTGTTGCGGGCTCCAAGAAATACTCTCGATTTCATGAAAGATGTAATAATTCTACTCTCCAACATTGCTAGCTCTATAGAGATACCCGGGCGCGAGCAGGCGTTCTGTCTCCTCCAATTTCTCCTTGCTTTCGGACCGTCACCGGCACCTTCGTTAACAACGGAGAGGGTTGTCTTTTCTCCCTTCGAGCCTTCGGTTCATCCATACCTACCGCACGCCGTCGACGCCTTAGCTAAACTACTAGCTCGCGACGAGCCGAATCGAACGCATTTTAAGATTATCTTCAACGCCGATGCTACCGCCTCCCCTCCTTTCGAGCTCCTTACACGAACCTTCGGCCTCGCCGTATCTCCTATCCCGGACCAAAACAAAGAGAGCCGCCCCGCAAACCTGCCCTCTTTTGTCGAGGCGCGGAAAGCGCTATTAATGCAAGGCTTGCTTGCAGCCGACATCATTGCCCAGCTAGCTCCGAGTTATGAGTCCGGCGTGACACGGGCATGGCTATCATCAGGCGAGGGATTCGCGCAGAATCTTTTCCGGCTCATACGTACACTATGCTCACAAGCTGAGCCGATTCCCCGCGTAGGTGGCAATGCTAGGACTCAACCGCGCGAGGACATGGACATTCACTATATCATCACCTGTGGTGTCTCGACCTTGAGGAGGTTAAGTGAAAAGGCAAGAGACCCCAACAACCCGGCTAGTATTCCGCCAAACGCCCTGCCCACGCGAGAGAGCCTCTTTGGGGCTTTACAAAGCCTCAAGAGCCCCAAGTGGGCGTTGTTACTGAATCAATTGAGTACGTACGCTGGGTTGGAAGGCTGAAGTTTCTTGCGTCTTTATGGACCCTACTCCAGGTAGCTCAATACACGGGTTCAGAGTAACTGAAGCTAGGTAGTCCATACGGGATCGGGGGTCTAGAGACTAGGCTCAAGCATTTGAGTCGTCATTGGCGAGCGCGGCGTTCGGGAATTAAATAATTGGCATCGGATGTACAAAGTAGTCCAACATATAAGAGATGTATAAAACGCGTAGTACTACGTGTACGTGGTTGCAGTACTGCGGGCGAGAAAGGGTATGGTAGGCCCATGAGGCATTTAAATGCTCTTTTCAGGTGTAAGGGGCTCAAAGCTTGCTTAGCGGCACGTATTATTGAATTGAGAGGACAACCATATCAGTCCTATTTGACATTTCTCGACTTTGACTCATGTAGTTTTCGATTCACTGCGGCTTAGTACGGATAAGGTAATCGGATGAAGTCTCAACCAGTGACTGTCTTTAGCAAAACTATCCGGGCGCATTGGTATTATTGTACTTGAAGAGAGGGAGCTATTCGTATACTCGTTAGAAAACAAAAGTAATAGTGTCTAGCGTTTATACACATCGTATAGGGTATGACGTCGAGACAGATCTCTCTAGAAAGCTCGAATGGCACGGTCAAAATCCTCATCGATGGGGGTTTACACCACAGGCTATAGAGATAGGACGTATCGAAACCCGCCGACCTTGTGAGGTCGACTCGCCAGAAGGACAGAACCAGTTCTGCTTCGGATTAACCTATTCGCTTGACCTACTCAGCTTTCTCGCCGATCTTTGCCGAACCGATTCGATCATGGGTATCATTCTTCTCTATTCTCTCTCGCCTTCGCTTTCCCGCCTCACCTTCACAACTGACTCGCCGGCTCTACGGGTTTCATGTCATACGAGGTGTCGTCTGGCCTTGACCTATATGCCTCGGGGTTGCTGCGGAGGGAGCGTTCTAGAGACTGTAGGGAATCCCCGCGGCCGGCGGTAGGGAGGTCGTCGTCATCGTCGGGCTCTACGCGCGGCTGCCGATACGTGTTCTTAGGCTTGCTTGTAGGGGTGGCCGTAGTGGTAGTCGTAGTGGTGGTCGTAGATACGGGGCCGATACCGTAATCGTCGAGCTCTTGGTTATTCTTGGGCCATTCTCGCTTATCGATCCGCTTACGACGGAAGTGTAGGAAGAGCAGCGTCCCGATAGTTGCGACGGCGAGAAGGCCACTATTTAAGGGGAGATAGAAATTGGTTCGTCAACTGAGTGCTCTCTTCTTCTTCTTCTTCAAATTGGACTCCGATTTTCCGTTCTCTTCGTCCCATTCTTTCTCCTTCCTCCAAGATTACCCCGTCTAGGATATGAACTTACCCTAATGATCCGACAACGATCGTAGTCGTCGGTTGCGCTGCATCGGTCTTCTCGCAGAGGTCAATGTTAGGCTGCGGGTGACAGTCTTGATCCTCGTCGCGTGTCGCTAGGAGGTAGGCGACAGTTCGGGCAAGCCGCGGCGCCAACGACTGCGCCGAGACTGCCGCTCTGTCGGCTGAGAGTGGGCTCATCGCGTGTCAGACGTAACGAGCGCGCAGGGTAGTCGAATTTCGGAAGCTGGAAACGGGGGCTCGTCGGCAGGCTCAGTGTGAAGACGGATTCCAATTCCAACGATCCCGCCTCGCGATCGCCACGTTCATTACCCAAACGATTGACTTGGAGGTTTAGATGGTGTTCGGACGGTGTTCGGACGGTGTTCGGATGTTGCCGAGTATGCGAGTCGGGGATGAATGCGACCTCGGCGCGGTTTGCGGATTTGTACGTGTAGGGGGGGAAAAGAGTGTACGGTAGTTGGACTGAATAGGCTGGAAGAGAATGAATGGAGACGAACAGCGCTGCCGCATGAGAGAGGGATGAAAAAGGAGAGACGAGAAAGAACGCGAAGGTGGTACTCTTCCTACAAGGAGGCACAGCCCATGATACACAATGTTTCACAGACTAAAGGGGATAGATGGGAACGTTAGTGAGGCGATTGGGGGAGATGGCGGCACCAATGAAGACCCCTGACGATCCAATTGAAATCATATGTAGGGGGTTTCTGGACGTAGCACTTTAATAGGTTGACGTACTTGTACAATACAATACAAGCAACCGGGGTGCGCACTGTACCGTATTATATTGTACCTTATTATATGGCATTGTATCGCATTCGCATTGAATTGTACCGTATAGTTGGAATTGTCTCGTAAAACTGTTTAAATTATTGTAATTACGATTTACGATAAAATTAAATTAAAAAAAGGGGTTGTTAACTTTTAAAGTAATTAACTTTTAATAAAAAAAAATTAATTAAAAAATAAAATTTTACGAAAAATTATTTATTTTTATTATATATTCGATATAATTTTTTTAATATAATTTATATATTTAATTATAATAAATTAATATTTTTAAAAATTATAAAAATTATATATTATAATATATTTTTTTATTAAATTATTTTTAATTAATTAATTATTTTTAAAAAATTTATTAACGTTATAAAAATTACGTAAAAATTTTTTTAAATCGAATTTAAAAAATTAATTAAACGGTTTTTTTTTAAAAAAATAAAAAAATTAATTAATTTAATTACGTTACGATTAATTACCGTTAAAATTAAACGCGATAATTAATTATTTAATTAACGAAAATTAAATAAATACGTTAAAATTATTTTTAATTTAAATTTTTTTTTATCGAATTAAAAATATAATATACGTTAAATTATAAATAAAAAAACGATTTAATTCGATTAAAATTAATAAAAATATAATAATAATAATAATTAATTAATTTATATATATATTATTTCGTAATACGTATTTTAAAAAAAGAAAGTATTTATATATTTTTATTTATATAAAAAAAACTTTTTTTATAATTTTTTTATTAAATATTTTTTTTTTTTAAATAATTATATAATATTAATTTTATTTTATTACGATTATTTTTATTATTATTTTTTTATTTTATTTATATACGTATTTATTAATATTAATTAATATTATTAAAATTAATAATATAAATTAATAAAGTTAAAAAAATTATTATTATAATAATATGAAAAATTTTTATCGTAATAATATATACGATAATAATATTTTTTTTTTATACGATATTTTTTTATTTATGTTAAAATATCGTTTTATTTTATTAAATTTTTTTAAACTTATAATATTTATTATATCGTAAAAAATTAAAAATTCGATTTAAATATAAACTTACGAAAAAAAATTTAACTTTATTAAATAAAAAAATATAAATAAATTTAAAATTTTAATTAAATATATTTTTAATTTTATAATTACCCTCGTTTTTTTTAATAAATATTTTAATTATATAACGATAAAATAAAAAAAAAATAAATTTATAAATCGTTATTTTTTAATAAAAAATAATATAAGTTTTATTTACGTTAATAAATTTAAAAATAACGAATAAAAATAAATTATACGTTCGTATAATTAAAAAAATTTTAAAAAAATTTTAAAAACGTTTTAAAAATTTTATTTTAAACGATTTTTAAATTTTATTATATTAGTTACGATCGATTTTAAAAATCGCGTTAATGTAAAAAAGTATTTATATAAATAAAAATAATATTAATATTATCGAATTTTTATTAAATTTTTTATTATTACGTAAATTATTAAAATAAAATAATAATAAATTAATAAAAATAAAATAAAAATAATTTAATATGTTAATATAAAAAATATTTATATATCGAATCGAAAAAAATATAATTTATTCGAAATTATTTATATCGATATATATATACGTTACGATATAATAACGGTTACGATTTTTTACTTTTTAAACGTTTAATTAATTAATCGAATATAAAAATTCGATGGTATTTATTATATCGATAAAATTATCGTTAATATTATTTCGACGACGTTATGAATTATTTTCGTAATTTATACATTCGTTTTTTATTATATTTAATAATTTATCGTTTATATTTTACGTTTTATTACTTTTTTTGTAATAATTTTTTATAATATAATTCCTTTAATAATTAATATTTAAATTTTTATTATTAATTTCGTTTAATTTTTAAAATAATTAAAGTAATTTACGTAATTAATCGAAATTTTAAATATTTAATATATTTATTTTTTTTATTTTTATTTTATAAAAGGTAATTATATTTTTTTAAATTATTACGATTAATTAATATTTTATTATTTTAATTTATATTAAATTATAAAAATATAATTAACGATATATTTTTAATTTTATACGAAAAAAATAATTTTAATTATCGGGAAATATTTATAAATTTTTTAAATTATTATCGAATAATTCGTATATAATATCGATAATTTTATTAAACGTCGTATTAAAAAAAGGAAGTTATTATATCGAAAATTACGATTTTTTTTTTTAAATAATTTTATAATTTTTATTAATTAAATCGATTTTCGTATTTATATTTATCGAAAATTAATAAAACGATATTTATTACGACGTTTTTTTTATTCGAATTTTTAATAAAATATGTTTTTTTATTATCGTTAATTATTTTAAAAAAACTTAAAATAATAAAAATAATTATATCGAAAAATTTTATAACGTTTTAAAAAATAAATTTCGTTTTTTTTTAAATATATATTATACGATTAAAATTTATTAAATTTAATTTTATATCGTATTTTTTATTATTTTTATTAAACGAACGATTATTTATTTTTTATATAATATATTTTATTATTAATATTTTACGAATATATATTTAATTATAAAACGATATTTTAATACGAAATAAAATAAAATTTAATACCATTATAATTAAATTTTAATTATTTTTTTTAATATTAAAACCGAAAAAAAAAAACGAAAAAAAATTCGATTTTAAAATATTATAAATTATATTAAATAAATTAATATTATATTAACGTATTTTTAAAAAAAATTTTAAAAATAAATAATAATTTATTATAATTACGTAACGTATTATTTGTAATATATTTTAATTATAATATATTTTATTTACTTCGTTATATTAATTCGAAAAATTAATTAATAAATTTCGCGTATTAATTAATATTTTCGAAAATATTAAAAAAATACGTTAATTTATAATTAACGACGATAACGATAAAAATTTCGATTAATTTTATATTAAACGAAAGTATTATTATAATAATAAAAATGGTCGATATTAATCGAAAAAAACGATTTAAATTTAAAAACGTCGTTATTAAATGTATAAAAAAAAAAAATGTTAATTTATTAAATATTTCGAAAATAAATAAAAAAAAGTTAAAAGACGTTAACGAATTTAAAAAATTAAAAATAAAGGTAAATATATTACGTTTTTAACGGGTTATAAAGGTATTAAATAAAAAAGTTTAAAGTTAAAAAATAACGATTAAAATATCGTTATTTTCGAAGCGGAAAAAATTAATTTTTAATATTAATTAATTACGATATATTTAATAAATTAAATATGTTAATATCGAATCGTTTTTCGTTATTTTTTTATCGATAAATCGAAGGATAATATTATATTTATTTTAAATCGATATATTAAAAATATTTTTTAAAATATTATTTTCGATATCGACGTAATTAAAATGTTTATTATAAAAAAAAGTTAATATTAAACTTTTATAAAAAGTTTTTTCGATCGAAATTTTAAAATAAATAATAATCGAATTAATAAAATTAATATTAAATTCGAAGATAAATTTTTAATTAAATTATTAAAAACGATTACGATTAATGTTTCGTTCGAATTAATCGATTTTTATGTTATAAATTTAAATATTTCGTTTTTTATATATTTAAAAAATATAAATCGATTAAACGTTTATTTAAATAACGTTACGAATTAATTAATCGAAAAAAATAATATTATCGTTATTATCGTTTATAAATAAAAATATTTATAATTTTATTTCGATAATATAATTTTTTTTACGAAATTTAAATTATATTATATCTATATTTAATTTAATTATTTTTTTATAATTAAATTATATATTTTTTTAAATAAAATAAATTATAACGTCGATATTAAAAATATTAAAAAAATTAATAAATTTTATTATTATTATTAAATTAAAAATAAAACTTTTTAAAAATTTAAATTTAATTTAAAAGATTTTAATATAAATTTTAATTACGAAATTATCGTCGATATTATATATTTAAACGAACGTTTCGTTTTATATATAATTAATGTTATTATAAAATTTTAAACTATTTATTTTATAAAAATTATTTTTATTAAAAAAATTTAAAATACGTTAAAATAATATTAAATTAATATTTATTTTAAACTTTTAAATATTATTATATATAATATCGATACGAATTTTAATAATATCGAATTTCGAAACGAAACTCGTATTATTAAAATCATTTATTATTAAATATTAATTAAAATATATTAATTAATTAATAAAATTAAAAAATACTACGGCTTCGTTTATAAAACGTACGAAATTATTACCGATAAATTTTAAAATTTAAACTTACGTATAATTCGATTATAAATAATTATTAAAATAATTAACGATACGATTAATTTTAATAGTTTAATATTTATACTTTTTATATTCGACGCTTATTTTAAAATTAACATAAATTTACTTTTTATTTTCGTATAAACTTAAAAAATATAAACCGTTTAAAAAGTAATAACGAAGTTTAAAAAAATTAAAATATAACGTTTCGTAAAAAATACTTTAAATATACGTAATAACTTTAACATATAAAAAACTTTTTTTACGTTATTTTTTATCGATAATAAAATACTCGTTTATAAAAAAAAAAAAAATAAAAAAACCTTTATAAAATTATTACGATATTAAATAAAAATATTACTATCGTTTTTAACGCTTCGAATAAAATATTTACGTTTAAAAATTTTTATATTAAATCGTATAATTAATTTCGAAAAAATTTTATATCGATTAAAAAACTTAAAATCGAATTATTTATATTAACTTTTAACTTCGATAATTATTAAATTATTTCGAAAAAAAACTTTATATATATTAACGATTTTTTTTATATCGTTAAATTATATATTATTAATAAAAAATAAAAGAATTTTACTTTTATTATTAAATTACGAACGAATAAAAAAATTATTATATAAAAAAAACTTTACGAAATATCGAATATAAAAAAACTTAACGTTTTATTCGAAAAAAACATCTTACGTTTAAAAATTTATAATATAATTAAATATTAAAACGCTACGATTTTTAAATTACGAATAATTCGTAAAATTAAAAATAAAAATATCGTCGCGTTATACGAAAAATTTCGCTTAATAATTTAAAATTATAATAATTTTGATAAAAAATACATTATAATATATATACTTACCATTTAAAAAATTAATTAACGTATTATATTAATTTTAATATTTATATTATATTATAAAAAAATAAAAGTTATAATTCGAAATATTATAATAATTTATATTTAATTTAAAATATCGATATAAAAAATTATTTTTATATATTTATTAATCGAATTTAAAAATAAATATTTTAAAAAAATATTATTACGAGTAATTAAACTTTTATATAATTTCGTAAAATTAAATATTTATTAATTTAAAATTTATTCGCATTATTATTAATAAAAATTATAAATAAAATTATTAATTTTCGATTTTTATTTATTTATAATAAATTCGAATTTATTTAAATTTATTAACTTTTAAACGAATAATATTTTTAATATCGATATTATGGATTTTTTTATTATTAAAAATAAAACTTTTAATAAAATTAAAATTAAAACGCGTTTTTAAAAAATTATAAACTTCGAAATTAAAAACTTTAATAATTTACGTATTACGATTTATAATAAAAATTTTAACGTAACGATTATTTAAAAAAATTAAATTAAAAAACTTAAATTATTAAACGTTAAAATCTTCGATATAATTAAAAAATTCGTAAAATAATAAATTCGAAATATATATATCGCTTTTATATATTAATTCGAAATAACTTTCGATTATTCGATAATAATTTAATATTTTAAATTTAAACTTAAAAAAATTAAAACTTTTAACGTTAAAATTAAATAATAAATAAATAATTAAATACGTAAATTTCGTTATATCGAATTAAACTTTTAAAATTTACGTTTTTATATTTTTATCGATAAATTTTTTATAAATAATAAAAACTTAAATTCGTAAATCGAATATATTATTATTTTAAATAATAAAAGTTTTATCGATCGAAATAATAAAATATAAATTATTAATAATATTATTTATTAATTATTTATTAAATATAAAAAAATTATTCGTAGCGTATTTATTAATAAAATTTATAAAATAATTTAAAGTTTCGACGTCGATTACGTTATTTATTATACGATTAATATTATTTTAAAACGTTTTTTACTTTTTAAAATTTTTTTCGTTTTATATATCGATTTTTTATCGTTATATTAATATTTAATATAAATAAAAAATATTAACGAAAAAAAATTAATAATCGATTTAATAACGTTAAAATAATTTTATAAAAACCGGAAAATTAATAATATTCGATAAATTTATAAATCGTATAATTTTATAAATACGATAATAAAAACGTTTTTTAATAAAATTATACGAAATTTAATAAAAAAAAATTAAATTAACTTAAAATTAAAAAAATAAATAAAACGAAAAATTTAATTAATAATTTATAATTAATTAATTACGAAAAAAAAATAAAATAAATAATAATTAATTAATTTATATACGTATTATTTCGTAATACGTATTTTAAAAAAAAATATTTATATATTTTCGTTTATATAAAAGAAATTTTTCCTACGATTTTTTTATTAAATATTTTTTTTTTTTTAAATAATTATATAATATTAATTTTATTTTATTACGATTATTTTTATTATTATTTTTTTATTTCATTTATATACGTATTTATTAATAAATAATAAATTTTAAAAATTTATATTTAAAATAATAATTAAAAAACTTTTAATTAATTAAAAATTAATAATTTATTTTTAATTTTCGAATATATTATATTAAATTTAAAAAAATTAAATTTACGTAAATTTTATTAAAAAAAATTAATTATTTTAAAAATTAATTATTTTTTTTTAATTTATTATAAATATTTTATTTATTTATTTATAATAAATTATAAAAAATTTTTATTCGATAATTAATATTAAATATTTTCGTAAATTAAATATTTTTATTATTTAAAAATAATTTTTTATTTTTTAATTTTTAATTTATTACGTATTATACGAAATTATTTCGAATTTTTTAATTATAATACGTAAAAAAAATTATTTTTTAAAATTAATAAATTATTAATAAATTTATATTATAATCGTTATTTAATTTTATATCGTATAAAATTATAATTATAATTAAAATTAATAAATAATATACGAAATATTAATAAAATAAGGTTTTTTTATTATATTTATACGATATATATATATATTTAATAACTATAATTAATTTACGGGGTATATCGTATATAAATTAACGGGTAGAAACTTTTTATAACCTATTATATATACACTATTTATAATTTCGTTTAACGGTTCGTTATTTATTTTAAACTCGTCTAATCTTGTTAAATACTTCTATAATATAAAAACTAAAATACTTAACTACTTCATAATTAATTATATAACCACCCTTTTTTTAAGGAAAAAAAAAAAAAAAAAGAATTTAATTTATCTTACGTTGTCCCTTTACCATAAAGGGTGTTCTATAAGAATATAAGTGTTAAGGGTGTATATACTAAGTACCTACCTAGGCAGCTAGGTAGGTTGTTTGGCCCTAGTAGCACCTTGTCAATTATATTTATATGTAGGTACCTAAATAACCACCGCCTGGGAAGTTGGTGGTTTTCCACAATACCTAGGTATATGGCGCGCTATAACGAAATGTAGGGGTGACGAAGGCCACCTACTAGGTACCAGGTGGGCATGTACATACAGGTAGGCAATATATGTAATCGAGAGGTTAAGATGGCGGAGAGCAAAAAGAGAAAAGACTACCTGTTAGCCCATACGTAGGTCCGTGAGCACGCGACTTGACGGTGAGTACCTTATCGCTTTTGCGTTCGGGATTCTAAGAGAGGGAGGTGAGTGAGCGAGTATACGTCTACGGGGTCGAGGTGCAGCGGCATAAGACGGCTAACATACATGCAGCTCAGCAGATATGGCCTAGTACACAACCAATCTAGACCTCGTGACATGCAGCTTACATTAGTCGGAGTTTGATAGGTAGAAAAAAACGGTAACCGGTGCTATAACTAAGCGTTGGATACCCTAACAAGCTCTAAGCTGGGGCACGTCCCCGGAGGCTCTGGGGATCCCGTGAGTAGCCGCACTGGGCTTGGTCTTCCTGATTGGGCAAGTTAACGACGTCAGTTCCGTCAAGTTTCCGTAGTTGCGCGGCCGCGAAAAGCCGAGACCTTCACCTATAATAATAACTACCTACCTAGGGTAACCTAAACGAATGTCCATTCTCTGCTACAGAGAGGAGTAGCAGTAAGCACAGGAGCCTATGGTGCCCACGTGAAGGTAGCGTCATGATAAGCCGTCTAATGTCCTTACGATAATAACTCCCTCCCCCTTCCGAGAGGTTAGAAACAAATATTCCCATATTTCAACCGCAAGCTATCTACTAAGAAACCCACCCACCTCTCAGGGAGGTCATAGCGAGGGCAATGGAGACGATATTCCAGAACCTGACCTATTTTTTATCCGGTGCGGCTGCACTGGTGCTGCTTTATGTAAGAAAAGCCACATACGCTTACGTGCACGAGCTGAGCCAGGTCGGACTGACTAGAACTTGTGTTAGGTTGTTGGAGTTGTAGTTTACCGAGTATTCTTCCACCCGCTGGCCAGGTATCCGGGTCCATTTCTGGCGAAGATTACAGACGCCTACCAGTTATATCATGCCTGGAAAGGAGACCGTCATCTGGAATTCTGGCGGTTGCATGAGCGATATGGCAAAATTGTGCGATTTGGGCCGAACAGCGTCTCATTTAACTCTAACACGGCCCTAAAAGATATATATGGCTTCAAGTCGAACGTGCGGAAAGCCGAGTTCTACGACGCATTCGTCCACCCGGCATCTAATACTCACAACACAAGAGACAAGGCCCTGCACGCGCGGAAGAGGAGAGTTCTCTCGCAGGCATTCTCGGATGGGGCTATCAAGGAGATGGAGAGGTATATCCTGGCTAACGTCCGTTCATTTTGCGAGCAGATCGGGCTCGGTGCGAGTGATGAACGGAAAGGGTGGACTGTGGCTAAGAACATGGCTGATTGGTGCAACTACCTCGCGATGGATATCCTCGGGGATCTTTGCTTCGGGAAGGCGTTCCACATGCTAGAAAGACCCGATAATAGATATGCGCTCGAGCTGGTGTCGCTTGCTACCACTAGGCACCTCATTGTGAGTAGTAATCGCCCCCCGTCCGATGGTACGGACTCGCTGACCAAGCCAGTGCGGAACTATGTCCATCATCGGCAAGCTTCACCTCGACAAAATCCTATTCCGCAGGATCGCGACCGGTAGAGAGAAGTACATGGCGTATAGCAAAGCCCAGCTAACGGAGCGCACCAAACTCGGCGACGACACGGATCGTCGCGATTTCTTCTACCATCTGCTTAAAGCACGGGACCCTGAAACGGGGATGGGCTTCGCGATGCCTGAGTTATGGGGAGAATCAAATCTGCTGTGTGTATCCTAGCAGAGTAATCCTGCCTGCGTATAGACGCTTTAGCTAACGAGTGTACCAGAATCATAGCTGGAAGCGACACGACGTCGACGGCGATGGCAGCGTCGTTGTTCTATCTCGTCCGTAACCAAGTAGCATTGCAAAAGGCGACCCAAGAAGTGCGAGCAAAATTCGGTGACGTGGAAGAGATTTGCCAAGGTCAAGCGCTGAACTCGTGTACCTACCTGCGGGCATGCATCGACGAAGCAATGCGCATGTCTCCCTCCGTCGGGGGAATCTTGCCTCGCGAAGTCCTGCGTGGCGGTATTACCATTGATGGCGAATTTATCCCCGAAGGAACCGTTATCGGTACGCCGCACTACACAATCCATCACAACCCGGCGTACTACCCGCGCCCGTTCTCATACATCCCGGAGCGCTGGATTTCTGGTTCGCACAAGAGCTTCGGCGGTACCGGCGAGACCACGGTAACAGAGCAAGACGTGGCGCTAGCACAGAGCGCTTTCTGCCCCTTCTCGATCGGACCCAGGGGTTGTATCGGGAAGGGTCTGGCGTACGTTGAGATGATGACGACGTTGGCCAGAGTACTGTATATTTACGACATGCGCAAGTCGGCTGGCTTTGACCCGGCCGAGGGTAACCCCGATCTTGAATGGGGCCGACGACGTGTGGACGAATTCCAGCTGATCGACCAATTCACAAGTTTTAAGGATGGCCCTATGGTTGAGTTTAGGAAGCGTATTTAAGCATGTAACATTACGGGTAATCTACCATCGTGGCGTACATACTTACATGGACAAGAATGGGGCATAACTGCACTGGTCAAGACCATATGAGACTGTATCCGCCTATGCAAACTGAAAATCCGCGGGGCATGTAATTCGAATCTACCAGATTGAAACCAGGGCTTTGCGTGGATTACGTTATAATGTATAAAATTGAGACATTACAAGTAGCGCGTAGCGCCGTGGTCTTGTTCGTTCGCAAGCAGAAGATCAGAAATCCTCGTTACTCTTTTCAGGAGACTCAACATGATAATGAGTAAAGAGCGGTTGGATAGTCCAATGGCGGATAGATTGAAATGATTCTAGCCCAAGTTAGGCTCCTGCTTCCGCCGGTCGAGAACCCGGGTGTGGGGATGATATACCGGCAATCCGGATGAATAACAACGGGAATATTCGTGGTTGTCTATTGTATTCCATTGTTGTCCATCGTAGGCCAGCTTGGCGCAACCAGGACTTACTCCGACCCCCCACCGATTTTTCAGCTAGCACCCGGATCCTCTTTGGCCTTAGACAAATGCTACGTAAATTGGGATAATATAGATCAAGACCCCATCAGTCGCAGTTTGAGAGGTGGTGAAAAATCGGCTGCTCGGGTGGATGTTTGTACGAGACCACCGGGATTGATTCTCCCCTAGCTCGTATTTCCAGACTGCGCCGGGGCATACTCTAGTTCTTCGCTGTTCCAGAGTACCACCAGTGATATCGTCGGATGGTAGCCTAGCTCTCAAAGAAGGCAACGGTACTGCACGGAGGCAATGTGCGATAGTATCCCTCTTGGCAACCTGCATATAATCCGCCATCTCCCACGGGATCTGGTGCCTTACAGTGACGTGGTCGTCTCTGTAGGAAGTGCGTAATACGCGAAAATGAAGAGCTCGGGACTGCGCTCTTTTGTATTTCTGCTTGCCTTGGGCAGCAGTCTATTTTCCTCCTTAACCTGGGCCTCTCCGTTGAGGGTGGACCGTGAAGCGCGTGCCGACAGTTGGCCTTACGGACCATTAGCCACGTCCGGTCGTGACATGAAAAATGCACGAGGCGACAATGTCGTCTATGCCGGCACAAATTGGCCGGGCCACGGAGAAGTGATGATCCCGGACGGACTGCAGTATCAATCTATCGAGAGCATCGTTACTAAGATCAAGAGCGTTGGCATGAACGCTATTCGTCTGACGTACGCCATCCAGATGATAGACGAGATCTATAGTAATGGCGGGAAGGACATCACCGTAAAAGAGGCGTTCACCAGGGCACTCGGTTCGACAAATGGGCCTAAGGTGTACAGTCAATTCCTTGCGAAGAATCCCTCTTTTAGCGACAGCACTACCCGTCTACAGGTATTCGACGCTGTTGCAGCGGAGTGCGCAAAGCAACAAATTTTTATCCATCTGGATAATCATATGTCCAAGGCAGCATGGTGTTGCTCGACTAACGACGGCAACGCTTGGTTTGGGGATAGGGACTATAGTATGTGCTTCTAGAACGTCTCTCACAGGCCTTCTCTGCAGATTTCCCGAGCGGCACAGGGGTGTCGCGGAGGAAGACTCTTGCATCTTGGTATACGTACCTGTGTAGGTAGCTAACCTAGGTATGTTTAGGTGTGCAGAACTGGACCAGAGGTCTTTCGTACATGGCAAACCACGGGAAAGGCTGGGCGGCGCTGACGTCGATGTCTCTGCGCAACGAGCTCCGCACACCGGATAGCAACCCAACGCTGAAAAGCCAATCGTACAACTGGCGTGATTGGTACACCAACATCAAGAAGGGCGCGGGCGCGATTAACTCGGCCAATCCGGACCTGCTCATCTTCCTCTCGGGCCTTGATTTCGACACGTACGTCACGCCGGTGGTCCAGGGCACGGCCTTTTCCCCGGGAAGCGAAAAGTTTAATAAGGAAGACTTCAAGGGCTACGCCAACAAGCTCGTGCTGGAGATTCACAACTACCAGAACAGCGCGTCAAACTGCAATAGCCTCAAGAGCTCGCTATATAACAGCGGCTTCCAGGCGCTACATGCAGAGGATTCGAAGACGGTCAACGTATTCCCGGTGCTGCTGACCGAGTTTGGGTTCGACATGACGGGCAACGCATGGCAAGGGACATATTCCACTTGTATCGCCGAGTATCTCAGAGAGCAGAAGGCCGGCTGGTTCATCTGGGTGCTCTCGGGCAGTTACTATATCCGCTCGGGCCGGCAGGACTTCGAGGAGACTTGGGGTCTCCTGAAACACGACTACTCGGATTGGAGATCCACAGCCTATGTCGACGGACTGCTGAAACCCCTTATCAAGGGGACCGCGCAGGGATAGGATGGAGTCTCTACCTCCTAGGTATGCTGACACTTTACCTAGATGTGTGTGAGGTCGTAGGTATTCCACATGTATCTAGCGGTAGAATAGCTAGAGGGGGGATGTAGCGTTTTGCATAAGTGGTAGCGAATAGGCACGTATTCTTTATTGGTATAATCTTGCCTTAGGTTGGTGTGCGGACCTATGGGATTTTGGTGTTGTTTCGTCTAATTTTTTTTTTTTACTTTTTTATTTTTTTTTATATTTTTTATATTTTTTTATATATGCCCGTTGCGTTTTGTTGATGGCGAAAAGCTATTAGGTGAGCAGTAGCTTGGTACCTAGGTACCTTACCTACCTACATGTAGGTACCTAATAGGTAGGTAGGTACATACGGGAGATGCCGACGCCTGTGCCTTAGGTAGGCACCTCTCCAGCCCCTACCTCGAAAAATAGTGGGTACCGCATTGCCAATACCGAATACCTGCAAGGCTGAAAACAGGCCGCCGGCTTTTCAAGGCTGCTCCTCAACATCATCATCGCCAACACCAATACACTCAACATAGGCACCTACCTTTGTAATGGCGCCGATTTGCAAATTCTGGCAACAAGGAAATTGCCGATACGGGGGTATGGTCACCTAGTCCGGATCCCATTCCCTCCCCTTTCTCGTTTTATTTTATTTTGGGTTTGCTTCCCGCCTTCATTGAGGCAGCAGCTGACGTTCATTCCTGTAGTATCCTGTCGTTTCGAGCATCCAGGCACCAATACGAGCCCGAATCCGTTCAGTGCCCCCAGTTCTAACACGAATCGTTTTAGCGCTCTAAGCACAGGAAGCAGTAAACCTGAAGACTACCCTTACAAGATCACCAAGGATTCCATTAAACAAGATCTGACGGTTGACCGGCCGGCATGGCTTCTATCGTGCTACGGTCCCGGTAGGGACGCCCCAGAGCAGTTATTCGGAGGATACCCCCGCGAGCAGAGTCCTGAGGAGGCCATGCTCTACGTTAGGGGCTCGAACAATCAGCAGCAGGCGGTAACCAATCCCTACATGATTACCTTATACAGGTTCCATGCTTCTAACTATCAACCTAGTTATCAGAAATCGCAACCCTCTGCCAACAAGCCGAACAGCAAAACCAGACAGCTCTGAACAACCTGGATGGGGCGATTCAATTCATCATATCCGCCGAGAATAAGCACCCGAACCGCCTCGATATCTGCAAGCAGAGCAATCCGCAAGGAACCACGAATGGAGTTTTCGCAAGAGGCGCTGCTACCGGTCCTCAAGCGGGCTTTTCGAACCCTCTTGCCTCGAACCCTTTCTCGTCGACACCTCAGCCGAACCCTTTTAGCAGCGGTACATCGTTTGGCCAGCCGTCAACGTTGGGACAGAAGCCTAATCCCTTCGGCGCCCCATCCTCCACCACAACTTTCGGCCAGTCGTCTACTGTGGGGATGTCACGGCCGGTGTTTGGACAGTCCTCACAGATGGGCGCAGCAGCCCCTGCGTTTGGACAGCCGTCAGCTTTAGGCCAGAAGCCAAACCCCTTCGGTAACACTACCTCGGGTTCGACGGGGCTCAGCCAGGCTCCTCAAAGCGCGTTCGGGCAACCCTCGGTTTTAGGACAGCGGCCGAACCCCTTCGGCGCTCCAGCACCAGCCTCTGCCTCTACTGCTAGTCCTTTCTCACCACCAGCGACCTCAGCGCCCAATCCGTTCAGCCAACCCGCAGCCGCTAATCCTTTTGCCCAAGTCAGCGGTGCGTCGTCAACCGACCAGCCAATGGATACCTCGGCCTCTGGCCCGGCTGCTAGTAATCCTTTCGGCCAACCCTCTAGCTCCCCTTTCGCCCCCCCGGCTGGCAACCCGTTTGCTGCTCAGAAACCGTCAGGCTTTGAAGCTATATCGGGCAACCCTTTTACGCAAGCCCAAACACAGCCGCAGCCACAGCCCCAGGGACAGGCCCAGCCTCCGGCCGTATCCAACACAAACCCGTACCCACCGGGCAGCACTAAGCAACACCCACGTCCCGAGAGTTACATTACCAAAGCTATGAATGGGAGAATTACGTCCTTCAATGGGCAGCCGGTTATTTACAAGTGGAAGGTAGACGATAAGTACCAAGACGCAATGCCCCAGGGCACGGCCGGTAATAAAGACAAACCAGTCCCTGGTGTACGAAACGCGGATGGGACCTGGCGCAAGATATTCTTCCCCGACGGCCCACCTATCTATAACAAAGACACTGAGCCGGAGGCTTCCATGTATACTGCAAACGTCAAAGCCGCGTATTCCTCTATGATGGCCAAGGGCAGATTCGACGGGGATATGCCCGAAGTCCCGCCTATGAGAGAGGACTGTATCTGGAATTTTTGAGACTGGTAATAGCTTTGGGGAAGTATGTCATAATGAGCATGCGTTGTCTAAGGGGACGTGGTATCATCGGACGAGCATGAGAGGGAAACTTTACAGGGCTTTGTCTTTAAATGCGACGGCTAGATACCCCGGAGTTATAATGGGACACAGGGAGAAACGAAATGGGAATTTTGTCTTGCCAATGAGTCTAGGCTTGTATTCAGATGCCGCGCAATACCCTCGAATTCGAGATTTAGGCGACCCTTATGATATGACTAGAATGGCAGTAAGGGTATCTATGAACCTAAGCGATCATCCTTCCAATACCCGTCCATCCTTTTCACGTCCTTCCGGCGATACATCCCAGATTAGGCGGCAATGGTAACTTCAACCTCGACACCGGCCTCGATGTTGACAATGATCTGTTTGACGGTCTCGGTGGGCGCGTTCAGACTAGAGCATATTGGTCAGCATTGCTGCTTGCCTAATTAAACAATCATAGAAATCAGCACGGGAGGGGGGGGAGGGCAACATACTCAATCAAGCGCTTGTGGATGCGCAGCTCATAACAATCCCAGGTCTTGGAACCCTCACCGCAAGGGGTCTTTCGGGTGGTGACCTTGAGGGTCTTGGTAGGCAGGCGGACGGGGCCCTTGACGCGGAGGTCCTTGCTCTTGGCGCGCTCGATGAGCTCACTGCACACCTTTTCGAGCGAGTTCACCTTGCGGGAGCTGAGGGTGATGCGGATTTTGTGAGTCTTGGCCTGCTCGCCGGCGAAGTCCTTCTCGGGCTTGTTGTACGACATCTTGAGAGTCGGAGTGTTTCTTTTTCTTTTTCTCGACTTTGTTGGGGATAGAGAAGTTGTATTTCCAAGTAGGACAGTATCGGAAACTTGCCTTCACGACTCGAACGGTGGGACGTTGCGGCAAAGTGATGAAGGCGACGTCGTTGTTTGGATTTTGAGGGGAAAATGTTTAGGAAAGTTCGCGATAATTGAGAAAGATAATGGGCTTAATGGGCTTGGTTGCGATAGTGTGGGCTCGGATAAGGGCTAAGGTGGGGCGACGAGGCTCCGTACGTAGGCAGGACCTAACGATAAGGAACTCTCAACGATAAGTACCCGGGTACCTACATGTATGTACATAGGGTACATAAGTGTTGTAGGGGCCTGACCTTACGTAACGTGTTGTTGTTTATGTTTATACCGTGTTATTGCGTACCTACCTAGGTACCTAGGTAGGTATGTAGTGCCCAGTACCTACCTAGTAGGTACCTACTAACCCTAATGTCTAGGTAATCACTCTCCCCAAAAGATTACAACTCTGAAACTGCGCAGAGTCATCCGGCAAAGATCCATGATGTGGACCTAACAGTAATCGCCTTGGTTTTATCATTCCGTGCCCGGAGTTGAAGGATTCAATGATAGAAAAATCGTACATAAGCTTTCTTAAAGGCGTGGTTTGGGTTGTTTTATCCATACTAGCCTCGCCTCTCCATCTTCCATTAACCACCTACCAACTCGAAGCGCAATGACGACTCTTCCTCCCTTTGCACCTTTCCCTGAGGTGCCGTGGAGAGATCATATCGTCCCTGTTGAATGGGATGCCTGTCTGTTCAACTGGCTTACCTTGGCGGAAGCTCATCTTTCTCTACCTGAAGACCAGTTTGCCCACTTATCTGCTAAGGATGAATCCTTACTCTCATTCCTCGTCTCATTCGTGAGAGAAGTCTCGTCAAATGGCGCTGTCGTGCTCGGCACCTCTCAAACCGCAAAATCTCTGCTCCGACGGTGCTTCCTCCTTATTGCTAGATTATCACGCATGTCTTCGCCCCCTTCATCCCTACTTCAATGGGAATTTCTTTCTGATTTCTGCCGCCTATTTTCGAAAAGAAGAACGTCCACTCTTGTTAACCGGGTCTCTCAGACACTACAAGTCACAAACTCCCTGAATGCCCTCAAGAAATGGCTGATTACAGCACTTGACTCGGGTCTTAAGGGCGACCTTAAATTGCTGGAGTCGCGCTTGAAGAGGTTGAATCACCTCATTCATGCATCTCCTGACATAGCTGCTTTCTTCTTGGCTGGTAGCGATTTCTTAGATGGGCTTATTAGTTGCTACAAGATCATGAATCCCCCTTTAAGAAAGACTATCGTGACAACAGCCTACCTATGTCTTATCGGCCTGACGGAGGGTAACCCCCCCAATTTCTCGATGCTAACCGATCAACTTTACTCTTTGAAAGTGGCGGCTGACGGCCACAAGGCCGGTCCGTTGAATGTGAACGACTCCATGGTGGCTGAATTGGTTACGGCCACCCCGATCCTCAAGCAGGTACAATATCGTTTAGAGGGCTCTGGATCTAGCACTACGAGATGGAAGTCTGTCATTACCGCCCTAGAAGGATTCCGAAAACCCGGCGGTAATGCTAGACCTAAAACGCTTGTAAAACGGAAGATCGACAAAGGGAAGGGGATTATGGCGGAGAACGAAGAAATTCCTCAAGAGATGAGGATACACCGTATGAGCCAAATCTCGCAGATACAGGATTTATTCCCGGATCTAGGTTCGGGCTTCGTGTCAAAGCTTCTAGACGAGTACGGAGATGATACCGAACAAGTAGTTGCGCATCTTCTTGAGGACTCTCTGCCGCCTTACTTAGCTACCGCGGACCGCGCCGAAGAGCTGTTTGTCTACCTAGGTATTTACGTACGTGATCATTTGCCAATATACTAAATCGATCGATAGGTCTCCGGAAAGAAGTAGGAGGAAGAGTAGGGATATCGCGCCTCGGCCGACGCCACCACCAGAAACCTCCGTAAGGCACAATATATTTGATGACGATGAATTCGACAAACTGGCAGTGGATATGTCCAATGTCCATTTTGGGAAGCGAAATCCCAAAAAATCAGCAGATGATATTTTAAACGA
Source organism: Pyrenopolyporus hunteri (assembly GCA_902806595.1). Taxonomy (NCBI): domain Eukaryota; kingdom Fungi; phylum Ascomycota; class Sordariomycetes; order Xylariales; family Hypoxylaceae; genus Pyrenopolyporus; species Pyrenopolyporus hunteri. Next base: position 62,092 of record CADCXC010000005.1, on the reverse strand, counting down.
TCGGTCGTCCGCTCCTAATAAGGCGGCCATCCTATCCGCACTTTCGGCATTCGACGCAGATGATGATGAACGAGACGACACATATGATGTTGCAGATGCCGGGCTGACAGTAAACGATGGAAACCCGGAAGACGTAGATGACCAAAAACGAAAGGATGCAGCTGAAGAGGCCCTCTTCAGAGCTTACCAAGCTGAACCGAAGATGTTTGATAGAGATGCGGCCACAAGACGAGGTCAGAGCAGAGCAAAACTAAAACAACAGACCGGGATGACCGACGAGGCAATTGAAGGGTGGGCCTTGATGCTGGCTAGGACGCCACGTCAAATGAGACAGTTGGAGATGAAGTACAGTACGTTCACCGGTGACCAACCTGCTTTAGCCTCGACCGCTTGGCGGGCGAGCCTAGCAGGATCAGGAACGGGGGACTCGGAGGTCGATGGTGAAAGTAATAACAACCGCGGTGGATCTCGTGGCCACAGCCATAGTCGTGGCGGCCCGGGACGAGGTAGAGGTAGCGGACGCGGAAGAGGAAGTGCTGCCGGCCCTTCCGGTAATAAAGACACCGAGAGCGCCAGAAGAAGCAAGGAAACAAATAAGGGGTCTAGAGCCAACCATAACCGTCGAGATAGGCGGGCAAGCAAGATGGCACGTGGGGGTCTTCCTGGGTGATTGAACACGGAAGATTACTCGGTTCCGATAGCTCGTTGTGTCTGGTAGACAATTACAGCATCCTTCGCCTCTTGGCCGGCCGTTGGCTATTGGTGTCTGCCATAGGTGCTGGTAAGACTTCCGCAACACCTTTCGCATCCGGACATCTTTCGTAGAGGTCATCCTCGTTCAGAGCGTGCGCGTAATGACTTCGCAGCTCAATGTTCCCTGGGGATAGGGTCTGCGAGATAGGATAGAAGGCATGGGTTGGCGCTGGGGATATCCCACCATTAAACGACTGACTGGCCTCATCAGGTCCGGCATGATGGACCAAGCAGGATAGGTCTTGCGGGGTCGCTAATTCTGATACAGGTGTAAGGTCATTGTCTGCGTCCCCAGGCCGCGCATCCTGCGCGCCTATCATGGATATTAACGACTCTCTCAAACTACGGCGACTCTCGAGGTATTCGCGAAGATCAAAGCACTGTCTGCAGACCGGATAGATGGGCCAGCGGTCCCCTTCGTCGCGGTACTGTGGTAACTGAGGCCTTCGCTCCTGTCCGCATCGCTCTCGGATATCGTCAAAGATGTCGAAGATAGGCGTAAAGAAAGTGTATCGAGGACCGGGGCCATAGTATCTGTTGCGACCCCAGAGCTGACCTATGTTTCACAATCTATTATGGCAGCACCGCTGTCACCTTCGAACCCTATACCACCACGAATCCAGCCTTCCTCGTCATCGTAAGGGTAAGGCTCCTCTATAAACCATTCGTGAGATGCCTTCCCCGTGCCGTTCTCGGAACCGTCGAGATATGCTGGTATCTGACAGACTTGGCCTCGTTTAGTTCGTCCTTCGTTGCAAATCCCGTGCTATTACATGGCCAGTTGTCGCCCCAGAGGCAAATATGCTTGTATCCAACGCCGGAGGGAATCTCGTTGTCTACCTACTTTGCTTGCAAATTCGGCCTCGCTTCCACTCATTGAGCAGCCATACTCACTCTCGGTGTAAAGAGATACCTTATCTATGTTGTGTAAGGGGCTTGAAACGTATGATCCTAATGCTCCTCTAGTTATGAGTGTGGCTTCCGACACCTGGTCGGTTTGGATGGAAGATAAGACGCAGCCTTGGTATGAGAGAATTAGCGACATCCGGAGCGTACAGGGGCAGCATCCCCTGTGCAGGGTTGGCGACTTCAACGCCCGGAAATTTATCAATTCCGCCGTATACGGCTCTTAGTTTTAGAGGCAGCGCTCCACTTCCCACATCCGCCCACGACGAACCAAGCCGTGCAAGAGGATAAACCGACTGCGGCTCCTCGAAGCGGGAGTCGCTATCAAACCCACCCGGAATAGCTGGCTCAATGCTAAAGTATGGCTCATCTGCATATGGAGCGGTCTGCGTGATCTACCCGGGGGGCCCCGCGGCTTCTGGTGCGGATGCGAATCCAGACGCAGATTTCCGGTTAGAACTCACCCTGGCGAGCGATCTCGAGCGGTACCAGTGGCAACCCCGGAAACACCCCTAAAGAAAGAGGTTAAGCGTAAACAGAGGAAGAGACCGGGCTAGTAAGACTAAGCATCTAGGTAAGTAACTCACTCGGTAATCGGCTAGAATAAAGAGCGTTTTACCTCTTATGATAGTGTCTCCGCGGCTTTGGTTGGGGGCTTGATTCGATATTAGTCAACTTTAAATCTCCCATTTTTCGGCTAGGAGAAAGCCCCCCGGGGAGGCATCGAGGCAGCAGAGTAGCACTGTAATCGAGGCGCAGCAGTCCGTAGTCCGCCAGTCGTCTTCACCACCTTCACCCAGTTGGGGTAACTTGGTTGCCTTACATTCCCGCGGGAGGAGCTGACTGCTGCCGCCATTAACGTTGAGTCGCTTTGGTATGATACGCAGTACCTCTTACTTCATACGCACGAGAACATTTCCGAAACATACCTACATGCAAAAGGGAAGAACCAAGGCAAGGGCTTTTGAGTGGATTCCGCTGCAAAACCACGGTCAATTTAACGACGATAACTGAACGGAATTTACTTTAGGAACTTTCTGTCTACCCTTACCCTTTCTACTAATAGAAAAAATGAAGCGAAACATTCAGCCCAGAAGAGACACAACATCCCCATAAGATATCCTATAAGTCCTAAAATGTTGCGGCATGTGCTACTAACGCCCACCTCCGAATCGGTTCTAATCCTAGTTTACCCTCATACCCGGGCAGCCTTGCCATTATCCTCGCCGCTGACCTTCTTGTACTGGCGCATGTAGCTTGGGCTGCTGGCTGCTCATCCGCATCCGCATCACCGCCTTCGCTAATGCTTGCCAGCGCCTCCCTTCGGTCGTTTCCGCTTGCAATGTGTGGTGATGAACCTGTTGATCCCGAGACCTCGACAGACAGTGATGAATCAGTTGGAAGACGCGGGGCGCCACAACCGGGCATCCGTTCCTTAATATCGTCATAGATGTCTGTCATCGCGGTGAAGAAAGTAAGGGGAGGTCTTTGAGGGTCAGAAACTTTGTACTCGTTTCGCCCCCAGATCTGGCCGAGAAGTTCATTCGTGTCCTTATTGATCACAGGTGCTCCCGAGTCTCCTGGAATACCCATGCCGCCCCTATTCCAAACTTCATCAGGGACATGGGTGCACTCTACAGACCAGTTTCGGGTCTTGAGCCCGTCCCGGAACTTATATTCCCCTGGGACTTCACACATTTTCCCAATCGAGTAACCGCTGGATCGACCGGTCGAATATACAAGGCAATTACTGCCAAACTCGGGATCCGCAATACCGATGATATTTTCCGAGAAAGAGTTACATCTCTCCTGGGATGAGATGATAGTCTTACGAACTCTGTTTATTTGATGCCCCGTATCGGTCTCGACCAAGACCCAATCCGTCACCGTTTCTACTGGCTCTACATTGTCCCCGAGAGCAGCAGAGAGAGCGTTCTGGATCGATCTAGAAACGCGGGTCGTCTTATGCATGCGGCCTGAGTACGCGATTGTTTTGCCGATAGGACTGCTCTGCCCGCTCGAGTCGTCTAGGGAAGGATGACATGCATCTAGTGAGGGTGGGTCGTGCTGATCCCAACGCCTGTTGACACTCTTGTCGTCAAAGATATGCCAGTTCAAAATACGGTAGAATTTCTGGGAAATTTGAAGTAAGGGCCCCATAGTTGCGCTCCCTCCTCCAGCACACTGTGGTCCTACCGAGTCTCCCATTACAGGGTTCGTATACCGGCGTGTGTTGATGGGAGGGTCCCAGATGTCTTCGCTTTGAGTTGACCTTCGAGTTGGGACATCGTCAGCTAGGAACGCTACCTTGCCGGTTTTGATTTGAACGATTGTTTTCAGGCCTAGGTCTCCCTGGAGGTGCCTATCCTTACTCTCCTCGAGAAGAGCTCTGAATTCGTCCGTCGCTTCTTCGGGTATCATGATTTCGATAATACGATACCCGTCTTGCTCGCCACGGCGAACGTTGATACTATATTCTCCCTTTATGTTGCCATCTAGAGTCTTTTCTAACTCTGGCAAAAGGTTTATTTCCCAGGCCCTAACGAACCGATTCGAGTCCTCGTTCGACCTGGATTTCGCTGCTTGGCCTCTGACTTTACCGTCGGCCACCCCGTCTGGGCCCTGTAACGTATGAAGCATTCTTTTCTCCATCACTATCCTTTCTATTTCTGAAAACGGAAAGGTATACACTTTTTTGGTTAACGGCCTCGGTTCGGCTAGATGGGTCGCAGCATCGGTTTCCGAAGGGGTAGGGAATGAGGATGAAATTGGTTTTAACTCTTCCGGGGTTGCCAACATGATAGGGCCGGAATACAATGATTCAGTTTCCGTACTACATGGCCTCAAATCACCAAACTTTCCGTAACCGTTGGTCACACTCGCACCGGTAACAATACGATTGGCGTCGCTCTTGTCAGTAGAGCCATACTTGGCTCGCCGGTGGCGATCCTGCCAGCTTTGCCCTATGTTAGCAGATAAACGGCGCTGGATATGACGTGTTGCGTAGATTAATCATGATCCCTTACCGACGGAGTGGGTTCTTGGCATATTTGTGGCTCGCCCTATTATTGCAACTATCTGGATCATTCGTGATAAGCAATAACCTTCTGAATAGGCTACCGAGTTTGATCATTGTTCTCCCTTAGTTTCTTAGCAATTACGCGAACGCCAGTAGTGGAATCAACCGGAATTGAGTATAGTTCATGCCAACCGAAGCTGGACTCCCCGTCTTATATTGACTATCACTAGCCAATCCCGGTTCCAGACGGCCTTCTTGGTCGTAGGACTTCCGACTGTCGTATAATGGCAGGTGTGGTGCGTGTATAGTGTAAAAACCACAAGCTGGAACCTAAGCATAACTGGCAATGACCTTGTAGGATGTGGCCAAGGCAGACTTGACCTACCTCAAGAGGCTATCTACCTATCTACCAAATTACTCAACCTTATAAGTGCCCGGCTGCACCCTCTTTGGCCACCTTCAAGCTGCTGATGTGGGTTATCACGTAGACACCTACCTATGCTATAGGTCCTAACAAACCTAACCCCTGCCCAGGTACGGTATCTTGGGTGCTTCAATGGGGTGTTCTTGGTTTTTAGAAGCGCTCCCCATGATACCTAGGTAGGTAGATATTCTTGAACCACACCGGGATTTGGGGGCCGAAATACATAGCCCGCCATGATACACTAGGACTTGCTGGAAGTAAACTGGGTCTTATTGGCTGGCTGATTAATGGGTCGGTCGACCCGAGTTATGCCATGCCCAGGCACGCATGTGCATCATTAAGGTCCTGAAGTGGGAAGAAAGGGGCACAAGGCCTTGAATAAAGCCTTGCGAATCGTTAATATTATATTTTCACCCTTATTTTCGAATGTTATGTGGCGGCTTCTCTCCGTTCTAGACCGGCCTACAAGATCGCCGGCTGATTTATTATTCAGGCTCGGGCTTACTCTCTATTACACAACGGTTCTCGCATTTTATTTGCTAATCGAGTCAGAGGGGAGCGGGCTTCTTGGGGGTGGCTCATCGTACACGGTAGTGCTCCGCATTAAGTTGTTCCGGGTTTGGGAATTTAGGTCTACTTACCCTTATTAGACAGACTCACTATCGACACTTAACTTAACCCTCGACTCTTTAGTATAACGAGCAGGGGCCTTCTATTGACTGAAATTTTATTCGCATAGGGTTTTTAAACGAGTGAGATTATTCATTAAGGGGAATAGTTGCACACTCATCAAGGCTGCTGCTCGTGTTTAATCTCATGCTACAAGCAATCAGGCGTAGGTAGAAGCTAACATATATAAACCGGGAAGTTAATATAGACCTGTAGAGTATCAATGCGGGATCGTCTCTAAACTGTCCTAAGGGACACATAACCATGGAATTTGCCCGGCGCGCCCATTGGCATCAGCTCCCAGGAACAGAGGAAGAGCTTTTTGTATAGCCACCAAACGAAATAACGCCCTAAACGCGTATGTCCACCGAACGCGTTCCCATGGAACGCCAAGCGCCTGCGTGTAAAAATATAAATACAATGTACTACTTTATTGCATCGTACGGCCGACTTCCTCCGGAAATTCGGGCCCCCCCGGACCTTTCGAAGATACCCTCTCGTGATATACATGAGCCGGGCTGATTTCTCTCCCTCACATCGTGATAGACCGGTACCTATCTTGGTTTCTAGAACGAGAGGTTCACTCCCCGTTTCCTCTCCTCTTCACCCGCACTAATTCGGCGGCGAGCTCGTTATTTTGTCGTTCGCTATCCTGTATTCTCTGTCTGGCTGCGGCTCGATCCATGTGTCTGGCCTCCCTTTCTTGCTTGAGCTTATACTCGAGCTCTCGCAGCCTAAACATCCACCGATTGTCGTCACCGCTCTTTCCAGAAGGGCTCTCGCCGGTGGAAGTGCCGAGTCGCTCCAGCTCGGCGGCACCCATATTAGAGGCGCTCCGAGACATGCTGCTGGCTCTCTTGGTGGACGAGGCGGTCGGCTCTAGGTGAGCCGTCTTGCTGCGGGGAATTTTCGAATCTCGGCGATGCGGGCCCGTTGGAACGGATGGGGACGGGCTGCCTCCGTCGATAAGGTCTTCGTGTGAGCCGTTGCTACTAGCCTTCTTAGACCCTGTCCATCCGACCCCGCGGGTGCGTGCGTCGTTGGCGCGCTGGAGAGTCGCATTCTCGATCTTGAGAGCCCGGTAAGCAGTTTCTAATTGCGATATTTTGGCTTGCGCGTCGAAGTTGCCGGTAGCGATACCGGTACGGACGATGGTCTCGAGGCGCTCAAGTTTCTTGGACTTCGCTTCGAGGCTGCTTTCCAGGGACTGGTACTCTTTCCAGAGCTCGCGCTCGACTGATTTAATGCGCGACTGGAAGTTCCCTATTATGGTTTCGATTGTCTTGACGGCGCCCATCAAGTTCTTAGCGAAACCGGGGAGCATCGTAGACACGGACTCCAGTGAGGGAAGAGCGCGGCCGTTGATCAGACTATTGTCATGGGCCCAATCGGTGCCGCAGAGGGCCGAGAGGCGCGTCCACAGTAACAATAGAAGATTATTGCGCTCGTTCAGCTGTTCCTTAAACGAAGCTTCAAGCTGTGCTATCTTCTTCTTATCCGCGGCACGACTTGTCTCGAGCTCCAGGATACGTGAATCCTGGCTCGTGACCGTCCGCGATACGTGCTGGTGGGTACGCTGGAATGTCTCAAACTGGTTCTTAGTGTTGCGATGGGCCTGACGTTCTTTTTCAAGCATCTCGGCTAATCTCCGAGACTCCAGGCCGTGGGACTCGAGGAGAGCGTCGCGCTGTTTAATGATGCGGTCCTTCTCGAGCAAGGAGTTCTTCGAACTGTCGAGCTCGCGGACTGTATTTTCGAGTTCTCTCTGTAGTTTGGCGATAGACTGTCGGACAGTTAATTAGCTAGGTGTCTTAAACGGCCACTTTGGATGAAGGGTAACGCACCTTAAGAAGGCTTGATCTAGTTCCATTCAAGTCTCCCAAAGCTTCCCGTAGATTGTTCTCTAGCTCCATGAGCCTCTCTTTCCATTCGGTGGCCTCTACCTCTCTACTCGTTAGGCTCTTGCGGAGTCGCCGAGCTTCGTCCTTGGCGGTGGAAACCTCGCGATTAAGCTCGTTGACGAATTGCTGCACCTCTTCTTTCTCGCGACTGGCCACAATTTCTCGCTGCTTCCGCTCGTTAGCGAGGCGTTGCTCTAATTCCTTAGTGCGATCACGCTCCTCTCTAAGACCTTGCTCGGCATTAGCGAGCGCCGCCTCGAGGTCGCCTATTCGGATCTTGTCCGCTTCTTGCTCCTCGCGCAAAAATGCGATCTCGCCCTGACTGGATTCCTGCTGAACACCAAGACGCTGCGCCTTGTCGTTCGACTCAAGAAGTTTGGCCTCGAGGTCCTCGGATTCTTTATTTGATTCAGCAAGCTCTTGCTCAAGCTGCTCTATTCTCCTGAGCTTCTTTTCTTGCTCGTCCTCGAGTCTCACCAACGCCTCACTCATTTGACGCATCTCTTCCTGAAGAGCGTCAAAATTTTCCGATCGGTCTTGCAGTTCGATCTGCAACCGCTGTATCTCTTCGGTCTTCTGGTCGCTTTCAGCCTCCAAGGAATCTATCTCTTCCTGAGCTTCCTTTCGTAGGATATCGAATTCGGCTTGAAGATCCGAGTGCTCCTGGAGCACTTCATCTCGTTCCCCTTGAATCTGTATCATATCGCTCGTCGTGTTCTGAAGTTCCTCTTCAAGAGCGGCATTATGCTCTTCGATTTGCCTCTTGGCCTCGTTGCAATTGTCCAACTCCTGCATGCATGTCTGAAGTTCGCGTTGGAGTTCTTGTTTTTCAAACTTGAGCTCATTAATCTTGTCTCGGTGTTCGGCAAGCTTATTCTCTAGCTCTTCGCGGTCGGGGTCTTCCTCAATTGTCATCGTGAGCCTCGTCCGGCCGCTGCCGCGAGAAGCCGATCGTTCGTGACCGCCTGCGCGTGACGCCGATCGGTCGAGTAGACTATCGATAGTCGACGGGGCCGGGCCTCCGCGTCGTTGCGCCAACTTAAGGTCTTCAATTTCTTGATATAGCCTTTCCTTCTCACGATTGCGGGAGGTGAGCATGGAAGTCTGGGCACCAACTTCCCTTCGCAGTTCAGCATTCTCATGGCGCAATTGCTCGCTTTCTCGGCGGAGTTCTTCCACGAGGGTCGCCGACTGGCTTGAAACACTGGTGGGATCGATCTCCCCGGACAGACCAGATACAGGCCGCGACCTAGAGGGCGATGTTGGCCTAGCTTTCCGCGTAATATTGTAGATGTTGGTAGTATGGTGCATGCCGCCGGGGGTAGGTGCCGCGCCATTCATTTCTTGTTTGAGTCGGAAGATCTCGTCTCGCAACCTCCGATTGTCGTCGTCTGCTTGCTCGCGACGAGCCGTTTCTTGTTCGAGGAGGTCCTTGTATACGTCAGCCTCCTCCTGGCGACCGAGGCTATCGCCAACACGCTCGCCAGCGCGGTCTCCCATGGACTTGACAGTTTCGGCCAGTTTCCTCTTCTCGGCTTGGCTGGCCATATTCTCGTTTCTAAGTCGCTCGATCTCGGTCACATACTCCTCAACTCGTTCCCTCAAATATATTAGCTCCTCCTCCCGTTCTTGCGCATCGGCATCGAAGGCCGGCGTCGCTGCTCCATCCGAGGAATATCCGCTTCTTGCGGTGCTAGGACGGTCTTCCTCGTCGCGAAGTCGCTTCTCTAGCTCTTTTACTCGCCGCCTAAGGATCTTGTTGTCCCGCTGGATAACGGCCAATGAAGTCCTAAGCTCGACATTCTCCGAGATCATTTCCTTAACACCTTCTTCGGAAAGTTTGTCTAAGCGATCAGAAAGGAACATAACCTTGAGCTTAAGATCAAAGTTCTCCTTAGACAAGCGCTCAATGGTACTAGATTGTTCCTTGAGTGTTAGATTCTTACCGCTCCGAGCGGCGGTGCTAGTATTCGCGGGAGTATAGTTGGACACCTTCCTATAAGGCTGGTGGATCGGCGTTATCAGGCCGCCCTTAGTCTTGTACTCATTGGCTAGAGACTCCGGTACTTCGACGTTGCGGACGTGTCTGGCAATGACGGTATCGGTGGGTGCTACAATAGGGCCCTTCTTTGCTTTCGGAGTCGCAAGAGCATCGCCGCGGCGGTCGGGGATAGGGCTTTCAACCTCCTCCAAAGGTTCTAGAGGGTCTGGTCGAATTGGATCCGGGACCTCGTCAAAACCCGAGGCCATGCTACCGATACTTACGGAGCGAGATAAGGTGTTGCTGACACTTCGCGTTAAGCCGAATGCTGGTAAAGCGCCTCCAGATTGAAGTGCGTAGTCGGCACCCAGTCCGACGGTAGCATCGCTGTCGATATCATCATCGCCTAGGAAGGAAGAAGTAGAAGAGCGCTGGCTCGCGTTCCTACTGCGAAGATACTTGGGTCGCTTTTCGACTGTGAGAGACTCCCCCGACACGTTCCCAGTGTCAGAAGGGGGTTTTCTCAAGTCCTGGCCAGAAGTCTGCTGATGAAGAGCACTGACTTCAGCGGGGAATTGGCCATCTGCGGGCGCGACTGAGTCTGGATTGTTGTGGGGTGAAGCGTCGGGCTCATCAGTCTCACTCACTGCATACTCATCAGTGTGTTTACTAGCCACGGATATAGCTCTCGATACAGAACGAGCCGCAGCGGCCGTTGCGGGAGAGGATAAATTTTCTAGGGAGGAGGTAGTATTGCCGACGTCGACGGCATTTTGGTCATCGGGCGGACGCTGAGAGGAAGAACTAGACTTCGCTGTCGCGTTTCTTATCGCGTCGAGATTGTTCTTGTCACGGTTTGAGTCAGCGCGGCTGGCGGAATGCGATTCCGATTGAGCACCCGAATCAGCGGGCCGGGAGGGTTGAAAGGCTGTGCCGGATGCGGGCGTAGCCTCGGAGGGTGATGGCGATAAGGGTGTGGGCAAAGGCGCGGGCGTGTGAGGTTGCTTCTTCGCGCCATCAAATAAAAACGTGTCGTCGATGCCATTATCGGGGCTGGTGACTTGAATTGGTGATAGCGGAGGGAGGAAGCTGGACTCGACATCTTCTAGGTGAGCTCTGACTTGTTGCTCTTCGGTGACGGAATCGAGATGCTTGTCGTCATGGTCGAGACGGGTGGTTTCGACGAAGCTGCTGTCATCCGGCGGCGTGCGAAGGTGCACCAAAGGAAGATCTTCCTTCTTCGACGAGGGGGTATCGACGGTCGTGGCGGTAGGATTGTCGGCGGTGGGATTGGAAGATGCTCCGGCCGCGTCGACGGAGCTCCGGCCAATACGACTATCGTCTTCAGCCATGGTTTCGGCGACTAGAATTGGACTGGGATTCGGCGTTAGGTGGGCTCATCCAAATCCAGATTTGAATCTAATAGCGGTACCATCGACCTATTGACCTAGCGACCTAGCGACCTAGGAATAGGTAAAATGGGGATATGTAATATTGTATTTGTGGTTGGCCGACGCTCTCGGCAGACTATGCAGGGACGGCGCGCCAGCGACGCGAAGCAATGTCATATGGCTAGGGCCGGTGAGCGCGGGATTGTCGCGGGATTGTATGGATAATACGTAGTCGAGGTGAAAAAAGAGATGCGAATGTCGATAAAGATGACGGGCTCGGCCAGGATTGACAATCAGAAACTGTGAGACCGAAGTCTTCTGATAACGATAAGTTAGCCTAAATTTAGAAGGGCCCTACCGCTGTCGCTAGAAGGTTTACTTCTTCACTATTCATTGGCGATGAAATAATATGCAGAGGTACGATGTCAAAATAAGAAGAAAACGCGGCAAAGTGTTAAACTTGACGGTCTCAATAATTGTTACGGATGTTTTTTTTTTTTCTTCTTTCCTCTCCCTTCTCCCTTCTCCTTCCCCCTTCTTTACCTTTGAATTAGACTTAATGCTCAGAAGTCACGCTCGGTCCCCTGGTGCCATGGCAAGTCTGTCCTGGTCAGTTATCTTAGCGCTCCAGTACGTAGAATTGAACCCCCTGCCGCAGCGTTGCTAGGACACCAAAACGGGAGGACCCATCTTCTTTCCGCAATACCTAGGTACCTATACACTCGGAAACTGCCAGGACCGTGATATCTGCTGAACGGCGAAGATTCAATATTCTAGATGTCATACTTAGGTAGGTATAGCGGCTAGTGTGCTAAGTAGGTCCTAGGCATCAGGTAGCTTAGACAAAATTGATCAATGTTAACTGCCGTAAAGAGGTAGGTACTGATCTAAAGTCTCAGAATGGAGCGGGTTACCCGAGTACCATATTTCACTGGATATAGGTACGAGCCGGTATCTCTAATTTTTATGGGTTACATAGGTAGGTACCTACGCAGGAGATAGGCACCTAATATTCATTATTATTGGCTACCAACGCGTTAAAAGATAGGGACCTTTTAGCATCTCGGGCGCCCAGAGAAGCTTGCTATGTGGGTACCTTAGGTACCTACTCAGACATCTTAGATCTCGCACAGGATAAGGAAGAATAGGTACCTTCATGTATTTATCGGAAGGGGGATATACTCAAGTACCTAGGTACCTAGGCTGCTAGGTTGCTGGCTTCCATTGATTGCCTAGATTAGTAAGTGGGGTTCATAGGTGGGTATACCTACCCATATGGTGGTGGTATGTGCACAGTGACAAGATATATGGGTGGTACTTAATCCCTCTTGTCGCAACACATCAAAGCTACCTACCTACATACCGTATTCAATTTCTCCACCACTGCGCGCACATATAAAATATCTCCATCAAATATATACCCCCTCTAGGGAGGTATTAGCGAAGATAAAGGTTGCGAATAAAGACTGCGACGGCCAACACCCATCTTACCCCACTTACTTCAGCCACCTGCCCGCCCGGTGGTTCAGGACCTACGAGATATCCCGACTCCGTTCCGACTCGGTATACGTAGGTCCTGTCTCATCGAGCTTGGAGATGAGGTGGGCGTCTTGGCTATTCCTCGTGGAGGCAAGTTATCACAGTTCATACCTTGGGAAAGCTGTATTAATTTCTACCTATAGGATTATATTGTCCAAAAGGTATCTTACCATCGTGAACCGTCGTGATTCCCATCCTAATACCCATCGTCTCCTAGCTCCTACGATCCCCAACGTTCCAACGAGGCGTACGACACATCCATCGGACCATCCACGAACGTCGATTTGGGCGGGATCCGAACGAGCCACTACGAGAGGGAGAGGCTACCCGTACGTGCTGCTACTCCGGGTAAGGGGAGTGCGAAATCTAATAGGATATGATTAGGGCACCCTACCAACTCTAGATTCAACGAGTTCCTATCACATTTTGCCGACGAACTTCGGAACCAGGCCCGCGGTAGGACGAATCGCCAAAAGAAATAACCATCTCCGGGGATGGAATTTGAATGCTTTAAGACGAACGTCCCGAATATTCCCCTCTGAATGAGCGGCGTGGAACCGCTCCGACCCCCAAATTTTGAGGGCCTTTCCGCCGCTCGCCGTCTCCGGAATACAAGAGTACGATTCTAGTGTCCAAGTTCGTGGATCCGGTACCTGCTGCGGAGGCGGATGGTAGCGGTCCCGAGTTAGATCGCCATCACCCGGACTAGCTATGCCGTCCTCGCCGAAACCTACAGCCCATGTTACATCCAGATCCAGAATGCGAACTCCCGAGCCATTATCGTCGCCAATTGTTTCGACGCCCTATCGATACGTACTTGACTGCCCACCTCCGCCGACCATACTGCCATCAAATCAGGGAATCCAGTTTCGCATTATAACGAACCGGGTACCAGTTAACCGTGAGAGGTGGGGACCTAATTTGTAAGTCGCCAAGATCTCGGCCGCTCTACGGGGGCCAGCCTCAAATAACCCGGGTGCGAGACCAGTTCTTGGCGGAGGAAGTGGTCGACATTTAAGAAGAGGATCGCCTCGTTACTGAGCAAACGCGAGTAACTTCCGTGGTCAAGAGGCTTGGAAACGGCACCTAAAAGCTACTTTCTTAAAACATTTAGGCGACAGAGTGACATGAGTGCTTATTAAGTAAGAGTTGGGTACCCAGGTAGGTAGGTAGTCATGAAAAAGCACTATGGTTAACTCATATTTTCTCAGTCATCCTCAGCATGTCCTCCATTTCCCCCTCTTAATTATCCGTTGCACCAACGTCAGAGAGGAGGTGTACATGACAGGCTAGTAACAATGCTGCTTTGGAACGCCTGGCGCAAACTCTCAATGCTGCTATAGCAGCCGAGCGCACAAGTCACCAACGCACCGAGGAAGTAGAACATGTTGAATGCGTTGAAGATCGGTTTCTTCATAAACCCGCGTCTCCACCGCTTCCACCCATGATCTGTATAACTGTACGTGCCTGTTACTGGGTCGAATCGTTCCTCGCCCTCGATCATAGCATCCTTTTTAATCCAATATCCGACTGCTAGCCAAGCCGGGAATGTGTAAGTGAATGACAGGATAAAAAGAGCGCCGACCAGACCGACGATGTATGAGAATTGGGGGACTGCGGCCGCTATGATAAAGGCAACCGCCCAGTACACCGGGATGAGCGCAGCCCACCATAGCTTGCCCGTCTTGGTCGTCAAGTCCGGGAATCGCAGAAGCTCATGGAATACCTCGACGTACACAACTTTAAGGCCGATGTTGCTGTATAGAACTGCGGCGATGAGAGTACTAATCAAGCTCAAGATGTTTCCGGCCGTCTGCATACCGTAGGCCGCGATGCCCTGGACCGCTGGGTTGTATGTGTATTGACCCTGGTACGAATATACGAATATACCGAAAAGTATGTACATCCCATAGATGAATATCTCGGCGATTAGCAGGCTCTTCCAGAAATCCAAGGGGTGTCTACCCGATGTCAGCGCGGCTATCATAGAATCGAGCCACTGCCCGATGCTCGTCGAAAAGGTACCTCATCTCGGCTAAGAGAGCAGCAAACAGCAGAGCCCCCCCGTATGCGTACACAGCTATGTTTAAGCCGTTCAGGGAAGCAATAAATCCCACGCCACCTGTAGCCAAGCCCGGCGGAGGTGTTCCAGCAAACGTTCGAATAGGCATACCCGGAGGCAAGCCGAAACTTGCCTCTACCGCGGCGTAGTTCGGGCCATATACCACGGATGCCATACTATGCCGACTAGTCAGTAAAAGCAAACACACTGTTATCGGAGACAGTATCATACTTACCATAGCAATACAAGCGCTATAGTCAGCCAAACGGAGAGGTTGGCAAGCCAACCAAGCCTCTGGAGAGTTCTGATTTGTCCCAAGACAAAGCCAGCGGCCATGAATATCAACATGCACGCCACGAAGCAAAGCCCTAAGCCGTCTTCGGACGAGCCGCGGCTGATCTGCGAGATGCTCTGCCCGTTACTAAGAATGAGAACTGATACGGTTAGTAGCATTTGAAGAGCTTGCGCCACATTGACAAAGTGACGAGCCCAGGAACCAAACATGCGGAGGAAGAAGTCGCCGTACCCCCTGATAGGGAACTCATTCGAGTCTAACCCGCAGAAGACTTTCCACAGGATCCATCCAGAGCTGGTAGGACGAGCCGTTAGACTCAGTGAACGACGACAGGTTATGGCATAGTCTAGACTCACTAGTACGACATGACACCGAAGACGGTATACAACGCAACGCCTGGGCCGTATCCCATCTGCGCAAATGCCCAGCTAGACGAAACTCAGCTGTAATTCTCACTGTGAGATAGCGCGGTAACTCACGGGGCCCCCATTGGACCCAGTATGTCGGTCGTAATGAGGTAAAAGACAGTTCCCCAACTCGCTGTTCTCAACGCTCGATTAGCAGTTCGGCGTTGCGCTTCCGTAACCCTGTGGCTGTCGACACTATCATTATTCGCAATTCGAGGCGCACCGTTGCGACGCCCCTTTTCGTCTATTTCCTTGGTGGAGAGCGAGCTGGTTATCTGGGTAGATGTTTGTCGCTCTGTTTGGCCCTTGGAGAACCTCCCTTTGATCACATTCACGAGCGTTCGTGGGCCACGAGCAGTTATATAGCAGGCATTGGCCTCCCTCTCCTCTGCACGAGTGATCGTGGCATAGTACATATATTCTTCGAAGCTAACTGCTCGGTCTTCAATACGCCCTATACGTGGTACGTCGGTTGCCGTGTTCTCCGCCTGAAAAGTAGTTTTTTGAGGATCACCGTTGCCATAGACGAAGTTCGCTACGGGTAAGTCGGCCATTCTAGCTATAAATAGGTGTCTTAAGCACCTAGAGATAGTCAAAAGGACACGAGCTACGACGAGGGAAACGGGCTTGACGAAATTCCGGCGCAAGCGGCTCACGTCTACTATATCACTTAGAGCAGTCCTCGAGAAAACGAAAATGGCAACGTAGGAACTGTCTTATCTAGATGCTACATATAGCATATATATTATCAAATGCTCCAGGCTACTTCTGTAGTTACATAGAACGACGTAATGCATGAGTTAATTTTTGGTAGTATTGTATAGCGACCGATAATGTGATTGATAGACTCGTCCTGACATCCGCAACACTTCCCTATTGGTTCCCTGCATCTTTTTATCTCGAGTGACGATTCGGCTATGGTACCTAGGTTAGACGAGATTTGTTGTAGTGTTACCATTGAGAATTCCAAATCCCAACTACGAAATTGAAATAACGAAACAGCCGGAAGGTATTGGACTCATAATACCCCCGGTTTCCCCCTGGGATTACTACGCATTTACTCAAGATACGGGCAACTTGCTGCGGGAATCCTGGAGAATATCCCCCATCTAGCAATTGTCTAAGGCCCCAATTATCAGCCGACTATATTTTATGAGGTAGGTAACCAGAGGAAATAAAAAGGGCTTAGGGACTTTTACAATAATTGACAGTGAGCGTCTCTCTTACTGGCCTATCGCGATATGTAGAAAACGCCATGGGCGGGGGCAGAAGTATTGTACATGCACACCATCTACTTTAGGTAGCTAACCCCCCTTCCTGATAACGCGAAGCGGCCGATTTCGATCTCTAGTGAGACCTTCTGCTTCCATGGGGCGGACACGTTGATGATGGGGAAGACATTGCCGATTTCTAAGTTCTCAGGATCTAACCAAGACCTGTATATATTTATGCACCCGCATATACCGGCCTGTAGGCGTGGATACTGCTAAATGCACTTTTGACTATATGACGATTATTCGCAACTCACAAGTTCGGTCTCCATATGTAGGCTGGTCGAGGCTCCGTGTTTAAACTTGGTACTGGGCAAGTTATAAGTTATACATATGCGGTCTCATCTAGAATCCTAGTATCTTGTTCGCTATCAGAGTTACGTTCTTCGCTCCACTGGGGTCCGTTGGACCTGGAACGGGTAGCTTTCCAAATCCAAAAGCACGTAGTCCCTGGGCGGTAGTATACGAATGAAGGTGCGATTCCGTCTGTCTATTGACGTGATCGGCCTCGCCTCGCCCACCGGGAAAGTCCGGTCCAGGGGTCCCGTCCAAGAAAGCGCTTCTTTGCCTTGCGAGATACCTGGCGTTCGCCTCGGTCACCGGACATACGGGAATGTAGAGTACGCTCGAATCCGAGCTACCGTTATGTACCTTGTCAACAGCGTGGATTGCTGAATGATCAGGCAGTCTATTAGTTTTTGGATCGCCGCAAAGATGATAGGTTTTCCACTTACTATCGCAATGCCATACCACATAATCACCCGGCTTGATATGTGGCACATGCACCATGGTGCTGTCTAGTTCTAAGTGTGGATGGAGAGTCGTATTTAGCTCTTGCCCATGTCCCGGAGTTGCTCCATGCAGTTCGCTTGTCATTTCGCGGCCAGCATATTCCCAATTATCAGCGGCGAGATACTCGCGGGGAGATGCTTGGTCGACGCCTTTGATGGGTCGAAAGAAGGGGCGGAGTAGAAAGTACGCCGTCGAACGCTTGAGGTCTGGGCGGACCGTTAGGGTCCCCTCAAATGGCTTCGTGTCGCTCATACTTAGCCAGCCTTGAAACATACGGAACATCGTACAAGCGCCCAATCCGTTGTAATTATCTATGACGGCTGACACGCGCGTACTTGCATCCCACGGGTCGTACTCTTCCCACGAGCCTTCGAATATCTTATTATAAACTCCCCCACGACCGTAGCCGTGCAACTCCCACCTCTCGACGCTACCTCCATCAACGTGGGGACCCAGAGCAAAAGTCGTATCACCCGGCTGCCTGATACGAAGGCGATCAGCGTACGCCAAGGGCTGAGACATTGATATGTTGCTTTCGGGGTCGGATGTGCGCCATAAGTTCATGAGCGCCGTCTGGGCTCGTAATAGGCTAGGGTGCGTCCTAGCGCGGAGCTGAGGTGCAGACCAATATAATTCATAGACCTGTGGGTTGTCGGGTGGGAAGGCTGGGCTCGGGTCAGATAGAGGTTGCGTTTTGTCATTTCTATATTGGTACCTACCTTTTGTTTGGGGATTTTGCCTCACATACTCCTCGATCTCGCCCTTGAATAAGCGAGCCTCGTGTTCTGGAAGCACTCCCCTGATAACGGCAGCGCCTCGTTTCTCGAGTTCGCCGCGGAGCTTATTGAGATCCCCGTCTAAGTCCTGGAAGTTGAGACTGGGAATGATACGAGGACCTTCTTCGGCGATGATTTTATTCTCATGCTCAAGTTCAACAAGGAGCCTGTTCCAGCTATCAACTATACGGTCTTCACGATTTCTGATCAGGGCCTTCTTAAGTTCAAGGAACCGTTGGGGAAGGGGTGGTCTCGCGATCCCAGACAACGATACAAAGGAATCGGAAATATTACCCTCCCGCTTACTCTGCGCGTAGGCGGCGGTCGTCATAATCGATCGCAGGCGGCAAGCGCTTCTCGATATAGGCTTTGAAATAATGCGCATTGTGAGAGTGGGTGGGTAGATAGTATACTACAAAGCAAGTATTCGATAAACTTACACGCACAAGGGGACGGGGACGGGACGGACGAAGAAGGGGAAATCTACCGTCTAGCAACCTACATGTAGGCGACGTAATATACAATACCTGTACATAACCTACTTACTTACATACCTGCCTACATAAAGCGCTACGTGCCTGGGTAGTTTGAATATCGGACGTATTTTCGAGTCTCTTCCACCTCAGTGGGAAGTCGGAATTTCCTGTTCGGGGTCCGTGATAGCAGCGAGGCGATTCCAGCGTCGGGATAACATGGCTTAGACTAAAAGGGAGAGCACCCTAGTTGAGTTATATCGAACAGCCGAACCTTGCCTTACTCATATGATGTGCGGACCGAGGTAGGGAGTACAATACGTAGGTGGTGTAGGTAAGTTATTAGTTGACTATTACGGCATCGGTCTTCGTGTTCGCCTTCTGTTGTTATAACTTGGGCACGGTCCCGGCGTGCGGTATGGAAGCTAGGTTCTTGGGCGGGGCTTCTCTGGCGGTTCCTTTTAATTGATAGTCGGAGTTACTAAATTGGGTTAGTCCGCCTTCATCTGTTTCCCTCTTCCTCTCACTCTCCTCTTTTCCTTCCTCATTACATATTCCCACGGCAGCATTGGCGTAGTTCCTGCCGCTGTTACGATTGCAAGTTTTGTACTTTACGCATATCCGTGTTGCGAATATCATTTACCGAGTTCTATGTATCAATAGCGATGTGTGCGAGAACTGAGGAAGCATCGGTCGATCCCCCTTAAAGTCGCCTTATCGGCGATCCCGGTCCACCTATTGCTGCCACTTCTCTAGAACTACCTTCTTGAGCATGCTACGCTAGGATACCCCCTATTTTCCGAAGCTAATATTACCGAAAAGGGGGAAGAGAGAAAAAAAAAAAGAAAGAAAAAAGAAAACCCAGGCGTCGGAGTTGACGTTTCCGGGTTCTTGCCGCTATTCGTTGTCATGGTTAGATTTATCGAGTCCGATTCGACCGGTTTGCCCCTGAAACGGAAGCAGGTTGCCCAAGCTTGCTCCCGGTGCCGGCGCCGGAAAAAGAGATGTTCTCATAACTATGATTACCGCCATGCTGGTGGCCCACCTAATTTGATCCCAAGTTCTGGAGACGTGGAGACGGCGACTAACACTCCAACCGGCTGTTCAACTCCGCCACGGAGTGAGCTCGTTCTTGAGCGCAACGACCCCCATAATCCGGAAGGGCATACCTCTAGGTTCGTTGGCGATATGAGCCCCGAGGCTATCCTAATGGAAGCTACGAGCCTCTGCTCAACCCGCGACGTGTCGGTTCGAGGTGGCTTAGGTATATGGCAGCCCCGAGCGCTTGACTTAGCTCAGACGACGAGCACCAGTCCTCCGACCTCCCCGTCGCGACGGGCTGTTCAAGATATGCTCAAAAAATATGTGCGGAGCCATTGTCTCCCCTGCTGCCCACCACCGTCGGACTATGCTTTCCTCCGCCGCATCTACCTCGAGAAGCTAGATCCCATTTTTCCTATACTCGGCGATCATCTGATATCTCCCCCGCAGGACGAGATAGGAGGGAAGGTATTGCAGCAGATAATCAGTCTTGCGGCCGCCGCCGACCCTGGGGCCACTCATCATCTCCGTCTGAGCCTCAAGGGGCCCCTCCTTTCCAGGCATGAATTCTGCACCTTGCTATCAGATTCCGTCCAAACGATTGTTGATGCTGGGTTCATCACGGATCGTATCTTTCTAACTCGTGTTCTGGCAGCCTTGTCGCTATACGTGCAGCCTCGTAGCCCCGACGAAGCTGATTTGCCGGCATTCTTGAACGGTCGTGCGGTTCACCAAATGCATACTTTAGGGCTGCAGATGGCTTCGGAGGATAGTCATGCTAATAGCCAGGCCACCCGCACCCTCTTCTGTTGTCTCTGGGCGCTGGACCGCATTAATAGTGCATTTTACGGCCGGGCTTGCCTAATCCACGAATGGGACGTTGGATGGAATCTAGATGACTGTATTGCGGCACAGGCGCCGCTCTTCCGCCTATTTCTGATGATTATCGGCCTGATCGACAAGGTCATCGGCTTATACCGCCCCGGAAACAGACGAGACAAGGATTCTATAATCGAGCTGCCAATTTTTGAGCAGATGATACTCGATGCTGGAGCCGCTCGAGCTTCAAGCTCATGCCTAGGTAAGTAATCACAACGGTCCCTAGGTTGAAAGGAGGTTATATTTACGCCGAGTAAGCATCCCTCGAAATATTTTACCATTCAGTAGCCATACTCTCGAGTCAGTCCCCCTCCGAGGTCCGTTCGACTGCCCTACCGGCGCCAGCAACGAACAGTCGTCGGTCTCTAGCAGCTGACCGGATCACGTCAATTGTCGGACACGAATTTCTCGGGCAGTTATCATACCTTCCTATAATTCCATATGGCGTTTCTTTATCACTGAGTGTCTCGTATCGGAAAATGCGCCATAGTAACGTCCCGATGTTTAGGAGCAGGGGAAAGCAGTCCTTTATGGCCAATACCTCGCTGTTGAAGTCGATGGACGATACATTTTGGACTGCGAAAACTACGGTTGCGATGGCCGAACAGGTCCTCCAAGAGATGGACAAGGCCGTGGCATCGATAACACAAGAAACCGGTCTAGCGGACGCTTCAAAAAAGGGCGAGCCGGCGTCAAGAGATCGCGAACTATCTCCCTCGGGCGTTGGAGATGCTGTTTCCAACTACAATACCAATCAAGGAGATGCTGATTTATCTGTTAATGAGGATGTTCCGGACCTGGACGTATTCGGACATTTCGACCCGACGTTCGATCTAGGTGCCGTAGACGCCGCCCTCGAGGGAAACCTTGATATCGGAGCCTCTTCCAATTGGTTTGACTGGCAGCAGCTATGGGGGTAACCTTGCCAGCCTACTTTCTGCGCGTACCGTCAAAGCGAAATGCCCGTCATGTCCCGAATATTTGATAGGAGTTACCTAGTCCAGCTCTTACGAGACGATTATAACCGGATTAAAAGCCGTAAAAATGGGGTAGAAAGTTAGGTCTCTTTGATTTGATGCTCTTCCCCCTGAATGTTCCCTGACAAACGTGGAGAACATGATACGACGGACCCCGCATCATCCCCGGTCCTCTTAGAGTACCTAGAGTACGGAGGTGTTCCTTGAGGCATTATAGAATTTATAACGAATCCTAGCCCGTTACCTAAAGTTAACATCCTCGTAAAGCTTGGAACAAGGCCCGAGGGTACGGCTCCAGCTCTCACTCAAACGATATTCAAACGCTTTATTCCAAGGGACTCCATATGAAACGCCATCGTATCGGACTTGAGTTCCTCGATTCGAACCCCCCCGGTAAAAATGGCGACACCGGCGACGACGACAATTATAAGCCTCACGCAGATCGCTAAAATGATTGACCATTCCCTATTGCATCCAGCCATGACCGATGACGAGATCCTCGCCGGCCTGGAGATGGCCAGAAAGCATAAAATCGCGGCTGTTTGTGTCAAACCGTACAGTGTTTCAGTGGCGAGGGACATTTTAGACGGCTCAGGAGTGCTTGTTTGCGCGGTCATTGGATTCCCCCACGGGAACAATACCACGGCCATCAAAGTTCTCGAAGCCGAGGATGCCGCCAAAAACGGAGCCCGCGAGATTGACATGGTTGTCAATGTGGGAAAAGTCCTCAGCGGCGATTGGGAATATGTTACCAACGAAATTCGCGCTGTCAACGATACTGTCGTTAAGTGTGGCGCCGCCCTCAAGGTCATATTTGAAAACGACTTTCTCCAGGATGAGCACATCGTACATTTATGCAGGATCTGCACCTTTCTGCCAGTATCCTTCGTCAAGACATCGACAGGTTTCGGGTTTATAAAGCAGCCCAATGGCTTCTATGCCTACGAGGGCGCCACTATACCGCATCTACGGCTGATGAAGGCTAACGTGGGGCCGAGCGTACAGATCAAAGCCGCCGGCGGGATTCGGACTCTAGACGAAGTTATAGAGGCTAGGTCGCTAGGCGTAGCTCGAATCGGGACTTCCGCAACCGCAACTATCATTGAAGAAGCGATTATTCGAGGCCTTAGCGCATCTGAGTCCAAAATTGATTTTAACGGCAAGGTTGAATAGCATTGAATCTATGGGCTAAACGACGATGCCCTTCACCTCGAATGTGCTTATCCGTGTACGCGTCGACCGGCCTATGTTCGCCCGGTTCGACGGCCTAGCGGTTCAGATACGTCGATCACGACGCACAATATCGAAAAAAAAAAAAAAAAAAAAAAAGAAAAACTCATAATAAATATATCCACGTATGAAGAACGCTACCCAATAATGTCACATTGCTAAAGTTGTGTATGGAAGGTAAGTATGTGAGTAGGCTCTTCACTTCGGAGGAACGAAGATACTGGTGTGCTCAGCTATGTTTTATTGTCCGCTGCTGTCTAACTGAAAATGGCCTGTAAGATAGGTCTAATGTTTAAGAGATGAGTAGAACTGCAAAATCCTAGCGTCAAATTCCAACGCCCGAATAGAACACAGCTATGAAACTCGCCCTCGCATCTCTCCATACGGACTCGCCTATACGCCATATCGCGCATAACCCTTACACTGGGGTAAACTCGAGCCCTTCCATTAGATGTGTCAAGTAGGTGAGTTTACCCAACGGCACACCCTTTAACCTTAGAATGCTATACAAGGTGACTAAATGGAAGTAGATTGTCGGCATCAAAAACTTTTGCACATCTACAGAACATTAGCAAGTCCATTGGCCGACGCCAAAGGCCGTACATAGGTAGGGAAGTAATGAGAAATAAGAATCGAATATGTAGAACGATATGGGCTTATGGGGGGGAGGGGGAATCGTCGTTTTCACATACTGTGACGTGCGTTAGCATAACTACTAAGATAAACGAAACACGACGGGAGGTAATAATCTCAAACTTACCAGTCTTCAGCTTTGCAATTAATCCCATTAGAACCAACCGTAAAAAGCATCGTTTTGGTCTCTTTCGAGTTGACGGTCTCGGGCTTGACATCCTTAGACTCTTTGAGGACATCAGCGATAAGGGTATAGCATTGTTCAAGAGTATACCCGTCCAACGACGTCGGCACCAATTCCCGATCTCCCAGATAGTGGAAGGCAATCCGGGCAAACATCGCTACGACCGCGACCTGCTTCGACATGGGATACATATCCGGGGCTAGGCGGGCATCCAAGAGGTCATTCATGGGCGTGCCATTGGCCTTGGAATACTTCTCGGCCTCCTTGAGAATAGTCTCCGCCGTCAGCACAGCCCTGACTAACACGGGTACAGTGGCTTCGTATAGGGATATCATGGTGTTTGTTTTTTTGGGGGGATTATAGAATATATCGCGAAACTTCAGGTCGAGGTTAGGAGTTCTCTTCAATGCGTGCGGCTCACTGTTCTTCATGCAATGCCAACGTTATCCTTTTATACGTCTCCAGAACACCCGCTCGGAAGTTCACGCTCTTCGATTTCCTGGCTGACACAGCCGAAGAACTGGGCCGCAATAGCAAAACAAAGTGACTGATACTAAGCCCCAAGGGCGCACCGCTTCTAGGGTAGTATTGGACAAGTAAAACCCCCCAGTACCCATGTCAGCAAGGCTGAGGATAGCGATAATAGCAAATAACAGGGCTCTACATCCAGATTGCTGTGTGATGCATAACGAATAGCCCACATGTGCGCGGGAATTCTGCAGTCAGCGAGCCCTGATACTAGGTATGTTACAGAAGCCATTTCTAATCCACGGCTTATTAATTACTCCGTTTAATAGTAGATTATTAATGGTACTAAGGTATTGATTCCATTTCATTTTTCACTGGATCACCGCATTTTCATGACGGCCTCTCAACGGATGAGCCTAATTCCGATCCAAAAATGCTGCTGGGGCCTCGGATTTATGGCGGAGTATAGCCAACAGTTTTCAAGCTTACTAATTGAGAGGGTAGATTACCATGTAGAATTTAAAAGGGCTCACTTGTACTTTAAATGAATGATATTGACTCGTAAGCGACGCAACTAGACTAAACTACCGTGACTTCCTATTGGTGTTCTGACCAGAAACACTGATCAACTCTCGCTCAATGTACTTTTATGGGGTAAAGATAGAAACCCCATGAGGTAAATGCGGACGTCTTGGACACGTAGCGACGTATGAGTATTCCCGTTACTAGTCCTTCGTAATCCAAAGCCAGATAACTGGCTTCTCTCCCGGGCGCCCCGTTCGAGTGCGATCCCAACCCAGATCCTTCAACGTCTTGCTCATAGCGTCCGTATCGTCACCCGAAAATGTGATCCCCCGATACCATTTTCCACCTCCTCCCTGGATGACCTCCGTGATCTTGTTCTTCTTCGGACAAGGGTTGAGGGCACCGAAGCCAGCTAGAAGCTCTGTCAGGGTCGTATTCACCGGGACGTGGTACGCGCCGAAATGCATCGACATGCCCTCTGGAAGTCGCCAAGGCGCGGTGGATGACTTGACGATGTGTAGCTTGGTGTGTTCAGGGGGGAAGAAATAGTTATAGCCCGGTTCGCAACCGACGCCACCAGTTGAATTGTTTAAATTCAGTGCCGGCGCGTCTAGATTGACGACCGGGTGCGGGTTGGGCAAACGAGATTCATGGCCAGGGAATACAGGGACTGGGTGGTTGAATCCGTTCTGAGGTACAACATAGACCGGAGACTGATTGTTCGGTCCGTGAACGACGCCTCCAGCTGCAATACCTGGGACGTTAAGAGGTCCTTGGTTGGTAATGTAGCGGTATCCGCCAGTGCCAGGTAAGACGACGCCTGGGATAACATTGCCGATAGGCGCGCCGGCGTTTGCACCCGGGTCTGAGCCGAACTGTGGGTGCCAACCGTTTCCGAATCCGCGGGTAGCCATCGTTGAGTAAATCGGGGCTCTATGTGAGTCGCTGGTGTGTAAATGAAAGCGATTTAAAGGCGGATGTACCAACGCTTCCCGTTGTGGGCCAGCGCCGTGATATTGGTGAGAGACGTTCTCCTCGTTACTGCTGCCGTCGGCGGTCGAAGTATCTATGGTGTATTAGCTATGAAATACGAAGTAAAAAAGCGGCGGAGAACTAATCCCAGTGCAAAGGAAAGTCCGGGTGTTTAGCAATAGGCGCCGCATGCGAATGCAGTGTGGATTGATAAGGTTGAAGTCACAAGAAAGATAGTAACTTACCCTCGCCGGTCGTGTCTGGTACGACTGATATTGAGGAGTCAAGGGACTCCGGGAAATCGGGGTTTGCGGCGTCCCTGCAACCGAGGAAAAGCTCGATATGCCAGAGTTCACGGTTGTTCGAGTCGTAGAACGAACCAAGGACGAGCCAAGCCCAGGAGCGTCTAGAGGAATGGAGCCAGAAGTGTTGTTTGATGACGAGCTTTGTAGCTGGGGAAGGTAGTTCGACTGGGGGTTGTTGAGAATCCAGCTTGAAAGAACGTCAGGACAGACATATAGTCGAAGGTTTAAATAGGGTGAGGTTCAGTGGTAAGTGAAAAACAAGAACAGTGGGAGATGTCCGGCACGCTGCTGCAGGGCTTTTTATTTTTTTTTTTTTTTAAGAAAAAACTGTGTATATCGACGGTTTAAGACAGCGTTATAGCGAATGGGAGTTGTGGGCGACGCCGTGTTTGCTTCTTCAACAGTACATCAAGCTGGTGAATGAGCTTCCAATGAGATACAACATACCCAGTCATTATAACTGGACGATTGAGTGGTTGACAACAACGTAGGGAGAGCATTGGCCAAGAAACCTGCGTTGGGTAGGAATCGAAACCACTGCCGCACGGACTAAGAGGAAGAAGCCTAGCGTGAATAGTCGAGTACTCTGGCCACCTGCTCAGTGATGCTACGCGTGAGTCGCATCGTACGACAAACGCTCTTATTGGGACGGAGGATGCTAGCCTATCGTCCTCGATGGTCCGTCCGAAAAACACCCACGTGCGAGACCAAATCCCAAACAAGACCTCGTTGGTGATCTGATACGAGTCACGGTTTCTGAATCAAGCAATAACCCGTCATATGTCATGACAGGGTCTAACAGTGTATCATCCGACAACAATTTGTTAGAAATACAGGGACAGAAAAACTGTTCAGTGGCGCCGCGGTGCGAACACAGTGGTGCGGGATAACGCCTAACTCAGACCGACCTGTGCTTCAAACTGTATGTAAGAATGGCGGAGTGGATCGGATTCGTCCAGTGACTAGAAGAAACCATAGGGTATAGCAAACCGCTGGCGCGTTTCTGCCAAGTGACACTGTGAATACCGGGAGAGCACCGTAGTCACTTACGAGGATGGATGATGGCCACGTGAAATCCCGTGGGTCTAGAGCTGTCGACGTAGGAGGCTAAGCGGTCCTGGCTCCGTAGTGCCGATACCGTCTCGCTCAGTCCGAAGAACTGGCCCTCAGAGTTAACATGGGTTCAGAACCTTCTCGTCAGAGGCTCGCGAAACCGTTGAAGCGACTTACGCCAACAGAGGAAAAGAAAATATGGTACTTACGGAACTTATGCTATAGCAGAAGCATAGCTAAGAACCTCGAGTCGTGGGTTTCTCTTCTCAGAGGCAGTCGTAAAACTTTTTACTTGGCAGGTAAGCATCGCGAAGCACGGGTAGGCTAAACAAACAGAAAATTCCGGTGTATGCCCGTGCCTATTCCCCGTTTCAGCCAGCTACGCCAATTTCTTCTTCAACCATTCGGACGGCGCCGCCTATCCTCCCTTCCTCAGCCTCATTCTTGACCCTCCGTCGCTTTTCAACCTCGGAAATAAGATCCCTAAGGTAAACCTCAGCCTGTACGGTTGCGCTATAGGCGATGGCGGTCCAGCTCCAAGCATTTATCTTCATCGGATCGGCACCAGCGGCTAACAGGGTGCGCAAGACAAGGAGGTTACCATTGCTGCTGGCGAAGTGCAAAGCAGTATTTCCATCGAGGTCGGCGTTCTGAACGGCGTTACGCGCCCCTTGTGGCGCATAGGTGAGGAGGATCTGTAGCACCGTATCGTGCCCCTCCATACTGGCCTCCATGATGGCGTCTCGGCCTCGGATGTCGCGCCTCAGAATGGAGGCCGGATCGTTTTCGGCAAGGAACAGGACGACTTCCGTGTGGCCCGCCGAGGCGGCAAGCATCAAGGCTGTTTGATGATCATCATTGAGAGCGGGTGTCGGAAGTTCGTGACCAAGGGCAACCAAGGTCTTGCAGACTTGGAGATGGCCAAGACTGGCAGCAAGGTGTAGGCTTGAGTTGGAAAGGCCGTTTGCTGAATGATCCGGGTTATGGATCAGGCCCGGATGGGTTCTTATGATTCGACGGACAAGCAAGGCATCGTTGCTCTGGACCGCTCGTCGCAGCCTCTTGGACGGTTCGATCCTAAGGTCCATCGTACACGTCAGCTTTTCGTAAGTGGATGTCGTGGGAGACGGGGAGGAGGGAGCATGCTAGAGTCACGATACAGGCTAAATTTCAAGGACTGACATGATACCGAGTCGGCGCCGGCGTATATGTCGGGCCAGCCTCGTAACAAACAGGACGGCTTCCGGTCTTAAGGAGATGTCACGAAGGTAATGATGTGTGGTAGCGTTGTATGGTTATTAGGCGTGGGCTCACGAAGAGAGAAAATAAATTACAAAAAGACTCTTCATCTCAGATGGGTTTATGGATCCCCCGACAGGTAAGTAGTTTCCAACTACCCGACCTCTCTGTGTGCTTACATCGACGTAGGTAGGTATATATAGGTAGGTAGGTAAGGTGAGTGGATATGTAGGAAATGTAGGTAGGGATGTAGTCGAGTCTGACGGTGCCCTCGTAATCGATCTTAGAGCTCCGCGAGGATGTGACTCTTATCTGTCTGATAAGGCCTGCTAGACAACATATGTGGTAGGTAGGTAGGAAGCCGGTTTCGTATCGCACTGTACACCCATGCCCCCGCTTTACCCCGCATATAGAGACGTATCAGCCCTATATACGCAGGTCTATAGATTCCGGTACCAGAAGATGGTAAGTACCTACCTAGGTTCTATCGCAACATGCACGAACGTCACTTATACGGAAGTCTAAAGAGGTACACCACCACTCATGCCACGGATACTCTTAGATGTATTCCTCACCCAGACTATATATTTCGTCTATGTACTACCATTTTATCTCCTTTTAGGAAAGCGAACCCACTAGCACCTAATTAGGAGTCCATCGACACCCCGGTTATAGCCATCCCCGTAGCCCGAGTGGACGGACGACCTATATAATCTTCACCTCATTCCCGTCTCGCTCCAGCTCCCAGCCGCGCTCCGCAATCATCCGAGGATCGGGATCCTCGGGCTTCACGCCCCCACCCTCTACAGTTAGCCGGAGCGAGTTTATGATTGCCGCCATCATTTACATACGATAGGGGTTATGTCTCGGTCAGCGGCTGATCAGCTTGTGGGGGCATGGCTTGGAAAATAACACCGGGACCCTCTTTCTTACTCGCGAATAGCTTTCCCGGAGCGTCGGGTCGCAACGCATGGGGGAACCGTTCGTCGTAGTACCCTTGAACCCGTAGCCACTACCATTGGTCGGTTGTAAAATGAGTGGTCTTTACCTTCCTACCGGCGGTCAAGTCTGTGCCGCTATATCTGTCATTTATGAGTGCGTTGGCTTCAAGTATAGAACACAATAGGACGTTCTGCTTGCTAGGTAACCCTCAATTTAATTATTCGCGGCTCAGGCTCAGGCGACGGATGGGCCGTCCGGCGAATATAACCCTTTATATCAATCGGTTAGCCTTCGGCAACGTTAATCTCGACGCGCGTCATCGAGAAGACCTCACTCCTGCAAGCGTCGCCGAACTTCTCTTCGTTCTGTGCAACCATAAAGTTCCGAGTTGCATACGTCCCTACCGGTACCTAATCTATGCGGTGATAGGTAATATAGGGCCGCGTTGTTTCGAAGCAGATCATTTAGTAAACTTAGACGAAGCAGAACGAGACTTCTATAGCTAATAATTACCTCAAGTAAATCGTCATGTCGAGTTATACGTTCGCCACGCATCGGTAAAATATTATTTCAATTTTTAATTAAATTCGAACTATAATAATAAAATCTCTCATATTTCGCTATTTATTTATATTTTTATAGTATTTTTAACCTTTAAAATTAAATGTTATAATTTTTATTATTTATTTACTTAGATATTAATAATCGTTTTATAATTTTTTAATAAATTTAATTATATTAAATTTAAAATTATAAATTTATATTAACGTATAAATATCGAAATAAACTTTAAATATACTCGAAAATTATAATATTATTTAAAATTTAAGTTATATATAATTTAAACCTTTATAATATAACGATAAAAAAGTATATCTATTATTATTATTGTTATTATTATTGTTATTATTATATGTAAGTCGATGTAAATAGGTACACAGGCGAACCCCCGCTACTTTTAAGATAGGTAGCGTTGAGTGGAATTACTTAGTGATTCTAACGAGTGTATCTAGGTAGGTTTAGGAAAGCGGGTTTCCCCGACCCACCTATCATGGTGATACCTATGTTATTACCATGGCGGTATATACCATCAAAGGATACGACGCGCCGGCCGTTGTATTCCGATATCACTTTTAGGAGAGTGGCTTCCGTAGGTAGGTAAATAGTTACGGATGCAATTCATGCCACACCACCCGTTTGACCCTTCAAAACGAATAAGTAGGTAGCTTTTAAGATTCGGGGACAACAATTCGAGCGGCTTAACTTTCGGCGTGTATGACGCGATAATTATTCGGTCTCTAACGGCTTCTTAAACTAAGATACCGCCGTTTATTTTAGACTACTGGAACCCATGGTAGATACCACGTTAGAATGATTATAAGGAAACTATTTACCTAATATGCTAGTAATATTCACTCATCCATGCAGGCGTAAGATGGTAGATATGTACCTAAGACGAAGCACGAAGGAAAGGAGGAAATCATCGGATTGTAGCGGCTTTCCTCAACAGGGCAAGATCGGCGCGGGATCCCACCGACTTTGTCGTGTGTGGAAGTTACAAGTGGGCGTAATGTCGGGGCTTGTGCATTGTTATGTTGTTGTATAGGCCGAAGCCGGTCACCGGCGCAATCTTCAAATGGCATATTACGTTACGCGGTAATGATGGCAAGTATATCATGCAGGCCATGTTGGAGGTTGGGGAACGTTTGGATTCGGATCGATTAGGATCTATACATAAGGTATGTATACTAAGATAGTTCTCTGAGTAGGTACCAATATAAGGGTAGGTATAGGTCCGTATAGAAATACGTGGAGCTAAAGATTCTCAAAGACATGACGGTGGCTTATTTAGGTAGGTCTAGGAGCACAGCTCTCCATGTGGTTATCCGGATTGATTAGATTATAATACGGTGCAGCTTCTAGACCATCGATAAGCGAAACTCAACCCCCACTATGCGGTACATGGCTTATCCTCTACAAGGTTTAGGAGTAGAACGTAAAGTACGATGAAAGAAAATAGCTCCGGCGTCATGTGCCGCTAAAAAAATCCCAGGAGATAGTGGACGGCGGGACTAACTTCTAACGAGTCCCTCGCCTCATATAATTTGATACTCCTGGTATGTTCACATCTACTGCCTGGGGTACTTAGGCAGAGTCCTTATATATCTAAAACCTGGTACCCGTTCAGTTGGCCTTACACTTGTATATTCATAGTCAGTCCTTCCGTCGGATAACCATCCGCCTACGCAACCGAACAAATCGTGGGAACCTCGAGGCCTCGTACCGCTTGTCTTCCTGTCCTCGTTTACGTTGTCCGAAGAAGAGGATAATCTGAAAGGGAGAGCTAGTAATAATGAATACGTCGATGGTTAAGTCAAAGTTTCTCTCCCATCCCGAGGACCTCGGTGTTGTGGCCGTTGGCTTCTCGGGTGGCCAGGTATGAATGAACCACTACCACCGCTACTCCTACCGTATGTCCCAGAATATCGAAGGGGAAAAAAAAGCTTACAATGGCCTCCGTTCCGTTTCCCTCCTGTAGTGCAAACCTGGAGTTGATGCTGCTCCCTCTGCTCTAATCGAGTCTGGACTGCTTACCCAACTACGAGAAGAGCTTAACTATAAACTTCACGGTCACGACACCGTGCACTCATATACCGATCTTGTCCCGCGCGATGATCCTCCCTTCCGCAATATGAAGAACCCTAAGGCCGTAAGCAACGTCACCCAGCGCCTCTGCGACCAAGTCTATGAGCATGCCAAAGAGGGGAGGATGGTCTTGACCCTGGGCGGCGACCATTCCATCGCCATTGGCACCATCGCCGGGACGGCTAAGGCGGTGCGCGAAAGGCTTGATCGCGAGATTGCGGTTATATGGGTGGATGCGCACGCCGACATCAATACGCCCGAGACGAGCGGTTCCGGCAACGTGCACGGGATGCCCGTGAGTTTCCTGACCGGGCTGGCCAAGGAAGAAAAGCCCGAGTATTTTGGCTGGCTGAAGCCTGAGCACCTAATCAACGTGAGGAAGCTCGTATACATCGGGCTTCGTGACGTGGACCCGGGCGAGAAGAGGATCCTTCGCGAGAATGGCATCAGGGCCTTCAGCATGTTTGACATAGATCGGTATTGAGCCTCTCTCTCTCTCTCTCTCTCTCTCTCTCTCTCTCCCTCTCCCTCTCCCTATCCTTGTTCGTCACCAATCTAAGCGCGTGCTAATGTTTGCTGGTGCGCTGCCGTAGGTATGGAATCGGTCGCGTTGTGGAAATGGCTTTGGCGCATATCGGCGCCGACACGCCCATTCACCTGTCGTTCGACGTCGATGCGCTCGACCCGATGTGGGCTCCTAGCACGGGCACGCCGGTCAGGGGAGGGCTGACGCTTCGTGAAGGCGACTACATCTGCGAAAGCGTACACCTGACGGGAAGCCTCGTGGCCGTGGATCTCGTCGAAGTTAACCCGAGCTTGGCACCAGAGGTCGAGTTAGGAGCGCACGAGACGGTTCGAGCGGGCTGTTCGTTGGTACGATGCGCTCTAGGAGAATCACTGCTATAAGTTGATTGTCTCGGGTAAGTAGGAGGGTTGATTAAGGTCGACTCGCACTACAATAAGTTTATTCTTTACGTTCCTGTCTTTTCTCTTTGGCAAGTAGTAGGGCAAACCAGTCGCTGAGGCGGCCGCTTGCCTAGGTACTGACCTGCCCGCCTATGTATGTATCCTAGCTGCGCGCATTTTCCAGGACAAATTGGGAATATTTCGAGGGATGTTACATAGACTAGACGGCGTCAACCCATAGAAAAGATAGCATCATAAATCACCACATCTGCCTATGCCGTCCCTGAAATGGGTACAAATTAGAAACTGATGATCCGGAGGCGGAGGGCATCGAATCATATAGATGGGAAACAAAATCCCGTGAGGTTGGGCAACATCTGGTGGTATATCATACATACATCTAGGTACTTACCTACCACAGCGGCAACCGGTGAGTGTAGACAACGGTTGTATATTCAAAAACGATTTCTTAATAACATAAATTTAGTTGGACGGCAATCGTTTTTCCTACGGCAACGATTTCTTATATAAAATGGAAATAATTCTCTAGTTTTTTTTTTTTTTTTTTTTTTTACGTTTTTTTTTTTTTTTTTTTTTTTTTACTACGGTTACGGAACGACTACATAATCACCTACCTAAGTACCTACCTACTTACCTACCTAAGTACCTAAAATACCTTACCTTATAAAGACTTAGAAACCTAGAAGGAAACCTAGAGACTTGGAGACTTGGAGACTTAGAGACCTGGAGACCTGGAGACCTGGAGACCTGGAGACCTGGAGACCTGGAGACCTGGAGACCTGGAGACCTGGAGACCTGGAGACCTGGACCTAAAAGGAGACCTGGAAGGAGACTTAGAAGGAGGAGACTTAGAAGGAGGAGACTTAGAAAAAGACTTAGAAATATCATGAAAGAAAGAAAAAAAAATTCGAACGTAAAATTAAAAAATAATTTCTTTATATATTATACTGTTACACAATATTTACGCGTCGTAATATTAAAAATAAAAATAAAAAAACGCGTAAAATAATAAGAAATCATTTCTTAAAAAATAACGTTTTTTTATAGCCAACGTTTTCTAGGTATACAATCGTTTTTCATTCCCATAATTTGCCGCTACGGTAGGTACCTACCTACCTGTACTCGGGAGGTCGGGGACCAGATCTTGGCAGCCTATACATACCTACCTAGGTACCTAGGTAATTACCAGGTACCTACACCTCCCCCGCCTTCTCAGTTTACCAGCCACCGTAGTTTCAAACCTCTAATTTTCTTTCCCCTCCGCGACGTTGTAGGCGCTAATTTAATGTCAAAGGAAAGCGTTACCATATATCCATATGTACCTACAATACCTACATAGGGGGTACCTAGGTAGGTAGTCCCTACGACGAAGGATGTAGATATCGAGGACAAGGTGTGATTCCCACATAGCAGGAGCATTGTGTGTGGTAGGCTAGGCTGGGTACCTGTTTATTCATAAGTAATAGATTGTGCCTATCCTCCACGTACTTCTGGATGACGACGAAGTGCGGCCGTTTTCTGATTTACACACACCACTTCAAAATCATTTCGAAATTACATGTATCACAACTTTGTTAGGTACAGTGCCTTACCCGCGCCAAACGTACCTCCCCATAAGCTTGGCTTGTAAGCACCGACCTACGCATACATAGGTACTTAAGTTAGCTAGAAGTTAGTAACCTGCGCCCATCACCCTAAGCCAACAGGGCAAGTGGCAGCCAGCCCACTACGTACTAATTACGCAGCTGAAAGAAATATTGGTCCCGCTCAATCCCAACTTCGATCCATATTCTCGGTGGCATACCGATAGAACACCCAGCGGCCCCCGGTGTCAGCCACCTAGGTATTACGAACGACATATGTACCTATGTATGTAGGTACGTATGTTATGTTGGTAGATAGCTAGGTAGCCGGCTGCATACCTACCGACGTACCGGCATACCGGCGTACCAGCGTACTAGCAAACCAGCATACACAATTCCGAGGTTTATATCTTTGCAACGCGACGACCTGACACCACAACCACGTATCCCGTTCCGCGCGAGCCTGTCTGACAGCGCATAATCCTAAAGCGGATGCGCCCACGGTCTCGCGGGGCTCCGGCACCTGCATCTGCGCAGAGAAAGAGACGATCCAATCAGCCTTCAACCCTCAACCCTCTCGTAGATCGATCGACCCCGTGAGAAGCAGCTCTGAGCTGGCAGCCGTTGTGGCTCTCGTTCGTCAGGCTTCTCTGAGTTAGGCGGCTCGGAGAAAAGAAAATCAATTTCCAAATACCCTAGCTAGCTAGCCAGCTACCTACCGACGTACCTAGGCACATATATGACAACGCTATCGATCCCATCAAGCTGTTAACCCTAAAAGCCGCCCTCGAGATCCAATCGTCTACCCATATAAGCTAGACTAATAACGTGTGGGAAACTAAAACTACACCTCTTCTCGCGACCTTTCTATAAGCAGCTGCTGGACGAGACGGGACTGGGGAAAGACGGGAAGCATCTGCAAGGGTATTGCATCGGTTCGACGGACAAGTTCAATTGCGGGATACGCAAGAATTGTTTTTCAACCCCCTTTTCGGCGGAAAAGACCCCGCCGCCGACAAGAGAAAATCCGCAGCATATCCATTCCGAACGCAGACGGACGGGCAAACAGCCGACTTCCACGTTACGAAATCCAATCGCGAGACGGAGCGGAACTTGAACGTAAATCACCACATCGGGGATAAAACGAACTCACTAATTCGATCGTACAATGGCCGCGTCGTTGGCGACGGGCTCCGGGTCGCTCGTCTACGATCGCCGGGTAGCCCCCATCCACCGGTACCATTGGCCTGCTATCCAGCTTAATGTGTGGATGCTCGTCATGCTCGCGGCTTCATGCTGCATTATCGGAGTCTTCGCCACGTTCGTCGGCGTCCAACAACATCTAGAGCTCTACATACCTTGGTGAGTGAGCCTGCTACCCGTCCCCCTTTGCCCAAGTGTCTATCCGGCTTCTAATCTGTATTCGCCCTCTCCAGGTACTTCCCGTACTTCATTACCGTCGCCGCCTTGACCATTGTCTTCATCGCCGCGCTGCTGTGGCTTATAGCCCAACGACGACTTCTCCCTTCTATCGTTATCCTCGGCTCGTTCATGTTCTTTGTGCTCTGGATGGTCGGGCTCATCGTCGTAAGCATCGAGTTGTGGGGCCCCGTTGGCTCCGTCAATTCGAATTGTAACCTTTTGGTATGGAGTACATCTCCTACGGGAAATAACCAAGGGACCTTGGCTTGGTTAGAGCAAAGATCCATATGTAAGTGCTACTGATTTCTAAAAATCCCCATTGCAAAGCTGCCAGCTGTGACAGTTGCGATGAAATTATCCGGCACCTTAAGCTAACGACCTGCCCTGAAGGCCAATCATGGCAAGCAGTCTTTGCTTTCGCCCTAATAGGGTGCATATTTTTACTCTGGATTATAGTCATGGCTATACAGGTCTTTTACGATGA
Organism: Pyrenopolyporus hunteri; assembly: GCA_902806595.1. Classification (NCBI taxonomy): domain Eukaryota; kingdom Fungi; phylum Ascomycota; class Sordariomycetes; order Xylariales; family Hypoxylaceae; genus Pyrenopolyporus; species Pyrenopolyporus hunteri. The sequence continues at coordinate 25,923 of CADCXC010000005.1, read as the reverse complement.
CGCTTAATCGCCTGATCTGATACCCACGAACGTGCCCATAAATGTATGTTATTTTCCTTTCTTTACCTTTTTTTTTACGTCCGCATAGTTTTCTATGTAGGATGTTAATGGGCACAATATGGTCTGGGGTCAATGGGAGGAGTGGTATCCTCGACGGATCAGCATTTGCGACGTCTAGGTTGTAGTGCCTCATACGGTTTAAAATCATGGACGTAGCAAGGTTCAACTTCCCTTGTTCTTGTATCTTCAGGGATGTCAATGAATTGTTATGAATTTAATGCTACACGGTTTTAAGAATAAAAGTGCCGGAGAATAGCCCGGTCCTATTCTTTTATCATCCCTCAGCCAGAACAGGTTGAACCCTAGCGTAGAAACGAGGTTAATTTTATCTAACATGATTCATCCGCCTAGAGTTTTCAAATACTCTGCAGCCGGGTCCCCTTCGGCTCGCCTAGTTAGAAATGCGGGGGTCGACTTTGTTACTGCGTAATCAGAAATTATTAGTGAAGAGGAAGACGGAGATCTTAAAAATTAATTAATGTCGTACCCGGTTGCCTTCTCATACATCTCCCGCCCCTTATCGGTGCCGGTTTCGAGTTGTTGATCGGATAATTTGTTGCCTTCTTTTTTGTTCACGAAGCCGGCGACTGGCCAGGGTTGATTGCCAATTAGCTGACGGGTCTGGTCTATGGACGAAACATATCGGCTTACCCTTGTCTCCCAAATCCTTCTTCTCGCCGGATTGTTGGGCGTTGTTTCCGTTACCAGCTGTCCCCGAGTTCCCACCGGCAAACTTCTTGAAGGCGTCCATTGCGACTGAATGTATTTAGTAGACCTGGTAGGAATAATCGTGCAAAATTTTTAATTGGAACTGATTGGTTATCCTTGCCTGCAGCTTAGAAATGAGATGTGTTCATATGACAGGTTAAGGTCTGAGACGTTTCTATAGCTTTATATAGATAGGTATTCATGTTATGTAGTCTCTTAGTTTACTCTTTTTCACAAAAGCTCGATGCATTCGGCCTATTTGACATGCATAATGACGTCCGCAAGAAAGCTCCCGTACGTAATTCCAGATGCTTGTCGATCTCGATCCTCCCAGCGAGACCCTGATTGAGTGGTTACTCTTGGAACTTGACTTCAACAAGCTTGTTTCTGGGGGCCATCCTGCCCTTGTCTCGGCTCGGTCCGATGAATCATCTACCAAAGTTTGAAAGGATGATATCAACGTTGTACGAGACAGCTCGGGATTTCTGAGGGAACTAATTGCCAACGTAATCATGCGCTATGGATTGCCTTAGCAAGCCCACCTACGTCACAAGATATCCTGCTACTAACGCTGCCTTGCGTTCGGCCAAACTACACGCGCCTCGTATAAGTTAAGATTGTCTATAAGGACGTAAGACAAGATCGCTAAGATTAACGGTCACGAGGTCTAGTGAATAGAAGACACTTTAATATTGGAATGGATATTATAACTTTGCGTCTTCGTCGTACTTTGTATAGTGGCGGCATCGTATACGTATCATATACGTATCATATAGCAAAATGATGCTGTGAGCTCCTCATGAAAGTTGCTTAAGGTTCCACATTTTGGTTGCCCAAACATTTAAACCCGGGTAAATAGAAAGTGTTGGATACAATAGCTACATTTGATATAAACTTGGTATCTATACCTATCCCTCGAGTTCAAGGATTCAAAGTACGTTCTTTTGATTTTGTTACTACAAGTAGCCACTTGGGAATCTTTATGCTTGTCCACAAATACACCATCCAACGCCAGTTACCCAGGACCGATTGGTCACTTGCTCGAGCTTATTTGCTCGGTGTCGACGTGCTAGCGTTTGCCAGCATCTCAATGCCTTGACACCTACCCCAACGCCGTCCCCATTTGGTATATCGACTGTGTTATACACTTAAAGCTCATCATCTAGGGGTATGTGTCATTATTCACCACATCCCTCATTCACATCCCCCCCTTTCACGATAACAAATCATCTACCCAGCCCATAATCTCTCTTCGATCGTCAGCAATCCGCGCGTACTCGAGAAGTAGTCGTAAGACGTAAATCTGCATGTCTTCTTTCCTGAGAACTTTTTCGGCCCAAGCTTTCCCGTCCATCGCGATCTTCTTTGCTACATCGTCATGGCCGGGGACAATGTCTTCATAACCAAGGAAATATTCCATGATGCCGTAATAATCGCCGAATCGATTATCCATCGGCACAAAATGCTTCCAGGCCACCAAGCGGCTATCATGCCATTCGCGCCAGAGCGTGCTCTTGATCGGTAAACTCGTACTGCGCAGAAAACCTAGGTAGCGTCCCGAGAAGGAGTTGCCGTCGATATCGGGAAGATACTTATAGTAGAACTGGACTGCTAACTTTTGACTGAGCACTGTCTCGTAGTGTTCGTCCGTGTAGACGCAGTGTCCATCCTTTCTTTGATCGGGGTCTACTTTTGGGTCGCAAAATAGGTCGGTGAAGCCCACGTCTGCCCACTGCGATACCCACGCGCCGAGCCGCCTTTCCTTCTGCGCCGCGAGATTGTAGGCGGTGCTTGGCAATTCGAAGTTAACTGGGGGCTCTATGTCCTCCTCGGCGCGCTCTATCTTCGTGCCGTTGTTCATCGAGACAAATCGGTGCCGCTGAAACCCCCTCCAGTTCGACTCGTTGTTAAGGCCGCCGGTGGCCACGCCACGCCAGATTAGGGGGTCAGCCTTGCTGTCCCAGGGCGGTCCATGGTCGTCTCCTCCGGTAAAACGCTCCTCCTCATTCCAGTACATGGGCGCGGGAAGAAGGATTTCATTATTCGTAGCTAGTTTGCTTCCTCCGAACATCGGGAAGAGGACTTTGGTGGCAGACGTGGTCAAGGGTCGGATGAAGATACCCTCCAAGCCTTGAAGATCGGGTTGATGGCAGAACTCGGACGAAAGCGTCGAGTTGGATACGTATCCCTGATACTGGTGAGGGGTGGCCCATGACGGAGAAAAACTGGGTTTCCCATCGAACGAGGTGAGGGCAGGTTGCTTGCGAGCCGGACTGTCAGGGGGGCAGCCGCGGCGAGCTATCAGCCAATAGGGGTCTGTCAGGGTTAGCATACACGACGGTTCAGTATCGATCACAGAGCAACGGTGGGATGAAATGAAAGGGCGGGTAATCTTACTCGTGTCCTCCCAGTTCTTGTCAACGGTATGGAGAACCCTATCCTCTTTGACCGGAGGGGGCAATTTTTGAAAGTCCTTGACAATATTCTTAGCCGGACTCAGAATTCGACTCTGCTTCTCCTTCTTCATATAATTACTTATATCCTCCCACGGAACAACAAGTCGAGGCTCGTCCATTGCGTTCAGCGCGATGTCCATGTCAGGAAGTAGATGCTCAATAGTCTGAATCATATCCAGCCAGATCTGCGTCCAAAACCAATCGCTCTCCGCGCTCGCGTTGCCGTCACGTATGTTTATAACCATCTCGTAGCCCATAGCCTCGTCGCGGATCGTGGAGGGGTCCAGTCCCCAGAAGGGATTCAAGTCGTGATAGATCTGGTCGAAGAAGTCCTCAACGATCACCGCATCGTTCTCCTTGGCAAACTCGTACCATTTATCGAAACCTGGGGGCGGATGCCGCCCACGGCGATTACGATAAGCCTGCGCAGCATCGGCCAGCGTGTGCGATTCTTTAGCTAGAAGGTTGTTGAAATCCTCGTCGGCGATCTTAATGAGACGGTCAATGGGGTGGTCGGTGGCGACTTTAGGTGGAACAGGTTGGGCGGGTTTCGAATCGTGAACGGGTTTGTCACCGTCGTCTGGGACGTCAGAGATGTCGGGGACGGGCTTCTGATTGAAAGAGGGATTCTTGGAGGGTTGATTAACCACACCGGATTTTCCATTATCGTACGAGGAGGGCGGGGGGGAGGACGACGAAGAGAAAGAAGAATCGTGGACGGGGTTTAGATATGCATTAGGGACCCGAGGGTCTTGTGGCTCGTTGGAAAAGTAGTAGAACAGCCCCAAGAGGAAGACGGCCGGGAAAATATATCGCAAAAGGTGAGAGGGCCTCCTCGGGGGGAAAGCGGGCGAGCGCATGGCAAAGGACAGACGTCGGCCGCCCAGAAGACGGCGCCCGGACGTCTACGGGGCTTTAACAATGGGACGAAAGTGTTTCGACGGCTATAGATTGAATGCGGCGGCGCGCGTTAAGCCAAGCGGAAACAGAGACGCGATGGTCTGGTCGAAAGTCAAATGTGTTGGCAACGGTAACTTTTTTTTTGTGAGATGAATGTTGTCAAAGTTTGGACGCATAGGTATTATTAGGTACCCTGCTTGGGTAGAGATGGCGAAATAGGAAAGGAGGGGCGCATAGAAGAGCGAGACGAGGCGAGAGAAAAAAATTAATAATAAATAAATAAATAAATAAAAAAGGAAAAAGAAGGGAGAAAGAGAGAAAGAGATTACAAGAACTGGGCGCAAGTAGGTATTACTCGCCAGAATTCTCGAATGTAAGATAGAAGATGAAATTAAAACTACATAGAAATAATGAGGATTGGAAGTAATACAATGCGATGCAATACAAATTAACGAACGGGTGGCGCGGTAAGTTGGTGGAAGAGAGGAGATAACGTAAAGTTTGAACTGACCGACTGACGGGCTACATGTGAATTGGCTCTATCTTATTCAATCATGAATTGCACTTAATCTGTCGTCGAGCGATTCTCAGAAGATGTAGGGTTGAATGGTGTAAAAATGAGAAGAGAGACATATGTAGAGAAGGCGGATTGGGGGTGGGAAATTTGGCCAAACTAGGTCATGAGCGAAGGCTTTCCTGGGTAGAGCTTAGTATGCGCCCCTAGCTCCTTCCGGTGTACCTACCTACCTACCTGTATCTAGGCGCATATACGAAGCGTGTACGGATGTGGCTTTCAAAAGTTCTGTCCATACCAGAAATATTAGCCAGCCGTCATACTATCTCTACAGCTGTCTGCCAGCCGTTCCGTCTTAAGATAACGACCACCATATTATATACGCTAAATTTTAATGAATACCCGCTATAATTCAGCGCGTATCCACTAAGATTTAGTGGACATCCTGAAATTTTAGCCTTGGATAATAGCCCTGTTATCTTTTTGAAAATGCGCCAACTGATGCCGCACTGACAAAATGGTGTGGCAGCTGGTGGATTTTTCTGGTATGGACAAAACTTTTGAAAGCCACATCCGTATTGTATTGTACAATACATATCGGTACTTGCGTATATCCAATGTTGCGCAAATACGGGCTACATACCTAAGAGGTACCTGCCGCGCTTGCAGACCTATTATTACGGGCCGTGAGACAAGATAAATTAAGTTAGATCCCAGGTCCTTGGCCCTATCAGCTGAAGGTGTATGCCCTTTGCCCTTACTACCTACACGTACATACCTGCATAGGTGGCAAAGGTGTACTTAGGCGAGAATAAGGTAGGTAGGAAGGATGAAATACCCCCCTCCGGAGTGCCTCGCACTGATTATTTCTTTCGTACCCATATAAGCTAAACTCCGTATTAAGCACGCTACTTATATATCACTTATATGTACCACAAACGATTTAAATATATTTACTTACCTTTAAAGTAATGTTTTTATTTAATGTTACTTATAATACTTTAAATCTTTATAAACGAATATATTATTTTTACGAGAATTTATTACGTAATTTTCGTATATTTATTTTATTTCGAAGAAATAAAAGTAATTTTTTTTTAATTTAATATTATATACGAATTTTTTTCGAGTTATAATTATTTAACATTTATAAATAAAATAAATTATTAATAAACTTTTATTTTTTTAAAAAAATTTATTATATTTATTACTTCGTTTAAAAAATTAAATATATAATTTTTATATATTATTAATTTTACGTTTTAATAACGTTTATAATTTATTAATATTTATATAAAATTAAATTATAAATAAAATATAAATGTTATAAATTATTTAATTTTTTTAAATTTTAATAATTAATAAATATTATTTTTATATTTTATATAATAAAATTTAAATTATATAATTAAATATTTATATTATTTTTTTTCGTTTAATAATAATTTTTTAATTATTAAAATAAATTTATTTAAGGTATAAAATAATATTAAAATAATATTAAAAATTATATATATTAAAAATTATATTAAAATTTTATATTTATATTTTTTTTTATTTCGTTATATATTAATAATCGCGTTTTAATAACGTTAAATTAATATATTATATATTTTATACGAAATAATCGTCGTTTATATATATTAAAAATAAATTAATATCGTTATATTTATTAAATAATAAAATACCTTCGAAATTCCGTAAATAATATATATTATTAACGTAATAATTTATAATAATTTAAAAATCGTCGTAATATAATTCGTATTTAACGGTACGTTATTATATTTAAAAAATTTAATCGTCGAATATATAAATTTAAATAAAATTTTTTCGTTTTTATAAATATATTTTAATTTATTTTCGAAAAATTTTTAAATTATTAAAATAATTTTTTATTATTAACGTTTTATATTACGTCGTTAATTATTTAATAAATTTGTTTTTTTTTCTATCGATTTTCGAATATATTCGATATAATTTAATTATTAATTTTAAAGAAATTAAATTTTAAATATAAAAAAAAATTATTATAATCGTTAAATTTAAAAATATAATTATAAATATTTATTATTTATTTTAATAATTTTAAAAAACTTCGTACGATTAAATTAATTTAATATTTTTTAAATATAATATATTTTAAATCGCCGTTAATTTTTTTAATTTTTTCGTTATTTTAAAAACGTAACGAAATAATAAATTTTACTATTAAATTACGTTTTTAATGTTATTATTTAATTTTTTTATTAATAAATACATTAACGTTATTCGATATTTATTTACGAAAATAATTAAAAATTTCCTTAATTTTAATAAACATCGAAATAATATCGACGAAAAATAACGTCGATATAATTTTAACGATTATTTAATTTATTACGTATTTAATAATAATTAAAATATAAGTAACGATTATAAAAATATAATTTATTATTTATTATATTAACGAAATTAACGAATAAATAAATTATAAATCGAAAAAAATCGAATTTAATTTTTTTATTAATTAATATATTAAATATTTTATAATAATTTATTAAATAATTAACGTTATTTCGAAATGTTAATATCGTCGAATCGCGTTTTTTTATATAATGTTAATTATAATATAATTTAAATTTTAATAAATTTTTTTTATAACCGTAAATAATTCGTCGTATTTAAAAATTACTTTTAAAATAATCGTTTTTATTAATATATTCGCGGTATAAAATAAATTTTCGAAAATTTTTTTAATATTAAATAATTTTATATAAATAATTATCGTATATTATAAAATAATATTTTATTTATTCGACTTTTAAAAAAAAAATAACATCGTTTTTTAATTAAAATATTCGAAAATAATTTATAAATTTATTTTAATAAATTCGTATAATTTCGTTATTAAAAATTTAATATTAATTTTTTTAATAAATAAAATTATTTCGAATCGAAATAAATAATCGATTAAAATATTTACTTTATTTATTTTATAAATAATACGAATATCGTAATATTTTATAACGTTTAAAAAACGTAAAATTTTTATAAATTAATTAAATTTTATATTTAAAATTTTAAATAATTTATAATTAATAATTATAATTATATTACCGTTTTTAATTTAATGTTTTTAATGTTAAAATGTTAATATAATCGTTAATAACTTTTTTTTTTAAATAATATATTTTTATTAAATATTAATTAATTTTTTTTAAAAAATACACTATAAAATAAAAAATAAAATTTAATTTATATATATAAAATTATAAAAATATAACTTTTATATATTTTTAATTAATATCGATTTTAATAATCGATTAATAACATTAATTAAACGGTTTAATTAAAAGTATGATAATAATAACGTTTCGAATATTTTTTTAAATATTTTCGATAATTTAATTTAAATTAATAAATTTATTTTTAAATTTTTTTATTAATTTTAAAAAAAGTGTCGTTATTAATAAATAATTTTTTATTAAATATTTAAAATAATTTATTACGTTTATAAATACTCGTATTTTTATTATAATAAATAATTTAAAGCGATTTTTAATCGTAATAATTTTCGTCGAATTAATTTTTATATTATTTTTTAAAATTAAAAAACTTAAAAATACATTTTTTTATATAAATAATAATATTTTTTAAAAATTAAATAATAAATTATATTTAACGAAACGATAAAATATTATAATAATACGTTTATAAAAGTATTTTATAATATTAATTTATATGTATATATCGTTTAATAATTTGTTAACGAAATTTTAATATAATTTTAAAATTTTTTTTATTATAAATTAAAACGTCGTTAAAACGTTATAAAAATCGAAAAACATTACTTTTTATTAATATAATTTAAATAATATTACGAATATTATTTTTTTTCGATAAAAAAAATAAATAAAAATATATTAAAAACCGTTTTTAAAATTTAAAAAAATATATTATTTATAACTCGTAACTTTTTAAATTTAATTTATAACGTTAAATAAAAAATAAATATTTTTAATAATAACATTATTTAAACGGTAATAATCGATATAAAATCGCTAAATTATATTTTCGTCGATTATTCGAAATTTAATAATTTTTTCGAAGGTTTTTTTCGAAGTTAATAAAAATAATAAATTTTAAAAATTAATGTTATTTTTTATATATAATCTTTTATATTTAAATAAAAAATCTTTTATAATTTTAATTTATAATAAATTATACCGTCGAAATAATAATTTTATTAAATTATAATCGCTTATATTTATTTAATGTTAAATTTTTATTTTATTTTTTCGTTTAAATTTAATATCGAAAAGTTTAAATATTTTTTTTTCGTAAAATTTAAAATAAAATAATACTTTAAAATCTTTAAATATTAATTTATATTATTTAATAAAAAAAATTTCGATCGTCGAATAAATAATTTCATAAATAATATAAACCGTCGTACGTTAATTCGAAATTAAAAAACGTAACGTCGATTTATTTATAAAATTATTTAAAATTAATTTTTCGTTAACGATATAAAACGTTTTCCATTTATAAAAAATACTTTTATTTAAAGTAAAATTCCTTAAAAAAATATTATTTAAAATAACGTTTATTAAAATAATAAATTAAAAAAATTAATTCGTTAATTATTTCGAATTTAATTATAATTAAAACGTTATAATTAATTGAAAAACTTTAATTTTTTATATTTTTTATTTTAAATAATTAATTTATTTAATATTATCGATAAAATTTAATTAAAATCTTCGATACGTAATAAATAATATAATTATAATCGAAAAATATTATAAAAATTTTACTTTTAAATAATTTTATTCGAAATAAATTATAAAAATCCCTTTAATTTTTTCGTATTAATTTATTTTTTATACGTAATAAAAATTATTCGAATACGTTTACTTATACGAAATAAACGTCGCCGTTTTACTTTTACATTATATCGTCGAAAAATTTTTTAAATTTTTCGTTAAAATCGAAATTCGATTCGACGATTAAAATTTTAAAAAAATTACGTTCGATTTTATTGTTTTTATCGTTTTAAATAATTTCGACGTTAAATTAAACGTTATTTTTTTATTTACGAAAAAAATTTTTTACGCGATTATCGAAATAAACCTTTTAATTATTTTTAAATAAAATTTTTTTAAAGATAATTTTATTATTTTTAAACTTTTTATATTTATTTAAAAATCGTCGATTTTATTAAAAAAAACATTAATAATAATCTTTCGTTTAATAACTTTTTTTACCGTAATTAAAATATTTATTATTAATTATTTTAACGATATTTATAATATAACTTTCGTCGTTTATAATCGCGATACGATAATTATTAAATTAAAAATTCGATATTATTATTATTTTAAATATAATTTTTATTATATTTAAAAGTTTAATTTATACTTTTTTAAATTTAATAAAAATTACTTTTAAAACGTTAACATTATAAAAAAAAACGAAAATATTTTATAATTAAAACGTAATTATTAAAATATTATAAATTTTCGATTCGATTATCGTAATAATAATTAATTTAATATAATAAACGATTTTTTTTATAATTTACGTCGTATTTTAAAATACGATATAATTATAAAAAGAAAATTAAACATTTAACGTATAAATACGTAAAATATTAATTAAAATTTCGCGGTTTTAATATAAATTATAATTTTAATAAAATAATTAATAAAATATTTTTTTTAAACGTCGTATAAAATTAATTATACTTTTATTTTAATAAAATAATAATATAATAAATAATATTATAAAATTAAATAATATATAATATTTAAAAAACATTTAAAATATTATTTTTAAAAATATTACTTAAAAAAACCTTTAATTACGTAAATATATCGTAATTTATTAAAAATTACTAGTTATTTTTATAAACATTTAATTAATTTATAATTTATAAAATATTAACGTTATTTTTAAATAATTTTAAATTTTAAAAAGTTTATTTATTATCGTATAATTTATTTAAATTAATTTAAAGTAAAAAAGAAAAATTATTTTATTTTTTTTTTCGTAATAATCGAAACTTGTTATTTTAAAAAAAAAATTACTTTAAATTAAATTATTTTAATTTATTTTTTTTAATTAAAATTAATTAAATTTTTTTAATATATTCGTTATAAATTTAATTTTTCATTAAAAAAACGTTTTACGTTAATAACGTTCGTAAATTGTTACGTAAATAATAATAACGGTAGCTTATATTTTTTTAATAAATAAAAACGTTATTAACGATAAAAAAAAAAATCTTTTCGAAAGTAAAAGTTAAAAAAAAAAATTAAAAATTAAACGAAAATTTTATATTAACGACGTAAATCGCCGTTTTTTATATTTTATAAATATTTTAAATTTATCGAAAAATTAATCGAATCGAATTTAAATATTAAATATTTTATTATCGAAATAATTTAAAATTTCGTTTTATTTTTCGAATTTTTTAATAATATTAATAATTAATTCGTCGAAATATTTATACGTTTTTTTAATTATATTTAAATAATTTTTATTATTTTTATTTTAAATATTTTATAAAAAATTATCGTTAACGTCGATAGTAATAAATTTTTCGCGAAAAATTATTATTAATTATTATAATATTAACGGAAAAAAAAAATTAAAAAAAGTTTAAAAAAAATATAAAAAATCGAATAAATTTATATCTAAATTCGATATATATAAAATAAATCGATATTTAAATTTTTAAAAACGAAAATAAAAAATATCGATTAATTGAAAAATAAATAATTAAATAAATATATATTTTATTATATTAAATAATTTATCGATATAAATAATTATTTATATATTATTAATTTTACGTTTTAATAATGTTTATAATTTATTAATATTTATACGAAATTAAATTATAAATAAAATATAAATATTATAAATTATTTAATTTTTTTAAATTTTAATAATTAACGAATATCGTTTTTATACTTTATATAATAAAATTTAAATTATATGATTAAATATCTATACCCTAAACCTATTATGGATGGGGGGTAAGTACTTACTTAAGTATGTACTTATGTAGGTAGGTATATACGGAAATCCAATTAATGGGGGTTTGTACGAATGATTAGTTATTACCTAATGTTGACACTTTTGTGGCTAATCCCAGCGTTCAAGAGATATCATTGATATGCGTTTTGTAATTCATCTACCTACCTAGGTAGGTACCTATCCGACGTCTGACAGATCTCGTTCTCGCTTTATCAGGAGCTCTTCCTACGGAACCGCCCGTGATACGTAGCGGCAGAGAAGCGACCGGGCCAGGAGATGCAAGTTGCAAAGGTCAGCTTTCTCTTACCATAAGATCGTGATCTCGCCAACGAGAATACGAATGGCTATTGATTACTAATACCCTCCCTTCCCTACACTGCACGGCACCACAGAACCTTGCCACCCCGTATTTCGATTCGGAACGACCTAGGCTTCGCTGGGGCCGGGTCACCTCGGAAGTATGACCTATATACTCCTCAACCAACAATCATCGACCGTGAACCCGCATATAGTACGTTTATTACGCACTGCCAAATTCAGCGGGATAGTGCAGTAGGTCACTGAGACCGTAGACCCGACCGAACAGGTTATAAGATTGGTCTCGGGAGATATTAGCCATACCTTCCTTATGTTCTTCATTGACACCGCCGGACTGTCGGATTCCGATGAACGTTGTTTCTCTCCGTACAGTCATCTGGTCGACCTGCCTTGAAACGTAAAGGCGCGCTTCGCGATCCGGCCTTTCTTACCCTTATGCCTCGGAAGCCGAAGTGCTGTCACCGGTGGGTAGCTCGCCGTGGGTGCGGGAAACAAGTTCGTGGAGCTCGGGGCGGAAGGGCCACTCCATCCAAAGTTCCAGGAGCTCCTCCCACTGCCGCGCGTTTAGCATTCTCGGGGTTAACTCTGCAAACCGATTCTTAACGACCACTCCTCCATGTTTCAAATCTCTGGCGCTCTTCCAACGGGGCATGATGTAGTCGGCCGCTCCGGGCATAAGAGCATCCAAGTTCCGACCGACAGGTTGGGTGCTTTGGTTCATCATCGAACTCAGGATCACGTCGAAGCAATCGCCCGCCCTGTTTGAGTTGGGGCCTGTCTGGCGGAGCAGCGGATGTACCTCCTTTGGCTGGATATCGAGGAGGCTGCAAGGTATGTTTGGGAAGAACTCTTCGTCCCGCACCGTCATGGGCTCGTACGCTCGACGATCCCAGTGAAGCAGCGGCGGGCTCTGACGGAAATAGTGGAGGTTGTCTTTGTAGGTAGTAAACTCGGTGATGAATCCCTTGGGGTTATTTACCAAGTCGGCCATCCATTCCTTTTCAAGTGCTTCGATCTCCTCGGGGGACGCCCGGCCCGACTTATAAAGCGCGGTGATTGCATCCAAGCCAGATAATAGTCCAACCATGCGTTCATGTTTCTTATCTTCCCAGTTAGCCCTCCACCTGTAACGCTGCATGCTTGTGTACTTGTCCGACCCCTTGACGAAAACCTCGTCGCTGTGCTCCTCCTCGAGTTCGTCTAACACGTCTAAAAAGGGCCTCTTGAATACGGGGGGGTCGATGCCCGGCTTGATTTGCCTCCCCGACTTCGACGCCTGCCGAGCCTCCCTCAAGCCCTCGGTAACCCTGTCCGGGTGTATCTTAAACTTAGACGCCTGCATTCTCTTCCAGACATCCAGGTTGCTCTTCTCATCAATGAGGCTGTCGCGGATGTACCACGGGAAGAGGTGGGCATCAGGACCGCACATCTCGCGGATCCATTCACAGGCTAGCTCACCATCGATGGCCAGCTTCCTGCGCTTCTGCATCACCTTGGGGAGTAACCCAAACTTATCATCAGGGCGACACCATATGAGCATGCGGACCAGCCCATATTTCTGAAATAAACCGCTCACCCGGATGGCTTCGATAAACTGGTACAGAACGAGGCTCGCCAAGGACTCGAAGCCCAGAAAACGCTTTTTGGGGTGAAACACGAGATTTGCGGTCACCAGCAGGGTATCGTTCCGCTGGGTCAGCCGAGCCGGGTCGGGGACGGTCTGATGAGGTAGATAATCCGGAGTCAGGATAGAGTTGAGCTCTCGCCAGATAAATCCGGACTCCGGGACGAGGGTTGTGTTGGGCATGTCGAGAAGGGGTTTGAGAAAAGGCTCGTAAAATTGCGCGTCCGGTTCCATCAAGATATGGGATCGAGGCTTAAGAAATTCGTGTAGCTTCTTACTCCAGATCCCCGCACCCGGGTATATGTCGATGATATCGCATCCCGCATGCTGCTTCAGCGTAGAACCGACGTAATTGAAGATATGGTCGCACAGCTTTCCACTGACAATGTTAACCCTAGTTTTGTCGGCCTTGTACTCGGACTTGGGGACCCTCCCACGCCGTCCTGTCCGAGACGGCGCCCATACTTCCGAAGCAGCAAGTCGCTTGGCTACCGGGCCTACTGGTTCTAACTGCGAGGGGTCGAGTCTACCGTAGGCAGCCGTACGACTAAGCGAGGAAATGCCTGACGGTCGACAGAGGCGACGGAAAGGAGTGAAGCAATTCCGCACATTATTACGAGTATTGAACATGTGAAACGAGCGGCGCAGGGTCAGTCGGACGAACGTTCCTGATGACTTGATCGCGTAGTATCTGAAGATATTGAGAGTTACTAACTTTTCCTCTATAATTTTTTTTTATTTTATTTTGGTTCTCCTTTACTCTTTCTTCTGTTTTCCTTTTTTTTTTTTCCTTTTCATCTTTTCTTTTCTTCCCTCGATTTTTTTGCCCTCGACCTATTTTCTGCCATTTTTGACCGCCAACGCGCTAACGTGGACTAGACGTGGAAGAGGCGGAAGTGGTTATAGTCGACCTAACCTACTGGGACCTTAGTAATTTGCGGTACCAGGTTTCATATGTAGGTACTTAGGTACCTAGGTATATGTGTACCTAGATACCTGGATGGGTGATGGGTTAGGTACCTAGGTTAGGTAGGTACCTAGGTATGCATAGGTACCTACCTAGGTATGCGTTAGATAACGATATGAGAAGAGCCATTTTAGAGCGATGGCGAATATAAAACGTAAAAGCGTGACGGCAAATCGAACTTAACATTAATACACCTATAATATGTACTAACTATCACAAGACACCGGGTTGAAGTTATACATACCTATCTAAGTACCTAACTAATTGACGCCGACTAGGGATATATAATACCTACCTACCTACCTAGGTATGTATGTATGATACGGAAGACTACGATAATTGCGATTCTTCGGCAGAATTTAACTTGGGTATAGTCATACCTCCTAAACTTTGATAACGTACATGAGAGAACCGTTCCCGACCCATGTTCGCGTAACGCGTATCTACGCCAGTTACTCTACTTCGCCATGACGCTGCCCGGGATGCTCTCCAACCCTATTTGAGAGATTAGCATTCATTATGTCACAACAGCATTTTGGAGAGGGGTGCAGCTTACATCCGTCAACGTCTTCTACCGCGGTCTGGGCTTTGGTGCATCTCATGGCCTCTTCAGAAGTCTGTACCTTGAGCTCCTTGCAAACGGCATTGTTACATCTGGCGTCTAAAGCCCGCTGGAGCGCATCGCCCTTCCAGCCGAAAATGTAATCTCCGTGCTGAGAGAATCCGGTCCTGTGGATGATTGTCTTAGCATATGCCCCCGTCCCGCGTGCGTGTGGCTTGGGAGCTTACTCGTCATTAGTACTCCAGAAGAATGGCTGGGAGCCATCCTCAGGCCACAGATCCGGGTCATTAAAAGGTCGCGTCTAAAGGCCGAAAAAATATCAGTCAGTAAGTAATTCTCCAACGCGATCACTCCAGTTCCGGGGTTGACGATCACGGTCGAAGGTCACGGGCAGCGTAATGAAGTAATTAAAATACTTACATCCCACATGACTTCGTACATGAGCTGAGGTAATTTGATCGGGTGGCTCTCTGGACAGGCACCCACGGATTCGAAGGAACCTTGCTTAGGATACGCGACGTGGCTCTTGTGATCCGGGCTATCCACGTTCTTGCCGTCCCAACAAGTTGGGAACGTGATGGTGGTGCGAATACCGCCTGCGCAAGGACCCTTGGGCAAACTCTGGGTATCGGAGCCGGTGCATGGCGCACCACCCGAGTCGCCAGCGACGCCGGCTCCTTCGGCGGAAGTATAACAACGGTGGCACAGCTGACGCTGCATTCCCTGGGCCGAACGAAGTGCCGCATCCCCTACGAGCATACGGAAACCTGGCTTGAACGCGGTTACCTTCGTCTTCCCGTCATATGGCGGGATGTAGTACACCGTGATACCGCCGACAGCACGAAGTCCGACGTTGGCAAACTGGGGCACTCGCTTGTACGTTCCGTTGCGGGCCCGGAAATATAAAACCGCTGTCCAGTAGTTGGAGAAGTCCTCGGAGAATGTGCAGCTAGTACAGGTGGAATCCCTGACAGGGTCATGCGTTGCCGGGTCCATGCTGGAGTTGAAGGAGTTGCCCCCTACGATCTGATGGACATGCGGCGACGGCGTCGTGCCAGGGTTGACCAAAGGGTCCAAACGCTCAATCACAAGCTGCGAACATCCGAAGCGTATCATCTGCTGGGCGGCGACCCCCTGCGCTAGGAGGGCCAGCGCCAAAGTCTTCCACTGCATCTTGAAGAACACCGTAGCTGACTAGGTAGCGAAAGAGGTTGCGGCGATGGAAGGCCTCGGGCCAAAAAAGAAACCTGGGCTCTCTGTCGTAACGTATGTCATCTCAGATCCTAATTCCTATATACAAAAAATCGTCTTCCTTCTAAAAATAATGCCGGCCTGCCATATCTACGACTTGGTATCTTCCTCTGTGGGTGCAATATAAAAATATATTGAGTGGAGGAATGCCCCCGACGCCCGTCGATTTATCCGGTAACTATCTTCCCCCAACCAGCTCTAGTCATATAGCACCTAGGGCGGGGATCTCGGTTTCGATCTGTTGGATTTCTACCTACTTATCTATACTCAAATTGTCGTCATAGGCGCCTCAGATTGCTAGGTATATTCTATTCTAGTATAATCAAGTGCGATGTGTAGCGGAATTGGTGGGTATGAAATGTATCGGGGTTACTTTGACAAGCATTCGCGGATATGGGACTCTTATCAAACAGTTCATTCCGTATATAGGTATATGGGCGAGAAGAGTTGTGGATTCCTGTTGCGACGACGGTAAAATACGATCAAACTCGACTCACTCTTCCAGATTGCGATGTAACGCCCAAGACTTAGCGGCAATTAATCGCACCGGTATAACTAGAGAACGGATGGGGACACCCGCGAGTAGATATCGAGACGCCCTTTATCACCTCGTAATTATGTCGGCGGAGATTTAGACTAGTTCCCATCTTCCAACACGCTCAAGACATTTGCGCTACACGTCAAGATGCGAATCCGCCTATTAGCTTTTGCGACTGCGTGGTTGCTTACCCGTGGAACCGACGCCGCCAGAGCATGTGGTAGCGACGCTGCTTCGGAGTACCAATGGACCGTAGGTGCCGCTAGGTACGACGGCGCGGAACCGGGTAAGGACGAGGGGACCGCTACGATAGCTGTGAGTATAGTGCCCGGAAATCGCGCCCAGGGGACGTTTTTCGAGTGCGTCGCGGCGTGGCCGGAATCGTGGGCGGGATGGTACGAAGACGGGAATATTATATGGAGCGACTGCATTTGGGCCGGGAATGGGCGTACCTACGATACCGCGATCTCATTTGCTCTAGACTGGAAGAACCGTACCATGTACATATCCCACACGTTCGCCTGCTCTGATAAACAGGGGTGTGTGCCGTCTCTTACATATTTCAGTCCTCCCTTCCAAGAGCCGACGACGAAGAGGAATGAAGTTGACTGACATTGTCGGACAGGGCCGACGGTCTGGCCACGGGTTCTTTCCACTTGGACATGGACTGTACGACGACCGCCGAAGACGGCGAGAGTTGCGCATTGAAGGGCAACAGCTTGAACGTGGTTACTAAGGGGGGCCCGGCGCGCCTAGCGGCCGACTCTTGTACGGATAATTCTCAACGATACCAATCGTGGCAGCTTGAAAATTGGCGGCGGCAGTACGAGTTGGTTCCCGGCTCACCGTCCTCCAGCACACCACAGTCCGACACCGGCCCGTCGTTCACACTGAGGAACATGGCTAATACCGACTTGTTCGACTGTACAACTTCAGGGAACCAAGGCAATATTTTCGAGGGCACCTGCAAGTCATCGACAGGGGAGAGTCCGACGACAACGGCAACCTATCGCTTCGACCCTCAGCTAGACGTGCTGATAGTCACCCAGCGCTGGAATTGTAGCGAGTCGTGAGTCACGTTGACTGTGCCTAAAGTTGGATGCCAACGAATGTTGCTGACGACGTAACAGGTCCACGTTCGACGCCATCGGCGTCGGGTATATACAAGCCACGTGTAGCAGAGATGGGAATACACTCACCTGTACCTCAAATCCTCTCTGGATCGGTACGAAGACGGTGTAACAAAATGTTGGGCGTTCTCGCCAAGTATTCTGAACTGAGTTACCAGAGATAATCTAGGTAAACCGAGTAGAGCGATTAAGACATTCCAGATTTTAAGCCCGACGACGTTAGTGCTTGTGATGTTAATATCCCTACCCCCCGATCCTGAATTACAGGGTTATCGTTTTTCTCAGGATAAGGTACGGAAGGTGGCTTAAGCATCGCTCTGGGTGCTGTATGTGAGCTGGAGTCGTGCTTGTGCGGTATGGATTGGGTGTCGTAATCTTGACAATGATTTCGTAGCCTCCTAATCTCTGACAACGTTAAACGCAGTCTTGTGTGAAGTCTTTAAGTAAAAGTTCTCGGGTAACGTCTCTGAGCTCCGGTCTACTCGTTTCGTCACTCCCATTAGGCCTGGGGAAATTGATGTTCGACCACTTTTCTCTGCGACTACCTTTTCAAGCATTACCATGTATGGTCGATGGATAAGCTGGCCCAGCGCTCATTACTGGTGCCGTACATGCTCATTTTCGGAGCCGCTTTGTCAGTCTGGCGTATCGCGAACCTTATCTTAGCTTCGGGAGTCTTCCTGGACGTAGGCCTTATAGTTTACACCACAGGTTAGGACTTGTCTCGAGCGATGGTATCCAATAAGAAGTTTAAGGGTAGTGCGGTATGTAAGTGTATTTTCAGCCAGCGAGGTCCCGCGGCCCGAAAAGCTAGCATTAAACTCGCGTATATGCGCGAAATCAACGGGTTTCGAGTGTATGGTACGGCCGGTAACTTCGTAGAAAATGACTAAAATCGGCATATCCTGCAAGGTAATAAGCGTCCTTCCACTCATTACCGATGCTTAGGTATTTAGATATAATAATTCTCATCGGCACCTTCGATTCCCCTATCAAATTCGATCGATCGCAATCCTACCGTGCCATAGAGACATCTTGTGCTTTTCTACAGTCTAATAACGCTTACAGATCTGAAAGAAACGTGTATAACATCCGACAGAGTGGTGAGCGTTAGTTAGCATTAAAATAGTACGAATTACTCAAAAGGCCAATTAAGGGTTGGCTAATATGCGATTAATGATTTAGGGTTGGGAGAGGAGAGGATCTAGATGTACCTACGATGAATAGACGCCAGGGAGGCACCGCCCGTTGTTTCAAGGGCTTTACTTTTTTCTTTTTCCACTTAGCAAACTCCCGTGAACTAACATCCAACTCTGCACGACTCGAGGAGGAATTCTCCTCGAAAAGGGGTTGAATCATTCTCTCAAACATTTTACGACCTTCACGGCCCTATACTTCATCGATATTGAGGCTTTGGGGAGTCTTCCCTAATTCTTTACCAAAGGCGCGGCGAGTCACGGCAAGTCGGCGTCGCGCGCCACGTTTTTATTAGAGCGAGCTGATGGTGAGAGGTATCTACGTACGCCTTTGCTTACCTCTGCTTGATATCTAATTATGTATGTATATCTCTCCATATTTCCCTACATCATGCTCGGGTCCTTGCTAAGCTAACGAGGCTTTGGGGCGTTCTCCGTCCGGATAGGTAACCTATCTCGACGCCTTACGTTTCCTAGCACCTAGCCTTACCGAGCGATAGACGCAGACGGGGACTCGTGGCCTTGATCATAGCGTAATGATGTTTGCCCTTCGTTCCAAGGGTAGGGGGATCTTAACCAGACACTAGCTCTACCGGGCCTTTGTGGTAATACCGCATTGGCCAGATCTGAAATGACCCCTCAGTGCCACCGTCCGAGAGTTTCTTATCCGCTCAGCTGGCGCTGTGACGGTCTTGGCGATGCGGGTTCTTACCGCGCAGAAGGGCGTCAAAATAAGTGGCGCAGCCGCACCCAGCCACCGTATTAACCATAACACTAAATTATTATCGCTAATAACACCATAGATTTAACCTTTAATAAAATCGTTAATTCGAAAGAAAATAACTATTTAATTATATATAAAAATAACCTTAATATATTATTTTTTATTTTTTAATTTTTTTTATATTTAATTATTTTTTAAATATAAAATCGATATTTTTATTAATAATTTTTTTATTTTAATTCGATTATTTTTTTTCGATTAATTTTTTTAATTTTTTAACGTTCGAATATTTTAAACTTTATAATATATTTTTAATTTTTTTAATAAAATTTTCGATAAAATTAAAATTCGAATTATTTAATAATATATAAATAAATATAATATTTTAATTTTTTTTCTATTTATATATTAAATTTTATTTTAAAATTTTATAAATTAAATTTTTATTTTTAAATAATACGAAATTACGATAGTTATAATAAAATTTAACGTATAAAATAAAGTTTTTTAAAACGTTAATATATTTTTTCGAAAAAATTTTTTTATTAATATTAAATTTTATATTATATTAATATAAAAACGATACGTAATTTTAATTTATTATAACGACGACGTAAATTAATTTTTATTTATCGATATTTAATTATTATTTTTTTTTTTAATGCCGTCGTTTTAATAAATTTTTTTTATTATAATTAATAATAAAAATGTTATTTTTTTCGATTATTTTTCGAATTATTTTATTAAATTATTACGATAAAAAATCGAAATATATTTTATTTAACGATATATAATTTCGTTATTATTTTTCGTTTTATTAATAATTAAAAATTATTTTTCGTTTTATAATTTCGACGTAAATTTAGTTATAATTTTTAATAATATTTTTTTTTATTATTTAATTTTAAAATAATATTTTAATTTTTTTAATTATCGGCGAATCGTTTTATCGTTAAAAATTTTATCGATATTTATATTATCGATAAAATTTTTTTAAAAAAATCGACGAAATTTTTATTTTTAATTTTTGTTATTAATTTTTAAAAAATCGATTATACGATTTACGTCGATTTTTAAAAATTTTTTTTTACGTTTTTTAAAATTTTATAATGTAAAATCGTAATTTAATCGACGAAAATTAAAATCGGTTAAAATTTCGATATCGTTAAAATTAAATTTTAATTAAAATTTATTACGATAATTTATTTAAAAAATTCGACAATTAATAAATTTTTTTACGTTAAATATTCGAAAAAATTACTTTTAAATATTATCGTATTTATTTTATTATTTTATAATTTAAAAATATTTCGTTATTTTTTTAATATACGTTTTTTTTAATATATTTAAATAGTTATTATTT
The DNA here is from genome assembly GCA_902806595.1 of Pyrenopolyporus hunteri. Lineage (NCBI taxonomy): Eukaryota > Fungi > Ascomycota > Sordariomycetes > Xylariales > Hypoxylaceae > Pyrenopolyporus > Pyrenopolyporus hunteri. The sequence goes on along the minus strand of CADCXC010000005.1, from coordinate 4,586 downwards.
TTTCGAAAAATTATATTAATAAAAAAATTAATAATTTAATTTAAAAAAAAATTAAATAATAATTAAAATTTATTTCTATATATAATTACGAATTTATAACTTTTTACGTTATATAATTAAAACGTTATTAACGATCGAAAAAAAGGGGTAAATGATATAGGTTGTTAGTGTTGTGGCTAATACGGTGGCTGGGTGCGGCTGCGCCACTTATTTTAACGCCCTTCTACCGCGACATTAAACTGGAGGTCACCCCCGTGGGGTGACACAATAGCCCTCGGTTTTCTTCGAATTCTACGATTATTTTTATAGTCATACACCTTCTAATACAACTGCCAATACAGCTTCAAATACAGCTTCTAATACAGCTTCTAATACCGCTTTCGTGGCACCCCTTAGCTTTTACGAGAAACCACCCGTGCCACCTTTCGAAGAGCCGTCGCGAGAAACCACCCCATACCACCTTTCGATGAAGCCGTCGCGAGAGACCACCCCTACTACCTTTCGATAAAACCGTCGCGAGAGCCCACCCCCTACCACCTTTGAAAGAGCCGTCGCGAGAGCCCACCCCCTACCACCTTTGAAAGAGCCGTCGCGAGAAACCACCCCATACCACCTTTCGATAAAACCGTCGCGAGAGGCCACCCATACCACTTTCGAAAGAGCCGTCGCGAGAGGCCACCCCTACTACCTTTCTAAGAATCTTTCGAAAGAGCCGTCGCGAGTGACCACCCGTATGACCCTTTTATACCTAGCTTTGAATATACAATTCGAAAGATTCTTCGAAAGGTGCCACGAAAGATACGTCGAATTAGAATTAGATCTATATAATCAAATCCATACAATTAGATCCATACCTACAATTAGATCCATACCTACAATTAGATCCATACCTACAATTAGATCCATACAATTCGAATCTTTCAAATAGAATCATACGTTGAATTAGAATTAGATCCATTCAATTCGATTCATTCAATTCGATTCATTCAATTCGATTCATTCAATTCGATTCATTCAATTCGATTCTTTCAAATCGAACCATACGTTGAATTAGAATTAGATCCATACCTACAATTAGATCAATTCAACTAGATCAATTCAACTAGATCAATTCAACTAAATCAATTCAATTAAATCAATTCAATTAGATCAATTCAATTAATAGAATCGTCCATTAGAATGCGAATAACTTCAAGTGTGGTAGTCGCGATATATATGGCGGCTCAATTGAGCGGCTCAATTGATTAGGTAAAAGCGTGGCACGGGCCGTTGAGCGGGGCGTGCGCGTGGCTAGTTGGCGTGGCGTGGCGTGGCGTGGCGTGGTGTGGTGTGGTGTGGTGTGGTGTGTGGCTGGTGTGGCGTGGGAAATGTGGCTCGTGAATTTTTACGTAATTAAATTTTTTTTTGCTGGGAAAAAAAATCGAGACAATATCCCGAGGAAACCTCGGGCACTTCCGGGATAGCTGGTATACATACATATGTATCGCCCAATATACGCAGGATTCGAAACGTGCCATAACAGGGACTCTGAGCTAGCTTTTTAATGCATGCATTTGGGCCAGGGTACGTGTCGACCCTGCTGCCCTGTAAGCATTTGGTACCTTTGTTGCCGCCCAGGGATCCTTCGAATGATTACTAGGGTATGGTACGTATGTTGGCACCAGCAGCTGGGTAGCCCTCCTATTCGCTCACGGATTGTTACCGAGCTAGACTCTCTTGAAACTGTAGCGGGTTCGTCGTAATGCGGCTCCTACGGAGACCTTGATCGATGCCGGGGACCCTGATTCACTTCAGCAGAGCTTTGAATGGTGGGGTAAAGTGCTACGCGGGGGTTCGTTGTGGTGTGGTTTTCACTTATTCGCGAACTAGGACGGTTTCTACCAGCGTGTTGTGGATAATTACTATTATTGACTATAAGTCGAAAGGAAGATAAGAAGTAATACCTTATAACCTGATATAGAACGGAACAATTTGCCACAGGGTAGTGCTTTTAAACGTTATATACCTACCTACGCAACCGTCAAAGGTTATCCGGCTCTCTATGTATAGTGGTAGAATTAAATTAATTAGCTACGTAACGATAACTGAGATTCCCCTCACAAATCCCTAAAACTGAAGCTGATGACAAGCATTCGGACATAAGATTAATGTTGGGATATGGCAGTTGCATCAATTCGATTAGCATGGGACGTAGAAAGGAGTGATACCCTACTTATTCCTTAGAGTCGGAATACGGATCGTAATGCGTATAAGCAAAAGTCCCGGATTGGAGACCGAGACTGCGTTACGGAAAGATTGCTACATATAAGGAAAGTTTTGTATGTCAACATCACTCTCCCGCAAGCTTGCCTTATTAAGGAATCTCGCGGGAACGATAACCCAGCATCCCCCATGCCTGGTACCTATCTACGCCCGCAGTTTTAATGGGCGACTGAACTATTTTAAGGCCCTAATGCCGTCTTACGGCACTGCACTTCTATCCACCTAATAAATACGTCAACGCACGAAACGTACTTTTGTACGCCCGTATAAAGAACACATCCAATTTGAGTACTTCGTTATACAAATTAAGCTATCCAACTGGACTTTTGTATACACGAAGTTATATTCGTCCTTAATTCGCGTCTATTTAAGCTCTGCCCGCCTCATTAAATCTTCGATCATGCGATGTCATCTAGCTAAAGCTAGGGCGAAGAATTCGTTAAACCTATCGCGGCTACACTCCTCGCTACCATACCTCTCTATCTTATATCAGCCTTCATACTCAACTTCAAAGGCGAACGGCCCCTTTCCTAAATCCGACATTCCGATTATAGCTGGTTCGCCTCGCAATCATGGGCCACTTCCCAGTATTTCTATATAGACAGGTCACTTTTAAGCCCAAGCCGCTACCTAACAGCCTCAATCTTAACGGGAAAACCGCTCTAGTCACGGGCGCTAACGCTGGTTTGGGTTTCGAAGTATGCAAGGAGTTGGCCAGCCATGGCTTGTCTCGCATAATTATCGGGGTTCGTAGTATATCTAAGGGCGAAGAAGCGAAGAGAATCATCTTGGCCCTGAATCCCCATATCGAAGTTCACGTGTGGGCGGTTGATCAGGAGTCTTTTGAGAGCATCGCGAACTTCGCCGACCAGGTCGCAGGCCTCGACCGCCTGGATATCGCTATACTCAACGCCGGTGTTAAGAGTATGGAGTATGTCAAATCAAAGGGGGGCCACGAGCTAAACGTACAGGTATGAGACGAGACAAACACGCGAAGATTCGGCGACGTCTAACCAACGCGTCATGACATAGGTCAACCACTTGGGTACCTCGCTCCTTTCTCTTCTTATCTTGGAGCCCCTCAAGAGGACCGCGACAGCAACAGGCTCTCCAACGCGCTTGACGATTGTCAGCTCGGAAAACCACTTCTGGGCCAAGCTTAAGGAGATCAAAGGACCCGATACTCTGGGACACATGGACGACCCGGCAACATTTGGGAAGGGTATGGACCGCTACAACGCGACTAAACTGTTAAACATTCTTTGGATGCGGGAGCTGAGCGCCCGGGCTGCCGGTGCTAACATCGTCATCAACGCCGTGAATCCCGGCTTCTGCCAGAGCGCTCTGCACCGTACCGACGCTAGCGGATCCTCGTTCGCGAACCTGATCGGCTGGACCTCGGAGCAAGGCGGACATTGCATCGCTGATGCCGCGACGCAGCATCCCGACGACGGCCATGGCGCGTACCTTAGCGAGCAGACGGTTAAGAAGTGAGATTACCTCCCTTGAGACGGTGGCTCAACCGAGGAAATACTGATTGATTATATCTTAGGCCGTCTCCATTTCTCCTGTCTCCCGCTGGTAAAAGCGCCCAAACTAAAATCTGGAACGAGACAATTCAACTCTTTAAAAAAGAAGCCTTGAGCATAACCCTACGCGTAAATATTACATTATAAACTGGAGGTCACCCCCGTGGGGTGATACAATAACCCTCGGTTTTCTTCGAATTCTACGACTATTTCTATAGTTATACACTTTCTAATACACCTTTCGTGGCACCCCTTAGCTTTTGCGAAAGACCACCCCATACCACCTTTGAAAGAGCCGTCGCGAGAGACCACCCGTATGACCTTTTTATACCTAGCTTTGAATATACAATTCGAAAGATTCTTCGAAAGGTGCCACGAAGGATATGTCGAATTAGATCTATACAATTCGAATCTTTCGCATAGATTCATTCAATTCGATTCTTTCACGTTGAATTAAAATTAGATCCATACCTACAATTTGATCAATTCAATTAATAGAGTCGTCCATTAGAATGCGAATAACTTCAAGTGTGGTAGTCGCGATATATATGGCGGCTCAATTGATTAGGCAAAAGCGTGGCACCGGTCGTTGTTAGGGTTAGGGTTAGGGTTAGGGTTAGGGTTAGGGTTAGGGTTAGGGTTAGGGTTAGGGTTAGGGTTAGGGTTAGGGTTAGGGTTAGGGGTAAGGGTTAGGGTTAGGGTTAGGGTTAGGGTTAGGGTTAGGGTTAGGGTTAGGGTTAGGGTTAGGGTTAGGGTTAGGGTTAGGGTTAGGGTTAGGGTTAGGGTTAGGGTTAG